>JAQPPZ010017105.1:435000-1074500 GCA_028583015.1 Wollemia nobilis | reverse complement strand
TTCTCCACTGCTTGTCATGAAATCGTGACACTTATGGCTTCTAAATGCTTTCTCCACTGCCTGTCATGAAATCGTGACACTTTTGGCTTTCGAATGCTTTCTCCACTGCCTGTCGTGAAATTGCGATGTTGTTCCTTTCAGACTCTTTCCTTTGCTGCATGTTGCAAAATCACGATGTTTCTCATTTCAAAATTTTCAGCATGCCACGAAATCATGATAGTCCATACTTAGTCTTTTGCAGCATGTTGCGAAATCGTGATAGTCCTCACTTGGATCTTTGCATCATGTCACGAAATCGTGACAGTTCCTGAATAACTTTCACTCTCTTCGATCTTGTCATAAAATCACGATAGCTCATACTACAGACTCTCTCTTCTGCAACATGTCACGAAATTGTGACATTTTTTCATCTGTACAGCCTCCTTTGCAGAATGTCATGAAATCGTGACACTTTTCTTTCTCTACCTTCCTGCACTTTTCGAGTTATGAAAATGCGACATGTCGCAAAATCGCGACACTTTCTATCTGCTCTTCTTCCCTGCCAACATGTCGCGAAATCATGATAGTTTTGCCTGCTTCGTCTCTGCCTTCCAGCATGTCACGAAATCATGACAATTTTGCCCGAACATTCTCTCTCCTCAAACATGTCATGAAATCATGACAGTTTTGCCAGCGCTTTCTCTCTCCTGAAACATGTCACGAAATTGTGACAGTTTTTCTAGCCGCCTGCATACTTTTTCTTACTTGTCTTTTTCTTGATCTTTTTACAACTGGGCTACCCTGATCTTCTTGGAAACTTATTGTCCATGCTAAAACCTTCATCAAACCAAATTGCTTCAAGACCTTCTTGACATCAATGACAACATCTACACTTAGAGCAAAGGCAATGTACCCAAGGTACCCAAAATTGCCAACAGGTACTTAACTCTTGGTCTTCATAACTATTTCACTCACCTCTTGGTAATTGCTTTGCACTAATATTTACCCTTGGCTTATTCTTAACACGTTGTTGCTTTTTGTACCTTTTAAATTTCTATGCATTTTTTTTTATAGGTTAACATTTGGACTCCAACATCCCTTGGTCTTTGATAGTCCTATGGAATGCACTCAACCTTTACACTTCAACTTAGCCTTTGGACTTTTGTATACTTTGATTTATGCTCGATTTCTCACGTAGCTCGACTAGTGCTTTCGATAAATACTTTGTGCTTTATCCTGAGTTATTACTTGATACTTGACTCTCATTACTAGTGTCTTTGTGCTCAATGCTTGTCTTAGATTCTTATTGCTCAGCTAATGGCTCTACATCCAACTAGTCATGGATGATGGTAACTATTCATTTCTTCTCTTAGCAAATACAATTACAATGTAAAGTTGATATGGTCAATGATTTCTTACAATGATCCCTTCTTTATATACCCCACATCTAGAGCTACTTTGGGGAGGGTATAACCCTAAACCTAGTCATGTATATAATATAATGTCACACTATAATAAATCTTGGATATATAATATAACATTACATATAAATATACCTATATCCCTAGGTACCATAACAATCCACCCCCTTAAAAATATTTAATTCTCAAAATATGAGACTAAACTAAAAGATATGATCTTCTAAACTTTGGTAATAACTAGTACTAATCTTGACCATCATTTATCCAAGTGAACTGTTGATTTGTGATGGTCTTCGATGATGCCATGTTACTACTATACTGTTTAGATATCCATACACATTTCTCATTTTATGCCTATTGTCATTGTACCACTCTAACATCCATAATAACTAATATTTTTTTGCTATAATTGTTATACTATATTCCTTTCTAACTATATATAAGTCCCTAATAATATTTATACCCTATGACATTCCTCTATGATTTTTGCTATTCAAGGTAGTGTGGTTGAAGATATGCAACAATTCTATGTAGGTGTTTTTCATATTTTAACTCCTTATACTTTGGTTCCACTATCTTAAATTATTCCTTATGATTTTATCTCTTATACCCTTCCTTTGGTTCTTTCTTCTACTCCTTTAATGTTACTTCCTTGGAAGGAATAACTCCATATTATATTTTGTATCTCATTTACAAAGATAATTACAAGGCAATACTTGATATGACCCATGATTCTTTACAATGATAATATACCTTCATTATATATCCAACATCTAAATATACTTGGAAGAGGATATAACCCTAAACCTAGTGAAGTTCTAAACAATATAATACAATATCACAATATAATAAACTTTAGGTTACATGGGACCATACCAACTATTCATAATACTCATATGTAATATAATATTGTATCCAAATATACATATATACCTAAGTACCATAACAATATATTTGCTTAAAAATATTTCATTTTAAATATGAGAAGAAACTAAAAGATATAATGTTCTAAGCTTTGCATGCAACTAGTACTAATCTTGACCATCATTTATCTAAGTGAAATAACTAATTGGTAATGGTCTTCTATGATATCATGCTACTACTATAACACATTTATATCCATAAATATTGCTCATTTGATGTTTGTTATCACTGCACCACTCTAAAATATATAATTGCTACCCTTTTTTATCAACATTGCTATACTTGATGCCTTTTGACTACATATAGATCCACAATAATATTAATACCCTATTTTATTCCTCCATGATTTTTGATACTCATGGTAGTGTGGGTGAAGATATGCAACAATATTATGTAGGTATTTCCTTCCTTTAACTCTTAACCTTCAGTTCCACTATCTTAAATTCTTTCTCGTGCTCTTCTCTCTTTTATGTGTCCTTTGGTTATTCCTTATACTCCTTTAATAGTAATTCCTTGGGCTTTACTTCAACTCTCTTTTAATATTTTTTTTTTTTTGATTCTTCAATTTGTTCCCTTATAATAACTTCTTGTTTTTACTTTATACTAAAAAGACATCCTATAATGTTTTTTAATGTACCTCAACTTTATAAAATTCTTTTGTATATATTACTACTATCCAGTGAATCCAACCAGGTATACCTAAAAATAATATCCACATTATTTATAGTTTAGATTTCACATTCAATCAACTTTGTATGTTTCATGCTTCGAAGAAAGTGAAACTGAAACCAAAAATGCATAAGATACATAACTATAAATTTAGTAACTTATATCCTTTTTTTGTGTAAAACATCCTATAAAGGATTCCCCTTTTGGGTAAGACCCAAGGAGGTAGGGGTATCTCTTCTGCCAAAATCATCCAGGTCTCGCACCTGGACTACCACCTTTGACATACTCACGGAGTAAACCTGAAACAACAAAAAACAAGAACACACAAAAATATTAAAAAAAACATACTCCTTGAGTATGTCAAAAAGATAAAGCATGACCAAACACACACAATAAGATAAAAAAATACAACACGAACTACACAAAAAAAACACAATAACAACATAAAAAACCACAAACATAACAAAAAAAATAGAATGTTACAAAGACACAACCAACAAAAATATGAAAAACAAAAACAACTAAAAAATAATAAAAAATAAATTAAAAAAAAAAACAACCAACAATAAACAATAGAGCAAAATAAAAACATAAAAAACACATACACACCAAAACACAAAAATACCAATTAACACAAATATACATAAACACAAGCACAAGAACATCAAAAACACAAGAACAACAACAAAAAACACAAAACAACAAAAACACAAGAACGACAAAAAATAATACAAAAAAATCACAGACATAAATAGAAAATAAAAAGAAAAGACTAGAATACAACAATGACCTTTCTAGACAAAAAGACTATTAAGACAAGAATCAACTAAGAAAACAAAAGAAAAATTAGTTTGAGCTAGGGAACTAAAATACCCTGACAGAAATAAAGAGAAGAAAAAATAAAGTAAGAAGAAACTAAATACCTTCAGAGCTTGAGCCATCCAAAGAAATGATAGAAAGAATAGTTTCCCTTATTTGTTAAGCTCACCATCTAGGAGGGCAGTCATAGCAAGTAAGATCACATTTGTCCAAAGCCCAATTAGCTAAAGCATTAGCACTCTTGTGCTAATCTCTGAACACATGATTGTAATTAAATTTCAATAATCCCATTTGGATTAATTGAATCTTCTCAACAATTTTTTCAATCAACCTTATGATTCTTGGAAGGAGTCTTCAAAATATTAATCATGAGTTGAGATTCAGACTCAACTAGTAAATTTTTCCATCCAGCCTTAGTAGCCTCTTGAAGGCCTCTAAGAATACCATACCCCTCAGCAAGGTTATTGGCTAGAATACCCAAATTCTCAACAAAAGTAAAAACCGGGGAGCCATCTAAAAGTCTACCAATTCCTCCTGCACTGGCTTTTCCAAGGTTCCTTCTAGAGGCTCAATCAATATTGACTTTTCCAAAATCCTTAGGAGGAGGTTGCCAATTCCTTATTCTATACATATTGCAATTACTAACATTCCCTTTAAGTTCTTTTATCTTAGAAGATTTAATATTCAATATTTGCATCACTTTATCCCATATTTGGTGGGATTTTTAAGGGTGATTAAGGAGCTGATGGACTGATTAAACTAAGTTGACAATGGTCTTTTTCCATATATAGTGAATATCCTTCCTTTCTTGATTAAAAATCTGGTTGTTTCTTTCATTCCATATATTCCAAAGAAGAATGCTAGAATCCATCCAAACTAACTGCCTAATAAAATGAGCAACACCCTCTTGATTAGGCCAATTCCTCCAAAGTTGTTCAAAAGTAAAAAACTAGTGTTGGAAATTTGAGCATGTTTTGTTGTCATTGATGTCAAGAAGTTTGATATCCTAATTTGAAGGATTTAATTTCAAAAGTTTTGATGTCCTATAATTAATATGCTATGAAAGCAAGGCAAGGTTCTCTCCAAAGCACTTAGGACCATGGGTTTTAAGTTAATGACTAAGAGGTTTGAAGGAGACTTAAAGGCTCAAGTTTAAGGCTATGTGCAAGAAGGCAAGTGAAAAAGGATAATATTATAATATTTTAGCCATCAGGGCCTTTCAAAAAGGAGATTGGATAATGCATTGGCCAAAGAGTTATCAAAGAGCTAAGTATTTAATTAATTAATATTAACTATAAGGTTAAATAAAATAATTAATTAAATATTTAAGCCTAAGGTTAAATATTAATAAAAATATTTATTAAAATTTTGAAGCACCAAAATCAAATTGCAAATAGCATCGACGTCGAATGTATAGGAGGCCATATATATTAATAGGCTAAGGTTTAGCCTAAGCAGTGTGCATTTGAATTATTAGCATTCAAATTATTGCCTTGTTTGTGTGATGCAACAGAAAGAAAACAAACAGTGCATTGTGCATTTCTCGGGGTAGTCATTGGTCAAAGGTAGGAAGAGGTGTTCCCACTTAACATAAGGTTTGAGCTAAGCTGGCAAGCTAGGCTTGTGCAACACGTAGTGACAAGGAGGTGTTGTGTTTGATTCACATGGAGGCATTTTGATTACATAATCGAATTTACTTTTAGGGTGGAGATAGAGGTTAAGGAAGAGAACGTGTGTCGTTGTTCATTTGGGTTGGCTAGTCCACATTGTGACCTAGCTGTGGCTAGGGTGTGGGGCCAGTAGGCAACACAGGTTTGAGTCCGGATGACAGGCAGCAGCAAAGGGGGAATTAATTTTATCAAAAAATAATTTATGCCTTAAGGTCTAAGGTGGCCAAGGTATGTGCTGGGGAGATATAAGGAGTTTTAAATTGTTTTAATTTTGCAAATAAAAAGGAGTTATAAAGTGATTTCTTTCTTGAGAAAAATTAAGGTGGCTTGTTTTGTTAATGCATAGAGATAAAAAATTGAAGTGGTGTTTTATTTATGTTTTGGAAATGCATTAATGTCAAGTAGGAGATATAAGGTGTAAATGAAATATTTTGCCTATGTAATTTGTGATTCTTGTTGATGAAATTTTGGTTGCAAAGTTAGGAGTAATAAGGTATAAAAGTGGTTTGACAATTTTTGTATGGTGAAATATTTGTTGAGGTGAAATATTCATGTGGAGGTTTTGAGATAGACAGTTGCTATCTAATCTTGAAGTGGCACAAAAGATTCGGTTGTAAGTGAGATATATTTTTAAGACATATCTCCATCAAAGCAAAGAGGTATGGGCACATCATCCTTTGTTTGAAGTATTTCTTGGAATGAATGTTGCAAAACATAATATGGAGTGAAAAGGATTATTTGATAAGCATTATTAGAAATATTTGAGTGAGGCTTATATGCTTCATTGTTGAATGTTTTAGGAAAATTTGAGATAGATATTAAAAATTATTTGAGTTAGGGTTTGAGACCTACATTGTGTTTTTTTTTGGAGAATTATGAAAACACTTATTTAGGGTTTGTGAGCAAGTTGTGTTTCATTGGTTGAGTGAAACTTCTTGTGCATTGGTTTTGAGTGATATTAAAAGTGAATGTGCAAACATTAGAAATAAGATTTTTGAAAGCAAGAGTGTATATTAGAAAGATAGATGTCATGTACCAGATTGAATCTATATTTAAAAGAGCAATAAAGTAAGACATGTGAAAAAAATAGACTTAATGATTGAGTAGAACATATTGAGCTATTTGCAAGAGCATATTATTCCCTATATGTTCTAGATATTAAACAAATTTTGGATAGAATATGTCTAAACTGCTTCAAGTTAAAGTAATTACTTTGAAGATTAGACAAAGCATTTTATAACATTATGTGCAAGATTTGATATTGATTGAGCATATCTTGTAAGTTATTTTGAGTACATGTTAGAGCAGGTTTGAGCATGTGCTAAAGTATATTTGAGAAAGTCTTTTGAGAAGGCTTGAGGGCAGAATTGAGCAAGTCTTTGTAAAGACTTGAAGGTATATTTGAGCAAGTCTTTTGAGAAGGCTTGAGAGCAGAATTGAGCAAGTCTTTGAGAAGACTTGAGGATATAATTAAGCAAGTCTTGTGAGAAGTCTTGAGGGTAGAATTGAGCAAGTTCTTGAGAGGGCTTGAACGTAGATTTGAGAAAGTCTTATGAAGACTTGAAATAACATTAAAAGTAGGTTTGATTTGTTTAAGATTTGTATTATGGCTTAGGGAAGATCTAAGAAAAGTTTTTTTATGATTTAGTCAAGCTTTGTGTTAAGGCTTAGGGATAGATTTGAGATAGATTTTGGTGTAGATTTATGAGCAAAGTTAGAGTAGATTTAGAGAAGATTTGTACTAGACTTAGGACAAATTTTGGTGCAGATTTGAGACTAAGTTGAAAGTAATATTTGTAGGTAACAAAGTAAAGAGGATAATAGTCTCCAGTGGATAGAGATCCATTAGCTAGTACAACAAGGATAGAGGTCTCCTATGAAGAGGGATCCACAAGCTAGAGCAGTGGGGGCATAAGTCTTCTAGAAGATCATCAACTAGAGCAGAGGAGAAAGAGTTCTTCTATGGATAGAGATCCATGGACCAGAGCAAGGATAAAGAGTTCTCCTATGGATAGATATCCATGAACCAGAGCAAGGGAAAAGAGTTATCCTATTGAGTGTGATCTGTGAACTAGCTAAAAATATAGAGTTCCTATACGGAGAGATATTCATGAACTAGTTGAGGATATAGATTTCTCCTAGATCAAGTACCATAAACCAAATAAAAGGTGAAAGAGTTCTCCTCTGGAGAGAGATACACAAATTAGAGCTTAGAGGATAAGTGTCTCCTTTGGACAGAGGTCCATAAACATTGTAATAGGGAATTGATTCCCAAGAAATTTTTTTGAGAAAATTTAGTAGAAATATTTTCTCTGTGGAGTAGCCCACATTGGGTGAACCATGTTAAATTGGTGTCTCCAGTTCTAATTACTGATTTGATCTAGTTCTCGAAGAATAGCCTTTAGGATATTCAACATGATAGAAATATAAATAGGAATAGCCTAAAGGATTTTACCAAGGTGATCCTACCTCCAGAAGAAATCCACCTATTAGTCTACTTTCTAATTTTCTTCTTGAATTTGTCCAACAACCAATTCTAATATTTTTTCTATCTTCAAATATTGATGGAAATACCTAAATAAGTGATTGGAAGGGATGTCTTCCTATATATTTATATTTAAGACCACAGAATCCTGTCTAGCAGAGGAGTGAAAGAAAATGACTTTAGATTTGTCTTTATTGATCAATTTCCCAGTAGCCTTAGAAAAATAGCTAATGATTTGCTTAATTGTAGAAGCTTTCGTAACTGTAGCAAGAGTAGAGTCATCAACAAATTGAATATGAAAAAGAGGTCTAGCTCCATGAGTAATGGTAACTCCCTCAAGGGTTTTAACTTCTCTATTTTTTGTTATAGCCCTACCTAAGCATTCAACAATAATGATGTATAAATAAGGGGATAGGAGGTCACCTTGCCTAATACCTTTGAAAGCTAGGAATAACTAAGAAGGTCTACCATTGATAAGAACTAAGTAGGAAACTGAAGAGATACATCCCATAATCCAATCCATCCAATCCTGAGAGAAACTAAATTGCTTTAAAACTTTCATAAGGAAGTGCCAATCCACTCTATCGTAAGATTTGGATAAGTCTAACTGAATGAACATAGAAGGATATTTTTGCATATCCATAGAATGGATGGCTTCTTGAGCAAGAACTATCTCATAAACTATTTTATGCCCTTCCACATAACCCCCTTGTTTAGGGGAAATAATCTTATGCAAAAGAGGCTTCAACATTTCTGCGATGATATTAGTAATTATTTTGAGAAGAAAATTACATAAATTAATAGGTCTAAAAGTTGAGATATGTTCAGCCTCTTGAGTTTTTGGAACAAGAGTAATCTAATTTTTATTGATGACCTTTAAAATTTCTTTGTCTTTCCTAGCTTCTTGCACCACCTCTTATAAATTAGCATGATGGATATCCCAAAACTCTTGGTAGAACTCAATGGGAAAACTATCAAGACCTCGAATTTTTCCTTTTTGCATTTTAAAAACTCCTTGTTGAAGCTCATTGATAGTAATAGGAGAAGTCAAAATAGAGTTCTCCTTAGAAGTGATAAGAGAAGGGATTGCTTGAAGAATATTTTGTTGAGAAGTCGATTCAAGAGGAGCAGTAGTAAAAATATTGAAAAAGTAATTGACAACAATAGAGTTCATGCCATCCCAAGTGTAAACAACGTCTCTAGAATCTGATTTCAGGTAAGAAATAAAGTTGTGAGATCTGCAAGCTAGAAGATATTTATGGAAGAAATTTGTGTTACGATCACCTTCTTTTGAGACATTGAATTCTAGATTTTTGCTTCCATAAGAGTTCTTCTCTTTTTTTCCATTCTGTAAATTGGTTGTGAGTTTCATCTAAACTTATACTCTCTGTAAGGCCATCTAAACAATTTTTTTTAATTTAAATTTTCAAGTTGAGCAATAACTTCATGTTGTTTTTATGAACATCTCCAAACTCCTTTCAGTTCCAAGTCTTGATTTGGTATTTAATGTATTACAATATTTTGGCAAAATAGAACATCTTAGTCCCATACATAGGTTTACCTTCCTTCCACCATTGTTGCACTCTATATTTAAAGGAACTGTCACTAAGCTACATTGTCTAAAATTGAAAAGGAGAGAAAATCACATTGGTTTTCCACATTTCTACCATGATAGGCCAGTGATCCAAACTAGCATTGTTAAGAGTCTTCATTTTAGGAATATGACCATGGATTAAGAAATTGTCGGAGAGCAAGCACCTATCCAATATTTCCATTATACAAGATAAGCCTTACCTTTTGTGAGACCAATAATTAAGGCAATTATCTGATTGGATATCCACACGATGGAGGTTTGTAATATATTTTTTCATGAGGTCAGTGCTCTTGTCCAAGTTTCTATTTTTCCCTATTTTCTCATCTAGAGAGGATGGTATTAAATTCTCCTCCAATCAAGATCCAAGCTTCAGGAAAATGAGAGATAATATAAGTAATATTCTTCCATTATCTTCTTTTTTCCTCCAAATTAGTCAGAGCATAAACAATAATGTAGAGCATAATTTTATTGGAATATATGCTTTGGATATCTATAGCTAAAATACCCCAACTGCCAACCATATGGTGAATAACTACCTATTTTGGGTCCCAAAGGCAAGCAATACCACCAGAAGTCCCCTGGGAACTGAGGGAAACCACTTTTCCAGCTAGCCAAATTTTACTAGCAATTGAATCCATATCCTCTATTGACATCTTTGTTTCTTGAAAGAAAACAAGATGTGGATAATTTATCTGAGTCATTCTTCTAATTTCATTTTGTTTTGAAAGACTCCCTTTAAGTCCTCTAATATTCCAAGTGATAATCTTCATTAATACCAGGGCTAAAAAAGTTGGGAAGGGCATAGTTCTTATCTTCCTCTACAAGATTTTCACATTCTTTTACCATATGATATTGATTAATCTTGCGACATACCTTTTTATTAGAATCCATCTTCAACTTTTTTTCCCAGTTTCTTGACTTACTTCAATTGAATCTTAGATGGCTTCTAGCCTTTAAAATGCTTGTACATAGTCAAAATGTTTCTAGAAGGTTCAACAGAGTCTATATTGAGACCTGTAGTATTTGAAGTTTTAACATTTAAAATATTTTTTTTCTCGTGAATATTTTCTCCCTTTTTTGTTGAAATCTTTTGATTTGTTGGTTTATCTTTGAGTTTTTTCCTTTATCTATAAATTGTGTTTCTAAGATTTGTGATTCCATTATTTCTTCTTCCTCACTTGGGACCTTATTTGTGGGAAGAATTTCAAACATATTAGCAGATAATTTTGATTGATCCTTCATAACTAGTTTTTTTGAGTGTTCTTCTTCTTAGGAATTTGGAAACTTGCTGAATTTATATCTTCTTTCTTTTGATCTGGAATTTTATTTGGACAAACACTAGCCAAATGACCATATTCATGACAAATTCTACAACGAAAAGGAATGTTCTCATAGTCCACGACTTGCTCCGAAGCGTCCTCCCCAAATTGTAAAATGATCTTTTTAGGTAGGGGTTTGTCAAAATCCATTAAAACACATATCCGAATATGTTCAAACTTTTTAGTACAATCAGTAGTCATCATAAATGTTCCTAAAGATTTTTCAATTGAAGAAAAAATATTCAGATTCGGTAATTCAATTGGGAGGCCAAACAGTTTAACCCACACAAGTCTTGTAAAAGGCATTTTTTCTTCGACTTTAAATTTAGTATGTCAAAACTTCATGAAAAGCCCTGCCCTTTCAAAAAAAAACCAGGGACCCTAACTTATGCCCTTCTTATCGACATAATTTCTAAGCTAATAAAATTAAGTAGGATGTTTATGGTTATTAACTCTGTGAGATTAGTGAAAAACGGTAATTAGGCGCAATACTAGGAGATCTACATTATTGGAAAATGGCTGTGGGAAACATACATCATTATTTGTTTCACAGTACGTTGAAAACGATAACAGATCTACATTATTGGATATGGCTGTGGGAAACATACATTATTATTTGTTTCACAGTAGGTTGAGGACCATTTATATAGGAGGGCCCATCATATGTTAATTTCTAATTGTTTAAATGTTGAAAAGAAATCATCACGTTACAATTACGATAACGAGTTGATTTTACACGGACAGCGTTTGATCCAACAGTGTATAACATACGGTCGTGCATACATTTCTATTGCTGCGTTGCTCTTTTTTGTTTTATATCCTACCGTAAACGTACTACTATAACATGCAAACTTCACATTATACAGTTAGTAACAAAAAGCTTCTTTATGTCAAATCTTAAAACTAAATAACGAAATTCTCTCTTTAGTCAGTCAGTGAATCGCGTATTGGGCAGTGCTAATTAGTGTCCCATAAAATTCCGTGGGAAATGGATCTGGTGCTTTCTAAGAAAATGCTTCGCGCATGCTTTCCAAGAAAATGCTCCACTTGCATGTGGTCCGCCCTCTGCTCACAAACAATCATTAAGTACGAATGTCATTTCAGAAAGCACCTAGATCTATTTTAAAACTAATATGTCCCTGACAAGTAAACAGAGGTCTATTTTAAAGCACCTAGGTCATTAAGTACGAATGTCATTTCAGGTAGCTGAGTATGAACAGGGTTTCATTTATCAAAGCTCGAGCAACAACAAGGTTCGACGAAGGTCTACATCTTGACTAGTTGTACTGTGATACTTATCATCTTTTGACTGTTATTTTTGGTTGAAACGCGGGGCACTCGTTGGCTTTGGGCTAATGGGGAAGATGTGCTCCAACAACACGGGTGTGGATCCTGTCCATATGAATCCCAATGATCTTCCCGATCTAACCCCACTGATGACGACTTGACGAACCATTGTGAGTGCTTACATCATCCGTCATGTCAGCATTTTCGATAGGGCTGACGTACTGACTATGCCATAAACTTACATTTACACGATTTTCGCTCAAGATTACAATTATGACAGTCTCTTTTTTGAAATTTGAGAACATGCCGAAACTTTGACATTCAATCCATTGTAGGGGCATGCTTAGAAAGGAAAAGTTGTAATGCATTTGTTGTTTTATATATATATATATATAGAATTATATTCGGTCCTAGTAGCTGTCGTAACGTGAATCATCATATCAGCCCACCTTTAGAATGCATTGAATGCTTTTTTTTAAAGACGATAATTGACATTTTTTTCTTCCGCGCTAAACAATTTGAATTGCACTGATGCTCTCTAATCTCCGTTAATGGTTTGATGGCTTTAAAACTAAGGAGAGATTTCTTTGAAAAGATTTAAATTGGGGCTTCAGAATTTAGCATGTATTGCTGGGTAAGTTTTTGAAGCTAAGTAGTTTTATATATCGTTTAGTAAGTTTTAGAGTTAGTTTTTTTTTTAAGTTAAAGGAATTTAATGTATATTGTTATATAAATGAATGTTGAGGAAATTAATAGTTAAACTAATATCATTTAATATTTATATTTAATTATTATTAATGATATTTATTTTATGAGACTTGTTTTAAAGGTTATGTAAGGGTCTAATGACCCTACACACCTAGAGATTTAGTTACGACACTCATTATTAATTGATATAGTATAAATTTTTTTTTATTGAGTAAATACTTTTTATACATATACATATCTGTCATGGTGTATCGGGTCACATCATTGATAATACAACTGGTATCCTTGCCCGTAGACCACATCACACGAATATAGTATAAATTTTATCATGTATATCAATTATTTTTAGATAATGTTTGATTGGAATGAGGCAATATTTGATTCCATTCATTTCCATAAACTATTATGAAAACTAACATGGTATAAAAGAAAGAAGGTATAAATCTTCATTATTTGTTTGGTTCTATTGATTATAGTTTTTTTTTTTAGTTTATATTGAGGATAATTTTCATAGTGACTTGTAAATAAGATTTTTTGAAATTGACATAATCTAAATAATATGTTTTGATAGAAAACTAGTGGATTTGGATGGTGAGGCTTTCATTAGAATCAACATATTTGCTCTTAGAGATATGCAAAAGCATGGAGACAAATGCAGATCCAAGTATAGAAGTAGATACCAAAGGTAGAGGTAAATTCAAAGTAGGTAGTTAGAGGTAGATTCAAATGGTGGAGATAAATTCCAAAGGTAGAGGTAGATTCAAATGGTGGAGACAAATTCTAGTGTAGTTGATAGACATAGATGTAGTTGATAGATTTGGATGCATATGCAAAGGTTATTTTTAAAATGTCATGGTGCAAACAAAGAGAAGTGTACAAAAAAGATAAAGAAAAAACCAGGAAAGGCATCAAACCTAAATATCTTATTTTTCTTCTCTTGTTATTTTTACCTTGTGCTCCAAAAGTTTGAAAGTTGAATATATACATTTGGTGGGGCCAAGGCTAGGGTTTGAAAAACTAATATCCCAAATATTCTAGTGCATGCTTGTTAAGAAATGTTGATTCAATTAATGAAAAACGAATAATACAAAAGAAACGGGAAAAATAGGTGAGATTACTTTTAAAATATCAGTTGATACCATGACTAACCCATATCATGTGATAGACTAATAGTTTTAGAATAATGCATAGGAAATCTTGCAATATGAGATGTTGGAATTGACTATAGTAATGAAGAAACTACAAGGTCCCATCTTGGAGCAACATAAAATAATTCTAAAACAAGTTTTTCAAATCAATCTATTGGAGACATCATTGGTAGAATTGAAATCTTCCACTACCATGGGCTTGTGTAGTAGTACTAATTTTATAAATGGATATCATATTTAGACTATGTTGTAAATCAAAAAATAAAAATAAAATAAAGATAATCTATACAAATAAAATAAATTTATATAACAAATGGCAAACATGATAACACAAGAACATGAATTGCAAAATAAATTATAAGAGACTAGATCATGGGCACAAGTGGTAAGAGATCCAACAACATATTCTAAATTATTTTCTTACATAACTTTTTTCTTTTTAAATTATTTTCCTACATAATTTTTTTTTTTAAGAGAAAAACCCCTTGCGGGGCCGCCTTGGTCTAAGAGACCATGAACAAGGGGTTCTACACCATCAAATTCACCCGGGGGTCGCATCCAGCCCTGCCCGTACCAACTTTATCAATTGGATTTTGGGTACCCAATTCAGCTTTTTGGTAGGGTGGAGATTCAAACCTGGGACCTCCCTTGGAGGATTGCCCTCTCCTCTCCAACTCACCTACAACACCTAGGTAAAAACTAATTTATAGTGGAAAACACCCCTTTTGAGGTGCCACTTTCAACAGGTTGGGCATAGGAGGAATGGAGCCTTGTCGGACTCTACCAGCACATAGGGCATTCCTAACTATACCATATATCTGTAGGATGGAGACAAGGGTAATGGAACCTGGGTCAGCCTCTACCAGCACCCAAGGCATTTACCACTGCACCACAGCAAGTAGATACCTACATAACTTTTTTAAAAGTTTATTTAGTTCTATTTCTTTATTTTATTTCAAAACTTATATTCACTAAAGTTAATATTCTATTTATTTACACTTATACCATAAATTGAGATAAAATTTTAAATTAAAAGCCAACTTCTTTTAACTCATCCTTTTGCTTATTTAAAAAAAAAAATATATATATATATATATATATATATATATATATATATATATATATATATATATATATATATATATATATTTTGTCAAACCATTTATATAAGGTGTCTTATCACCACACAACCTTGTACTTGTTTGACAAATCAACTTATCCTGACATTGCTTGTAATTGGCAATTCCCCACCCTTAGTAAAGGATTGAGTCAAGTCTATCTGATAACCTTTGCTGAAGTTTTTGTATCATTGTCTTTCAAAAGAGATCCACACCAAACATATTAAATATTTTCAAATCCTCAAGTAAAAGAATTATAAAATTCCTTGGTAGAATTTGAAAAGGTCCATCATTTTTTCTTGTTTACATTCCACATTCAATCAAATTTATATGTTTGATGCTTTTGAGAAAGTGAAAATGTAACCCATAATGCATCAAGACAAATAACTATAAAATTAACAACTTATGTCTTTCATTTCGACAAAATTTATAAGCTAATAAAATTAAGATGATGTTTATGGTTGTTAAGTTTGTGAGATTAGTGAAAGGCATAGTAAATAGTGTTGGGCATATTGTATCCTTTGCATGAAAAATAAAAATAAAAAAGAAAAAAAAGCTAAAAAATCTAGAAAGTAAAAAGTGTAGACACCAAAACAACACCAATCCGATTATGTGATCGCAAACACTGATCGCTTTGACAAACACAGCCCCTAGGGCAGCCCTCAGAGGTTAAACAGTGGTCTTAACCACTTTCATAGCAATTTTGTGAGGTCAAGAAGCAATTTGACACACTTGGAAGCTTTGCCCGAGACTCGTCTCACCCCAGGACGAATTCAAAATAGAATCCGTCCCACCCCAGGACGAATTCTAAATCCGTCCCTGGGTGGGACGAATTCCAAGCTTAACGGGCAAAAAGGCAAATGGTGCCAAGTGGCAGCCCAAAACAGTCAGTTAAGGGCTCCTGCCTTGCACGCATGTGTAAGTGGACAGAGGGGCCATTAGAGGACTATTACAAAAAGCATTTATCAAAGTTCAAGTCAATGAAGGACTCCCCTCCCTCATGGGAAGACAAGACTGCCACATGGCGCTTATGGCCAACACTTGGCTTTTGTGCTTCCCTCCCAAAAGAGACCCCTTGGGTCTATAAAAGGTGGGACTTTTCTCACCCAAAATATACAGGTTGAAGGAGTGTGCAAGCAACGAAGTGCTGCTGAATTGAAGACTCAATTGCATCCCCCTTTGTTCACCTTCCTACATCCATCAATCTCTTTTGCAAGGGAGGTTATTGGGTGGCCTTTGGAAGCTCGAACCTTACTCAAATCCGACGCATGGACATCTGAACCTACCAATTCGCCGACCCCCTAATCCTAAAAGGTTTTGGTCCCATCCTTGGTGGATTGGCTCCAAAATCGAGGGCCAACGGTGGGAGGCCCACTTGGGCACCCCCGCACCCCCCAAGTTCTAATTTTAGTTTTTGAGCACTTTAGATTATTTTTTTAGATTGCATTCTGTGTTACTAGGTCTGATTAGTCTATAATTGCAATTTTGTAGCTTTTGGTCAGAGTTTAGGGTGTTTTGTATTGCTTTGTTGTTTTGCTAACTTGCAGGTGTCAAGTTCAAATTCCCAAGGGTGGAGGCCAAATTGGGAAAATTCGACCATCTGGGTCGTCCCAAAATGGCCCCAATTACCTAACCCCCCTATTTGCAGGAGTTTTGCAGGTCCCGGATCCGACATTGGAGCAGCAGCAGGTCGGTTTCTCCTACTCAGAAGAATTCGTCCCACCCAGGGACGAATTGCAGTCAGAATTCATCCTGCCCAGGGACGAATTCCAGTTTAAGGTGGATTGGCCAGCTGCCTTAGTGGCAGTGGCCTTTTGGTAACTTTTCTTACCTTCTGTCAGGTTTTTGAGCAATTTAGATTCACTGTTTTCACTGTTTCAGGCAAATATTCGTATTTGAATACAATCGCACTTGGTGTTTCCTTTGACCGGAATCTCGTGCTTTCAGTGGCGATCACGGTGGGACCCTGTTCCCTAGTTTTTGAAATCACAGAAAACTGATTAAATTTTTGTGTTTGTGCTTGACAGGTACACTTTTTTTTTTTTGTCGCAGACTGCTATTCGTCTCTGACAGGGACGAATCCTTTTCTGCAATTCGTCTGACCCTGAGACAAATTCAAATTCGTCTCTAGGTGGGATGAATTATGTCTGCAATTCGTCTCCCAGAGGGACGAATTCCTGTCTATGGATTTTTAGAGCAGAAATTCGGAGACAACGAGAGCGAGCGAGAGAAGAGGTAGGGATTTTCATGATCTCTGTTATATTTTTCTGTTTTTGTTTCTATTTCATTAATTGTTTTCATTTAATCTTGCATTGCATTAGGGAAAGTCATGTATGCTAGTTTCATTTTGTTGGATAAAACGAATCCCACATACATCACGAAACAACTTTAAACCAAGGAGCTGGTCGTAAGACCCCAGCCCTTGATCAAGACCATTGGTGGATTTAATCACCACCTTGGCTTGATTTGCATCCATTTCCCAATTGTCAACTATTGTTATGCGTAAATCCTGACGAAGACAGACCGAGCGTAGCTGGGGTGATTCCCATGCGTGCGAGGATAAGTTTTCTATGGTAGGTGTCATTAACAGGACAATCCCCATTTCGTACCGCCTATGTACCACATACCTTCTGCTCTCACGTACCTATAGTCTCCCTCTCGTAAGGGCAGGTATATAGAGAGGTTGGCATATCGGCCTGGTTGGTATATTGAAGGGGCGACCTTTTTTGGAGTTATAAGAGCCTACATGATGCATTTAAACGTTCTACAAAACCTACAAAAACAAAACAAAACATCAAAATGCACTAAACCAGTATAGGGTACACCAAGAATCCTTAAAAGAGATAATCACGGTTTTGTGAATGCGTGTGTTTAATTCTGCTTAGTGTAGACAAAAAAAAAGAGAAAATCATAAAACAAGATAAAAATTTATTTAGATAGCATAGAAGCACCGCAATGGTGTACACCCGCAGTCAAGCCCAATCAAGGGCGAAAGCTCCGAAAGGTACATAAAAAGCAGGCACAAGTCACCTTCACTTCAGTCCTGAGGATTTGGTCATACCGCCTTATAGGTCAAACCTACAAAAGAATCCAATTCAGAATCCTCGGTGGGGTATGCCTATTCAAAGCAGCCCCTTTCGGGAAGATGCCTTACATGTAGACCTTGACCTATATAGAGAATCACCTCTTGAAGCTAGGCATGAGTGGCCATCGCACGATGCAGCGCTAAACAGGCACACTATCCATTTGGAGGGGCAACATGGATATGGCGTCCCTTCTTTACCTATCATCAGAATAGAGAGACCAAATTCGGAGCGCAGGGCTCCTTACATAGGGCGACCTAACTCCGCCCATCCCATTTACACTCGTGAAAGGGAGTATGAGGAAAACCATCGCATTCCTTGAGAGCAACAAACAATGCGGGAACCTTGCATTTCCGCACCAGCAGGATATCATGATCACCCCTTGAGGCCAGAACCTCGAGCACATACCGCTTACCTCGACAAAGGGAAGCGACCCATTAAAACCTTAGAGCATCAAAATCGAGGTAAACCCATAGGAGGAACATTTGAACCTTCTAAACAAAATAGGGTAGAACAAATTGATCCGGCTGTCGCCAGATATACCACCTGTCAAGCCCAAATCATGCGGCTTAAACAAAGTCAGCAAGAGATAGAGTATCAATACCGCTTGGATAAAGAACGCATGCAATGCGAAGCGGATGAGTTACGCTATGAAATACCTGAGAGGGGGCCAACCCCTCGCATCCAAAGAGCTGAATAGTATGAGAGGCGTAATCCGTTGGCGCAAGATAGGTCTCCACGACCTCGTCAAGCTCTGCCTCCAAGACCCCATAGATTCGAGAGGGAGGCAACTCCCCGAAACAATGATGGGTACCTTCAGCAAGAACTTGATCAGGGTCATAGGTTTCGCCCTGAGACTCCTCAAGAATTTTACGAGGAGTATGAACTAGAGGAGGAGTATATCGAAACTCCCCATCAAGGCAGGAAGGATGCCATTCAGCCACCCCTCCATAGGCCTCCAGTTTATCGTAACTTGCAACAAGAGCGAACAAGAGAGGAAGAAATAAAATCTTTCGATGCATACCAAGCGCTATTGGAGCGTTTAGAGTCGGTGGAGACAAAAGTTGCTGGGCATCAAAAACCCACATTACGTCTACTCCGCAATAATCTGGTGCATCCCTCAGTGCCTACACCTCTTTACCCCGAACACTTCAAGTTGCCTCAATTGGCAGTTTTTAAAGGTGAAGAGGACGCACGAGAACATGTTACACGGTTTCTAAGCCAATGCTTCGGCATTCAAGATAATGACACATTATTGCTTAGAAATTCATAACCACATTCGCAGGCCCTGCCTCGGATTGGTTCACACAGACTACCCAAACACAAGCATAAGCGACTTAGATCGGCCTAGTAGATGCGTTTCTTGAACGTTTCGCCTTCAACACAAGGAAGAAGGCATCACTTAGTGATCTTGCTAGCCTTAAAAAATTTGAGGAGGAAACAATGGTAGCATACGGGAATCGATGGAGAGCTTTGCTTTCTAAGTTACCCTACCGTCCTCCCATGTCGGACCTCACGCAAATGTTCACGAAAAGTTGTTTAAAATCAATCTCTGGTCTATTGTTGCTGCGACAATACGACAGCTTAGAAGAATCTTTGGCGCAAGCCAGAGTCATAGAAGAGATTAAGATAGGCGAAGGCGCAATTTCCAAGCCTAAGAAGAAAGAGTGGAATAAAACCACTAAAACTGGGACAATGCAACCACAACACGCTGCAGTCAACCAAGTTGCGATAAATGTCCCCGCGCCTGTGCAAGAAACGCAGCCTCAAAAGGCTAACTACCAGGCAGTCCCTCCTGCTTACGAAAGAGATAACAGGAGACAGGAACAGTATCAGCAACATCGCCCTAGGCGACAATTCACCCCGTATGCGGAGTCTAGGGACTCCTTATTTGACCGCTTGTCAGCGGCAAATCTAGTTACTCTGCCAGAAATCCAAAATTTTGACCCTAACGTTCCCAAGCCTAGGGGGTATAGGGAGGAATTGTATTGCAGATTTCATAGACGTAGAGGACATGACCTAAATGGGTGATGGAAATTCAAAGAGCTAGTCCAGGATTTGATCGAAAACCGAACATTGGTCGTGGACAACCCCATCGCACCTAACAACCAACAAATGGGGGTATTCAAGGACCCCTTGCCTGCCCACGAGGCGCAGATAAAACCGCTCCAAATTAATGAGGTGCGACAAGATCTTCCCGTGCAAGGATTTGTGGGAATGATTAGCATTGTAACAAGGAACAAAAAATACCCAGCAGTTGCCCCCGAGGTACCTGCGAGGGAAGTTCCATCGACATCGCAGCCTCAACAACGCCCAACGCAGTTACCTCCGCCTAGACTCGAGGTCACGATACGAACCAAACTCACGCAGAGTTTGCGGACCACGTCGGCCTAGGGCTGTCCATCTATGAGCTTATTCAACAATCAGCTCCACATAGAGAAGCTCTTATGGACATCTTAAAAGCCATTGAAGTACAACCCCACGAAGCTAATTCTTTCAACGCTTTCGTGGGACATGTGAAACAATGTACGGAGCCTGTCATCACATTCAAAGAAAATGAGGTCAAAACGATATCAAATGACATGTCGGATCCACCCCTGCACGTTATCGCGCGGGTCAATGGGATCCCGTACAAGAGAGTGCTGATAGATACTGGCTCATCCAGTAACATTATAACCACTGCAGTGTTAAAGCATTTAAAATTGCCAGCCTCTCACATCACCGCTTCCACGTACACACTGCGAGCTTTTAACGATGCAATATGCTGACAATCGGCACAGTCGTTCTGCCTATACAGGTAGGACAAAAGTCAATACCCACCCTGTGCCATGTGCTGGAAGGCGAAATGGCTTATAACATACTGCTAGGGTGGCCTTGGATCAGGGACATGAAGTGTGTCCCCTCGATCGCACACCAGTGCTTGAAGTATGCCTATGAAGGGCAAATACATGTAGTCCCAATGAACTTGGAGCCCTTCAAGTATTGCAATGTGGTACAATTCATACCTCAATCGACCATCCCATCAACGCATTTGGATTTTCAATTGAATCCATCTAAACAGGGTTCGATACCGCAGGCACCACTGGTGGCCAATAAGGCAAAATCCCAGCCAGGTGAGACATCATCATTGGCTCCTTCATCATCAACGCCACCTATCGTGGCCCAACAGAAGGACAAGGGAAAGCAAATCATGGAGGAGGTTAAGCCTCTAGAAGAGGGGTTGCCCACGATCTCAGCAATATCAACAGAGGAAGCGCCCAATGCAACGGAAACCAAGATTCCTAAACAACCAAACATGGATTGGACTCAGGAAGGACTACCGTTTCCTCCTACCCAATCATCAACAATCACTGTTGAGATGGCCAGTACAGGCCTGGGGGAGTACATAGTGCAAAATGTTGTGGCAACCCCCACACTGGAGTCAGTACAAGACATGGGAAGACCTCGCCTTCCCATTGGAACAATCGTCCCTCTAGGCTACCCACCGAACCAAACGAATTTTGTGTATGGGGGCCTTGATCATGGTTCTGAACCATGCGAACAAAAGGAAACAGATGAAGAACCTGTTGTCGAAAACATCAATTATCTGTCGAACCCAGAGTTTGCCCTAAAATATCTCGAACAATGCAATTGGCATGGGTATGGGCTAGGCAGATATGAGCAAGGGATGAGGATCCTTTGCCAACCAAGGTACCAGATACCATATGACAAGTCAGGGGTAGGATTCAACCATCCCCTGCCATTAGACATCTTGGTTGAAAACATGCAAGGCCTAGAAATAGGCAACAGGGGGGGATTGGCACAAGACCCATACGCCAATCCAAACATAGAATACACCTTAGGGGATTATCTCCCATGGTATACAAACCCCCCTGGAAATAGCAATAATCCCTCTCCTTTACTAGAGAGAGGTGAAAGTTCGGAGAGCGATCCTCGAAGAGAACAACAACGGCTTCCAGATATTTTTCTAAAACTGTTCCCCTTAGAGGTTCCAGATGAAATAACACAGTCTCAAAAGAATCAGGTCCCTCCACTAAGAGTGGAACAACCGCAATGGGACCAGATTAATTCACTGGAATAGGAAGAGTCCTCAATGTCGGAAGCAACAGATGCTGGAGAAGATGAACAATTTTAGATCTATGAAAGCGATTCAGAAGACGAAACTGAGATGGACTATCTCAGACATGCGCGACGACATCACCGTGCTCTAACCCGTGAAGATCTAATGGGAGAAATGGGTATACGGTTGGGAAATGAATGGCACTTAGACCCAACGAGGTGGGACCAAGTGCTAGGCCTATGGCTTCAAATTCAAGATGAACATCGTCCACCTCAAGATCCCATCAGGACAACAGTACCAAGGAAAGACCCCGCCTTCCTTTTCGCACATAGAGACGAATTTGCACCTAGAGAGGATCCATTCGTGCCTGTTCCCGTAGATCCAGATCCAGAGTATAGGGAACATCTGAAAGAATCAAGTCGTCACACCCGTGGTTTTGGAGACCAAATTCATTCCATCCACATGATCTCCATTGATTTGACCACGCCCATTCGCAATCCGATCGATCCATCTCGGTCATTGCATCTAAACATGGATGCCATCGACTGGGATCGCGTCAATTCACCATTGTCACCATCAGAGTACTGGCTTTTCGATGAAATGCTTCATTTTACCCCAAGGAAAACTCAAGATATTTTTCAAGCTGAAGAGGGACCCGAGGTCCCAAACGCAGATCTTAACTCAGCTGATGATATCCATTTAATCCCAACTCCACATCAGTTGGAGGACGGATCTCACATGTCAATCGAAGAGACGACTGACGTAGACATCGGCACAGATCCAATGAATCCAAGGATTCTCAAGCTGGGGGTAAGCCTTTCCCCCAAAGAGCAAGCCGATTACATTGCCCTTCTCAAAGAGAAGAAGGAAGTTTTTGCATGGTCATACAAAGATATGCCAGGACTAGACCCATAACTAGTCATGCACAATTTAACGCTTGATCCGAAAATCAAGCCTATAAAGCAAAAACTAAGAAAGATGCACCCAACAATGGCCTTGATGGTCAAAGACGAATTGCAAAAGCTATTGGATGCACAATTTGTCATCTACGTGGATTATCCGCCATGGTTGTCCAACATGGTTCCCATCAAGAAGCCCGACGGGAGGATTCGCATATGCACCGACTTTCGAGACCTAAACAAAGCGAGTCCTAAGGATGATTTCCCCTTGCCAAGCATCGACGCATTGGTAGACTCTACAGCGGGTCACGAAATGCTCTCCCTAATGGACGGTTTTTCAGGATACAATCAAATTCATATCAATCCTGAAGACCAACTCAAAACGGCATTCACAACGCCTTGGGGGAAATTTTGCTATAAGGTCATGCCTTTTGGCCTTAAAAATGCTGGCGCTACATACCAACGTGCTATGACGTATATCTTCCACGATTACATGCACAAAACTTTGGAAGATTACATGGATGATTTGTTAGCCAAGTCTATCTTGCGCTCAGATCATCTCGGTGACTTAAGCAAGATTCTCGATCGCCTCATAGAGCATAAGGTCAGACTGAATCCCAAGAAGTGCGTGTTCGGCGTCACATCTAGAAAACTCTTGGGTTTTATAGTCTCAAAACGAGGCATCAAAGTGGACCCAAACAAAGTCAAGGCAATCCTTGAAATGGCTCCCCCAACCACTATCAAGCAGCTCAGAAGTCTGCAAGGAAAGGTCGCATCGATTAAACGCTTCATAGCGCAATTATCTAAAAAATGCCGACCAATGAACAAACTATTGCACAAGGGGGTCACATTTCATTGGGATGACGAGTGCCAGTCAGCCTTTGACAAAATCAAACAATACTTGGCTTCGCCGCCAGTATTGGCACCGCCTAGACTAGGTGTGCCGTTCTACTTATACATCTCAGCCCATCGAGGTGGCGCTGGGCGCAATGCTAGCCCAGAAGAATGAACTTCACAAAGAACAGGCTACATACTATCTTAGCCGCACCCTGGTCAGTTACGAACTTAACTATGCATACGTTGAAAAACTCTACTTGGCAGTGGTGTTTGCCACCAAAAGGCTACGTCACTAGATGCTGAGCAACACGACGTATGTTGTGTCTAAGGAGAATCCATTGTGATACATGATGAGTCGTACTTATCATAGTAGCCACACGGCGAAATGGATCATGTTGTTGACAGAATTTGACATTGAGTTTATTGGGCAAAAATCTATAAAAGGACAAGTCATAGCCGATCAACTAGCAGAGGCTCCCCTTGAAGACGATCAGCCTCTGGTCATAGAACTACCCGATGATGAGGTCTTCCATGTCTCAGAATCGCCAGATTTTGAAGAGCCTGAGTCTCAGGCTGACATAACCTTATTTTTTGATGGTTCTAAATGCGAGCAAGGTGGTGGCGCAGGAATTGTATTCTTCACACCGCAGGGCGCTCCAATGCCCCTGCCATTTAAATTAAACTTCCAGTGCACCAACAACAATGTAGAATATGAAGCCTTCCTCCTAGGTCTTCAGACAGCAATCGCCATGAACATCAAAAGACTGAACATCTTTGGCGATTCACTGTTAATCGTCAATCAAGTCAAAGGAATATATCAATGCAAATGCCCAGTTCTGAAGGCCTATAAAGCCCTCGTGGATAAATTCCTGGCAAAACTTGAGTGGTATGACATCGAGGCACTCCCTCGATCATCGAATCATTTTGCGGACACAATGGCCTCCTTAGGGTCACTAATCCCGCAAGACCTTTCCGGTGATATAACAACCATTCAGGTCAAAACCTTATCGCAACCCACGATGGAGCGCGCAAGCTCAGACTTGACGCCAGGAATCCACATGATCCAGATCGAACCATCTTCGGATAAGTTCTTTCGAATCCGAGACTATTTGAAACATGCCAACTGGGGGTCTTTGTTCTCCCCCACTCCCATTAATAGCAACACAATGCTATTTTTACAAGTTCTCTCCCAATCAGCATTTGTTCGGGAAGAACTCCAAAAGGGATTGGCTGTTCAAACTGTCGAGGTATCCAATCAACAGGACTGGTATTTACCAATAAGAGATTACCTCAAGTTAGGTAATATACCCTTTGGATTGACGCAAGCCGCAAAACGAACATTCAAACAGAAAGCGGAAAATTATGTCTTGATAGGAGACATTCTGTATCGTCGCAGCTACGACGGAATTCTTCTTCGTTGCTTGGACCGACAAAGAGTCCACTTGGGCAGTCACCCAAGCGCATGACGGTACATGTGGTGGCCACTTCAGTGGTATGGCCATTGCAAAGCGCATTCTTCGCATGGGCTATTATTGGCCATCTTTAGAGCGAGATTGCTACACATATGTCAAGAGGTGTGTAAAATGTCAACATCATGCCAATCTGATGCACGCACCTTCCCAGGCCCTACAGACAGTCCAGTCTGCTTGGCCATTTTTGTAGTGGGGCCTCGATCTAATCGAAAAGATCTCCCCTGCATCGTCAAGCCGTCACACATTTATCATAACGGCCACAAAATACTTTACCAAATGGGTGGAAGCAATTCCGTTAACCTCTACGACAGGACCCCGCATTACGGAATTCATTTTGCATTACATCATATGTCGTTTTGGTATTCCATCCAAAATAATCTCGGATAATGGGCCATCATTCAAGAACAAAGACATGCGTGCTTTAACCACAAAGTACAAAATTCAGCACAGCTTTTCAACACCCTATTATCCGCAAGCAAATGGGCAAGCAGAGGCGTCAAACAAAACGCTAGTCGCCATCCTTAAAAAGACCGTCGCAGACAGTCATAAGGATTGGCACATACAAATCCCACTTGCCCTTTGGGCTTATTGCACTAGCATTCGAACGCCCACTAGGGCAACTCCATTTTCACTAGTGTATGGCTCAGAGGCAGTAATGCCTCTCGAGTTGGAAATTCCTTCCCTCCGCATATCAATGCAGGAATTCATCGATGATGACACTGCACGGCAGGCCCAGTTAGACCAGCTTACGTTGCTTGACGAAAGATGTGTTAATGCTCTCGAGCACTTACGTATCTATCAAGAGTGGCTTAAGAGAGCTTACAACATGAAATTTCACCTAAGAGACTTTCGGGTTGGTGATCTGGTTCTGAAGGAAAACCAACAAAACTCTAATTTGTCGTCCCATATGAGGGACAAATTCGCGGCAAATTGGTTAGGTCCTTATGTCATTGATAGCAAAATAGGACCAGGAATGTACAGGCTAGCTTCTCTTGACGGTATCAAGGAAACAGAACCCTTGAATATCAGTCATTTGAGACCATTTCATATCTAAGAAAGCCATGTACCAAAAAAAAAAAAAACAACAACAAACAAACAAAAAACTCCAAGGATTATCACAAATTCTTGGTCAACCCAAAAAGCTCCAAGGATTATCACAAATTCTTGGTCAACCCAAAAAGCTCCAAGGATTATCACAAATTCTTGGTCAACCCAAAAATCTCCAAGGATTATCGCAATCTCTTGGTCAACCCAAAAAGCTCCAAGGATTATCGCAATCTCTTGGTCACCTAAAAAGCTCCAAGGATTATCGCAATCTCTTGGTCAACCCAAAAAGCTCCAAGGATTATCGCAATCTCTTGGTCAACCTAAAAAGCTCCAAGGATTATCGCAATCTCTTGGTCAACACAAAAAGCTCCAAGGATTATCGCAATCTCTTGGTCACCAAAAAGCTCCAAGGATTATCGCAATCTCTTGGTCACCTAAAAAGCTCCAAGGATTATCGCAATCTCTTGGTCACCAAAAGCTCCAAGGATTATCGCAATCTCTTGGTCAACCCAAAAATCTCCAAGGATTATCGCAATCTCTTGGTCAAACAATCAAGAAATTCAACAAAAACAAAACAACAAAAATCATCAAAAACAACAAAAATTTGCATCTCAATTCTAGGCATACTCAAATTCATCAAAATCAACAAAAACACCATGCATAAATTTTACCACACTACAGTCAGTGGTCTGGGAACGTACTAAGAGTTTCAGTAATTCAGTCATCATTTTCCTCTTTAGCCATGTAGTGTACCAAGTCGAACGGATTTTACAAAGGTAAAGTCATACTTGAAATACACCTTGTTACGTAACATCCCAACACATATCAAAACACTAAAAATTTCCAAAATTGTGTGAACGGAAGACGAAACCTGCAAAATAATCTAGGTCACCACAAGCGAAACGGTTATCTTGCTCATCCCCCTGTGCGAATGACCCCTAGAATTCTGAGAGTTGGCAAAAGGACAAGCTTCCTCCCTACCCAATTCCCTAAGAATCCCTAAAGTTCTCAATAGTTGCAAAACACAAAAATTTGCAAAACGTCAAAACTCAAAAATTTGACAAAATATAGTGCACACATCAAAAGACACAAACAACAGTGATTTTCGTCACTCCATATCCCCAATCCCTTGCTCAAAAGAAAAAATCAATCAAAATAAACAGTGATCTTATCACTACAAAAGAGCAAGTATCCCAATACAATTGAAAAAAAGAAGGGAGTTGACCTTGAATCCCTGGAACTCTCAGCATTCTATAGGTCATAAGGCAAGCTTCAATACCAATTCGATAACAGAAGTAAACCTCCCGCATGACGATATATCTGTCCATTAACTTGCGTACAAATCAATGTTTGCATGTGGATGAGCTAGCTTATGGCATCTTGGATTACAACGCAAATTAATCTTAGTACATACAACAAAGGAATTCATGGAGCTAATTAGGTGATCCTCAGTACAGGTTCGGTTGAAAGCCCATCTGGCACTGGCGGTATCCTAACAAATACCACTAAATGAACTCAATTGCACACACAGGGATGTTAAATAACTCGATCAAAAATAGGTCCGATTCGTACCTTGTTCAAAAGTCTTGTAAGATAAAGTACAGTCATGGATAGTGAGTTAAAACTGTCTGAATCTCAGAAAATCTTACATTCATCCCAAAACCATCTGCGCTACTTATCATCCTTATGATACTATCAGAAAATACAAAAATAGCAAAGAAAAACCAGATAAATAAAAATATCATTCATCCATTTGCATATCACATAGACATCTAAAACACTTCAATTCATCATAACATCTGCATTCATCAAATAAATAAACATGCATAACAAAAATCACATCATCACATTTGCAAATCCAAAAATAAAACCGGTATATATATATATATATATATATATATATATATATATATATATATATATATATATATATATATATATATATATATATATATATATCGTCAAAAAGATGCCCGTAGGCTACAAAACCGGTCCTCAGACCCCACAATCATATCCGCAACCCAACCTAAGGCGTCGGCCACCATGATCACGTAGGATCGGTGCGACGGGAACTACCCCCCGTGGTGTGGGTCCTATGGGACCCTGCAGGGCGGCTACTGCTAGCCCCCGCATCATGCCTACTACCACCCCCCTCATCTAATCGCCTGCGACGAGATGATGCTGACTGCTCAGTTAGACTATCCCTCGTCCGTCGAGAAGATCTGCTGATCGAAGGCTCAGGGAGCCGCCCGCAAAGGTGGATGACTTCCCTCTCCAAGTCTATCCGGTACAGACACCACTCTGCCTCCCGTCGATGATAGATAGACAGTGCATCATCGCGCTGCGCCAAAACGCTATCCCGCTCTACCAACTGAGCCCGCAAAAGATCCCTCTCCAGATCCCGCATCCGTAGCAGCTTTGTAAGCCGTGCAACCTCATCGCCTACATCCGAACCCACCCCCTCCATATCTGTCGGACGGATAGGACTCACGGGGACAGTAGCCTGCTCAGGCTCCAAATGTTCCTCCACATCCTGCATGGCCGGCTGCTCCGAAACACCCAAGTCCACATCCTCATCCCCCGCATCCACCATATCTGCATCATCCAACGGCCCTCCCCAATCAACCCCTATCGCCTCAGCATCCTCCACTGCCGCCTTCGCGCCTCCTAGTGGACCCTCACCTCTCCAAAGACCGCAAAACCCACCACGAGTCATACTCAGTGGTAGTACCTACGTCATCCACATCCAACACCTCAATAACCGCATCCGACTCCTCACCCAATGGCACCAGGACCGGTGGCTCCAGATCCCTCTCATCTCCCCGACGACGATAGCCAACGGGCTCACCAGGCAACCCCTGGCGCACCCCAAACTGTCGTGTAACCCGATGGTACGGAAAGAACTCATGCTCCGTCCCGTGCCGCCCAGTCAACCATCGCTCCCTCCGTACCCATCGGAGCCACTCTCCAGCCTCAGGCCAGGCTGGACAGTCCCGATAGGGACGCCAAAACACCTCCCCTAGAGTGAGCCACGAAAAGGCATCAATATAGTGATCAACTACACCTGCCCATCGTCGAATCTGCCCCTGCTCCGCAGACCGTCGCCATAAAGCCGCATAACCAATCTCCTCATCCTCCATCGCCGCCCGAGTCATCCATGGTAACCCCGTAGGCCTCTCAACAACTATGTGCTGCCAACCCCAACACTACAACAAAAATCTGCAACTGACACCCTTCCGCTGTCGACAGCGGACCCCGTACAGGTCCCCGTAAAGCTGCGCCAACAAAGTCTGTCCCCATCTCAGGATCAACGGTGCCTCTATCGGGCACTCTGCAAACTGCCACACCAAATCCAGTAGGTTCCACGGGAACCTCGCGCCTGACGAATCAGGGATAAGAATTTTAGAAATGAGGCCCATCAAGAATGCGTGCCTCACTCCTAACACCCCCCTCTCCTTCCACCAGCTAACCAAAATGTCGCCAGCCTGGAAATCCGCCTCGGCTGTCTCCACTGGGTCTGCTACACCCGACTCATCCCCATGCCCAAAACATCTCGTGAGTATAGCGATCCAGTGATCGAACGAAGATGTCCTAATAGGCGAGACCATCTATCGAAATCCGAAGCAACCGATAGACGTCCTCAAGAGTCACGATCATCTCCCCTATCGGGAGATGGAAAGTATTGGTCCGTGGATCCCAAAGCTTGATCAGGGCCGTCAGATAGGCCTGATCCGAAACCACAGGCTCCAGTCAAGCCACCTGCTTGAGCCCAAGGGCATCAAGCCATTCCCAGTCGTCATCAGTTAAGGCCAACCGCGCCTCAGTAAAGGTAGCGGGTACACGGTACCGGATCCTAACAACTTGCAAGCAAACAAAAAAAAATAATAAATGAAATGAAAAAGATAAAATTTTCAATTCTAGGGTTTCTAACCTTAGTTGTTAAACAAAAAACATCAAAAAAATCTTAAAATTTTGAAAAGCGCAACACAAAAACAATGCATTCAATTAAAGCAAAATAAGCCCTAGGGTCACTTACAGGACTCGCCTCGGCTCCGCCGCTCGAACCAGTTTGTGCACTCATGATGGCAGAGAGAATTCCAGCAGCGCTTCGCTTCGCAGAATTACCTCCTCCTCCCAGAGCTCCAAAATCGCAAGAAAAAAAATGACACAAATGAGCCCAAAATCAAGTTTTGGCCCTTAAATAGGCCTTTTGCACTGGAATTCATCCTTGAATGGGATGAGCACTCTGATTAGCACTCGTCCCACCCAAGGACGAATTCTCCAGCTATAATTTGTCCCACCCAGGGACGAATTCAGGCCAGCACAAAAAAAATCAAGAAAAATGACTAAAAATGCACTAAAAACAGACAATAAAACTGCCTGACAGGATTGCAAATGCAACTGACAACATGGGCATACAAAATTGACATCGGGGTCACAAATTATTACTATCCTACTCCCTAAGAAGGCTACCATAGCCGTACCGCTCCAGGGGAAGACAGATTTTGATAATTTAATCCCAAAATGGTGTCACAAAAAACAACAAAACAACAAAAAATGCAACACAAACAAGCAATAAACATGCCAGACACAAGTGCTCTCACACTTAGCCTCTAGGAAAAGAAAATTGATGTCGAGGTCCAAATTATCGCTCTCCTAATTCCCCAAGAATGCTATCATAGCTGGACCACTCCACGGGAAATAGGTTTTCGACGATTTCACCTCATTATGGCATCACCAAAAGGGTTAACACCCACCAAAAATAGGTCCATATGTTGGAAAAATTGCACACGCTTAACGGTAAAAACTCTAAAGGCAACCCTGCACAAGTCATCTTGGGTCAAGCGACTCGTCGCTTCTCTCACGAAGGTCATTCCCTCATCGATTCGTCGCTTGAGGGGGTAGTCACACTTAGTCACCAACCAACAATCACACACCCAATTAAGGAAAACGACATGCATTCAAAGAATCATTGACAAAGACAATCACGCTCCTCGCTTGGGGCGATGAACAAGCAACAATCAAATCAATCAAACACTTGGCATTTCGTTAATCATGAACACAAGGTTCCCCCTGAGGATAAAAAAGCCCTTCACTTGTTCATGACTGATCAATGTCTAAGTTCAAGTCACACCTCACCAAAACGAGGTTAATACTTGAAATCAAATTCCTTAGCTCGTCAGAAGCAAGGATTCAAGAATGCATACCCTTTCCATACTTGGGGCATCAAAATTTGGTTAGGTTACCAAGAAACCCTAATCATTAGTGCTTTGGTTATCTATTTTTGCTCAGCACTGCGTCACCCGCAGCGCTTCCAAAAAAGGGACATCTGTAGACACCAAAATAGCACCAATCCGATTATGTGACTGCAAACACTGATCGCTTTGACAAACACAGCCCCCAGGGCAGCCCTCAGAGGTTAAACAGTGGTCTTAACCACTTTCATAGCAATTTTGTGAGGTCAAGAAGCAATTTGGCACACTTGGAAACTTTGCCCAGTACTCGTCTCACCCAGGGACGAATTCAAAATAGAATCCGTCCCACCCCAAGACGAATTCTAAATCCGTCCCTGGGTGGGACGAATTCCAAGCTTAACGGGCAAAAAGGCAAATGGTGCCAAGTGGCAGCCCAAAACAGTCAGTTAAGGGCTCCTTCCTTGCACGCATGTGTAAGTGGACAGAGGGGCCGTTAGAGGACTGTTACAAAAAGCATTTATCAAAGTTCAAGTCAATGAAGGACTCCCCTCCCTCATGGGAAGACAAGACTGCCACATGGCGCCTATGGCCAACACTTGGCTTTTGTGCTTCCCTCCCAAAAGAGACCCCTTGGGTCTATAAAAGGTGGGACTTTTCTCACCCAAAATATACAGGTTGAAGGAGTGTGCAAGCAACGAAGTGCTGCCGAATTGAAGACTCACTTGCATCCCCCTTTGTTCACCTTCCTACATCCATCAATCTCTTTTGCAAGGGAGGTTTTTGGGTGGCCTTTGGAAGCTCGAACCTTACTCAAATCCGACGCATGGACATCTGAACCTACCAATTCGCCGACCCCCCAATCCTAAAAGGTTTTGGGCCCATCCTTGGTGGATTGGCTCCAAAATCGAGGGCCAACGGTGGGAGGCCCACTTGGGCACCCCCGCACCCCCCAAGTTCTAATTTTAGTTTTTGAGCACTTTAGATTATTTTTTAGATTGCATTCTGTGTTACTAGGTCTGAGTAGTCTATAATTGCAATTTTGTAGCTTTTGGTCAGAGTTTAGGGTGTTTTCTATTGCTTTGTCGTTTCGCTAACTTGCAGGTGTCAAGGTCAAATTCCCGAGGGTGGAGGCCAAATTGGGAAAATCCGACCATCTGGGTCATCCCAAAATGGCCCCAATTACCTAACCCCCCTGTTTGCAGGGAGTTTTGCGAGTCCCGGGATCCGACATTGGAGTAGCGACAGGTCGGTTTCTCCTACTCGGAAGAATTCGTCCCACCCGGGGACGAATTACGGTCGAGATTCATCCCGCCCGGGGACGAATTCCGCTTTAAGGTGGATTGGCCAGCTGCCTCGGTAGCGGTGGCATTCGGTAACTTTTCTTACCTTCGTCGGGTTTTTGAGCAATTTGGATTCACTGTTTTCATCTGTTTGGGCAAATATTCGTATGCATATTTTGTTAGTTTTAGAGAGAGAATGCTTTTCATTTGCAGCAGGTGCTACTAACGTCTTGATCATTTCTTTGTTCGTAGGAGAAGCAGCAGAGGCGAAGAACTCATCGACATCAGCGATGACATCATCTTGGCCCGCCCATTGCAATCATGGGCACGCGGAAGGAGGAATCATTCAGCGATTGTAATCAAACCCTATTTGCGCTCCTAGCCCCTGAAAAGGGAGGAGGCACTATTGTAATAGAGATCGAAGGAAATTAATGAAAGGGCTGTGTTTTCTTTATCTGACTGCATCTCTTCCAATGTGCCTCTTTTTTGTTTCATGCAATTTACATTCCTAGGACTTAAGCGTGCTTAACTTTGAATACAATCGCACTTGGTGTTTCCTTTGACCGGAATCTCGTGCTTTCAAAAAGTATATCTAAAGCTTCCAAAAATTTAGCTATGGGTTCAAAGCATAAGCGAAAAAAATGTTCTAGAACTATGGGTTTGAAGCTGATTTTAGAGTGCTAGTAGGTCTAGAACCTACAAGGATTGGGATGAATTTGTTTCCCTCAGATTCTACAAATCCTTAGGAGTATTTTCTTGAAGTCTCATTCATGTTGCATATCTGGGATGAGTTCCTCCTTTTGTTGTTTTTGGACGGGAGTTTGGAGGTTTGTAAGAAGTCTGTTATTTACAAGAGTGTTCTCCAATTTTTTAGTATTTTTGGGAGTAGGATCTCGGTTGTTGGTGTTTCAGAGGCTAATCTTAGATTTATCCTGTCTAAGAACATGGATCCTAAGTTTGTGGATCTTATGAAGTTCTTGTGGGATTTCACTTTTATGGTATTATGTGAGGCTAAAAGAAGTTAAAAAATTTATTTGCTGATGTGAGCAGGACTCTAGATCTTAAGGGTTTTAATGCTAGTCTTGGTGTGGTTTTACCAAATAATGGGGATCATCTCAACGATCCTAAGATTCTATGGCAGGCATTTCCTCCCATGGCTTTGGAGCTGGGTGGAAAAAATATTCAAATTACTAATGCAAAGGTGAGCAGGAATCTGATAGTAAAGGGTTTTTATACTGGCCTCGAAGATGATTTGACTAAGAATGTGGATCTTGTGGGGTTCTCTCATTCTTTGTAGAAGATGGTCTGGATGTGGATATTTCTAATTGTTTGGATCCTAATATATTATTTTTTGAGATCTCTATTGAGTGGCCCCAAAGGTGGTCTACTTGTTCAACTTGTGTCTTTTGGATATGATATTTTTATGCTCCTCCTCTTGGGTCCAAAGAATTCCTTGGTTTCATAGATCTAGGTAAGCTTTGCCAGGGCAACTCTGTGGTTGGGGTTCCAAGGTTTGTGGTTTTGGTGACTGTGTATTAGGTGGAGCTAGGTTTCAATGATCCAAGGTTTGTAGATCTAGATTTGCTCTCGTTGATTATGCCTGAGACTATGTTTTTGAAAAATACCATGTTACACCTTGGATGTGGGGGACCCCAACATTCTTTCGATTCAATTTTGAACAGATTCTTGCAAGACTACAAAGATTTTATTTTCCCCATGAAACGTGTTTCCTGGCTTGGGCGAGAAATTTTTGAAATATATATTTTTAATTTCCTTGGAGCAGGATTGTGTTTCTTTGCTTGGGTAGGAAACTTTTCTTTGTAAATTTTTTATTTTAATCTAAAGTGGGTCTTGGTGGTTTGGTGAGATATCGCGTTTATCCTAGGATTTTGCTTCCTAGCTTGGATGGAAAACTTTTCTTTTTAAAAATTTTGAATTTAAAAATGAAGCAGGTCTTGGTGGTTTAGGCAGATCCCAAGTTTCTCCTAAGGATTGTGTTTTCTAGCTTGGGCAAGAAACTTTTATTTTAAAAAATTGTAATTAAAATGAAGTGGGTCTTGCAGGTTTGGATGGATCCTAATTTTTTCCTTGGAATTCATGTCCTATTTTAGATCCAAACTATTGAAGATTATTTAGGATCATATTGATCTAGTTCTTCCTTTTTTTTTTGTATTCCTATATCCTATTATCACATCATGTTATTTTTATCTTAGATTATCTTACTTGTTTCTCTTACAACCAATTTCTCAAGGCTTTTTTATTGTAAAAGGTTTGGGGACCCTCAAAACCCCTTCTTGAATTTGTAGGAGGTTTGGGAATCCTTTCAAAACCCCTTACACATAATTAAAATATATATATATATATATATATATATATATATATATATATATATATATATATATATATATATATATATATGAAGCTAGAAAAACATGGCCTGTAGTTAAGAAAAAGTATTGTAATAATTCTATATATTTGATGTATCCTCCTCTAGTTGACCTATCCATCCATCCTCACTTGGGTGGATCATCCAATCTATACATTGTCCATAGGTGCATTATATTGGGAGTGAGGTACCAAAATATACACAAGAATAATAATAAAAGAGAGCAAGAGGTGTGGTTCTGAGTTTCTATTGGTTTTTCTTGGTCAAGGGTTTCTAGGATAAATATTCATGTTCATTTTGTATGCATATTATGTTTCTTCTATTTTTTTATTATGTTTACATTAATAACTCTAGAATAGCTTTATCAATCTCTTCATTTGGTATCAGAGCATGGTTATTGGATTCATAGGGATGTCTTTGTTTCTAGGGTTCAACTTAGTTGGAGAAGATCAAGGGTATCTTGGGTCTATGATAAATTTATTTTTTGAGTGGGAGTTTTGTGTAGGTGAATCTAGTATGAAGGAAGGATGGCATGTTTGTTGCTCTTGTACTTTAGGAGGAAGTACTAAAAGGAGTAACAACATGGTTTTGGTATCTTGTTCTTGTGTTGTGATAAACATGGGATTCTTGCCTATGTATTGAGCTAGAGGGATTGTGAGGGCTAGTGTGTCATGTCCTTGTGAGGTGTTGTGTGGGATTGTTTGTGTACTAAGATATAAAGGCTTGTGTGGGCTAGTTTACCTTATCCTTCTAAGGTATTATTGGTTTATGGCATGGTGGTGCTTGGAAAATGTTGAAGGAATTATGAAGGCATGATGTTTGATAGTCAACTAATGTCATTAGCCCCTGTGCAGTGTGTGTGTTGTTTTTGAAGGAGTCATGTGTTGTTTTTGAAGGATTCATGTCTTGTGTGATGGGATGTCATGCTGGAATGAGTAGTTGACATTCTGTGTGTTCTATCTAGGAATGTTTTTGCTCTTATGCAATGATGGTTGTGTTATAAGAGAAAGTGAGCATGGTTGGTGCTTTTTTCCTATACTATGTGAGGATAGAAGGTTGACTTTAGAGCCATGGGGTAATTTAGGGGTTGTGACTCCTATGGTTCTTGGATGGTAGGAAAGGGACTATGTGGGCACTATGGTAATGTATGTTGTTATTGTGTGACAACTATGCTATGTTGGAGGGGCAATCGATATTGTGGATTAAATTTGAATATTATGTGCTTATCGATACTAGGAGTGCTTGGAATAGGTATTTAGTGTTGTTGCTTCTCTAGTATGTGATTTTGCATTGTGTTGCTCTTATATATGGAAGGTGTGCATGAAAAGGACAATAATAATGAATGAAGGCTATTTTTTCTTGTGTGACAGAATGTTGTGTTGGAGGAGAGAATCTTATGAAGGATAATTTTTTTGGGCTCAAGGTCTACATGTCTAATTCAGACCTAGAGAATGGATTTTGAGTTGAGTCTTGGGGGAGGATTGTCCATGTTATCATCGAGCATTATTGATGGATCCCACCTTGGTATGGTTATGTTGTAGCCTTGGGGATGGTTATGGTAATTGCCATTATAGTAAATCATAGTTGATGAGCTCAAGATGAATATTATTTGGTTTTATGCAATAAGGTATTGTATTGAAGTAGTAACTAGCATTGCTTGTCAGCGTTGGAGTGCTTAAGGAGGAGATCATGTCTATTAGATGAAGTGTGGCTAAGATATAAAATAGATTGTAGGAGAGCTTGGTATCTTTGGATAAGTTGCAAAAAGAGGTAGCTTTGTGTTAAGCAATGTTGTGGGTATTGAGTTAGGCATCAAGGTTGAATTCTTCTACAATCACTCTCAAAAGATGAAGGAACTAGTGTTGAGCTGGAGCACAAGATACGTATCTTCTAGAAGAATTTTTTTAGGATATGGGAGAGTTCTTGGAAAGTTCACGAGGATTGCAAAGAGCATAGGAAGTGTAGATAGCAACATGGTACTTGGTGTATGCATCTTGAATTTTGTGGACAAACTTGGTTGATAATCTAGTGATATGAAAAATCGGGAGTATGGATTCTTGGAAGGGGTTTAGAGTAATAATTTCCAACCTGGTATGTAGAGTGGTTGAAAATGATGGTGGGCTCAGATGGATATTATAAATCATAAGTTAGATATGTCAATGTATCCATTGTTGTTACAAAAAATTCATCGACTTCAAGGAAGTGAGGTCATCAATGGATACCTAGAACCCCAACAACTTTATGGAGTGAGTGTGTGGAGTGGGGTGAGTCAATATTTGGGAACATCAAAGGGTAGAACCTAAGGTGTGAAGGTAACTTGGAAATCATCTCAAGAAGGAGATCCACAATGACTATGGGTACCAATGGTTCAACTAGTTGAGTTGGACGATATATGTAACTGGAGATGGGTTTCATCCATGGGATTAATATGAAAGGAAGTGGTTGATTCAAGAGTGAAGGATTGTTTTGGTTGAAGTTGTAGTTGTGTTTGACCAAGTTCGTGTGATGTTAACATACCTATGCATAAGTCTAGTCAATTGCTAAGCAATGAGTGTCTAAAGGGGTTCGAGTTGGGTCCTTGACATTGTGAATATTTGAGGGGTAGCATTAGGGACTTGGTAGTGCTTGTGTAAGAGTGAAGGAAATGGACATCAGGTTCCTATATCACTAGTTATGGAGAAGGGTTCTTCACGAGGACCAGGATGGATGCCAAAGGAGTTGCCATTAGACTTGGCTCTTGGAAAAGCATGGTCCTTGATCTATAAATTTGGTGTATCACATGGGATTGTGGTACACAACGGGTAAGGTTATCCATGAGATGGTAACTCTTGTGTACGATGTGTGCATGGAGATAGTGGTGGGTCAAATTCATGTCTTCTACTCTTTGGTGCTAGGAGTACTTTGAGAGGGTGGTTGTAATTGGAATTACTCTATGGTGTAAGGAGTGCATAGAGATGGAAGTTTGAGTTATGTCTGCTCTTATGTATAGGGTGTGCACGAAGAAGATACGTAGGGTGAATGTACTATGCTGAAAGGGGTAGGGACTGATATGCATGGGTCCCTTGATGAAATGTTATAATGATAGAGACCTCCTCAAATGGATGCAACAAAGTATTCACTAGTGTTGAGGATGCCACTGATTTTAAGTGAGGGAGACTATGAGGGAGGAGTGTCTAGAATTCCCTCCATACCTCAAGTGCCTTGATGTATCGATATTATGAGTGGGCACATGGAAATACTCACAAGGTAGATAGAGACATGTGGCTTCCCAATATTTGAAAGTGTAAGTGCAAAGGCAAGAATCACAATGGGGGTAAGTTTTCAAAGTTTTGTAACCCAAATATTGGTGTGTTTTGTGCGTTAGGCATAATCTGATAGAGTAGGATTAGGATGGGTGACGTCTTGGGAAGACCCTATGGTGCAACCCCCTTCACTTGTTTCCAGTGTATGATATATTGTAGGGAAATGGTGGATTCTCTTTGTTCTATTGTTTTTTATTCATTAACTAGGCATATGAGTACTGAGAAGTTTTCTTGGTGCAAAAAAACAATGGGTTTAGATGTCCTAAGTACTTGAATTTATCATTTGTATATGCCCCATTGCAAAGTATTCAACAAGTGGAAAATTACTGGGTGTGTTGTATCCTTTGCATGGAAAAAAAAATCCAAGAAAACCAAAAGATTAAAAAATCTAGAAAATAAAGAGATATATCTAAAACAAGAAAAACTTGGTCTATAGTTAATAAACACTATTGTAATGATTCTATGTATTGATGTATTCCTCACTAGTTGACCTATCCATCCATCCTCACTTGGGTGGATCGTGGATCATCTAATATATGCATGGTTTAGTGTGAGGCACAGAATATGCACAAAAATAATAATAAAAGAAAGCAAGAGGTATGGCTCTAAGTTTTTATTGGTTTTTATCGATAAAAAATTTTCAAAATAAATATTTGTGTTCATTATGTATACATATATTTTTTCTTTTATTTTCATTTTTTTTTGCATTAATAGCTCTAAAATAATTTTATAATCCCAAAATATCTAGTTATTGGAAAATGGTCATGGGAAACATGCATTATTATTTGTTTCACACTACGCTGAGGACCATATGTATAGAACGGCCCACCATGTTAATTTATAATTGTTCAAATGTTGAGAAGAAATCATCACGTTACAATTGCGAGAATGAGTTGATTGTACACGAATAACGTTTGACCCAAAAAAAGTTTTGCATTATCGTCATTTGGTGATTCTTTTCTATCATAAGTAAATACTATATATCATACGGTCGTGCATACATTTCTATGGCTGCGTTGCTCTGTTTATATTTTTATATCCTACTAATAAAACATGCAAACTTTACTTTATACAGTACATAATAAAAAACAAAACAACTATGAACATTAAACTTCACATTGTACCTGTCCTTTTCGGACAGCTAATGGTGGTGGGGTATGTATGCTAGAAAAAATCAACAACCATTAACATCAAAGCCTCTTTACAATCAAAAACCTTTAACTTCAAAGAAATTTCCATGATATTTTTCACCTTGTTATCTAGATCCTTGTAAAATTTCAAGCCAATCCAACAATTGGATCAAAAGTTATGCCCTCCGAAAGATAGCCTCTTGCATCAACAACAAAACTACTCACATACTTACATAAAGATGCTTGTAAAATTACATTGTACTTATATTTAGAACACATCAAGAGAAAATGTAGGCACTTTATAATTATTGACATTGTTCTAATAAGATCATATTGATGGCTTTTGAAGCCTTATACTCAATATAAATTACCACAAAAATGTAATCATAGGATCGACTATAATAAAGTTGCAATATAATGAATTCAATATATAATTTAACCAAGATAAACAAGCTAGCTAATATGTATAATATTCAACAATATAATGAAATGTGAATGTAAGACCTAAAATATGGACAATAATATCACTTACAATACTAGTTTCTCAAATATATGCAAACTTGTATTACTCCTCTTTCTGTTACAAATATCTCATGGGAATGAATTTATAGATAATGTAGAACTCTATGTAAATATTGTAGATCGCTATGTAGATCTTATCTCACATGTATCTCATATATCCTCTATGGAGTAATATATAGCCATTCTAGGATGACTCTTCCTTTCCATATCCCAAGCCTTATTAGTTTGGCTTCTCTACTTGACACTTTCATACACATGACACTATCTTGTATGCACACTTGGACTTGAATCTTCACTTAACTCTTCCTAATCTAAGAATACATGTGCACTCTTACATAATGGAAACTTATGCACATTTACACTCATAACACTTGCACACATAATTACATGACACTTGTGAATTTTATACACATTATTACATCATAAGAAATATTAACTTACTCACTATTCTAAGTGTAGACACCAAAACAACACCAATATGATTATGTGATGACAAGCACTAATCGAATTGACATACATAGCCCCTAGGGCAGCCCCTAGAGGTTAAACAGTGGTCCTAACCACTCCCACAATAGTTTTGGAAGTTCAGAGGTCAATTGGGCACCTTTCAGGCACTCGGATCCCTACTCGCTCCACCTTGGGACAATTACAAACTGTTATTCGTCCCACCTAGGGATGATTAGCAGTATTCACTCTAGGGTGGGGCAAATAGCAGGTTTGATGGGAAAAAGGTCAAACCTTGACAAATGGCAGCTTAGATCCGTAACTCAACTATAGCTTCAATGCATGGGAGTGCAAGTGAGCATTTTTGAGCTCAAAGAGGTAGTCATGGAGCCCTTAATTAGGGAGGAATCTTCTCTCCCCTGACAAGGCATGATGGCCAAGTGACGCCTCTGCATGCTCATTCAAAAGATACCCTCAGGTCTATAAAATGGTGAGTCTTCTCACCCAAAAAAGTATAGAGTAGGAGCATTTGGAGCAACAGAGTACTTTCGAATTACATCCTCATTCCTCACTTGTGCTTCTTACGTCTTTGATCTTTCTTTTGGAAGGGAGGTTATTGGGTGAACATTGGAAGCACAATTTAGACCTAGAAACCAAATATGTGGCCATAATACGTGACAAAATTTGCTAATACAACCCCCATAGGATGTTTTTGACCCACCCCAAATGGATTGGTGTCAAAACTAAGCCCCAAACGATGGGCGTCCTACCCTCGGGTGCCCCCTGCACTGCAGTAGTCCTAATCGCCCCACCCTAGAGAAATTAGAAATATATGGTAGATTTCCTTACTTTTTATTTTGAATTTTATTTTATGTCTTTAATATATGCTGCCATTCAAATTTCATGCCATTCTGATGAGTTTTGACTAAGTTTTCATTACTTTTTGCTTTCACTAACATACAAGGATCATTTTTAGATACAGGGCGATCGGGGCTGAATCTACAAAATCTGAACTTCTAGGTCATCTCAAAATGACCCATTTTTCCTAACCCCAACTTTATAGTTGTTTTAGATATCTCTAGATGGGAAATTTAGGAGGTTTCTTTCTGACATTTTATGACAGTCCTAATTGTCCCACCCCGGAGTGATTAGAAATCTACAACAAATTTCTTGACTGTTCCTTTTGTAGTGTGTTCATGATGGTATTTGCATGCTTCTATCCAAATTTCATCTTATTTTGACATGTTTTGATTACCATTTTAATTATTTCATGCATGCATTAACTAGAGGCCTTGGGGATTGCACGTTTCTCTCCATCCACAGGTGCTACTAATCATTTGTTGTTTCTCTGAACATATAATCTCGACATTGGAGGGAGATCAAGGAACTATAGATGCATTCACACAAGTGACGATGATGTTTGGCCCGCCCATTTCAAATGTGGGCATGCAAAAAATCTCGAAGGGAAGCATACCATCCGTGGTGTAACATAGCTATATCTAACGCTCCTAGCTCCTAAAAAGGAAGGAGACGTATTATAACCTGGTATCAAAGAAAAATTAATAAAAATAAGGGCTGCACTTTACATTTGCTTTATATCTCATTTTAATTCGTTTGTTTTTCCTTTTTCGTGCACTTTAGTCTTTTTTCTTCATTCGTAGGACTTAGCATTTTGTATGCTTTTGTTTGCACTACACCCGGTATGCCTATGGGCTTTCGTATCCTCATGATTTTAGTGGAAATCATGGTGGGACCCTGTACCTTGATTTTGGGATCAAATTTCTGATCAAAATTGTGTGTTTTTGCTTTTAGGTGTTAATCCTTCAAGCACTGGACTATAGCTTGTGCCACCCTATGATGAATATAGATTGGAATTCGTGCCACCCTGGAATTAATAAGGCATTTATACCACCCTATGATGAATACAGATTTGCTATTCATCCCACCTTGGGATGATTAGCTCTCTGTGCAATTTTTGAGAAGAAACTCAGGGGCATCTGGTGTGGGCAGAGAAGAGGTAGGTTGTCTGAACACTCTGTAATTTTCTATCTCTATTTCTATGATTTTTATGTTTCTTTACTTGCATAGGAAATCTTACTGCATGTTTCCTTTCTTTGCGCAAGTAAAAAGAACCACACACACCATGAGATAATCTAAACATCAAGGTGTTGGTCTTAAAACCCCAACACTTGATCAAGACCAACGGTGGATTTCATCACCACATTGGCTTGAATTTTGCATACATAACCCTGATGAAAGCTGACCAAGTATAGCTGGGGTGATTCCTAGCACATGAGGATATGTCTTCTATGGTAGGTGTAAAAAATAGAGTGATTCCCCTTTCGAACCGCCTATGTTCCATGTACTATTTTTCTCTCGCGTACCAATAGTTTCCCTCATGTAAGGGTGGGTATATTGAGAGGTTCGGTATAACGGCCTGGCAGTGGTATATTGAAGGGGTGACCATTTTGGGAGACATAAGAGCCCTTATATTGCATATACAACAAAATTTTTGTTACAAAGCTTTCAAAACAAAAATCAAAACACACTAAACCAGATCTAGGGCACACCTCTAATCTATAAACGAGATAATCACTTCTTTGTTTGTGTGGCTCCTATTTGTTTAGTGTAGCATAAATCATAAAGAAAATAAAAACGTACACATATTTTAGAGAAACACCACCATGGTGTACACCCGTAGCCAAGCCCAATCATAGGCAGAAGTTGTGGAAAGTGTACAAGGAGGCACAAGTCACCTCCGCTATAGCCCCAATGACTTGGTCATACCACCTTGGTGGCCTGACCCACAAAATAGTCCATATCATACCATGACGGAATGGGACTATGGAGGCACCCCTTCGAGGGGCACTCCCATTCAACATAGACCCTTTCAGGAGGAGTTATTTCACGTGGCACTCAACATAGATGGGAAGGCTCCCTTATACACTCATTATGAGTGGCCATCATGTGATGAAGTGCTAGAACAAAGATAGGGTCCATAAGGAGGGGCCACATGATTACATCATCCCTCCTCTACCCCTTATTACTCTCAAAAATAATAGGCCAAATACAGGAGCACAAGGATCTTTAGACAGGGCGATCCAACTCTACCCGCCCCTTTCACATATAGGAAAGGGAGCATGAGAAAGACCACTACATTCCTCAAGATCAATACATAATGCGGGAACAATGTGCTTCTGCACCTGCCATTTATCAAGATCACCTACTGAGAGGCCAGAGCCTTGGGTGAATGCCGCTAACCTCGATAGAGGGAAGCGATCTATAGAGATCTCAGATCACCATGACCGAGATAGATGTGTAGGGGAGGCATCTAGGCCTCCTAGAATCAAAGACGATAGAACAAATTGACTTGGCATTTTCCAAACATACCACCCACCAAGCACAAATCACGTAGCGTGAGCAAGATCAATAATAGTTAGAGCACCTGTATCACCTTAGAAAAGAGTGCATTCGGTGTCAGACAGATGAGTTGCTCCATAACACTATGCCTGAGAGGGTCCCAACCCCTCGCACGCATAGGACAAAGTTGTATGAGAGGCACAACCCCTTGGTGAGAGACAGGTCTCCACGACCTTATTAAATGTTACCTCCAAGACCTCCTAGACCTGAGCGGGCGACCACCCCTAGAGGCAATGAGGGGCACCCTCCATGGGCACCCACCCATGTTTATAGGTCATGCCTAGGAAATCCTCAAGAAGCCTATGAGGAATTTGAGAAAAAAGAATAGCGGGCTGAAATGCCCTACTAAGGCAGGGGGTGCTACCCGGCTACCTCTCCATAGGCCTCAAGTTCCCTGCAATTTGCAATGGGAATAAACCAAGGAGGAATAGATCAAATATTTTGATGCATACAAAGTGCTACTAGAGTGCTTAGATTCTATGGAGACCAAGACTTCTGGGCCCTAAAATCCTACTTTATGCCAGCTCCGCAGTCACCCTATGCATCCTTTAGTGCCTGCACCCCCATACCTGAACACTTTAAAATGCATCAATTGGCAATCTTTAGAGGGGATGAGGATGCCCAAGAGCACGTGACAATATTCCTGAGCCAATACTTTGGCATTCAAGACAATTATGCTTTGCTTCTGCAAACATTTATAACCATGTTCGTGGGCCCTACCTCAGATTGGTTTACCCAGTTGTCGAAGCATAGCATCAACAACCTGGACCAGCTAGTGGACGCATTCATCGAACGTTTTGGATTTAATACCATGAAGAAGGCATTAGTAAGTGACCTAGCTAGCCTAAGATAGTATGAGGAGGAGACCATGGTGGCCTATGGAAATTGGTGGAGAACGTTGCTTTCAAAGCTACCTTACCTCCCTCCCATGGCCGACCTAACCCAAATGTTCTTGAAGAGTTGTTTGAGGTCGATCTTTGTGCTATTGCAGCTACAGAAATATGCCACTCTTGAGGAAGCCCTAGCGCAAGCCAAAATAATTAAGGAGATCAAGATACAGGATGGCGAGATTTCCAAGACATGCAAGAAAGAGTGGCCCAAAAATGCCAAAATTGGGTCAACACAACCAAAACCCGTCGTGGTCAATCAGGTTGCTATAAACATACCTAAGCCTGCACAAGCAACACAACCCCCAAAGGCTAATTACCAGGAAGTTCCTCTTGACACCTATGAAAAAAAAATCATAGGCAAGAGAAGAATCAACAGCGTCACCCTAGGCAACAATTCACACCCTTCACAGAGTCTAAAGACTCCTTGTTTGACCGTTTGTTAGTGGTAAACTTGATAAACCTACCAAAAAGTTGACCCGTAGACCCCAACGTGTCAAAACCCAAGGGCTATAGGGAAGACTTATACTATAGATTTCATCGACAGAAAGGACAGGACCTTTACGCATGTTGGAAGTTCAAAAGCTTAGTGCAAGACCTAATAGACAACAAGATGCTAGCGATGGATAATCCCATGGTGCCAAACAACCAATAGATGGAGGTCTTCAAAGACCCCCTACCTGCCCATGATGCGCAGGAAAAAACTCTTCAAGTCAATGAGGTGAAACAAAACTGCCCCATGTAGGGGTATGTCGGGATGATAAGCATAGTGACTCAGAATAAGAGGTACCCAAGCACATCTTCCCCTGTGACAACTATAGGAGAGGTTCCATCAACGTCATAACCTCAACAACATGCTACACAACCTCCCTCGCCTAGAACAGTGGCAACAATTCAGACTAAACTTACCCAAAGTTTAAAGACCACGTCGGCTAGGCTCTCCATCTATGATCTCATCCAACAATCACCACCCCATCAAGAGGCTCTAATGGAGATATTAAAATCCATTGAGTTGCAGCTCCACAAAGAAAACTCTTTCAACAACTTTGTGGGACATGTAAAATGATGTACAGAACCAATCATCACCTTTAGAGAAGACAAACTGAAATTAGTGACTGGTGATATGGTAGATCCACCCCTGCACGTCATTGCGTGGGTCAATAGTGAAAGCACGAGATTACGGGCAAAGGAAACACTAATTATGCAATGTAAGACGAAATGTAACGCTTTAACCTTATGCACCAAAACAAAGGAAAGAGACAATTTGGAAAGGAAAGAAAAGATGTAAAGAAATCACAGCCCTCTTTATTCAAATATCTTATCCTCGGTTACATAGACGTCTCCTCCCTTTTTAGGGGCTAGGAGCGTTAAATTTGTCTTTGTTACAATGTGTGACTTAGTCTTCCTCCTTCCGCGTGCCCACGATTGCAATGGGCGGGCCAAGATGATGTCGTCGCTGATGTCGATGAGTTCTTAACCTCCGTTGCTTCTCCTGCGAACAAAGAAACAACCAAGATGTCAGTAGCATCTGCCGCAAATGAAAAGTGTTTGTTCTCTAAAACTAACGAAATATGCATGTAAACATTTGCACGAAACAGTGATTACAGTGAGTCCAAAAGGCTTCAAAACTTGACGAGAAGATAAGAAAAGTTACCGGAAGGCCACTTGCCACTGAGACAGTGGCCAATCTACCTTCAAGCTGGAATTCGTCCCTGGGCAGGACGAATTCTAACTGCAATTCGTCCCTGGGTGGGACGAATTCTTCTGTGTTGAGGAAACCGACCTGCTGCTGCTCCAATGTCGGATCCCGAGACCTGCAAAATGCCTGCAAACAGGGGGTTATGTAATTGGGGCCATTTTGGGACGACCCAGATGGTCGGATTCTCCCAATTTGGCCTCCACCCTCGGGAATTTGACCTCGACACCTGCAAGTCAGCGAAAAAACAAAGCAACACAAAACATACTAGAATCGACCAAAAGTTACAAAATTGCAGCTATGGGTTAATCAAACCTAATAACACAAAATGCAATCTGAAAAGTAATCTAAAATGCTCTAAAACTTAAAATAGGACTTGGGAGGTGCGGGGGTGCCCAAGTGGGCCTCCCACCGTTGGCACTTGATTTTGGAGCCAATCCACCGGGGATGGGCCCAAAACCTCTTAGGATTGGGGGGTCGGCGAATTGGTTGGTTCAGGTGTCCATGTGTTGGATTTGGGTCGGGTTCGAGCTTCCAAAGGCCACCCAACAACCTCCCTTGCAAAAGAGATTGGTGGATGTGGGAAGGTGAACCAAAAGGGATGCAAGTGGGTCTTCAACTCGGCGGCACTTCGTTGCTTGGAAACTCCTTCAACTTTGTCTATTTTGGGTGAGAAAAGTCCCACCTTTTATAGACCCATGGGGTCTCTTTTGGGAGGGAAGCACAAATGCCATGTGTTGGTCATAGGCGCCATGTGGCAGTCTTGTCTTCCCATGAGGGAGGGGAGTCCTCCATTGACTTGAGCTTTGATAAATGCCTTTTGTGAGAGTCTTCTAACGGCCCCTCTGTCCACCTACACACGCGTGCAAGGCGGGAGTCATTAGCCGGCTGTTACGGGCTGCCACTTGGCACCATTTGTCTTTTTGCCCGTTAAGCTTAGAATTCGTCCCACCCGGGGACGGATTCAGAATTCGTCTGGGGTGGGACGGATTCTATTTTGAATTCGTCCCTGGGTGAGGCGAATACTTGGGCAAAGTGTCCAAGTGTGCCAAATTGCTTCTTGACCTTACAAAATTTCTATGAAAGTGGTTAAGACCATTGTTTAACCTCCGAGGGCTGCCACAGGGAGCTGTGTTTGTCAAAGCGATCGGTGTTTGCGGTCACATAATCGGATTGGTGTTGTTTTGGTGTCTACAGATGTCCCTTTTTGGAAAGCACTACGGGTGACGCAGTTTTGAGCAAAAATAGATAACCAAAGCACTAATGATTAGGGTTTCTTGGTAACCTAACCAACTTTTGATGCCCCAAGTATGGAAAGGGCATGCATTCTTGAATCCTTGCTTCGACGAGCTAAGGAATTTGATTTCAAGTATTAACCTGTTTTGTTGAGGTGTGACTTGAACTTAGACATTGATCGGTCATGAACGAGGCAAAGGGCGTTTTTATCCTCGGGGGAACCTTGTGTTCATGATTCACGAAATGCCAAGTGTTTGATTGATTTGATTGTTGCTTGTTTCTGCCCCAAGCGGGGAGCGTGATTGTCTTTGTCAATGATTCTTTGAATGCATGTCGTTTTCCTTAATTGGGTGTGTGATTGTTGGTTGGTGACTAAGTGTGACTACCCCCTCAAGCGACGAATCGATGAGGGAATGACCTTCGTGAGAGAAGCGACGAGTCGCTTGACCCAAGATGACTTGTGCAGGTGTGCCTTAAGAGGGTTTACCGTTAAGCGTGTGCAATTTTTCCAACATTTGGACTTGTTTTTGGTGGGTGTTAACCCTTTTGGTGATGTCGTAATGAGGGTGAAATCATCGAAAATCTAACTTCCCATGGAGTGGTCCGGCTATTGTAGCCTTCTTGGGGAAGTAGGAGAGCGATAATTTGGACCTCGACATCGATTTTCTTTGCCTAGAGGTTAAGTGCAAGAGCACTTATGTCCGGAAATGTTTTTCTGTATTTTTGTTGAATTTTGTATTGTTTTTGAGTGGGCTTTGACCCTTTTGTTGATGTCGTTTGGGGATGAAATTGTCTAAAATCCGTCTTCCCGTGGAGCGGTCCGGCTATGGTAGCCTTCTTAGGGAGTATGATAGTGACAATTTGTGACTCCAATGTCGATTTTGTATGCCCTTGTTGTCAGGTGCAGTAGCAATCTTGTCGGGCAATTTTATTGTCTGTTTTTAGTGCATTTTTAGTCATTTTTGTTGATTTTTTTTTGTTGGCCTGAATTCGTCCCTGGGTGGGATGAATTCAGGAGAATTCGTCCCTGGGTGGGACGAGCGCGATCGAGCGCTCGTCCCAGTCAAGGAGAATTCCGGTGCAAAGGCCTATTTAATGGCCAAAACTTGATTTTGGGCTCATTTGTGTCATTTTTTCTTGCGATTTTGGAGCTGTGGGAGGAGGAGGTAATTGCGAAGCGAAGCGCTGCTGGAATTCTCTCTGCCATCATGAGTGCACAAACTGGTTCGAGCGGCGGAGCCGAGGCGAGACCTGTAAGTGACCCTAGAGTTTATTTTGCTTTAATTTAATGCATTGTTTTTGTGTTGACGCTTTTCAAAACTTTAATATTTTTTTGTGATGTTTTTGTTTAACATTTAAGGTTTAGAAACCCTAGAACTGAAAAATTTGATCTGTTATATTTTTTTTTTTTTTTGCAGGTTGTTAGGAGCCGGTGCCGTGTTCCCTTGCATTTCTTGAGGCGCGGTTGGCATTGACCGATGATGACTGGGAATGGCTTGATGCCCTTGGGCTCAAGCAGGTGGCTCGACTGGAGCCTGTGGTTTCGGATCAGGCCTATCTGACGGCCTTGATCAAGCTTTGGGATCCGTGGACCAATACTTTCCATCTCCCGATAGGGGAGATGACTGTGACTCTTGAGGACGTCTATCGGTTACTTCGGATTCCGATAGATGGTCTGCCTATTAGGACATCTCCGTTTGATCAGCGGACTGCTATACTTACGAGATGTTTTGGGCATGGGGGGGGGGTGTAGCGGACCCGGTGGAGACAACGAGGCGGATTGCCGGCTGGCGGGATTTTGGTTAGCGGGTGGAAGGAGAGGGGGTGTTAGGAGTGAGGCACGCATTCTTGATGGGCCTCATTTCTAACATTCTTCTCCCCGATTCGTCGAGCGCGAGGTTCCGTGGAACCTGCTGGATTTGGTGTGGCGGTTGGCGAGTGTTCGATAGAGGCACCGTTGATTCTGAGATGGGGACAGACTTTGTTGGCATAGCTCTACGGGGAGCTGTATGGGGTCCGTTGTCGACAGCGGAAGGGTGTCGATTGTAGTTTTTGTTGCGGTCTTGGGGTTGGCGGCACATAGGCTGTTGAGAGGCCTATCCGGGTTACCGTGGATGACTCGGGCGGAGATGGAGGATGAGGAGATTGGTTATGCAGCTTTGTGGCGACGGTCTTCGGAGCAGGGGCAGAGTCGGCGATGGGCGGGTGCCGTTGAGCACTACATTGATGCCTTTTCTCGGCTCACTCCAGGGGAGGTGTTTTGGCGTCCCTATCGGGACTGTCCAGCCTGGCCGAGGTGGAGAGTGGCTCCGACGGGTACAGAGGGAGCAATGGTTGGTCGGGCGGCACGGGACGGAGCATGAGTTCTTTCGATACCGTCGGGTTACACGACAGTTTGGGGTGCGCCAGGGGTTGCCTGGTGAGCCCGTAGGCTATCGGCGTCGGGGAGACGAGAGGGATCTGGAGCCACCGGTCACCGTGCCATTGGGCGAGGAGTCGGATGCGGTGATTGAGGTCCCGGATGTGGATGACGTCGGTACTACCAGAGTATGACTCGTGGTGGGTATTGCGGCGCTGGAGAGGAGAGGGGCCACTTGGAGGCCGGAGGCGGCGGTGGAGGATCTTGAGGCAGCGGGGGTGATTGGGGGGGCCGTTGGATGATGCGGATATGGTGGATGTGGGAGATGAGGATGTGGGCTGAGGTGTTCCGGAGCGGCGGACATGCGGGATGTGGAGGCGCGGTGGGAGCTGAGCGGGCTACTGTCCCCGCGAGTCCTATGCGTCCGACGGATACGAGAGGAGGTGGGGTCGGATGTAGGCGTTGAGGTTGCACGACTTACGAGCCTCGCGGATGCGGGATCCGGAGAGGGATCTTCTGCGGGCTCGGTTGGCGAGCGGGATAGAGTTTTGGCGCGGCGCGATGATGCATTGTCTATCTATCATCGACGAGAGGCGAGTGGTGTACGTATCGGATAGACTTGGAGAGGGAGGTCATCCGCCTTGGCGGGCGGCTTCTTGAGCCTTCGATCAGTAGATCTTCTCGACGGACGAGGGATAGTTTGGTTGAGCGGTCGGCATCATCTCGTCGCGAGCGGTTAGATGAGGGGGTGGTAGCGAGGCATGATGCGGGGGCTAGCGGTAGCCGCCCTGCGGGGTCCCGTAGGACCCACACCACGGGGGGTATTTCCTGTCGCACCGATCCTGCGTGATCATGGTGGTCGACGCCTTAGGTTGGGTTTTTGGATATGATTGCGGGGTCCGAGGACCGGTTTGTAGCCTGCGGGCATATTTTTGACGATATATATATATATATATCCGGTTTTATTTTTGGTTTTGTACATGTGATGATGTGATTTTTTTGTTATGCATGTTTATTTATTTTGATGAATGCAGATGTTATGATAAATGTATATGTTTTTGATGTCTATGTGGTATGCGAGGTGAAATGGATGAATGACATTTGTGATGATTGCACTATTATTGTTTAAGAAGCTCTTTATTTACATGGTTTTTTTTTTGTATTTTCGATGGTATCATAAAGATGATAAGTAAGCGCGAGATGGTTTTGGAATGAATGTAAGGTTTTACGAGATTCGATCAGTTTTAACTCACCATCCATGGTGTACTTTATCTTACAAGACTTTTGAACAAGGTATGAATCGGACTTGTTTTTGACCAAGTTATTTAACATCCCTGTGTGTGCAATTGAGTTCATTTAGTGGTATTTGTTAGGATACCGCCAGTGCCAGATGGGCTTTCAACCGAACTTGTACTTAGGATCACCTAATTAGCTCCATGAATTCCTTTGTTGTATGTACTAAGATTAATCTGCGGTGTAATCCAGGATGCCATAAGCTAGCTCATCCACATGCAAACATTGATCTGTACGCAAGTTAATGTGACAGATATATCGTCATGCGGGAGGTTTACTTACATTACCGATAGGCTATCAACCAAATTGGTACTGAAGCTTGCCTTATGACCTATAGAATTTTGAGAGTTCCAGGGATTCAAGGTCAACTCCCTTCTTTTCTTCAATTGTATTGGGATACTTGCTCATTGTAGTGATGAGATCACTGTTTATTTTGATTTATTTTTCTTTCGAGCAAGGGATTGGGGATATGGAGTGACGAAAATCACTGTTGTTTGTGCCTTTTGATGTTTGCACTATAGTTTGTCAAATTTTTGAGTTTTGACATTTTGCAAATTTTTGTGTTTTGCAACTATTGAGAACTTTAGGGATTCTTAGGGAATTGGGTAGGGAGGATGCTTGTCCTTTTGCCAACTCTCAGCATTCTAGGGGTCATTCGCACAGGGGGATGAGCAAGATAACCGTTTCGCTTGTGGTGACCTAGATTATTTTGCAGGTTTCGTCTTTCGTTCACACAATTTTGGAATTTTAGTGTTTTGATTTGTGTTGGGATGTTACGTAACAAGGTGTATTTCAAGTATGACTCTACCTTCGTAAAATCTGTTCGACTTGATACACTACATGGCTAAAGAGGAAAATGATGGCTGAATCACTGAAACTCTTGGTACATTCCCAGACCACTGATTGTAGTGTGGTAAAAGTTATGCTTGGTGTTTTTGTTGTTTTTGTAACATGAGACAATGCGGAACAAGGTGGACTATCGGAGCTATTGCAGCTTATGGTGCCTTTGACCTGTATGACTACAAATATGCAATGTATGGATGCAATGCTTAATGCAACTATATATTTTTGTATTTTTGATGGATTGTTTTTGGTGAAGGTGAAGATGAGGTGTGAGAATATTAATTTTTTGATGAATTTGAGTATGCCTAGAATTGAGATGCAAATCTTTGTTGTTTTTGATGATTTTTGTTGTTTTGTTTTTTTGAATTTCTTGATTTTTTGACCAAGCGATTGCGATAATCGTTGGAGCTTTTGGGTTGACCAAGAGATTGCGATAATCCTTGGAGCTTTTTGTATTGACCAAGAGATTGCGATAATCCTTGGAGCTTTTTGGTGACCAAGAGATTGCGATAATCCTTGGAGCTTTTGGGTTGACCAAGAGATTGCGATAATCCTTGGAGCTTTTTGTATTGACCAAGAGATTGCGATAATCCTTGGAGCTTTTTTGGTTGACCAAGAGATTGTGATAATCCTTGGAGCTTTTTGGTGACCAAGAGATTGCGATAATCCTTGGAGCTTTTTGGTGACCAAGAGATTGCGATAATCCTTGGAGCTTTTTGGGTGACCAAGAGATTGCGATAATCCTTGGAGCTTTTGTAGTAATGACCAAGAGATTGTGATAATCCTTGGAGCTTTTTGGATTGACCAAGAGATTGTGATAATCCTTGGAGTTTTTTTTTTTTTTTTGGTATATGGCTTTCTTAGATATGAAATGGTCTCAAATGACTGATATTCAAGGGTTCTGTTTCCTTGATACCGTCAAGAGAAGCTAGCCTGTACGTCCCGGGTCCTATTTTGCTATCAATGACATAAGGACCTAACCAATTTGCCATGAATTTGTCCCTCATATGGGACGGCAAATTAGAGTTTTGTTGGTTTTCCTTCAAAACCAAATCACCAACCCGAAAGTCTCTTAGGTGAACTTTCATGTTGTAAGCTCTCTTAAGCCGCTCTTGATAGATACGTAAGTGCTCGAGAGCATTAACGCGTCGTTCGTCAAGCAACGTAAGCTGGTCTAATCGGGCTCGCCTGCGGTGTTATCATCGATGAACTCCTGCATTGATATGTGCAAGGAAGGAATTTCCAACTCGAGAGGCATTACTGCCTCTGAGCCATACACTAGTGAAAACGGAGTTGCCCCAGTGGGCGTCCGAATACTAGTGCGATAAGCCCAAAGGGCAAGTGGGATTTGTATGTGCCAATCCTTATGACTATCTGCGACGGTCTTTTTAAGGATGGCGACTAGCATTTTGTTTGACGCCTCTGCTTGCCCATTTGCTTGCGGATAATAGGGTGTTGAAAAGTTGTGCTGAATTTTGTACTTTGTGGTTAAAGCACGCACGTCTTTGTTCTTGAATGATGGCCCATTATCCGAGATTATTTTGGATGGAATACCAAAATGACATATGATGTAATGCAAAATGAACTCCGCAATGCGGGGTCCTATCGTAGAGGTTAACGGAATTGCTTCCACCCATTTGGTAAAATATTCTATGGCCGTTATGATAAACGTGTGACGGCTTGACGATGCAGGGGAGATCTTTCCGATTAGATCGAGGCCCCACTACGAAAATGGCCAAGCAGACTGGATTGTCTGTAGGGCCTGGGAAGGTGCGTGCATCAAATTGGCATGATGTTGACACTTTACGCACCTCTTGACATACGCGCAGACAATCTCGCTCTAAAGATGGCCAATAATAGCCCATGCGAAGAATGCGCTTTGCAATGGCCATACCACTGAAGTGGCCGCCACATGTACCGTCATGCGCTTGGGTGACTGCCCAAGTGGACTCTTGCTGGTCCAAGCAACGAAGAAGAATTCCGTCGTAGCTGCGACGATACAAAATGTCTCCTATCAAGACATATTTTGCCGCTTTCTGTTTGAATGTTCGTTTTGCGGCGTGCGTCAATCCAAAGGGTAGATTACCTAACTTGAGGTAGTCTCTTATGGGTAAATACCAGTCCTGTTGATCGGATACCTCGATAGTTTGAACAGCTAATCCCTTTTGGAGTTCTTCCCTAACAAATGCTGATTGGGATAGAACTTGTAAGAATAGCGTTGTGTTGCTATTAATGGGAGTGGGGGAGAATAAAGACCCCCAATTGGCATGTTTCAAATAGTCTCGGATTCGAAAGAACTTATCCGAAGATGGTTCGATCTCGGATCATGTGGACTCCTGGCGTCAAGTCTGAGCTTGCGCGCTCCATCGCGGGTTGCGATAAGGTTTTGACCTGAATGGTTGTTATATCACCAGAAAGGTCTTGCGGGATTAGTGACCCCAAGGAGGCCATTGTGTCCGCAAAATGATTCGATGATCGAGGGAGTGCCTCGATGTCATACCACTCAAGTTTTGCCAGGAATTTGTCCATGAGGGCTTTATAGGCCTTTAGAATTGGGCATTTGCATTGATATACCCCTTTGACTTGATTGACGATTAACAGCGAATCGCCAAAGATGTTCAGTCTTTTGATGTTCATGGCGATTGTTGTTTGAAGACCTAGGAGCAAGGCTTCATATTCTGCATTGTTGTTGGTGCACTTGGAAATTTAATTTAAATGACGGGGGCATTGGAGCGCCCGCGGTGTGAAGAATACAATTCCTGCGCCACCACCTTGCTCGCATTTAGAACCATCAAAAAATAAGGTTATGTCGGCCTGAGACTTAGGCTCTTCGAATCTGGCGATTATGAGACATGGAAGACCCCATCATCGGGTAGTTCTATGACTAGAGGCTGATCGTCTTCAAGAGGAGCCTCTGCTAGTTGATCGGCTATGACTTGTCCTTTTATAGATTTTTGCCCAATAAACTCAATGTCAAATTCCGTCAACAACATGATCCATTTCGCCGTGCGACTACTATGATAAGTACGACTCATCATGTATCGCAATGGATTCTCCTTAGACACAACATACGTAGTGTTGCTCGGCATGTAGTGGCGTAGCCTTTTGGTAGCAAACACCACTTGCCAAGCGAGTTTTTCAACGTATGCATAGTTAAGTTCGTAGCCCGACCGGGGTGCGGCTAAGATAGTAAGTAGCTCTGTTCTTTGTGAAGTTCATTCTTACGGGCTAGCATTGCGCCCAGTGCCACCTCGATGGCTGAGATGTATAAGTAGAACGGCACACCTGGTCTAGGCGGTGCCAATACTGCGGCGAAGCCAAGTATTGTTTGATTTCGTCAAAGGTTGATCGGCACTCGTCATCCCAATGAAATGTGACCCCCTTGTGCAATAATTTGTTCATTGGTCGGCATTTGTCGGATAATTGCGCTATGAAGCGTTTAATCGACGCGACCTTTCCTTGCGGACTTCGAGTTGCTTGATAGTGGTTGGGGGAGCCATTTCAAGGATTGCCTTGACTTTGTTTGGGTCCACTTCGATGCCTCTCTTTGAGACTATAAAACCCAAGAGTTTTCTGGATGTGACACCGAACACGCACTTCTTGGGATTCGATCGACCTTATGCTCTATGAGGCGATCGAGAATCTTGCTTAAGTCACGAGATGATCTGAGCGCAAGAGAGACTTGGCTAACAAATCATCCATGTAATCTTCCAAAGTTTTGTGCATGTAATCATGGAAGATATACGTCATAGCACGTTGGTATGTAGCGCCAACATTTTTAAGGCCAAAAGGCATGACCTTATAGCAAAATGTCCCCCAAGGCGTTGTGAATGCCGTTTTGAGTTGGTCTTCAGGATTGATACGAATTTGATTGTATCTGAGAAACCGTCCATTAGGGAGAGCATTTCGTGACCTGTTGTAGCGTCTACCAATGCGTCGATGCTTGGCAAGGGGAAATCATCCTTAGGACTCGCTTTGTTTAGGTCTCGAAAGTCGGTGCATATGCGAATCCTCCCGTCGGGCTTCTTGACGGGAACCATGTTGGACAACCATGGCGGATAATCCATGCAGATGACAAATTGTGCATCCAACAGACTTTTGCAATTCGTCTTTGACCATCAAGGCCACTTTTGGGTGCATCTTTCTTAGTTTTTGCTTTACAGGCTTGATTTTCGGATCAAGCGTTAAGTTGTGCATGACTAGCTGCGGGTCTAGTCCTGGCATATCTTTGTACGACCATGCAAAAACTTCCTTCTTCTCTTTGAGAAGGGCAATATATTCGGCTTGCTCTTCGGGGGAAAGGCTTACCCCCAACTTGAGAATCCATGGATTCATTGGATCTGTGCCGATGTCTACGTCAGTCGTCTCTTCGGCCGACATGTGGGATCCGTCCTCCAACTGATGTGGAGTTGGGATTAAATGAATATCATCAGCTGAGTTAAGATCTCGCTTTGGAACCTCGGGTCCCTCTTCAGCTTGAAAGATATCTTGAGTTGTTCTTTGGGTAAAATGAAGCATTTCATCGAAAGGCCAGTACTCTGATGGTGACAATGGTGAATTGACGCGATCCCAGTCGATGGCATCCATGTCTAGATGCAATGACCATGATGGATCGGTCGGATTGCGGATGGGTGCGGTCAAATCAATGGAGATCATGTGGATGGAATGAATTTGGTCTCCAGAACCGCGGGTGTGATGACTTGATTCTTTTAGATGTTCCCTATACTCTGGATCTGGCTCTACGGGAGCAGGCACGAATGGATCCTCTCTAGGTGCAAATTCATCTCTATGTGTGAAAAGGAAGGCGGGGTCTTCCCTTGGCACCTTTGTCATGATGGGATCTCGAGGTGGACGATGCTCATCTTGAATTTGGAGCCATAGGCCTAACACTTGGTCCCACCTCGCTGGGTCTACGTGCCATTCATGTCCCTAACCGTATACCCATTTGTCCCATTAGATCTTCATGAGTTAGAGCGCGGTGATGTCGTCGCGCATGTCTAAGATAGTCCATTTTAGTTTCGTCTTACGAATCGCTTTCATAGATCCAAACTTGTTCATCCTCTTCAGCATCTGTTGCTTGCGATGTTGAGGACTCTTCCTGTTCCAGTGAATTAATCTGGTCCCATTGCGGTTGTTCCACTCTTAGTGGAGGGACCTGATTCTTTTGAGGCTGTGTTATTTCGTCTGGAACCTCTAAGGGGAACAGTTTCAGAAAAAATGTCTGGAAGCCGTTGTTGTTCTCTTTGAGGATTGCTCTCTGAACTTTCACCTCTCTCTAGCAAAGGAGAGGGATTATTGCTATTTCCAGGGGTGTTTGTAGACCATGGGAGATAATCCCCTAATGTGTATTCTGTGTTTGGATTGGCGTACGGGTCTTGTGCCAATCCCCCCTTGTTGCCTATTTCTAGGCCTTGCATATTTTCAACCAAGATGTCTAATGGCGAGGGGATGGTTGAACCCTACCCCCGACTTGTCATATGGCATCCGATATCTTGGTTGGCAAAGGATCCGCATCCCTTGCTCATATCTCGCCTAGCCCATACCCATGCCAATTGCATTGTTCGAGATATTTTAGGGCAAATTCTGGGTTCGACGAGATAATTGATGTTTTCGACAAAAGGCTCTTCATCTGTTTCCTTTTGTTCGCATGGTTCAGAACCATGATCAAGGCCCCCATACACAAAATTCGTCTGGTTGGGAGGGTAGCCTAGTGGAACAATTGTCCCTATGGGAAGGCGAGGTCTTCCCATGTCTTGTACTGACTCCAATGTGGGGGTTGCCACAACGTTTTGCACTAAGTACTCCCCCAGGCCCGTCTCGGCCATCTCAACAGGTGATTGTTGATGATTGGGTAGGAGGAAGCGGTAGTCCTTCTCGAGTCCATTCTATGTTTGGTTGTTCAGGAGTCTTGGTTTGTGTTGTGTTGGGTGTTTCCTCTGTTGATATCATTGAAATCGTGGGCAACCCCTCTTCTAGAGGCTTAACCTCTTCCATGATTTGCTTTCCCTTGTCCTTCTGTTGGGCCACGGTAGGTGGCGTTGATGATGAAGGAGTAGGTGATGAAGTCTCACCTGGCTGGGATTTTGCCTTGTTGGCCACCAGTGGTGCTCGCGGTATTGGACCCTGTTTAGATGGATTTAATTGAAAATCCAAATGCGTTGATGGGAGGGTCGATTGAGGTATGAATTGTACCGCATTGCAATACTTGAAGGGCTCTAAGTCCATTGGGACTACATGTATTTGCCCTTCATAGGCATACTTCAAGCACTTGGTGTGCGATCGAGGGGACACACTTCATGTCCCCGATCCAAGGCCGCCCTAGCAGTATATTATAAGCCATTTTGCCTTCTGGCACATGGCACAGTGTGGGTATTGACTTTTGTCCTACCTGGATAGGCAGAATAACCATGCCGACTGTCGAGCAAATTGCATCGTTAAAAGCTCGCAGTGTGTACATGGAAGTGGTGATGTGAGAGGTCGGCGATTTAAATGTTTCAACGCTGCAGTGGTTATAATGTTCTTTGGACGAGCCGGTATCTATCGGCACTCTCTTGTACGGGATCCCGTTGACCCGCGCGATAATGTGCGGGGGTGGATCCGCCATGTCATTTGATATCGTTTTGACCTCGTCTTCTCTGAATGTGATGACGGGCTCCGTACATTGTTTCACATGTCCCACGAAGGCGTTGAAAGAATTTGCTTCGTGGGGTTGTACTTCAATGGCTTTTAAAATGTCCATAAGAGCTTCTCTATGGGGAGCTGATTGTTGAATAAGCTCGTAGATGGACTGAGCCTAGCCGACGTGGTCCGCAAACTCTGCGTGAGTTTGGTTCGTATCGTGACCTCGAGGTCTAGGCGGAGGTAAGCTGCGTTGGGCGTTGTTGAGGCTGCGATGTCGACGGAACTTCCCTCACAGCTACCTCGAGGGCAACTGTTGGGTATCTTCTGTTCCTTGTTATAATGCTAATCATTCCCACAAATCCTTGTGCGGGAAGATCTTGTCGCACCTCATTAATCTGGAGCGGTTTTGTGCTGTGCCTCGTGGGCGAGGCAAGGGGTCCTTGAATACCCCCATTTGTTGGTTGTTTGGTGCGATGGGGTTGTCCACGACCAATGTTCTCGTTATCGATCAAATCCTGGACTAGTTCTTTGAATTTCAAGCACCCATTTAGGTCATGTCCTCTGCGCCTATGGAATCTGCAATACAATTCCTCCCTATACCCCCTAGGCTTGGGAATGTTAGGGTCAAAAATTTGGATTTACAGCGGAGTAACTAAATTTGCCGCCGACAAGCGGTCAAATAAGGAGTCCCTAGACTCCGCATACGGGGTGAATTGTCGCCTAGGGCGACGCTCGCGATACTTGCTCCTGTCTTCTGTTATCTCTTTCGTAAGCAGGAGGCCCTTGCTCGGTAGTTAGCATTTTGGGGCTACGTTTCTTGCACAAGCGCAGGAACATTTATTGTAACTTGATTGACTGTCGTGTGTTGTGGTTGCGTTGTCCTGATTTTAGTGGTTTTATTCCACTCTTTCTTCTTAGGCTTGGCAATTGCGCCTTCGCCTATCTTAATCTCTTCTATGACTCCGGCTTGCGCCAAAGCTTCTTCTAAGCTGTCGTATTGTCGCAGTAACAATAGACCAGAGATTGATTTTAAGCAACTTTTTGCGAACATTTGCGTGAGGTCCGACATGGGAGGACGGTAGGGTAACTTAGAAAGCAAAGCTCTCCATCGGTTCCCGTACGCTGCCATTGTTTCCTCCTCAAATTGTTTAAGGCTAGCAAGATCACTAAGTGATGCCTTCTTCCTTGTGTTGAAGGCGAAACGTTCAAGAAACGCATCTACTAGCTGATCTAAGCTGCTTATGCTGTGTTTGGGCAGTTGTGTGAACCAATCCGAGGCAGGGCCTCGCGAATGTGGTTATGAATGTTCTAAGCAATAATGCGTCATTATCTTGGATGCCGAAGCATTGGCTTAGAAATCGTGTAACGTGTTCCTGTGCGTCCTCTTCACCTTTAAAAATGCGCAATTGAGGCAACTTGAAGTGTTCGGGGTAAAGAGGTGTAGGCCCTGAGGGATGCACCGGATTATTGCGGAGTAGACGTAATGTGGGTTTTTGATGCCCAACGGCTTTTGTCTCCACGGACTCCAAACGCTCCAATAGCGCTTGGTATGCATCGGAAGATTTTATTTCTTCCTCTCTTGTTCGCTCTTGTTGCAAGTTACGGTAAGCTGGAGGCCTATGGAGGGGTGGCCGAATGGCATCCTTCCTGCCTTGATGGGGAGTTTCAACATATTCCTCTTCCGGTTCATACTCCTCGTAAAATTCTTGAGGAGTCTGCTGGCGAAACCTATGACCCCGATCAAGCTCTTCCTTGAAGGTACCCATCATTGTTTCGGGGAGTTGCCTCCCTCTCGAATCTATGAGGTCTTGGGGGCGAGCTTGACGAGGTCGTGGAGACTGTCTTGCACCAACGGATTATGCCTCTCATCTTTGTTCGGCTCTTTGGATGCGAGGGGTTGGCCCCCTCTCAGGTATTTCATAGCGTAACTCATCCGCTTCGCGTTGCATGCGTTCTTTATCCAAGCGGTATTGATACTCTATCTCTTGCTGACTTTGTTTAAGCCGCATGATTTGGGCTTGACGGGTGGTATATCTGGCGACAGCCGGGTCAATTTGATCTACCCTATTTTGTTCAGAAGGTTCAAATGTTCCTCCTATGGGTTTACCTCGGTTTTGATGCTCTAAAATCTCAAGGGGTCGCTTCCCTCTGTCGAGGTAGGCGGTATGTGCTCGAGGTTCTGGCCTCAAGGGGTGATCATGATATCCTGTTGGTGCGGAAATGCAAGGTTCCCGCATTGTTTGTTGCCCTCGAGGAATGCGATGGCTTTCCTCATACTCCCTTTCACGGGTGTAAATGGGTTGGGCGGAGTTAGGTCGCCCTATGTAAGGAGCCGTGCGCTCCGGATTTGGTCTCTCTGTTCGATGATAGGTAAAGAAGGGACGCCATATCCACGTTGCCCCTCCAAATGGACGGTGTGCCTGTCTAGCGCTTCATCGCGCGGTGGCCACTCATGCCTAACTTCAAGAGGTGATTCTCTATTTATGTCAAGGTCTACATGTAAGGCATCTTCCCGAAAGGGGCTGCTTTGAATAGGCATACCCCACCGAGGATTCCGAATTGGATTCTTTTGTAGGTTAGACCTATAAGGCGGTATGACCAAATCCTCAGGACTGAAGTGAAGGCGACTTGTGCCTACTTTTTGTGTACCTTCCGGAGCTTCTGCCCTTGATTGGGCTTGACTGCGGGTGTACACCATTGCGGTGCTTCTATGCTATCTAAATAAGTTTTTATCTCGTTTATGATTTTTTTTTTTGTCTACACTAAGCAGAATTAAGCACACACATTCACAAAATCGTGATTATCTCTTTTAAGGATTAAATGGTGTGTCCTAAACTGGTTTAGTGCATTTTGATGTTTTGTTTTGTTTTTGTAGGTTTTGAAGATCGTTTAAATGCATTATGACGGCTCATATAACTCCCAAAATGGTAGCCCCTTCAATATACCAACCGGGCCGATATACCAACCTCTCTATATACCCGCCCTTACGAGAGGAAGACTATAGGTACGTGAGAGCAGAAGGTACGTGGTACATAGGCGGTACGGAAGGGGGATTGTCCTGTTAATGGCACCTACCATAGAAGACTTATCCTCGCGCGCATGGGAATCACCCCAGCGACACTCGGTCTGTCTTCGTCAGGATTTACGCCTAACAACGGTTGACAATCGGGAAATGGATGCAAATCAAGCCAAGGTGGTGATGAAATCCACCAATGGTCTTGATCAAGGGTTGGGGTCTTACGACCAGCTCCTTGGTTTAAAATTGTTTCGTGATGTGTGTGGGATTCGTTTTATTCAACAAAAATGAAACAAGCATACATGACTTTTCTTATGCAATGCAAGACAAGATGAAGACAATCAAAGGAACGAAACAAAAACAAAAAAATATAACGAGAGATCATGAAAATCCCTACCTCTTCTCTGCCTGCTCCTGTTGTCTCTGAATTTCTGCTCTGAAAATCTACAGGTAGGAATTCGTCCCTCTGGGAGACGAATTGCAGAACAGAATTCGTCCCTCCCAGAGATGAATTTGAATTCGTCCCAGGGTCAGACGAATTGCAGAAAAGAATTCGTCCTCGTCAGAGACGAATAGCAGTCTGCAACAAAAAAAATGTACCTGTCAAGCACAAACACAAAACTTTGATCGGTTTCTATGATTTTAAAAACCAGGGAACAAGGTCCCATCGTGATCGCCATTGAAAGCACGAGATTACGGGCAAAGGAAACACTAATTATGCAATGTAAGACGAAATGTAACGCTTTAACCTTATGCACCAAAACAAAGGAAAGAGACAATTTGGAAAGGAGAGAAAAGATGTAAAGAAATCACAGCCCTCTTTATTCAAATATCTTATCCTCGGTTACATAGACGTCTCCTCCCTTTTTAGGGGCTAGGAGCGTTAAATTTGTCTTTGTTACAATGTGTGACTTAGTCTTCCTCCTTCCGCGTGCCCACGATTGCAATGGGCGGGCCAAGATGATGCCGCCGCTGATGTCGATGAGTTCTTAACCTCCCTTTGCTTCTCCTACGAACAAAGAAACAACCAAGATGTCAGTAGCATCTGCCGCAAATGAAAAGTGTTTGTTCTCTAAAACTAACGAAATATGCATGTAAACATTTGCCTGAAACAGTAATTACAGTGAGTCCAAATGGCTTCAAAACTTGACAGAAGATAAGAAAAGTTACCAGAAGGCCACTGCCACTGAGACAGCTGGCCAATCTACCTTCAACTGGAATTCGTCCCTGGGCAGGACGAATTCTGACTGCAATTCGTCCCTGGGTGGGACGAATTCTTAGTGTTGAAGAAACCGACCTGCTGCTGCTCCAATGTCGGATCTCGAGACCTGCAAAATGCTTGCAAATAGGGGGTTATGTAATTGGGGCCATTTTGGGATGACCCAGATGGTCGGATTATCCCAATTTGGCCTCCACCTTCAGGAATTTGACCTCGACACCTGCAAGTCAGCGAAACAACAAAGCGACACAAAACATACTAGAATCGACCAAAAGTTACAAAATTGCAGCTATGGGTTAATCAAACCTAATAACACAAAATGCAATCTGAAAAGTAATCTAAAATGCTCTAAAACTTAAAATAGGACTTGGGAGGTGCGGGGGTGCCCAAGTGGGCCTCCCACCGTTGGCACTTGATTTTGGAGCCAATCCACCAGGGATGGGCCCAAAACCTCTTAGGATTGGGGGGTCGGCGAATTGGTTGGTTCAGGTGTCCATGTGTTGGATTTGGGTCCGGTTCGAGCTTCCAAAGGCCACCCAACAACCTCCCTTGCAAAAGAGATTGGTGGATGTGGGAAGGTGAACCAAAAGGGATGCAAGTGGGTCTTCAACTCGGCAGCACTTCGTTGCTTGAAAACTCCTTCAACTTTGTATATTTTGGGTGAGAAAAGTCCCACCTTTTATAGACCCAAGGGGTCTCTTTTGGGAGGGAAGCACAAATGCCATGTGTTGGTCATAGGCACCATGTGGCGGTCTTGTCTTCCCATGAGGGAGGGGAGTCCTCCATTGACTTGAGCTTTGATAAATGCCTTTTGTGACGGTCTTCTAACGGCCCCTCTGTCCACCTACACACGCGTGCAAGGCAGGAGTCATTAACTGACTGTTCTGGGCTGCCACTTGGCACCATTTGTCTTTTTGCCCGTTAAGCTTAGAATTCGTCCCACCCGGGGACGGATTCGAAATTCGTCCTGGGGTGGGACGGATTCTATTTTGAATTCGTCCCCGGGTGAGACGAATGTCTGGGCAAAGTGTCCAAGTGTGCCAAATTGCTTCTTGACCTTACAAAATTGCTATGAAAGTGGTTAAGACCACTGTTTAACCTCTGAGGGCTGCCACGGGGCTGTGTTTGTCAAAGCGATCAGTGTTTGCAGTCACATAATCGGATTGGTGCTGTTTTGGTGTCTACAAATAGGATTCCATTTAAGAGGGTGTTGGTGGACACTGGCTCGTCCAGTAATACAATCACAACAATGACATTGAAGCACCTCAAGTTGCCAGTATCTCACATTGTGGCCTCCACCTATAATCTTCAAGCATTCAATGACGTGATATGCTCGACGGTTGGCACAATTGTCCTGCCCATCCAAGTGGGACAAAAGACTATTCCTACGTTGTGCCACATCCTGGAAGGTGATATTTCCTACAATATTTTACTAGGTTGGCCTTGGATCAGGGACATGAAGTGTGTCCCTTCGATAGTCCATCAATGCCTAAAGTACACATACGAAGGGCAAGTGTATGTGGTCCTGGTAGACTTAGAGCCCTTCAAGTATTGCAATGCGGTGCAGCTGATGCCACAATCGACCCTTCCATTGACACATTTGGACTTTCAATTGAATCCATCCAAATAGGGTCAGATTTTGCATACATCCCCACTGTTAAGTACCTCAAATCCCCAGTTGGGTCCATATTCATCATCTGGTCCTTCACCAACGATGCCACCTAAGATGGCCACATCGAAGGACAATGGGAAGAAACCCCTGGAAGATGCACCGCCATCAGTCTCAACCATCTCTATCGTAGAGGTGTCTAGCCGAATGGAAGTTGAGGTGCCTAGTTCACCCGACATGGAGTGGACTCAAGAAGAACTCTCATTCCCTCCCCCTCAACTGCCAACGATCACAGTTGAGATGGGCAATACGGGCCTGGGGGAATATCTAGTGCAGAATATTATAGAAACACCCACGCTTGAGTCCATGCAGGACATGGGGAGACCTCGCCTCCCCATTGAAACTATTGTCCCTTTGGGCTACCCACAAAACCAGAAAAATTTTGTATATGGGGGCCTCGACAACGACATTTAACCTTACCTACGAAAGGAAGAGGATGAAGAACCCTTTGTCGAGAACGTCAACTATCTATCCAACCTAGACTTCACTTTGAAATCCCTTGGCCAATGTAATTGGCATGGATATGGGTTAGGTAGATATGAACAAGGGGTGCGCGTTCTTTGTCAACAAAGATATTAGATGTCGTATGAAAAATCAGGAGTAGGGTTCAACCACCCTTTACCCCTTGACATCTAGGTAGAGAACATGCAAGGCCTAGGGATAGGCAAAAAGGATGGGTTGGCACAAGATCAATATGCCAATCCTAACATGACGTACACATTGGGGGATTATCTTCCATTGCTAACAACCAACCTTGTTGACCTCAACAACCCTTTCCCTTCAATCGAGAAAGGAGAAATTTTGAGGACTCACCTACAAGAGGGATATAGACAAGGTCAAGAAGGGTCTTTAGAAGATGAGTCAGAGTATGAGGTAGTGCCTTGGGACCCTTTTGAGTCTGATAGCAATCACTCGCAAGTGACGTCCATAGATGACTATCAAGAGAACTTCATGGCAATGTTCCCCTTTAATGCTCCAATCGACCAAATGCCACTTCAAAGAGCAAAACAACCTCGATGGGACCAAATTAACTTGCTCAAGAAGAACGAGCCTCACATATCGTAAATAGCTATCGAATGCAATGAAGGACTATGGATATCTGATAGCGATTATGAATATGAGACTGAGATGACATATCTCAATCATATGCGATAGCAGCAATACCCCATGGACATTGACAACATGTTTGAACATCTAAACATGGGGCCAATGCATAGGTGGCACCTAAACCAAGAACAGTTGGACCAACTACTGCACCTGCTACTTCAGGCATATAGAGAGCACCCTCCACCCAGAGACCTTATAGAGTCATTAGTGCCAAGGGTAGAACCTATCCTTTTATTCACACATAGGGCCAATCCATTTGTGCTAATATCCACAGAGCTAGATCCGAAGCACAAATATCACCAAGGATGTTTGAGTCACCACCCGCACGGTAATGGAGACCAAATTCACTTCATCAACATGATATCCATTGACTTAACCACCCCCATCCACAATCCAGTTGATCCAACATGACCATTGTATCTAAACCTAGATGCCATAGAATGGGATCATGCTAACTCACCACCATCTCCATCAGAGTACTAGACTTACGGTGAGATGCTTCATTTCATCCCAAGACCAACTCAGGATATCTTCCATGCTGAAGAGGAAATCGATGTTCCAAACATAGATCTAAATTCAACAAATGATATCCACCTGATCCCAACTCCACACCAGTTGGAAGATAGGTTCTACATGTCAGTAGAAGAGAGGACTAATGTAGACATCAACTCTGATCCAATGAATCCACAAATCATCAAGCTGGGGGTAAGTCTATCCCCTGAAGAGCAATCCGATTACATTGCCCTTCTCAAAGAGAAGAAGGAGGTTTTTGCAAGGTCCTACAAAGACATGTCGGGGCTAGAACCACAGCTAGTCACACATAATCTAATGGTTGATCTAGTAGTCAAGCTAGTCAAGCAAAAACTATGTAAGATGCACCCAACTAAAAGCACGAGGATACGAAAGCAAAAAGGAAACACCAAGTGCAATGCAAGCGAAGCCAAAGATGACGCTAAATCCTATGAATTGAAAATGCATGAAAGGGGAGAAACATAAATGAATAAAAACCATATGGAAATAAAATATGGAGTACAACCCTTTTTATTAATTTTCTTTAAAGCTCGGTTACAACACGTCTCCTCCCTTTTCAGGGGCTAGGAGCGTTAAATAAGGTTTCGTTACACCATGGGTGGTATGCCTTCTTTCGCGTGCCCACATGTAAAATGGGCAGACCAAACATTGTCATCGCTTGCATGAAAGGGTCTTTGATTCTTTGCTGCTCCTTTGGTGTCAAGATCTTGCGTTCAAGGAAACAGAAAACAATCAGTAGCACCTACGAATGAAATGAAACATGCGATCCCCAAAGCCTACGATTAGTGCATGCATAAAACAAATAAAATGATAACTAAATCATATTGAAATGAGATAAAAACTTTATAGAGGCGTGAGAATTTTATCAAGAAGGCACTGCAAAAAGAACAGTCAGAAAATTTACCACAGATTTCTAATTGCTCCGGGGTGGGACAATTAGACCTGCAACAAAACGTCAGAAAGCACTGTCCCAAATGTCCCATCTAGGAGGCTCCAAATCATCTACAAAGTTGGGGGTTAGGTAAAATGAGGTATTTTGGAAAGACCCAGAAGGTCAGATTTTTCCGATTCATCCTCTATCACCAAGAATTTGATGATGCTACCTGCATGTTAGCGAAAGCGAGAAATAACAAAAACATGATCAAAACTGCTCAGAATCACATGAAATTTGAATGCAAGCCTATTTAAGAAACCTAGAATAAAATGCAAAAAGAACATAACTGAAATTTTCTACATATTTCTAATCATTCTAGGGTGGGGCGATTAGGACTGCAATAGTGCGGGGGCATGCGGGAGCAGGACGCCCATCGTTTGGGGCCCGATTTCGGCACCAATCCACTTGGGATGGGTCCAAAACCTCTTGTGGGGTGTTGTCAACAAATTTGGGTGGGATACTATGGCCAAATTTCAGGTTTGGGGTCCGTATTGCGCTCCCAATAACCACCCAATTACCTCCCTTTCAAAAGAGGGATCAAGGATGTGAGAGGCACAATTAAAAGTGAGTAAGAAAAATGGCAGCACTTCATTGCTCAAAATTCTCCTTCCCTATCTATATTTGGGGTGAGAAGACTCACCATTTTATAGACCTGATGGTCTCTGTGTATGAGCATGTAGAGGCACCACTTGGCAATCATGCCTTTCCAGGAGGGAGAATATTCCTCCCTGATTAAGGGCTCCATGACTGCCTCTATAACTACTTTTAGCACTCCAAAATGCTCACTCGCACTCCCATGCAATGAAGGAGTAGTTAAATGGTATATCTGGGTTGCCATTTGTCAAGATTTCACTTTTTTCCAGTCAAACCTACTATTTGCCCCACCCTGGAGCGAATACTTCTAATCGTCCCTGAGTGGAATGAGTATGGAGCAGAGTGCTTGAAAGATGTTAAATTGACCTTTGACATTCCAAAACTACTGTTAGAGTGGTTAGGACCACTTTTTAACCTCTGAGGGCTGCTCTGGGGGCTGTGTGTGTCAATGCGATCCGCGTTTATAGCCACATAATCAAATTGGTATTATTTTGGTGTCTACAGATGCCCTTTTTTGGGATGCGTTGTGTGTGGCATAGTGTTGAGTAAAAATAGATAACCAAAGCACTAATTATTAGGGTTTCTCAGTAACCTAACCAAATTTTGATACCCCAAGTATGGAAAGGGCATGCATTCTTGAATCCTTGCTTCTTACAAGCTAAGGAACTCAATTCAAGTGTTAACCTTTTTTCGGTGAGGTGTTACTTGATCTTGGACATTGATCAGTCATGAATAGGCAAAGGGCACAACCTTTTGTCTATGGGAACATTGAGTTCATGATTCACGAATGCCAAGTGTTTGATCAGCTTGTGATTATTGCTTGTTTGCTGCCCCAAGCAAGGGTGTGATTGTCTTTGTCAATGATTTTTTGAATGCATGCCATTTCCTTGATTGGGTGTGTATTTGTTGATTGGTGACTAAGTGTGACTACCCCCTCAAGCAATGAATCGATGAGGGAATGACCAACATGAAAAAAAGTGATGAGTCACTTGACCCAATATGACTTGTGTAAGGGTGCCTTTCAGTTGTTTATTTGTGAATGTGTCTATAGTTTCCCAACATTTAGACCTATTTTTGGTGGGTGTTAACCCTTTTGGTGACGTCGTTTGGGGTTGAAATGATCAACAATTCATCCTCCCTTGGAGCGGTCCGGCTATGGTAGCCTTCTTAGGGAGTAGGATAGTGAGGATTTGTGACCCCGAAGTCTATTTTGCATGCCAAGAAGCAGAGGCACAAAGGCACCTTGTTCGGAAATGTTATTGCTATTTTTGGGTGGGTTTGGACCCTTTTTGGGACGTCATTTGGGGATGAAATTCTTGGTAATTCATCCTCCCGTGGAGTGGTCCAGATATGGTAGCCTTCTTAGGGAGTAGGATAGTGAGGATTTGTGACCTCGATGTCTGTTTTGCATGCCCAAAATTTCAAGTGCAAAAGCACTCTTATTGGACAATTTTATTGCTTGTTTTTGTGCATTTTGGTGCATTTTTTTGCTGTTTTTGAAATTTTTGCTCTGTAATCGTCCCTAGGTGGGACGAATACCAATTTTGTAATCGTCCCAGGGTGGGATGAGTGCTAACTAGAGCACTCATCCCAGGGTGGAATGATTACAGGCCTAAAATCCTATTTAAGGGCCAAAACTAGGGTTTGGGCTCATTTGCATTTGATTTTTCTGGCGATTTGGAGCTCTGAGGAGGAGGTCGAGTCTGCGAAGCGAAGCGCTATCGAATTTTTCCCAATGACATGATTTCACAAGTCGGATCGAGCGGCAAAGCCAAAGCAAGACTGGTAAGTGCTCCTTCTCATTTAGTTAGATTGTGTTTTATTTTACAATTTTAAAACCACAATTTATTTTGAATTTGTTTTTCTGTTTAAACCAAGGTAAAACCCTAGGCTAAAAAGAAATGTTGTTTATGTTTTATTTGTATTTTTGTTAAGGTTATAAGAAAACCTAGGTTTAAATGCAATTTTTTTATTATTTTTAAACTAAAGCCCTAGGTTAAACTGAGAGCAAAACCCTAGCTTTAGAAAAATTGTTTTTATTTTGATTTTTGTATTTTCGTTAACTTTAGTTATAAACCCAAGGTTAACGAAAAAATGTTATTTTGATTTTGATATTTTTGTTTTTATTTATCAGTTTAAACGTAGAGTTAAAAACCCTAGGTACTGACAAACTATGGTTTTTGAATTTTTTTGTTTTTATTTATCAGTTTAAACGTAGAGTTAAAAACCCTAGGTACTGACAAACTGTGGTTTTTGAATTTTTTTTTTATTTATCAGTTTAAATGTAGAGTTAAAAACCCTAGGTACTGACAAACTATTTTTTATTTGAATTTTTTTGTTTTTTTTGAACTGTTTTTAGTTGTACATTTGTTAGGTGTGATTGTACAATTTATTGAACTATTTTGTTGTACGTTTATGCATTGTTGTACAGTTTGGGTGTTTTTTTGTTATCATGTTTTTTTTGTTTTTAATGTTTTGCTATTTTTGTTTTGCAGGTGGTGAAGAGCTAGTACCATCAGCTAACGATGTTCTCTGATGCCCGAGAGGCATTGAATTTGGTAGAATAGGAGTGGATTTATGCCCTTGGGCTCAAGCATGTGACGCAACTAGAGCTTGTGGTGGGGGATCGGGCATACCTAACTGCATTGATCAACCTATGGGAACCCCGCACCAATCCCTTCCATCTCCCAACAGGGGAGATGACAGTGACTCTCAAGGACGTCTATCAAATTCTATGGATTTTGATAGATGGGCTTCCTATCAGGATGATGCCACATGATCAACGGACGGCAGTGCTGACACGATGCTTCGGTCATGGGGAGGAGTTGGGTGTGGACAACCCGATGGAGAGGGCAGAGGGCGACTACCAGATTGGCCGCATTTTGGTATAGTGGTGGCTAGAGAGGGGCATGTTGGGAGTGAGGCACACTTTATTGATGAGCCTCATCTCCAACATGTTGCTGCCCGACTCTTCAGGGTCGAGGTTCCCATGGAATCTGTTGGAGGTGGTCTTCAGGTTGGTGGAGTGTTTGACAGAGGCACCCCTGATTATGAGGTGGGGGCAGACACTACTAGCACAACTTTATGATGAGCTGTACGAGGTCCACTATAGGAGGAAGAAGGGTATTGGATGCAGTTACCTATTGCAGTGTTGGGCTTGGCAGAACATAGCTATGGAGAGGCCGGTGGGGTTGCCATGGATGACTCGGGCAGAGATGGTTGACAGAGAAATAGGGTATGCGACACTGTGGCACAAGTCAGAGGAGCGGGGGCATAGTCGATGATGGGCAGGTTCCATGGGGCACTACGCTGATGCCTTCTCATGACTTGCTCCTGGGGAGGTAGTCTGGTAGCCATACCTATATTGTCCAACTTGGCCGGAGGCTAGGGAGTGGCTTTGGCAGGTTTGCAGGGGGAGGTGGTTGATCGGGCGACATGGGATCGAGTAGGAGTTGTTCCTATACAGTAAGGTGATGCGATAGTTTGGGGTGTGCCGGGGATTTCTTAGGGAGCCCTTGATCTATCAACATCAAGGTGATGAGAGGACACTGGACTGGTTGTTGGGTGAGGATTTGGATACAGTGATTGATGTCCCAGATGTGGATGACATCAAGGTTACTACTAAGTACGAGTAGTGGTGGATGTTATGGCGGTGGTGAGGCGAGGGTCTCTAGGGGGTCTAGAGGCGAAAGAAGCAGGCGGGGAGGGTGTAGAGGCACCAGGAGAGGGTTGGGGGGCTCCGTTGGATGATGCGGACATGGTGGAGGTTGACAGCTTTGGGGAAATTATTTTGGGATTCCGGAGCAGCCGGATACGTAGGACATCCCAAAGAAGTGGGAGTTGAGGTAGCCCGTAGTCTTAGATATGCCTATGCACTAGGCTATCCCGGAGGGTGTGGAGGTGAGGGATCACGCTGAGATAGCATGATTGGAGGAGCTGCTTTGAAGACAGGATGAGGAGCTTGGGGAGGCTTTACAGGAGAGGGATCTCCTACGGACTCAGTTGGCTGAGCGAGAGAATGCATTTGCTACATACCACCAATGGGATGGGGACACATATGTTGTGCGAGAGAGGTCTCTCCTATGAACTCAATTGGTGTAGCATGAGGATGTAGTGGATGTGTATCATCGATGGGAGGCAAAGTGGTTTTGGCATCGGATGTATTTGGAGGGAGATATTATTCACCTCGGTGGGTGGATACCTAAGCTCCTTAGAGGTGGGTCTTCGCATCGGATGAGAGACAGTGATACTGAGCAGTCAACATCGTCTCGTCGTAGGTGGTTGGATGAGGGGGTGCTAGTGGGCATGATGTAGGGGCTAGCAGTAGCCGCCATGAGGGGTCCCATAGGACCCACACCATGGGGGGTAGTTCTCGTTGCACCGATCCTGCGTGATCATGGTGGTCGATGCCCTAGGCTTGGGGGTTTTTGAACTTTTTCTTTTTGCGAGGTCATAGGACCGGTTTATTGTAGCCTATAGGCATTTTTTTGATGGTATATATATACAGATGACTTTCTTTTGTTTATGCACGTTTTGTGATTTTATTTGATGCACAATGACTGATGTTTGATGGATGCATGTTAATTTATATTATGTATGGATATGTTGCGATGAATGCTAATGTTTCTAATTTATATGATATGCAAATGAAATAGTTGAAATGAATTTGTGATTTTTGGTGGTGGCACCATAGACTGTTTAGAACTTATGGCTTTTTGTCCTAGGCGATTGCTGTGGTAAATGAATTTTCATGTATACATGTTTTTTGTATTTTTTGATGGCGATGGCAGGATTAAAGATATCACAGTTGGTTTAGAATGTAGTTAAGGTTTTTTGAGACTCAGATGTTTTAACTAAATAGCCAATACCATACTTTTATCTTACAAGAATTTTGGACAAGGTATGAATTTGACTTGTCTTTGACCAAGTTATTTCACATCCCTATGTGTGCAATTGAGCTTGTTTATGTGGTATTTTTTAGGATACCGCCAGTTCCAGATAGGCTATCAACCAAACATGTACTAAGGATCACCTAATTAGCTCCACTAACTCCTTTGTTGTATTTAGTTAGATTAATCTGCGGTGCTATCTAGGATACCATAAGCTAGCTCATCCACATGCAAACATTGATCTGCACATAAGTTAATGTGATAGATATATCATCATGCGGGAGGTTTGCCACCAGTGACCGATAGGCTATCCACAAAACTGGTACTAAGGTGCACCTCATGACCTTCTGAATGTTGAGAGTTCTAAGGATTCAAGTTTGACTCCCTTATTTTCTTCAATTGTATTGGGATACTTGCTCTTTTGTAGTGATAAAAATCACTATTTATTTTTGTTTTTTCTTTTGAGCAAGGGATTTGAATATTGAGTGATGAGAATCACTATTGCTTGTGCCTTTTGATGTATGCACTTTGGTTTTGATGTCAAATTTTGGAGTTTTGACTTTTGCAAAAAAAAATTGTTTGATGTTTGCAACTTTTTTTTGAGAACTTGGGATTCTTGGGGAATTGGGTAGGGAAGATGCTTGTCCTTTTGCCAACTCTCAGAATTCTTGGGGTCATTCACACAGGGGGATGAGCAAGATAACCTTTTCACTAGATGGTATCCTGGATTGCGTTGCAGGTTTCATCTTTCGTTCACACAACTTGGGAATTTTTATGTGTTTTAACTTGTGGTGGGATGCTACGTAACAAGGTGTGATCCAAGTAGAACTCTACTTTTGTAAAATCTATCTGAATTTGTATAGTTTTTGGCTAGAAATTTAATGACAGATGAATGAAAAAAACTCTAGATACATTAGGAGACAACTGACTATGGTGTGGTTTAAAATATGTATGGCGTTTATGTTTGCTGCATTATTTTCAAAGTGGAACAAATATGGAGAATGATGGATTTGCTGAGTAATTACAGTCTATGGTGCATTTGACTTGTATGATCAATAAATATGCAATGTATGGTTGTGATGCCTATGCAACTTATATTTTTGTGTTTTTGATTGATTGATTTTTGTGAGTATGAAAATGAGATGCAAAAGAGTTCTTTATTGTTGTGATGATTTTGAGTATGCATGGAAATGAGATGCAAATTTTTGTTATTTTGGATGATTTTATTGTTTTTGAATTTTCTTATTTTTGACCAAGCGATTGTGGGAACCCTTGGAGCTTTTGGTTTAACCAAAGGTATGATGGGTACCTTTGGGGCATTTTGGGATTGACCAAGCGATAATGGGAATCCTTGGAGATTTTTGGTTTGACCAAAGGGATTATGGGTACCTTTGGGGCGTTTTGGGATTGACCAAGCGATAATGGGTATCCTTGGAGCTTTTGGTTTGGGCTATGGCTCTTTTAAATATGGAATGGCCTCAAATGACTGATGTTCAAGGGTTCTAGTTCCTTGATTCCATCAAGAGAGGCTAGCCGGTATGTTCTAGGTCCTATTTTACTATTAATTACATAGGGACCTAACCAATTTGCCATGAACTTGTCCCTTAGATGGGGCTACAAGATAGAGTTATGTTGGTTCTCTTTTAAGACCAAGTCACCAAGCTAAAATTCCTTTAGGTGAACCCTCATGTTGTATGCTTTCTTAAGTCGCTCTTGGTAGATATGCAAATGCTCAAGAGCATTGACACGTCATTCATCAAGCAATGTAAGTTGGTCTAACCGAGGTCTGTCGCATAGTGTCATCATCGATGAACTCTTGCATTGATATGTGCAAGGAAGGTATTTCCAACTCTAGAGGCATGACTTCCTCGGAGCCATACACCAAAAAAAATGGAGTTGCCCCAGTGGGTGTCCGAATGCTAGTGCGATAAGCCCATAGAGCAAGTGGGATTTGAATGTGCCAATCCTTATGACTGTCTACGACTATCTTTTTGAGGATGGCAACTAGCATTTTGTTTGACACCTCTACTTGCCCATTTGCCTGCGGATAATAGGGTGTTGAAAAACTATGCTGAATTTTGTACTTTGTGGTCAAAGCACGCACGTATTTGTTCTTGAATGATGTCCCATTATCCGAGATTATCTTGGATGGAATACCAAAATGACATATGATGTTATATAAAATAAAATCCACAATGTAGGGTCCAGTCATAGAGGTTAGCAAAATTGCTTCCACCCACTTGGTGAAGTACTCTATGGCCATTATGATGAACGTGTGATGACCCAATGATGCAGGGGAGATATTTCAAATTAGATCTAAGCCCCACTATGAAAATGGCCAAGCCGACTAGATCGGTTGCAAGGCCTGAGAAGGTACGTGTGTCAAATTGGCATGGTGTTGACACTTCATGCACTTCCTTACATATGCACAACAATCTTGCTCTAAAGATGGCCAATAATAGCCCATGCAAAGAATGTGCTTTGTGATGGCCATACCGCTGAAGTGGCCACCACATGTACCATCGTGCGCTTGGGTGATCGCCCAAGTGGACTTCTACTGGTCCAAAAAATGAGTGAGGATTTCTTCATAGTTACGATGATACAAAATGTCTCCTAGCAAAACATGTTTAGCTGCTTTCTACTTGAATGATCATTTTGCAACATGCATCAATCCAAGTGGGAGGTTACCTAGCTTGAGGTAATCTCGTATGGGTGTATACCAATCCTAGTGATCCGAAACCTCAATGGTATGAACAACCAATCCCTCTTGAAGTTCATCCCTAACAAAACCTGAGCAGGAAAGAACTTGTAAGAATAGCATTGTGTTGCTATTAAGGGGAGTAGGGGAGAATAAGGACCCCCAGTTGGCATGATTTAGACAATCATGGATTCGAGAGAACTTTTTTAGGGATGGTTCAATGTGGATCAGGTGGATTCCTAGTGTTAAGTTAGATCTTGCACGCTCCATCGCGGATTGCGATAGTGTTTTTAATTGAATGGTTGTCATATCATAAGAAATGTCTTGTGGGATTAGTGACCCCATGGAGGCCATAGTGTCCACAAAATGATTCGATGACCGAGGGAGTGCCTCGATGTCATACCATTCAATATTTACCAAGAATTTGTCTACAAGGGCTTTGTAGGCATGCAAAATTGGGCATTTACATTGGAATATCCCTTTGACTTGGTTGATAATTAACATCGAATCACCAAATATGTTTAGTTGTTTGATGTTCATGGTGATTTATATCTGAAGACCTATGAGCAAGGCTTCGTATTCGGCATTGTTTTTGGTGCACGAGAAATCTAGTTTAAATGATAGAGGCATTGGAGCCCCTTGCGGTGTGAAGAATATAATTCCCATGCCACCCCCTTGCTCACATTTAGAACCATCAAAAAATAGGGTTATGTTGGCCTGTGACTCAGGCTCATCAAAATATGGCGATTCTAAGACATGGAAGACCCCATCATTGGGTAGCTCTATGGTCAGAGGCTGATCGTCTTCGAGAGGAGCCTCTGCTAGTTGATCGGCTATGACTTGACCTTTGATGTATTTCTTTCCAATGAACTCGATGTCAAATTCCATCAACAACATTATCCATTTTGTCGTGCGGGTACTATGATAATTATGACTCATCATGTAGCACAATGGATTCTTCTTAGACACAACATACGTCGTGTTGCTCAGCATGTAATGGCAAAGCTTTTTGGTAGCAAAAACCACTGCAAAGTAGAGATTCTCAATGTATGCATAGTTAAGTTCATAACTGACCAGGGTGTGGCTAAGAGAGTAAGTAGCCTGTTCTTTGTGTAGTTCATTTTTCTAGGCTAGCATGGCAACCAGTGCCCCTCAGTAGCTGAGATGTACAAGTAGAATGACACTCATGGTCTAGGTGGTGCCAATACTGGCGACAAATCCAAATATTGTTTAATATCATGGAAGGCTAACTGGAACTCGTCATCCCAGTGAAATGCTACCCCCTTGTGCAATAATTTATTCATGGGTCGGCACTTGTTAGATAGCTACACTATGAAGTGCTTGATTGATGTGACCTTTCCCTGTAGGCTTCTAAGCTACTTGATGGTAGTTGGGGGAAGCATTTCAAGGATTTCCTTGACTTTGTGTGGGTCCACCTCGATTCCTCGTTTGGAGACTATGAAACCCAAGATATTTCCATATGTGATGCCAAATACGCACTTCTTGGGGTTTAGTCTGACTTTATGCTCGAGGAGGCGATCGAGGATCTTGCTTAGGTCATCAAGATGATCTGTGAGCAAAAGAGATTTGGCCAAAAAATTAACAATGTAATATTCCAAAGTTTTATGCATGTGATCATGGAATATGTATGTCATGGCACGTTGGTAGGTGGCACCAGCATTTTTAAGGCCAAAGGGCATGACCTTATAACAAAATGTCCCCCAAGGCATTATGAACGCCATTTTTAGTTGGTCTTCAAGATTAATATGAATCTGATTGTATCCCGAGAAACCATCCATGAGGGAAAGCATTTCATGGCCCGTTGTAGCGTCTACCAATGTGTCGATGCTAGACAAGGGGAAATCGTCCTTAGGGATCGCTTTGTTTAGATCTCTAAAATCAGTGCATATGTAAATCCTCCCATTAGGATTTTTGACGGGTACCATGTTGGACACCCATGGTGGGTAATCCACATAGATGACAAACTATGCATCCAACAACTTTTGTAATTTGTATTTGACCATCAAAGCTACTGTTGGGTGCATCTTGCATAGTTTTTGCTTAATTGGCTTGACTGTTGGATCAAGCGTTAGATTATGCATGACTATCTATGGATCTAGCCCCGACATGTCTTTGTAGAAACATACAAAAACCTCTTTCTTTTCTTTGAGAAGGGCAATGTAGTCGGCTTGATCTTCGAGGGATAGGCTTACCCCTAGATTGATTATTTATGGATTCATTGGATTAGAGTTGATGTCTACGTCAGTCGTATCCATGACTAACATGTGGGACCCATCCTCCAATTGGTGTGGTGTTGGGATCAAGTGGATATCATTCGCTAAATTTAGATCTATGTTAGGAACTTCGGGTTCCTCTTCAGCATGGAAGATATCCTAAGTTGGTCCTGGGGTGAAATGAAGCATCTCACCACAAGGCTAGTACTCTGATGGGGATGGTGGTGAATTGATGCATCCCAATCTATGGCATCTATGTCTAGATACAATGACTTTACTGGATAGGCTAGATTGTGGATGGGGGCGGTTAAGTCAATGGAGATCATGTTGATGAAATGATTTTGTTCTCCATTACCGTGGGTGTGGTGACTCGGACATCCTAGATGATTTTTGTGCTCCGAATCTAGCTCTGAAGGTATTGGCATGAATGGATCGGCCCTATGTGCGGAGAGGAGGATAGGGTTTGCCCTTGGAACTGATATCACTATAGGGTCTCTGGGTGGAAGGTGCTCTCTGTAGGTCCACAATGGCAGATGTAGCACTTGGTCCAATTATGCTGGGTTTAGGTGCCACCTATGCCTTGGCACTATGTTTAGTTGTTCGAGCATGTCATCAATGTCCATGGGGTATTGTTGTTGTCACAATGATTGAGATAGGCCATCTCAGTTTCATCTTCATAATCACTATCGGAGATCCAAAGGCCTTCGTTGGTTCTAACAACTATTTGTGATATTTGAGGCTCGTCCTGCTCAAGCAAATTGATATGGTCCCATCGAGGTTGTTTTGCTCTTTGTAGGGGGACCTAATTTTCTTGAGGTGGTACTTGCTTGATTGGAGAATCCAAAGGGAACATTGCCAAGAGGCTTTCTTGATAGTCATCCATGGGGGTCACTTGTGAGTGGTTGTTATCCAATTTGAAAGGGCCCCATGGTGCTACCTCATACTCTGACTGGTCTGTCAAAGATCCTTCCTGACCTTGTCTATTTCCCCTTTGTAGGTGAGTTCTCAAACTTTCTCCTTTCTCGGTTAGATGGAAGGGGTTGTTGAGGTCAACAAGGTTGGTCATAAATAATGGGAGGTAATCCCCCAATGTATATGTTGTGTTGGGGTTGGCATATGGATCTAATGCTAACCCATCCTTGTTGCCTATCCCTAGGCCTTGCATTTTCTTGATCAAGATGTCCAAGGGCAAGGGATGGTTGAACCCTACTCCTGATTTGTTGTATGGAATCTAATATCTTGGTTGGCAAAGAACGCGCACTCCTTGCTCATATCTACCCAATCCATATCCATGCCAATTGCATTGGCCAAGATATCTTAAATGGAAGTCTGGGTTGGACAAATAGTTGACATCCTTAGCGAAAGGCTCTTCATCTTCGTATTCTTGCATGTAAGGTTCAATGCCATTATCAAGGCCCCCATATACAAAGTTTGTCTGGTTTGGTGGGTAGCCTAGAGGAACAATAGTGCCTATGGGGAGGTGAGGTCTCCCCATGTCCTACATGGATTCCAGTATGGGTGTTGCTACAATGTTCCGCACCAGATACTCCCCCAAGCCCGTAATGGTCATCTCAACAGTGATTGTTGGTAGTTGAGGGGGAGGGAATGGGAGTTCTTCCTGAGTCCACTCCATGTTAGGTGAACTAGGCATCTCGACTTCCATTTGACTAAGCATATCTTCGATAGAGATGTTTGATACTGATGGCGGTGCCTCTTCTAGGGGTTTCTTCCCATTGTCCTTCGATGTGGCTACCGTAGGTGGCATCGTTGGTGAAAGACTAGATAACGAATATGGACCCGATTGGGGATTTGATGGACTTAACAATGGCGATGCATGCGGAATCGAACCCTATTTAGATGGATTCAACTAAAAATCCAAATGTGTTTATGGAAGGGTCGATTGCGGCATCAGTTGCACCGTATTGTAATATTTGAAGGGTTCTAAGTCTGCCGGGACTACATGCACCTACCATTCAAATGTATACTTTAAGCATTGGTGGGCTATCAAAGGGACACACTTCGTGTCCCTAATCCATGGTCGACCCAAAAAAATGTTATAAGCCATCTCACCCTCCAATATGTGGCACAATGTAGGAATAGTATTTTGTCCCACTTGGATGGGTAGGACAATTGTGCCAACTGTCGAGCATATCTCATCATTGAATGCTAGAAACTTTAAATATTTCAATGTCGCTGTTGTAATGATCTCACCCTCTTATACAAAATCTCGTTGACCCACGCAATGACATGCAGGGGTGGATCTGCCATGTCACCAGTCACTGATTTTAATTCATCCTCTCTAAAGGTGATAACTGGCTCGGTGCATTGTTTGACATGTCCTATGAAGTTGTTGAAAGAGTTTGCTTCATGGGGCTGCAACTTGATGGCTTTAAGTATCTTCATTAGAGCTTCCTGATGGGGCGATGATTGTTGTATGATCTCGTAAATGGGGATCCTAGCTGATGTGGTCCTCAAACTTTGGGTGAGTTTGGTCTGAATTATGGCCATTGGTCTAGGTGGACGAGGTTGCATAAGGTGTTGTTGTGGTTGTGACGTTGTTGGCACCTCTCCTGTGGCCATCGTGGATGCAGCTATGCTCGGGTATCTTTTGTTCTGAGTCACTATACAGATCATCCCTACATACCCCTACATGGGATAGTTCTATGTCACCTTATTGACTTGTAGGGTCTTTTCCTGTGCATCACGGACAGGCCAGGGGTCTTTGAAGACCTCCATATGTTGGTTTTTTGGTGCTACCGGATTATCTACCACTAGCATCTTGGTTTCGATTAAGTCTTGCATGAAGATTTTAAACTTCCAACATGCATAGAGGTCATGTCTCTTCTATCGATGAAACTTATGGTACAAGTCTTCCATATAACCTTTGGGTTTCGACGCGTTGGGGTCTACAGGTCGACTCTCCGAGAAGTTCATCAATTTTGTCATGGTCAAACGGTCAAACAAAGAGTCTTTAGACTCTGTGAAGGGTGTGAATTGTCACCTAGGGTGACACTGCTGCTTTTGATTTTGTCAATGATTTTTCCTTTCATAAATGTCAAGAGGGACCGCCTGATAATTAGCCTTTGGGGGTTGTGTTGCTTGTATAGGCTTAGGTACATTTATAGCAACTTGATTGACCATGGCGGGTTTCGGTTGCATGGTCCCTATCTTGGCATTTTTAGACCATTATTTCTTCTTTGGCTTGGCAATCTCACCATATTGAATCTTGATCTCCTCAATGATTCTGGCTTGCGCCTGATCTTCCTCTAAAGTGGTATATTACTGTAGCTACAATAGCATGGAGATCGATATCAAATAGCTCTTTGAGAACATTTGGGTAAGGTCGGCCATAGGAGGGAGGTATGGCAGATTTGAAAGCAACATCCTCCACTGATTCCCATAGGCTACCATGGTTTCTTCCTCATATTTCCAGAGGCTGGCTAGGTCGCTTAGTGACACCTTCTTCTTGGTGTTGAAGGTGAAGCGTTCGAGGAACATGTCCACTAGCTGATATAAGTTACTGATGTTGTGCTTTGGCAATTGAGTGAACCAATCCGAGGTAGGGCCTACGAACGTGGTTATAAATGTTCTTAACAGCAAAGCATCATTGTCATGAATGCCAAAGCATTGGCTCAGGAATCTAGTCATGTGATATTGGGCATCCTCCTCACCTCTAAATATTGCCAACTGGGGTAGCTTAAAGTGTTCAAGGTATGGGGGTGCTGGCACTGACGGATGCACTGGGTGACTATGAAGTTGGCATAAAGTGGGCTTTTGGGGCCTAGAAGTCTTGGTCTCCATAGACTCTAAGCACTCTAGCAGTGCTTTATATGAATCAAAATATTTGATCTCTTCCTCCTTGGTTAGTTCCCATTATGGGTTGTGGGAAACTTGAGGCCTATGGAGGGGTGGCCAAATAGCACCCCCTCTGCCTTGGTAGGGCATTTTGGCCCACTCTTCTTCTTGCTCATACTCCTCATAGGCTTCTTGAAGAGTTTTTGGGTGAGACCTATAAACATGGGTGGGTCCCTATGGAGGGTGCCCATTGTTGTTCCTAGGAGTGGCCTCCCACTCAGGTCTAGGAGGTCTCAGAGGCAACACTTATTAAGGTCATGAAGACCTATCTTGTACCAAGGGGTTGCGCCTCTCATACGACTCTGCCCTCTATGTGGGAGGGGTTGGAACCCTCTCAGGAACAGTGGTTTGGAGCAATTCATATGTTTGATGCCGAATGCGCTCTTTGCTAAGGCGATATAGGTGCTCCAACTATTGTTGGTCTTGCTCAAGCTACATAATCTACGCTTGGTGGGTGGCATGTCTAGCAAATGCTAGGTCAATTTGTTCCACCGTCTTGAGTCTAGGATGCCTAGATGCCTCTCCTACATATTTATCTCGATTGTGATAATCTGAGATCTCTATAGGTCGCTTCCTTCTATCAAGGTTGGCAGCATTTACTCGAGGCTCTGGCCTCAGTAGGTGATCCTGATAGATAGCAGGTGTAGAGGCGCATTGCTCCTACGTTGTGTATTGCTCTTAAGGAATGTAATGGTATTCCTCGTGCTCCCTTTTGTATATGTGAAAAGGGTAGGCAGAGTTGGCTCACCCTGTCTGGAGAGCCTTGTGCTCTAGATTTGGCTTGTTATTCCTAACAGTGATAGGGGGTAGAGGAGGGATGATGTAATCATGTGGCCCCTCCTTATGGGCCCTATGTTGTTCTAGCACTACATCATGCGATGGCTACTCATACCGAGCATCTAAGGGAGCCTTCCCATTTACATTGAGTGCCATGTGTAGGGACTCCTGAAAGGTTCTATGTTGAATAGGAGTGCCCCTTGAAGGGGTGCTTCTATAGTCCCATTCTGAAATGGCACGATGTGGACTATCTTGTGGGTCAGGCCACCAAGGTGGTATGACCAAGTCCTTGGGGCTATAGCGGAGGTGACTTGTGCCTCCTTGTACACTTTTCGCAGCCTCTACCCGTGATTGGGCTTGGCTACGGGTGTACACCATGGTGGTGTCTCTCTACAATCTATGTAGGTTTTTATCTTTTTTATGATTTTTTTTTTTATGCTACACTAAACAAACAAGAGCCACGCAATAAAATAAGTGATTATCTCATTTATAGATTAAAGGTGTGCCCTAAATCTAGTTTAGTGTGTTTTGATTTTTGTTTTGAAAGCTTTGTAAAGAACGTGTTGTTGTATATGCAATATGATGTCTCTTATGTCTCCCAAAATGGTCATCCCTTCGATATACCACTGCCAGGACATTATACCAAACCTCTCAATATACCCGCCCTTACATGAGGGAAACTATTCGTATGCGAGAGCAGAATGGTACGTGGAACATAGGCGGTACGAAATGGGGATCGCCCTATTTTTTACACCTATAATAGAAGACTTATCCTCATGCACTAGGAATCACCCCAAATACACTCAGTTAGCTTTCATCAGGATTTATGTCTAGCAACAGTAGCGATCGGGGTTATGGATGCAAGAATTCAAGCCAAGGTGGTGATGAAATCCACCATTGGTCTTGATCAAGGGTTGGGGTTTTACGACTAGATCCTTGGTGTTTAAATTACCACGTGGTGTGTGGGGTTCTTTTTAATTTGCATAAATGAAGAAAAAAAACATTAAAAAACTCTCCTCTGCAAGCAAATAACTAGAAAATAGAAGATAGAAAGCAGAAAATGATAGAAGGTGTTTAGGACCCCTACCTTTTCTCTGCCCAAATCGGATGCCTCTGAGTTTATGCCCTAAAAATGCATAGAGAGATATTCGTCCCTAGGTGAAACTAATGACAAAACTATATTCGTCATAGGGTGGGATGAATGCCCATTCATCCCTGGGTGAGACGAATTCCAGCTCTATACTTGTCACAGACTGGAATGAACAACAGTCCAGCATTTGAAAAATTGGTACCTGCAAGCAAAAACTAGCAATTCTTGATCAAAATTTTGATCTAAAAAAAATAGAGGACGAGGTCCCACCGTGATCGCCACTGAAAGCATGAGGATATGAAAGCAAAAAGGAAACACCAAGTGCGATGCAAGCGAAGCCAAAGATGAAGCTAAATCCTATGAATTGAAAATGCATGAAAGGGGAGAAACATAAATGAATCAAAACCATATGGAAAGCAAATATGGAGTACAACCATTTTTATTAATTTTCTTTAAATCTCGGTTACAACATGTCTCCTCCCTTTTCAGGGGCCAGGAGCATTAAATAAGGTTTTGTTACACCATGGGCGGTATGCCTTCTTCCGTGTGCCCACATGTAAAATGGGTGGAAACAAAGTTGTCACCACTTGCGTGAAAGGGTCTTTGATTCTTTGCATCTCCTCTGGTGTCGAGATCCTGCATTCAAGGAAACATAAAACAATTAGTAGCACCTACGGATGAAATGGAACCTGTGATCCCTAAAGCCTACGATTAGTGCATGCATAAAACAATTAAAATGATAACTAAAACATATCAAAATGAGATAAAAATTTGACAGAGGCATGAGAATATCATCAGGAAGGCACTGCAAAAAGAACAGTCAGAAAATTTGCCACGAATTTCTAATCGCTCCGGGGTAGGACGATTAGACCTGCAACAAAATTTCAGAAAGCACTATCCCAAATATCCCATCTAGGAGGATCCAAATCATTTTCAAAGTTAGGGGTTAGGTAAAATGGGGTATTTTGGAAAGACCCATAAGGTAATATTTTTTCGATTCATTCTCTATCACCAAGAATTTGATGATGCTACTTGCATGGTAGCGAAAGCGAGAAATAACAAAAACATGATAAAAAATGCTCAGAATTACATGAAATTTAAATGCAAGCCTATCTAAGAAACCTATAATAAAATGCAAAAATAACTAAACTAAAATCTGCTACAGATTTCTAATCGCTTCAGGGTTGGGCGATTAGGACTACAGTAGTGTGGGGGGCGCCCGAGACCAGGACGCCCATTGTTTGGGGCCTGATTTTGGCATCAATACACTTGGTATGGGTCCAAAACCTCTTTTGGGGTGTTTTGAGCAAATTTGGGTGGGATACTATGGCCAAATGTCGAGTTTGGGGTCCGAATTGTGCTCCCAATAACCACCCAATGGCCTCCCTTCCAAAAGAGGGATCAAGGATGTGAGAGACACAATCAAAAGTGAGTATGCAAAATGGCAGCACTTCGTTTCTCAAAATTATCCTTCCCTATCTATATTTGGGGTGAGAAGACTCACCATTTTATAGACCTGACGGTCTTCGTGTATGAGCATGCAGAGGCACCACTTGGCAATCATGCCTTTCCAGGTGGGGGGAGAAGATTCCTCCCTAATTAAGGGCTCCATGATTACCTCTGTAACTGCCTATAACACTCCAAAAATCTCACTCACACTCCCATGCAATGAATGAGGAGTTAAGTGGTGGATCTGGGCTACCATTTGTCAAGATTTGACTTTTTGCCAGTCAAACTTGCTATTCGCCCCACACTAGAGCGAATACTGCTAATCATCCTTGGGTGAAATGAATACTAGTTTGTAATCATCCCTGGGTGGAACGAGTATGGAACAGAGTGCTTGAAATATGCCAAATTGACCTCTGACCTTCCAAAACTAATGTGATAGTGGTTAGGACCACTGTTTAACCTCTAAGGGCTACCCTGGGAGCTATGCATGTCAATGTGATCGACGTTTGTAGCCACATAATCGAATTGGTGTTGTTTTGGTATCTACACCAACAGTAGCCTTAATGGTCAAATAAAAGCTACAAAAATTTTTGGATGTACATTTTGTCATCTGCGTGGATTACCCACCATGGTTGTACAACATGGTACCCATCAAGAAGCCAGATGGGAGGATTTTCATATGCACCAATTTTCAAGATCTTAATAAAATAAAGTCCCAAGGATAATTTCCCCTTGCCTAGCATCGATGCATTGGTAGACGCTATAGCAGGCCATGAAATTCTTTCACCTCATCTTGATGACTTAAGCAAGATCCTCGATCGCCTCATCGAACACAAAGCTAGAGTAAACCCCAAGAAGTGCGTGTTTGGCATCACTTCTAGAAAATTCTTGGGTTTCATAGTCTCAAAATGAGGAATCGAGGTAGATCCAAAAAAAGTCAAGGCAATCCTTGAAATGTTTCCCCCAACCACCATCAAGCAGCTTAGAAGCCTATAGGGAAAGGTCGTGTTAATCAAGCGCTTCATAGTGCAGCTATCTGACAAGTGTCAACCCATGAATAAATTATTACACAAGGAGGTAGCATTTCACTGGGATGACGAGTGTCAGTCTGTATTTAATGACATTAAACAATACTTGGCTTCATCACCAATATTTGCACCACCTAGACCAGAAGTGTCATTCTATTTGTACATCTCAGCTACAGAGGTGGCATTGGCCACCATGCTAGCCTAGAAAAATGAACTACATAAAGAGTAGGCTACTTACTATCTTAGCCGCACCCTGGTCAGTTATGAACTTAACTATCCATACATTGAGAAGCTATGCTTAGCAGTGGTATTTTCTACCAAAAGGTTATGCCACTACATGTTGATAAATACGACATATGTTTTGTCTAAGGAGAATCCATTATGGTACATGATGAGTCATACTTATCATAGTAGCTACACGGAAAAATGGATCATGTTATTGATAGAGTTTGAAATCAAATTAATTGGACATAAGTCCATAAAATTTCAAGTCATCACCGATCAACTAGCAGAGGCTCCTCTCGAATATGATCAGCCTCTGACCATAGAGCTACCCGATGATGGGGTCTTCCATGTCTCAGAATTGCCAGATTTGATGAGCTTGAGTCATAGGTCGACATAACCTTATTCTTCAATGGTTCTAAATGTGAGTAAGGGGGTGGCATGGTAATTGTATTCTTCACACTACAAGGGTCTCCAATACCTCTCATTTAAAATAGATTTCCTGTGCACCAACAACAATTCCGAATACGAAGCCTTACTCATAGGTATTTAGACAGCCATCACCATGAACATCAAATGCTTGAATATTTTGGTGATTCACTGTTAATTGTCAACCAACTAAAAGGGGTATTCCAATGTAAATGCCCAGTTCTACAAGCCTACAAAGCCCTTATGGATAAATCCTTGGCAAAACATGAATGGTATGACATCGAGGCACTCCCTCGATCATCGAATATTTTTGTGGACACTATGGCCTCCTTGCGGTCACTAATACTGAAAGACCCTTCTGGTGAGATGACAACCATTCAATTCAAAACACTATCGCAATCTGTGATGGAGCACGCAAGCTCTGACATAACGCTAAGAATCCACCTGATCCAGATTGAACCATCTCAGTATAGGTTCACTCGAATCCACGATGGCCTAAATCACACCAAATGGGGGTCCTTGTTCTCCCCTATTCCCCTAGCAACACCACACTATTCTTGCAAGTTCGTTCCCGCTCATATTTTTCTAGGGATGAACTGCAAGAGGGATTGGCAGTTCATACCATCGAGGTTTCTGATTAGAAATATTGGTACACACCCATAAGATACTACCTCAAGATAGGTAACCTCCCACTTGGATTGATGCACACCATGAAAATATCACTCAAATAGAAAGTGGCAAAACATGTCTTGCTAGGAGAGACATTTTGTACCATCAAAGCTATGAAGGGATCCTCCTTTGTTGCTTGGACCAGCAAGAGTCCGCTTGGGTGATCACCCAAGCACACGATGGTACATGCGGTGGCCACTTTAGTGGTATGGCCATCGCAAAGCGCATTCTCTACATGGGCTATTATTGGCCATATTTAGAACGATATTGTTGCACGTATGTAAGGAAGTGCATGAACTGTCAACACCATGCTAATTTGACACACATACCTTCTCAAGCCTTGCAACAAATCCAATCGGCTTGGTCATTTTCACAGTGGGACTTAGATCTAATCAGAAAGATCTCCCCTATGTCGTCAGGTCATCACACGTTTATCATAACGGCCATAGAGTACTTCACCAAGTGGGTGGAAGCAATTTCGCTCACCTCTATGACTGGACCGTGCATTACGGAGTTTATTTTACATAACATCATATGTCATTTTGGTATTCCATCCAAGATCATCTTGGATAACGAGACGTCATTTACGAACAAAGATGGATATTCAAAAACAAATAAAAACAAACGATAATCAAAAATAACAAAAAAATTGCATCTCACTTCCATGCATACTCTTAAAAATCAAAACACAAAAATATAATAAACTGCATTGGGCATCGCATCCATACATGGCATATCAACAGGTCATACACATCATAAGCACCATAGATTGTAATTTCTTTTCTACATTTAGTCCCATATTAAACACATCCCTAGAATAACACCATCCACATTTTTTATCATAGTCAGTTGTTTGCTAATGTCTTTAGGGTTTTTCATCATTCAGCTATCGTTAGATTTATGGTCAAATACTGTACGAAGTCAGACAAGTTTTACAAAGGTATAGTTTTACTTGGATCACACCTCGTTACATAGCATCCCCACACAATTTAAAACACATAAACATTCCCAAGTTGTGTGAACATAAGAGAAACCTACAAAGCAGTCCAGGGTACCATAGGTGAAAGGTTAGCCTGCTCATCCCCCTATGCGAATGGTTCAAGAATGCTAAGAATTGACAAAAGGACAAGCTCTTCCCCATCCAATTCCCCATAATAAATAGTGGTTAAAATCCACTATCAAAAAACCCCAAACACCTTTGATCCCCAAAGTCGTAAGGATTTGTACTACACACCCCTGACAAGGATGGGTAGTCATCCCCAAGGCCTAAAATATCAATGCCATTACATAATCAGATCTCCAATCACCTTTGGTCCCCAAAGTCATAAGGATTCATACTACATGCCCCTGACAAGGATGGGTAGTCATCCCCAAGACCTAAGAGATCAATGCCATTACATAATAAGATCCCAAATCACCTTTGGTCCCAAAAGTCGTAACGATTCGTACTAAACATCCCTAAATAGGATGGGTAGTCATCCCCAAATCCAAACGAGATCAATACCATTCACAAGCCAACAACCTACGAGCTCAACTTTGAAATCTAAAATGCAAAATCAAATGACAGTGGTTATCACCACTATTCAAACCCCTTGCTCAAAAAGAAAAACAAAAGAGAAAAATAAACAGTGATTTTCATCACTATGCATGAGAGCAAGTTTCCCAACAAGTTGAGCAACCGAAAGAGACTGAGCTTGATTCCCTGGAATTCTCAGCATTCAAAAAACCATCTATGTGATCCTCATTATGGGTTTGGTAGACATCCTACCTCCCAATGGCGGTATCCTAAACGCATGAAGATATGTCTATCACATTAGCTTTGTGTGTGAGCAGACCAATGTTTGCATGTGGATGGTCTAGTTTATGGTACCTTATATTATCCTATGGATTAATCTTACTAAATACAACAAAGGAGTTAGTGGAGCTAATTAGGTGATCCTCAGTACAGATGTGGTGGACAGCCTACCTGGCACTGGCGGTATCCTGACAAATACCACATAAACAAATTCAATCGCACACACAAGGATATCAAATAACTTGGTCAAACTCAAGTCTGATTCATACCTTTTTCAAAAGTCTTGTGAGATAAATGTATAGTCTTGGCTAGTTAGTTAAAACATCTGAATCTCAAAAAAACCTTAAACTACATTCTAGAACATTTGTGGTACATTCCATTCTTACATCACCATCAGAAAATACAAACAAAAAAATATACACATGCAAAGTCATCACATAGTATAGAAATCCAGTAAATCCTGTATAGTCTATGGTGCCACCAAAAAGTTATTAACAAATTATTTCATCCATTCCATATGCATACATCATATAATTAGAAACATCGCATTCATAATAATACATGCATACATCAACATAAATAAATGTGCATAAAAATAAACAATAAATCATGACAAGTGTATAACAAAAAATAAATTCATGTATATATATATCACCAAAATGCTTGTAGGCTACAATAAGTCGGTCCTCTGAACTCACAAAAATATCAAAAACTCAAAAAACCCAATCCTAGGGAGTCATCCACCATGATCATGCAAGATTGGTGCGACTGGAACTACCCCCAGTGGTGTGGGTCCTATGGGACCTCTCAGGGCAGCTGCTACCAGCCCTCGCATCACGCCCACTAGCACTGCCCTCACCCACCTACCTATGACGAGAGGAATCAGACTGCTCAGTCTCACTGTCTCTCATTCGACATGAAGATCCACCTCTAATGAGCTCAGGTAACTGCCCATCAAGGTGGATAATCTTTGCATCCAGATCCAATCGGTTTCGGACCCAATCCACCTCCCACCAATGGTATGTAGCCAATGCATCATCACGATATGCCAACTGATTCCATAAGAGATCCCTCTCCCGTGAAGCATTTGTGTCCCCATCTCATCAGTAGTATGCACCCAATGCATTCTCCCGCTCCATAAACTAGGTCTATAGGAGATCCCTCTCCTATAGAACCTCCCCATGCTCCTCATATTGTCTCTATAGTAGATCCTCCAATCATGCTATCTCAGTGTGATACCTCTCCTCCATGTCCCCTGGGACTGCCTGAGGCATGGGCATCTCCAATATGGCGGGCTACTTCGACATCCACTGCTCTAGAACATCCTATATATCTGGCTACTCTGAAACCCCTAGGTCATCCTCAGTCAATTCATCAACCTCCATCATATCCGCATCATCGAGCGAAGCTCCCCAATCCTCCCTCGATGCCTTTGCATCCTCACCACCTGCTACTATTGCATCAGTGCCTCCTAGAGGCCCCTCACCCTGTCATCGTCGCATCGTCCACCACTGGTCGTACTCTATAGTCGTCCCGACATTGTCCATTTTGAGGACATCAATCATTGCATCTGAATCCTCACCCAATGGCTCAATGATTGGCCAGGACAAAGTCCTCTCATTGCCTCGATGTCGATAGATCAAAGGCTCATCAGGAAATCCTTGGTGAAGCCCAAACTGTTGAGTCACCCGAACATACGGGAAGTACTCCTGCTCGATCTCATGCCACCCGATCATCCACCTCCCCCTGTGTGCCTATCGGATCCACTCTCCAGCCTTAGGCCAGGTTGGAAACTCCTGGTATGGATGCCAGAATACCTCCCTTGGAGCAAGATGCGAGAAGGAATCGGCATAGTGCCCTACGACACCTGTCCATCACTGAATTTGCCCCTACTACTCTAACCTCTACCATAAAGTAGCATAACCAATCTCCCTGTCCACCATCTCTGCCCGAGTGGTCCAATGCAATCCCTGTGGCTACTTCATAGCTATGTGCTGCCACCCCCAGCATTGCAACATGTAGCTGCATCCAATCCCCTTTCGCATCCGACAGCGAACCTCGTATAACTCATCATAAAGTTGTGCCAATAAGGTCTGACCCTAGCTCATCATAAAGTTGTGCCAATAAGGTCAAACACTCCACAAGTCTAAACACCACCTCAAGCAGGTTCCAAGGGAACCTCACACTTGAGGAGTCAGGAAGTAGCATGTTGGATATGAGAGTCATGAGCAGTGCATGCCTCACTCCCAACACCCCCCTCTCCAGCCACCACCACACCAAAATCTTGCCAATTAGGCAGTCCCCCTCTGCCCTCTCCACTGCCTCATCCACCTCCATATCCACAACATGCCTAAAGCACCGTGTCAGCACCATCATATGATGATCATGAGGAGTAGTTCAAATGGGTAGCCCATCTATCAAAATCTACAAAATCCGATAAATATCCTCCAGAGTCACTGTCATCTCCCCTATTGGGAGATGAAAGGTGTTGGTGCGGGATTCCCACAAATTGATCAGGGCAGTAAGATATGCCCGATCCCCCACCACCAGCTCTAACTGAGTCACCTGCTTGATTCCAAGGACATCAATCCACTCCCAGTCTACCATAGTCAGCGCCTTCCATGCTTCAAAAAATACCGTCGACTAATGGTACCGACTCTTCACCACCTGTAAAATAAAAAACACAAAAACATTAAAACATAACAAAAATAAACTGTACAAGCAACATTAACAAAATGTACAGCAAAAACATTCTAAAAATTCAAATAAACTATACAGACAAACAAAAAACAAAATTTAAATCTAGGGTGTTTACTCTAGTTTAAACAAAAACAACACTTTACACATAGGGTTTTTAACTCTAGTTTAAAACAAAAAATCAAAATAAAACAAAATTTTAACCTAGGGTTTTTTAAACTCTAGTTTAAACAAAAAAGAAAATAAACGCAAAATATTTACACCTAGGGTTTCTAACTCTAGTTTAAAACAAAAAACAAAATAAACCCAAAATAAAACAAAATTTTAACCTAGTTTTTTTTAAACTCTAGTTTAAACAAAAAACAAAATAAATGCAAAAAAAATTTAAACTAGGGTTTTTAACTCTAGTTTAAACTAAAAAAAATAAAAAAACGAAATAACAACAAAATTTTAAACTAGGGTTTTGATCTTAGTTTAAAATAGCACAACAAAATATAAATACAGAACAATTAAACTAGGGTTTTGATCTTAGTTTAAACGAAAAAATGAAATATAAAATAAATTACGGTTTTGAACTGTAAAATAAAAACAACAAAATAAATCGCAGGAGCACCTACCAGTATTTCCTTGTCTCTACCACTCGACGATCTAGTACATGCACTCATGGTATCCATGAAATATCGATAGCGCTCTGCTACACAAATTTGAACTCTTCCTCATCATAGCTCCAAATTGCCAAAAAAAATAAATGCAAATGAGCCCAAAACCTAGTTTTTGCCCTTATATAGGCTCTTAGGCCTGTAATCGTTCCACCCTAGGATGAGTGCTCTAGTTAGTGCTCATCCCACCCTGGGATGATTACAAAACTGGTGTTTGTCCCACCCTGGGACAATTACAGAGCAAGAAAATAAAAAACAACACAAACTGCACCCAAAATGTACCAAAAACAACAATAAAATTGCTAAACAAAGGGGCCTTTGTGCCTGTGATCTTGGCATCCAAAAACCAATGTCATGGTCCCAAATTGTCACTATCCTACTCCCTAATAAGGCTACCATAGCCGAAATTCTCCACGGGAGGACGAATTTTTGACAATTTCATCCCCAAAATGCATCACAAAAAGGGTCAAAGCCCACCCAAAAATAGCAATAAAACCGCCAAACAAAGGTGCCTTTGTGCCTGACATTATTGGCATACAAAATAGATGTCAGGGCCAAAAATTATCAATATTATACTCCCTAATAAGGCTACCATAGCCAGAAAACTCCACGGGAGGATGAATTTTTGACAATTTTAGCTCCAAAATGCATTACAAAAAGGGTTAAAACCCACCAAAAATAGGTCAGATTGTTGGGAAACTGCATAACCATTCAAAGGAAAACAACTGAAGGCACCCTTAAAAAAGTCATCTTGGGTCAAGTGACTCGTTGCTTTTCTCATTTCGGTCATTCCCTCATCAATTCGTCGCTTGAGGGGGTAGTCACACTTAGTCACCAACCAACAAATACACACCCAATCAAGGAAATGGCATGCATTCAAAGAATCATTGACAAAGACAATCACACTCTTTCTTGGGGCAGAAAATAAGCAATTATCACAAGATTATCAAACACTTGGAATTCTAGAATCATGAAATCAAGGTTGCCATAGACAAAAGGTTGCGCCCTTTGCCTATTCATGACTGAACAATGTCCAAGATCAACTAACACCTCACCGAAAAAGGTTAACACTTGAATTAAGCTCCTTAGCTCGTCAGAAGCAAGGATTCAAGAATGCGTGACCTTTCCATACTTGGGGCATCAAATTTTGGTTATGTTACTAAGAAACCCTAATCATTAGTGCTTTGGTTATCGATTTTTTCTTAGCACTGCACCATGCACAACACGTCCTAAAAAGGGGCATATGTAGACACCAAAATAGCAGCAATCCGATTATGTGATGACAAGCACTAATAAAATTGACATACATAGCCCCTAGGGCAGCCCCCAGACGTTAAAAAGTGATCCTAACCACTCCCATAGTAGTTTTGGAAGGTCAGAGGTCAATTTGGTACCTTTCAGGCACTCGGATCCCTACTCGTTCCACCCTGGGATGATTACAAACTGGTATTCATCCCACCCCGGGACGATTAGCAGCATTCACTCCAGGGTGGGGTGAATAACAGGTTTGATGGGAAAAAGGTCAAACCTTGATAAATGGTAGCTCAAATCCGTAAATCAACTCCACCTTCAATGCATGGGAGTGCGAGTGAGCGCTTTTGAGCTTAAAGAGGCAGTCATGGAGCCCTTAATCAGGGAGGAATCTTCTCTCCCCTAACAAGGCATGATGGCCAAGTGGCACCTATGCATACTAATTCACAAGATACCCTCATGTCTATAAAATGGTGAGTCTTCTCACCCCAAAAAGTATAGAGCAGAAGCATTTGGAGCAATGGAGTGCTGCCGAATTACATCCTCATTCCTCACTTGTGCTTCTTACATCTTTGATCTCTCTTTTGGAAGGGAGGTTATTGGGTGAACATTGGAAGTGCAATCTGGACCTAGAACTCAAAATTTTTGCCATAATACCCCACCAAATTTTTCGATACAGCCCCCCCTAGGAGGTTTTGGACCCATCCCAAGTGGATTGGTGTCGAAACCAAGCACTAAATGACGGGCGTCTTGCCCCTGGGCGCCCCTTGCACTACTGGAGTCCTAATCACCCCACCCCAGAGTGATTATAAATCTATGGTAGATTTCCTTACTATTTATTTTGCACTTTATTTTATGTCTTTCATATATGTTGCCATTCAAATTTCATGCCATTCTGATGAGTTTTGACTAGGTTTCATTACTTTTCGCTTTCACTAGCATATAGGGAAGATTTTCAGATACAGGGTGACCGGGGCTGAATATGCAAAGTTCGACCTTCTGGGTCATCTCAAAATTCCCCATTTTTCCTAATCCCAACTTTGCAGGTGTTTTGGAGGCCTCTGGATGGGACATTTAGGAGGTTTCTTTTTGACGTTTTATGAGAGTCCTAATCGTCCCACCCCTGAGCGATTAGAAATCTACAGTATATTTCTTGACTGTTCCTTTTATAGTGTGTTCATGATGGTTTTTTCATGCTTCTGTCCAAATTTCATCTTATTCTAACATGTTTTTATTATTGTTTTAATTATTTCATGCATGCATTAACCGGAGGCCTTGGGGATTGCACATTTCTCTCCATCTGCAAGTGCTACTAATCATTTTTTGTTTCTATGAATGCAGGATATCAACACCAGAGGGGCAGCAAGGAACTACAAATACATTCATGCAAGTAGCGATGATTTTTGGCCTGCCCATTTCAAATGTGGGCACGCAGAAGATCCCGAAGGGAAGCGTACCATTTGTGGTGTAACAAAGCTATATCTAACGCTCCTAGCTCTTAAAAAGGAAGGAGATGTATTGTAACATGGTATCAAAGAAAAATTAATAAAAATAAGGGATGCACTTTATATTTTCTTTATATCTCATTTCAGTTAGTTTGTTTTCCCTTTTTCATGCACTTTAGTCCTTTTTCTTCATTCGTAGGACTTAGTGTTTTGTATGCTTTTGTTTGCACCGCACCCGGTACGCCTATGGGATTCCGTATCCTCGTGCTTTCACTAAGATACAACCCTAATCTAATATTTACAATGATATACCAAGGTGGTACATTGGAATGTACCAAATAATGCAATATTATCCAACACCCTCCTATATTACATTATTTGGCTATTGAAGACTTTAGTCTTCAATATGATCTTCCTCCTAATCTTCTTATTTTCCTTGCTTAACCTTGTCTTGCTTATATTCCTCTTTCTTCTTTTATTTTTTCTATATTTTTATTTGTGATATATTTAACGATATACCTCCTAAGCATTCATTTAGTAAGTCATTACAATAATATAGCTTTGATCTCAATGATTCCTCATATGCTTCATTATCTTTCTCAACTTGTCTCTTCCTTTGAAAATATCAAAACTAATTAATGATAGATACATCATTAAATAGTCCTCAAAAGAAAATATAATGGTATTTTGGGAATCTCACCATGTCCTAAACATTTTTTCGTGAAGATATCTTATAAGAGATGTGAAATTTTCTTCTTTTTCTTCTTTGAGAAACAAAATCCAATTTTCTTTTAAATCATCAAATATTTTTTTTTCTCCGTCAAAGTTATTTATTAAGATTTTAGAGTAAAACTCGAGTGCATGCAAAATGTCTTCACTATCTTAATTAAATACATTCTTTATAATTTCTTCCATTTTCCTTAACCAATTTCTTTTGATGTAGTGTATCTTATTTTTCCCTAGTTTTGACTAATAAATTTTCAAGTTTCTAAAATTTTCAAAAATCTATTATGTTGAATTCCTTAAGACTCCCTAATTAATTAGAAACTAGAAAAATAAGAATGTTTACAAATTTAATATTGCTAAATTTGAAGTAGACTTCCTTATCTCTCCACAATTAAATAATTTGCAAATATTTCATTAGATTTGAATTTCAACAATTTAAAAAATACTCTATCACTCCAAAAATCTTAAAGAGGTAACGTAACTTCAACTTAATACTTTAGAACTTTTTAAAAATAAAACTAAAGTATTAATCAAATTTAACCTCCTTATTTCTCCTTATGAATCTTATTAAACCTTAGAAGAACAATAATTAAATATTCCTTATTTCTCCTCAACCTTATCAAAGAATAAAAATTTTAGAATCTAAAATCTTAATACCTCCTTGAAGTGCACGACTTCTTGTGATAACCTTGGCACTAGAGTTTTGGTAAACGCTTTAACTTGGATTGAGCATGTGTGGTTTCTTGTGTTGATCTTAGCGCTCACTTCTCCTCCTTTATAGCTTCAAAAACTATCCTTGGTGCTCACTTCTTCTGCTTTTCAGCTTTGAAAACTAACCTTGTGGTATGAAACTACTCGAAAGGAAATAATATAATGCAAATAAAAGATAAATGAATCGTTGATAATAAGAATCGCTTTTTTGAAATATTGAGTTTAACCTGCAATATTGAGATATAATAAAGAATGTATATTTGATGATTAAAAATAATATGGAGATGCACCATATATATGAAGGATGGGGTGCGATTGGAAAGACGCACCCCGGATAATATAATTAAAATATGTTAGGAGGGTCCTAACATGCCACCCCCCTTAAAGGAGCTTTGTCCTCAAAGCTGGAAATTTGGAAATTGCTGCTGGATATCGTGAAGAGTTTCCCACGTTGCGTCTTCTAAAGGTAGACCTTTCCAATGGATTAACACTTCCGTGATATCGCGAGTACGAAGGTGACAAGAGCGGCGATCCAAGATAGCTTCTGGCTCGACTAAAAGTACTCCCTCCTCGGAGAATTCCGGAAGAGTGGTTTGTGTCGTGATATGTGTTTCGACTGCGAGCTTAAGGCAAGATACATGAAATACGGGGTGAAGTTTGGAAGAGGGAGGAAGCTCAAGTTTGTAAGCAACGGTCCCAATACGTTGGATAACTTTATACGGCCCGTAAAATTTGGGTGCTAATTTTTGAGAACCTTTTTGTTTAAGAGAGGTTTGCCGGTAAGGTTGGAGACGCAAGAAAACCATATCACCCTCGTGGAAACTACGTTCGCTTCTATGTTGATCGGCTTGCTGCTTCATGCGATGTTGGGCGGTGTGTAGGTTCTCTTTTAGGGTCCGTAGTATGTCCTCTCGATTAGCAAGTTCTGTTTCTACCGCATGGACTTTGGTAGTCCCTGGAATATAGGAAGTGAGGGATGGTGGTGTTTGACCATATAGTGCTTCGTAAGGAGTCATTTTGATGGATGTATGGTATGAAGTGTTATACCACCATTCCACTAGTGAAAGCCACCTTACCCAATGGAGTGGTTGAGTAGAGACAAAACATCGAAGGTACGTTTCCAAGCATTTATTTACAACTTCGGTTTGGCCATCGGTTTGAGGATGGTAAGCGGAGCTCATACGAAGTTGGGTACCCTGTAATTTGAATAATTCCTTCCAAAATGTACTAGTGAAAGTTGGGTCATGATCACTAATAATTGTGGAGGGCATACCATGTAATTTAAAGATGTTATCGAGGAAAATGTGGGCTATAGTGCTTGCGGTATAAGGATGAGCCACTGGACAAAAATGGGCATATTTAGATAAACGATCAACAACTACAAAAATGGTTGTTTTGCCGCCTGATTTAGGCAGTCCTTCAATAAAGTCCATAGAAATATCTGTCCATGTTTTGGTGGGTATAGGAAGAGGTTGAAGTAATCCGGGAATAGCGATGGTCTCCCCCTTTTGTCTTTGGCACACTTCACATTCTTTTACAAAGTTTTTGATGTATTTTTTCATTCCTACCCAATAGAAGGAGGTAGTGGCCCTTTTATAGGTTTTTAAGAACCCTGAGTGGCTTGCAATGGGTGAGGTATGTAACTCATGAAGAAGTTTCTTTCTATAAGTTGAATTGGGGGTGAGGACCATCCTCCCTTTGTATCTTAATATATTGTCCTTCCAAGTGTATGGAGGTTTGCTACTAGGATTATGTTGAAGTTGTTGAATTAAGGAGTGGGTAATAGGGTCATTTATCCATTCTTCATGTACCTCATCTACCCATTTAGGAATAAGGGAGGAAAGAGCCTGGACTTGAGGCATATCTTCAAATTTTCTAGAAAGTGCATCGGTTGCCATGTTGTCCTTGCCCTTTTTATATGTAATTTCATAATCATAGCCAAGAAGTTTAGTAACCCATTTTTGTTGTTCCGGGGTATTAGTCCTTTGTTCCAAAAAATATTTCAAGCTATGATGGTCGGTGCGTATAATGAAATGTTGGCCAATAAGGTAAGGCCTCCAATGTTGAATAGCATGGACAATTGCCAACATCTCTTTTTCATATGTAGAGCGAGCTAAATTTTTAGGAGAAAATGCTTTGCTTATAAAAGCTATAGGTCTTTCATCCTGCATGAGTACGGCTCCCATTCCTATTCCTGAAGCATCACTTTCAATGATGAACGGTTTAGAAAAGTTGGGCATGGTTAGAATAGGGGTGGTACACATTGCATTTTTCAAGGTGATAAAGGCCTCGTCCGCTTTAGGCGACCATTTGAAAGCATTTTTCTTAAGTAATGCTATTAGAGGAGCAGCGATTTTACCATAATTTTGGACAAATTTTCTATAATATCCCGTTAGTCCAAGAAACCCACGTAGAGATTTTACGGTTTTTGGAATCGGCCAATTTTTCACTTCTTCGATTTTGGAAGGATCTACCATTATGCCTTCCTTTGAGACAATATGCCCTAAGTATTCAATTTCTTGTTTCCCAAAGGAACACTTTGATCTATTTGCATAAAGTTGATTTTCCTTCAAGATTTGGAACGCTTGTCTAACATGGTCCAAATGTTCTTCCCATGTTTTTCTATAAATCAAAATGTCATCAAAGAAAACTAATATAAACTTACGAAGGAAAGGGTGAAATACCTTTTTCATTAGACTTTGAAAGGTAGAAGGAGCGTTGGTAAGGCCAAATGGCATCACCAAGAATTCGTAATGCCCTTCGTGAGTGCGGAAGGCCATCTTAGGAATATCCTTTTCAGCAACTTGTATTTGGTGGTAGCCTGACCGTAAGTCCAACTTGGAAAAGTAAGCTGCCCGATGGAGTTCATCTAGTAGATCGTCTATGACCGGAATAGGAAATTTATCTTTGATGGTCATTTTATTTAGCGCTCGAAAATAGACACATAAACGCCATGATCCATCCTTTTTCCTAACTAAAATAATTGGAGAGGAGTAAGGGCTTTTGCTAGGTCTAATGACTCCTGCTGTAAGAAGCTCTTGTACTAATTTCTCTATTTCGGTCTTTTGGAGGTACGGATAACGATAAGGTCTAATATTAGGAGGTTGATGCCCTGGAACTAGTGGAATAGTGTGATCATGACTTCGTTGAGGAGGTAGTCCTTTTGGTTCGTTGAATACCGCCTTATGGTGGTCTAAAATGTTTTGTAACTCTGGTGTCTCGTCGTTTTGGTGACTAGGTTGAATTGAAAATAATTGGGCGACCATTCCTTTGTTTCCTTTTCGGATAATTTTCTCCATTCTATGCGAGCTGACGATTTGGGAAGGTCCTGATTTCAGGCCTTGGATAATATAGGTTTGGTTCTTTGTTATGAATTTCATCCATAGTTCATCAAATTCCCATTGGACTATGCCCAAGGTTCTTAACCATTGTACGCCTAGTACAATGTCGCATCCCCCTAGGGGTAAGACGTACATGTCGCTTTGCATGGTATAAACCCCCATAGTTAGTTTTACATTTCTGCATTTTCCTTTGCATGCAATTTTTCCTCCATTTCCAATCATCACTTCGAAGTTATTGCAAGGGTATATGAAACAATTTGCTTGTTTCGCCACTTTTGGATCGATAAAATTGTGCATGCTACCAGAATCTAGGAGCACGATAAGGTTTTGTTTCTTAAAATACCCTTTTACTCGCATTTTTTGAGGGGTAGAAAATCCAGCAAGGGCGTTGAAGGAAACCTTTGGTGTATTTTCTTCATCATTTCCAAGTGTGTCGGGTAATACCTCTACTTTGAGTTCAGGTTCCCCTTCAGTAGAATTTCCTTCCTCGATGGCATCGAGAATATATAATTTTCGTGAGGCACATTTATGATTTCTATCAAATTTCTCATCGCAATGGTAGCAAAGACCTTTAGCTTGTCTTTCCTTCATTTCCTCGAAACTCAGACGTTTAATTGGTAGAGCGGGGTTAATTTTGGGGGTTGTGTAGGAGTTTTGGGTTTTTCCATTTTGCATTGGCTTGGGGTTGGTATAAGCATTTGATTGTTTCCCCCAAGTTGGTTTCGTGAACCGATTTCGTGCCTTGATTTTGTCTTCCGCTAATTTCGCTAAGTCGATGGTCTCTAACATGTTTGTAGGGTTGTACATTTGTACCTCAATTCGAATTTCTTATTTTAATCCGCTAACGAAACATTCTTGAAAGAAGGCAACGTCTAATCCGGATGTTCGATTAGCTAACCTTTCAAATTCTACTTGGTACTCGCTTACTGAAGTGGTTTGGCATAATTTAGTGAGGGCCCCTGTGAAGCTTTGAAACTTGCTAGGGCCAAATCGTACTAATAGGTTCTGTGTAAAGGTTGACCATATCGGAGTGCCATTAGTTTTCTCAAACCACTAGTACCATTGGATGGCATCATTTTCCAAGTGGAAGGAGGCGATGTGCACTTTTTGGATTTCCGAAATTTGATTTAGTGAGAAATATTGCTCTGCTTGGTAGATCCAGTTTGTAGGGTCTCCGCCTTCAAATTTTGGGAAGTCTAATTTTTTTGTCCATGGTAGAATGGAAGTTTGTGGACCTCCTAACATTGCTCGGTTTGATGACCCGTTGTTGGTTGAGTTTGCTTGTGTTGTTGCCTATTTTTGACTGATGGCATCAATTTTAACATCTATTGCAAATATTTTCTCGAAGAGTTCTCTTATGTTAGGGGAATTCTCCTCTCTTTCCAGTTTAACTTCGTCAACAAGCCTTTCGTATTTCTCGTGGATGGAGTCCAGTGATCGTCGTCCGTCGGCCATTGCAGTGGGTAGATGAGAGAAATAGTGCAATTTGGTATTGTTTATTAACAGTAGCCTTTAGATTTTATTATGAACCGGTGTGAATTTCAGAGTGAGTCAGCACAACAGGGCCCGATATGAAGCACGAGGCGGGGTGGAGCGAATGCAAGGCAGATAAATTTATATGTCTGGTGTACCACTCTTCACGGATTTAAACAGTGATGAAATGTAAGATTAGTATGATTTGAGAGATGACAAAATGATGGTTTTATTTTGCTCTTTTTGGCACTGATTCGTGCAATAGCTATTATCAAGCCAAAATTCACTTCGGTTTGCTTCGTAATAAGTTCTACGGTGATTTGCCCTGAAGGTATGCGTGGATATCAGAGAGTATATCATAGACGACATGAATATGGCAGAATGGTTTTATTTTGCTCTTTTTGGCACTGATTCGTGCAATAGCTATTATCAAGCCAAAATTCACTTCGGTTTGCTTCGTAATAAGTTCTACGGCGATTTGCCCTGAAGGTATGCATGGAGATTAGAGAGTATATCGTAGACGACATGAATATGGTGGAAGTTTCGTTAATCTCCGTTCTCCCTTTTCCGGTGCAGATTCCGACGTCGGAATTGATCGCCGACGATTTAGAAAATTTAAAAACTTTAGTTTATAAAACTTAATTTATAAATATTCACGAAAGTTTTTTTTTTTTTTTTTTAAACCTTATTTCCTGCTCTTTGTCGACATAAAAAAAAATATATATTTTAGAACTTTATATCATAAAGTTTATTTTATAAAGTGTCGCTGAACTTTTTCGAGACGTCTTCGGGAGTTTCAAACGTCACGTTGCAGAGGGATTTTGTTGGCGATTTTTGAGACTTCTTTTCGATCTGGCACTCGGTCAGAGGGTAAAATGAATTTTGACATCTTTTATTTTTTTTTTATGAATTTGGATCGCTGTTTAAACGTTGCCGGTCTTCGACTCGTCCGACTCGAATGTTCACTGAAGGGCAGCGGAGTAGAATAGCCCCAGATTGGTGGCCAGGCAGGTGTGGTGGACGTCGACGTTCACTCTGCAGGTGCGGCAGACGTGTGCAGGCTGTAGGGTTGGTGGAAAAAAATTTCTTGTATTTTTGGCTCTGATCCAGATGGTATGACACTGCTCGAAAGGAAATAATATAATGCAAATAAAAGACAATTGAATCATTGATAATAAGAATCGCTTTTAAAATATTGAGTTTGTCCTGCAATATTGAGATATAAAAAGAATGTATATTTGATGATTAAAAATAATATGGAGATGCACCATATATATGAAGGATGGGGTGCAATTGGAAAGACGCACCCCGGATAATATAATTAAAATATGTTAGGAGGGTCCTAACACCTTGACATTCACTGTTTGAACATTTCACTAAACATTACCAATGAATGGAATATCAAACTATGGTGTTCTTCATGCAAGTGCATCTTTTAGAACTTTCATAGAAATTTCACCTATCTACCTTGAAATGTGTAAGAATGAGCATGCAATGATGACTTGATGAAGTCTTTCAAAAGACAATTATGCTTCTACCATTTCATTTTACTCTAACTAACATGGCACCTCAACCAATTGCATTCCTTCAAGCATTTCAAAATCACTTGTATGGTGAATGATATTTCTCTTAGATGGTGCTAGGTATTTGAACTAGTATTAGACATAAATTAGGACTAACATTCTTGCTAAAGTTCTCACATTCTAACTCTTGCTATTTTTTACTTAAGGAGGCTTTGTAACTTATCAAAAATTGCTTTTCTTTGTGGTGCTTTACTTTTCCTTGGAGCTTGAGACTTTGATGCTCCTTTTTGGGTTTCCTTACTTCTCTAATATTTTTGTTCCCTTGATGTTTGGGTTTCCTTAATGTTTTGTTGCTTAGTACTTCACACAATGCTATGGCGTTGATTCTCTCCCATCAATTCTATGTTGCCTCATTGTCTAATGTTTCACTTTTCAATATTTGGTTATTTCTTCTTGGTGTTATCATTCAAGTGCTATATTGTACATGCTTGACTCTTTGAATATTTGTTTCAACACTCAATTTTCTTTTGATGTAATTTCAAACTTTACTTCACCTTGGTTTCATATAGTGTTAGGTTTTCGCTTGGATGGCACTTAGACTTCTTTTCCTAAGGGTGGCACTTAGCTATTGGTCTCCTTCACTACGTAACTCACCTCTTGGTAGTCACTTTGCACTAATATTTACCCTTGGATTATTCTTGACATATAGATGGTTGTTGTACCTTTTAGAATTATATACCTTTTTTATTTACAAGTTAACATTTGGAATCTGAATTCCTTTGGTATTTAATAGTCCTATGGATGGTGCTCAACCTCTGCATTTAAACTTAGCCTTTGGAATTTTGTGTACTTCGATTGATGCTTGATCCCCAACATAGCTTAGTTTTTGCTTTTAAAGAATACTCTATGCTTTGTGCTAAGTTATTCCTTGATACTCGAGTCTCATTACTAGTGTCTCGGTGCTCAATGCTTGGCTCAATTCTTGGTGCTCATATCTTAGATTTGCATCCAACTAGTCACAAATGATGGTGAATATTTATTTTTTCTCTTAGAGTTAGTAAATTACGTTCTTCCTAGTGCTCTTAAACTTAAGCACTCTATAATATTTAATACATACAATGCTTTATGCTACAATTCTTATGTAGCTTTAGTGGATACTATGTTGCCTTTGCTTGATATTGTTCTTTATTTTTTATTCTAACTTAGAACTCTCCTTTGATGTCCAACTTTAGAACCCTTTAATTTGAATTAAAGTCTACCTTAATATTGTATGTCTAGGTGGTGCATGTATTCTTTTATATAGAGGACTTGCACCAATCAGCTCTCAAATGGTTCTTAAGAAAATAATAGCTCTTTGAATATTTAATCACCTACATTACCTCCAATCATGCTATGAATATTGTCCTAAAACTTGTTTTTATGCAAACCTTCTTTCTACCTAAATTTTTTTTTATCCAATATTTCTTAATGTTATCTACTCTTTGTTCAATACTCCTTGACTTTGACTATGTCACTATTATGGTGCTCTTATTTTTTTGTATGTAGATGTACCTTGATTTCATATTTACTTGATTCTTTTGTGGCTACTCCTTGGCTAAAATTATATCTCTATTTTTACCTTGTAGACTTGCTATTATTTATCTTTGACTGAACCTATATTTCTCCTTGCTCAATATGAATATTTCCCTACTCTCTAGAATTTGTTGCCTTTAAAAACTTACTATCCAATGTGGACTTCTATGAATTTTCCTTTTACCTTTCAAAACATGCTCCCATGTGGTCTTTTATATGATGCTTCACATAAATCTTCAATTCTATATTTTGAAACTTATAATCTTGTTGCCTTATGTTCTTTGTACTTGTTGAATCGTTATCTTCAATTCTACATTTATGACATTCAAACTTTTCTTCCAGATGCTACCTCTATCTTGGTCTTCAAGTTGTTATGCCTTGTGCAATTATTACATTGTTTTTTAACTTGGACTATTCTTAAGAATTTTTGTTGTCTTGAAGTCTTCTTGAAATATTTTTTCTACCTTCAAATTTGCTTACTTGCTTTCTTTCTAGTTATGTAGAGCAAGTTATATTAATGGTCTATTTTTCTTAAGTACCAATCTTCAATAGGTTCTCTTTCTCAGATCTTCTTCAATTTACCTTCAATGGGAATTTTTCTAAGTCTCCTTTATCCACTTATAGGGGTCTTCTCTTATGGAGTCTTATTTCTATATCAATATCAATATCTATCTTCAAGACCTGAATTTATACTATTTACTGCCTTCTCTTCCAAATAGATTCTTGGAATAGGTAAAATCAATCTATCTATCAAGGCCTATCTTTGAGACCTAAATATTTTATTAATATTTATATCTTGAAACTTAACTACAACTCCAACCAATCCTTGCATGACGAAATATCACAGTCTTCAAGTAATCAAAGATAAAATTATTCTCTATCTACTGTAGGAAGCTTCTCAACTCCTAAAGATCATTTCACTACAACAATATCTTAGATAGCTTTCTTTAAAATTACTTAAGAATTCAATATGAAATTTATTCTAATTTTTGAAGAATAATGACAACGACCAACTTTCTCCAAAGTTGGTCCTTTCTAGATAAAAAATAGAGTTGTATAGTTCCTTGAATGACCAAATTTATTCTTGAGTTAGTTCTCTAAAATCTAAATCCTTAATCTTCACTAGTCATTATTCAACCTAGTGGTATTAATCTAGCTTCACTAGTTTCTCCTACCCAATGGTAATATCCTTAACTTTTGCAACTTTCAAAACCTGTGCAAGTAACATTGATGTGGCTCTGATACCATTAATGAATTTTGAAGCCTTATACTCAATATAAATTACCATAAAAAAATAATCATAGGATTGAATATGATAAAGTTACAATATAATAAATTCAATAAAGATAATTTAACAAATATAAATAAGACAAATAATATGTATAACATTCAACAATATAATTAAATGTGAATGTAAGGCCTGCAATATGGACAATAATATCACTTACAATACTAGGTTCTCAAATGTATTTAAACTTGTATTACTCCTCTTTCTGCTACAAATATCTCATGGGAATGAATGTATAGATAATGTAAAACACTATGTAAATATTGTAGATCACTATGTAGCTCTTATGTCACATATATCTCATATATCCTCTATGGAGTCATATATAGATATTCTAGAATGACTCTTTGGTTACCATGACTCTTTCTTTCTATATGCCAAGCATTATGACTCTTGGTTTCTATACTTGATACTTGCATACACATGACACTATCTTGTATGCACACTTGGACTTGATTTTTCATTAACACTTCCTAATATAAGAACACATGTGCACTCTTACATAATGGAAACTTATGTACATTTGTACTCACAACACTTGCACACATAATTACATGACACTCGTGCATTTCCTTAACATTATTACATTATATGAAATATTAACTCACTTCATAATCTAAGATACAACCCCAATTTAATATTTACAATGATGTATCAAGGTGGTACATTGGCATGTATCAAATAATATAATATTATCCAACACATATTATAGATACTCCAACATATTGGAAGACAATATATGGGCACATTATACTTGATAGCCTAGCATACAAAAAGATTTCCAAGTATAGATATTTATTTTAGTTAAAAAATAACTACACATATATACATAATATTGATATTTACTATTAGTTGGTGCTAATGTTACATATGTTAAAATACTAATTCAAAACTTAACTATCTAGATATCATACCTTTATATACCATAAATTTTCTAATTCTAGCTAAATATATAGATTCAAGTTGATAATTTCGAGATGTTATAAGGTTTGCTTAGGAGTGCCACTATAGAAGTTTTCTTTAGTAATATTTGGATTCCCATAGAATCTTGCAATACATTATTCCATTATAAAAATGATAGAGTTATATTGATTGTCAATTATTATATTTTTATGGATTTTCCAATACCTTATATCACATTACATTCAAGTTGAGTGATTTGTTATTACTTTAGAATGCATGGGTTACAAATGGTATTAACACTTTATCTAGCCATTGTTATTAAGTCTGACCTAGAATCCTTCCAATTGTGAATTATGGGATGTGTAAGTGTAAATTGGGCATTTTGGTAATTTTTTTATTAAACCATTTCTCATATTTAATAATAGGCTTATATACGACTAGCTTATGGTAGTCCATCTAATTCCTAAGGTATAATTGTGTATTATAAGTATATGGGGATACCATATTAGATCCTATTTGGAACTTTTGTTTATATTTTTTGTAAGTTGTTATTAGGTAAAGTCAATTTAGACCATTACTAGATTGAAGAATCTATAAGTATTAAACATTTTATTGTATTTTGTCATTGATTAATTAAACATACATTCTTTATATATATGATATATAAAAAATCAATGTGTATAGAAATTATGACATTTGTTTCTCATACTATTCAAGCAATAAATTTTATTTCAATTTATTGTTACTTCATTCTCATAAACTAAAACATTATTTTATACACAATGTGTACATTCATATTCATGTCATTTTTTTTTTATAAATTTTGTGATGTTTTAACCCTCTTCTAATTATTATTGCTTATTAAATTGCTATGGGAATTGCACTAAGATATCATGGAATATATTTACTTGCTTTTGAAAAAAATAACTAAACCTAATGCCATATAATTACTAAGAAATCTATACGATTAAAATTTTAAGCTTTAGTGTATTTGAAAAATATTTAAAATAAAATAATAATCTAATTTAATATTTTGTACTCATAAGCATAATAAATATTTAAGATAAGATGACATGTAAACATCATAATTTGTGTTTCCTAATAGATCAACATAAAAAAAAAAAAAACAAATAAGTGGAAAGTAAAATAATTTATATTATTATTATTATTATTACCACCTAAGATTCGAATCAATCATTTGATTGTTTTGAGTTGCTAACAAGAAAATACTAGTAATTGGAAATTTTAAATAACTTAACTTTTTGAGTTTGAGGACTATTTTTGAAAATGAGGTAATTTAAAGATATTCATAAGATCTACATTGTGTAAAAAATATCATGCAAATAATTTTTTTTTTAATATGTCCAAAACCTAAAATCTAGTCAAAATATTCTAAAAGTTACATTGTAATATTTTGGTCTAATTTTTAATCTTATTGAATGTAGTCTTAAAATATAAAAACCATCATCTAAATCAAGCACACTATAATTCCTCCCTTTGAGGAACTGTTATGAAACTATATTCTTATAAGCATATATCATCCACAATATATTGAGATATCAAATAATTCATCTATAAATAACAATCCATAATGTAATAATCCACACAATGACACCAAGATAAATAATACCCTTAAGAAATTGTAAAACCACTACTACTCTTCTAGGAAGGAATAACTCCATATTGTCTCTCATATCTCATTTAAAAATATAATTACAAGGCAATACTTGATATGACTCATGATTCCTTACAATTATAATATCCCTTCATTATATACCCAACATCTAAAGATACTTGGGAGATGATATAACCTTAAATATAGTGAAGTCCTAAACTCTTTTTATCTCATTATTTTAATACAATATCACAATATAATAAACCTTAGGTTACACGAGACCATACCAACTAAACTATTTATAGCACCCATATGTAATATAATATTGTATCCAAATATACCTATATCCCTAAGTACCATTATAATCCACCTGTGTAAAAATGTTTCATTCTCAAAACATGAGAAGAAACTAAAAGATATTATCTTCTAAGATTTGATAGCAACTAGTACTAATATTGACCATCCTTTATCCAAGTGAACTACTAGTTGGTGATGGTATTCTATGATATCATGCTACTATTGTAATATATTCATATCCATACACATTACTTATTTGATGTCGGTTATCATTGCACCAATCTAACATCTATAATTACTACTCTTTTTATCATCATTACTATACTTGATGCCTTTTGACTACATGTAGATCCACAATAATATTGATGCTCTATCTCATTCCTCCATGATTGTTGGTGCTCATGGTAATGTGGATGAAGATATGCAATAATTCTATGCAGGTGTTTTCCTTCCTTTAACTCTTAACCTTTAGTTCATTTGATAAATGTAGCTTGGACAGGAACTTCTTGCACAGGCTCTAGTATGGACATACTAGAAGTAGTTCAAGACATTTCTAATTCTATTTTGAAATTCACTTAAGTGATTTTCTATTTTTAAGTTCACTTAAGTAAATTCGTTTTGTAATTCACTTAAGTGATTCTATGTTGAAATTCACTTAAGTGATTTTCTATTTTTAAGTTCATTTAAGTGATTTTATTTTGTAATTCACTTAAGTGATTCTACTTTGTAATTCACTTAAGTGATTTTATGTTTTAATATTACATCTCAAGATGAGATGAGATTTAATCTTAGGGTTACCTTTTTCAAGGATAAAAGGAGAAGGTCAAAAGTGTTTTACACACAGAAAAAAGAGGAGAACCAAATTTTGAAAGAAAACTATAAGCTTAGGAGGAGAAGAATAGTGAAATTGTTGGCTAGAAAAGTAGCAAGAGAGCATAAGTATTTTTTTTTAGTTGTAGCGTCCTTTATTTGTAATATTTTAGGTTTAGAAATATATTTAACTTTTGATGTTCCAAATATTTATTTTTCTAGCCATATGTGTGACTGTTGCATGTTTGGATAAATTATTCTTAGATATGATTTATTTTAAAATAATATAGGACAACAGTTATCTAGATTTGGAAAATTTACATGGTATCAAAGCTAGGTTTTGTGATTGATATCCTCAAGGGTTTACAATAGTAGATCATTGTTGGATATTAAAAATATAGTAGTTAAGATTTCATATTTTTTTCTTGAAGGACTAAGCTTATTTGTGGGACAAATTTTTAATGCATTCATATCATATCTAAAAGTTTGTGTAGTAGATCTCAGATATGGTAGTAGCTAGCCTCATATTTAAGGATAGATTGGAAGGTGCCTCAAATTTCTTTCCCTAGAAATTTAGGGTAATTTTCTTATTGGAAGAGAATGATCTCTAGAATATTGTCAAGGATGATGTGACTCTTCCTATATATCCACAATAATTGGTAGCTATTAGAAGCAGTGAAGGATCACCTGATTCCTCATATATTCGAGAAGAGTAAGGCAAAGGAGATGTTCGATGCCCTAGTTAGCCTCTACCAGAGTAATAACATAAATAGGAAGATGATATTGCAAAACAAACTTATATCTATGGAGATGACCAGATCTGACACCATTACCAGTTACCTGATGAATATCATGCAGATTCATGATCAACTAGAAGCAGTAGGGGAGAAGGTTGAAGAAACAGAGTTGGTGAACATGGCACTTAATAGTTTATCAACTTCATGGGAACCATTTGTCAAAGGCATCCATACTTGTGAGAACATTCCTAACTTTAAAAAAACTTGGGATGATTTCATCTAGGAGGAGACTCATATGAAGTCAAAGACCAACAAGAAAAGTGGTGATAATAACCTAACTCTATTTGGGTAAACCAAGGGCAAAGGTAAAGGACCCAACAAGAGTTAGGTAAAGAATAAGGAGGCAACCTCACAGTCAGGGAAGGACTTGAGCAAGATCAAGTGCTTCATTTATCGTAAGCACGTCCATTATCCATCATAGTGTCCAAACAAGAAGGGAAAAGAGAAGCAGTAGCAGATGGAAGTAGCAGCCTATGCAAAAACTCAGATGAGTAAGTTTGCTACCAAATTTGAGAAGGATTTATCATTAGTCTCTTTCTTTTCTACTAGTACAATTATAATAAATGCTTGGTATGTGTATAGTGGAGCATCTCGATACATGACATTAGCTTGGTAGTGTTTTAATAGTATCCAAGAGAAGGACTTGTTGTGGCTGCTCCACAACATACCCCAAAATTGGGGACCCACATTTTTTGCATGTTTTCCAAGAAGACCGAAGTGGCCCATATGCTAAAGATCAAAGAAAAAGCAAAATACCACAAGAAGAAAAAGTTTCACGATATCGCGACATGTTATAGTTTCGCAATCCAAGGCAAATGGAGAGAGCAAGGATAAAAAAGTGTCATGATATCATGACATGTTGCACAATCATGACCAAAAGAGAAAAAGTGTCGCGATATCGCGACATGTTGCACCGTCACGGCCAAAAAAGAAAAAGTGTCATGATATCGCGACATGTTGCACTGTCACGGCCAAAGGAGGAAAAAGTGTCGCGATATCGCGACATGTTGCATGGTCACGGTCAAAAGAGAAAAAGTGTCATGATATCGCGACATGTTGCATTTTCATGACCAAAAGAGAAAAGAAAGAACGAGGAAGAAAAAGTGTCGTGATATCGCGACATGTTGCATTTTCATGGCACAAACCAAAGAGAAAGAGTGAGGAAGAAAAAGTTTCACGATATCACGACATGTTGCATTTTCACGACACAAAGAAAAGAGAAAGAGTGAGGAGAAAAAGTTGCATTTTTGCGGCCAAACAGGAAAAAGTGTCGCGATATCATGACATGTTGCGTTTTTGTGGCCAAACAGGAAAAAGTGTCACGATATCGCGACATGTTGCATTTTCATGGCCAAACAGGAAAAAGTGTCACGATATCGTGACATGTTGTGTTTTCGCACCCAAAAGAGAAAAGTGTCGTGATATCGCAACATGTGTTTTCACGGCCAAAGAAGAAAAAATGTCGCGATATCGCAACATGTTGCATTTTTGTGACCAAACAAGAAAAGAAAGAACTAGAAATAAAAGTGTCGTGATATTGCGACATGTTACATTTTCATAGCTAAAAGAAACAAAAGAGAGCAAGGAGACAAAAGTGTCGCGATATCGCGACATGTTCCATTTTTGCCAAGGTAACGGACCTGCATAGTGACGTGGGACATAAGGACAAAATCCAATGAATAAGACAAAGCGTTACATAAGGAATATTTAATGGTTTGAAATCATTTAATATGGTCGTTACACATGAAGGGAAACAGATGCAAGCCCATGTGGAGAAAACGCAGCGAAGGGCCACAAAATGGAAACCAAAGCACACGCAGTCAGGGAAGGTGAAACGAATAGCCATCAAAAAATGAAACGAACCATCATGGAAGGAGAAACAATTTTTTTAGAAGTTTAACTACGCCATTCAAAGAGGCTAGAAGGGTGGCAAACTACTACGAGCAGAGTTGCAGACTTGAAGGCAAGAGGGCCATTCTAGACCTGTTTGAGTCATTTTTCTTCCATCGACTGGTTTGGGAAAACCAAAAATTTTGCTATTGTAAAATGACACATTTTTAATGCAGAAGTTTTCAGAAATTTGCATCTTGTGGGCAAGAAAGAAGGAGATTCTCTTTGCATGCTATGGATTTAATGTCTATTTCTTTTCTCTTTTTCAGATTTTGAGTTTGTAGATGGAATTAATGCGAGTTTGCTTGGTTGCTTCATGTGAATGCTTGAATCTGAAATTTATTTTAAACCCTAGGAAAAAGCACTTAGTCTATGGGGATTGTGCTTATTTTGCAAGTCCAATAGGTTAGGTTGCATGCATGGAGACCTTACATCTTTGGTTTTGTCGAAACAGGATAGCATCATACTGAGTGCATTTTATTTTCAGTTTTCTGCATTTCATTTTCATTTTTCGGTATTTTATTTTTTCCATAAATTTTAACTTATTTTAAGGCATTAAAATAAACATTTAAAATTTTTTCAAAATCCCCAAAAAACAATGAACAATCACTAAAGTTTCATAATGAAATAAACCAATATTTCCCCTTGTTTACAGTTACTTGCAATCACTAAGGTGTTCCAAGCATTTAAATTGAATATCTTTATTTGAGATTACTAATACACATATGCAAATGCTAATACAGTGGATACCTTGGAGAAGTTGTTTGTTTAAATTCTTTGTAAGAGGGGATTTGGAACCAAAATCATAAATGAGAGTGTACTTTCACAACCGGGTGAAAATACCACTCAACATATTGGCGCTAGAATGAGGGCCTGAATTGTTTTATTTCAGAATGATTTAAATGCTACAAGGATTTAAATTTTGAATATTTCATGTCCTATTGATTATTATCTTTAGCCCTCTTTCAATAATACAACCTTGTACTGTTAAAAGGAGGACATTAATTGCTATGCATTTTTCTAACGCTTTTGATTGTTCATATAGGAATAATGTGTTTTGATTTGATTTAAAAAAAAAAAAATTGGTCTTGACTAATGAGGTTGTCTCCATGCAATTACTTTCATTTGATTTTAATGGATACACCTCTTGGTTGATGCTAACATGATTATTCATACATTACATGTTTGATATTTTCTAGTCATTTCATGCTTATTTGTAAGGAATTATTTTGTCTAAAAATGTATTTGTTGTCGGTATTATGCTCTTCACTGCGCGTAATGCGATCTTGTGAATCAGAAAGCCTACAACACTAGGAGTATGCACTTCACTTGCGCATATGCGATCTGGTGAATCAAAAAATTACATTTTTAGAATACTACTTTGTCAAGGTTCCTTATTTCATGACTAACAAATTGATTTTGAAGTTATTCTTTGAATTTCATTAATTACAGGATTTTCTGTGTGTCGTAGGTTTTCTTTGAGGTATTGAGAGTTATGTCAGGTTTTGTAGGGTAGTTTCATTTACAAGCTGGACCCACCACATTGCATCGCAACTATGTCCAAAATAATCGAGGAAACCATATTCCAAAACCTTTCACTCACTCATAGAAATTCAAGGAATAAAATTGAGCAAATTGTGGTCCCACCAGATATTCTTGTTACAGAAGATCCTTTTGTTTCAGGCACATCTAGCGGACTTGCACCGGTGGTGTCATTTGCCACTAGTGTGCCAATTATCAGTACCATTTCCATGGTTCTTGTAGGGTTATCATCATCGATTTTGAATCAAATGGCCCAACCTACACCACCTCCTTGGTACAGAGCCAATAATATTCCTTTGAATATTGCAGGGGATATTCATGAGATCCCTAAGAATATAGAGATATTTTTTCCCAAATACAAACCGGATGACCCAAGGACCGCAGAAGAACATATTCAGGCCTATAGGGATGTTTTGATAAGATTGCAAGTTCAACATGAAGATGTGGCTTGTAGACTCTTCCCCATGAGCCTAGACCAAGGGGCCTACGAATGGTATATTTGCTTACCTACTGGTTCAATTACGTCATGGACACAAATGGAGGATGCTTTTGTCAACCAATTTAGGTCACCATTAGATCCCACAATCATTTATAATCAGTTCATTACATGCAAAAGAGGCCAGGGTGAGCCAATACGAACTTTTAATTAGAGATTTCAGAAGTGCTATAATAGAGCAATTCAGCATTTTATCATTGATCCCACAGTAGCTTTGCAAATATATTTTGGGTCATTAGATCCTATGACAACAATGTTTGCAAGGCAAAATCCTCAAGTTACCATGCTTGCTCTAGCCTATAATGAAGCTATGACCATTGAACAACAAATGACACCATAGAGTTATGGGTTTTCCCATATGCCTATGGTAGGACAATATGGTCCATATGGTCAAGCTCCTATGATGAATCAGATCATGGCACCACAAATATCAAGCATAAATGCTTTGCCTTATCAAAAACCATATTCATCAACACCCGCTTATGCACCCATTCCAATTCAACCAATCATTGTCATTCCCCCCATTCCTTCTTTTTTGCAAAATAGTCAGTAGACTATGCAAGGAGCCAATCTGGTTAATTCTCAGGCTATAGTTCCTTTCCCCAATCCAATTCTAATTCAAAGTGTGAATCCCTATGTAAATCAAGTGGCTTAAAATCCAACTCAAATGTTAAGTCAAGATCTCACCAATTACGCAAACCCTATTGGAACTAGCAATAACATAGCTCAACCAAAAGAGATTTATTTAGAGGTTGAAGAGCTCAAAAATATAGTTCAAAAATTGAGTAATGATTTGGTTCAAAAATAGAAGTATGATTCCCATGCCCCTCACCCAAATAAAAATTTCAACAATAGAGGGAGACGGTGGAATACGAAGCCAAACAATGGGGGTGTGCCTTCCCCTATTTCTAATCACATAGATACCTCTGCAGGACCAAGTCACTCTAGTTCCATTCTTAATCTTTCTAATTTTGTGTGGTAAAAGGGGTGTAGATTGCATAATACAAAGGAGCATAATGAAAGGAATTGTGCCAAAATTTCTAGGTATACCCATTGTCTCCAAGATCAAGTGGATGATTTAGAACTTGTGCCAAATGAGGGTCCACCCCAGCATCAACAAGTAGAGGACAATATTTTGGTGGTGGAAACTCTATATCATCAATAAAGTGAGAATGAGGAAGAAGAGGATGAGATCTTGGAACAAGAAGTTTAGGCTTTGAGATAATTTAGAAATGGGAACCATGGATACCATTTCAGGAGTAAGTTCAAAACCCCTAAAACATCCTCAACTCCACCAAACAATTATATTCTTCCTCTTGATGCTAAGGCTAATAATAATCCCCCTCCTCCATCTGGAAGAGAAACGTCTAAGGAAGCCAACTTATGACATAGTTGAGGATTTAAGGAAGGCCAACTTAATCCTGAGAAGCCAACTTATGACATAGTGGAGGATTTAAGGAAGGCCAAGTCTAGCCTTTCATTTTTAGAGGCGGCTAGGTTGCCTGGCCAAAAGGAAGCATTGATAAAGGCTTTGGGTTCACCTAGTCAAATACAGAAAGGAAAGGAAGTTGAATCTCACATGGTTTTATGAAATGAAAGACGATGCCCCTCCTTTTTTATTGACTGTGAGGATTGCTGGAAAAAATTTGCATAATTTTTTGGTGGACACAAGTGCCACAAGTAACCTCATGCCTTCAAAAATTTGTCAAATGCTAGGCCTAGAGCCTGTTTTTGCTAAATGCAAGGTTTTGCAATTGGATCGATCTAAGGTAAATGTGGTAGGGACCCTCAACGATGTTAAGATCCAACTCAATTCTGAACCTAGGGTCCAACAGGTAGTTGATATTTTGGTTGTCAATATCCTAAGTCGATATGGAATGCTACTTACTAGGGATTGGATGAAAAGTTTGAATGGTTATTTCTCCACTGATTTCTCACACATGTGGCTACCCTGGAGAGGGATTGCTAATCAAATTAGAGTGGAAAATGAGCCAAGGCTTAATGAAATCATCACATAATTCAACAAGCCAAATGAAGTTCAATTTTTTGAACATGAGTTAGGAGTCTATGCTTTTGATGTTGAAAGAGCTACCAAAGAACCTAAAAAAGAAATAGTTTCTTGTAGCTCTTCTGAAGAAGATAATCTCATGTGGTGACTCAAGTTTTATGGATCTAAGTCAAAACAAGGTTCAGGAGCTGGAGTTGAACTCACTTGTCTGGGAAGTAAACCATTGTTTGCTACCTATAGATTGCAATTTCCTTGAACTAACAACATGGTAGAATATGAAACTCTTATCTTTGGATTACAATTGCCTTTGAGCAAGAAGGTTAAGTGTTTGAAAGTATTGGGATATTTGGATTTGATGGTCAAACAAGTTAAAGGACAATATACTTGTCGCGATAAGAGATTGAGCCTTTATAGAACTAGGGTGAGGGACCTCATTGAGGAATTTGATGCTTTTAATATATCCCTTATTTTTGGAAAAGGAAATGGTATAGATGATTCTCTTGTGGTCACTGCAGGCATGCTAAATCTAGTTGACATAAAAAAAAATGCAAGAAGTTTTCCATTGAGTTGGTCCCTTGCCCATCGATACCTGATAACGTTAGAAACTTGTAAATTTTTGAGAATGATAGACACATTTTCAAATTTGTTACCAATTCAGGTATTTTTGAGAACCAAGTGATTGATGAAGATCAAATGTGGCAAGAAGAAATAGAAGGAGAAATCAAAGCTACATTTCAATCCAACAAGATACCTAAGAACATCATTTCATTGGAGAAGATGTTTGATATGGGATATAAAGCTAGAAAAGGAGAAAGGGTTCCACTTCCTAAAGATGCATGTGACTTGATCAATATAGGGAGTGTGGATAATCCGTGTGAAGTGTACATTGCAAAGGCATGTACAACTAATGAGAGGGAAAATATAATACATGCACTAAAGTATTACATGGATTGCATTGCTTGGGATTACAATGAGTTGAAAACGTATGATCAAAACGTTATTATGCACACCATCCCTCTAAAACTAGATTCTAAACCGTTCAAAAAAAGACAATGACCTGTTAACCCATTACTTGAGCCCTTGATAGAGAAAGAGGTCAAGCAATTGTTGGACGCAAAGATAATATTTCCCGTTAGGCACTCAACTTGGGTCGCTAATCTTGTTCCGGTGAGAAAGAAGAATGGAGAGATAAGGCTATGCATAGATTTTAGAAATCTCAACAAAGCCTCACAAAAGGATAATTACCCACTACCATCAATTGATGAAATCTTGCAAACAATGAATGGATCTAAAATAATGTATTTTCTCGATGGGTATTCTGGATACAATCAGATTCTCATTCATCCCAATGACAAGATGAAGATGACCTTCACAACCAAATGGGGAATATTTGCCTATAGAAGAATGCCTTTCGGATTATTAAATGCAAGCGCAACATTTCAACGTGCCATGGATTATGCGTTCAAAGGGCTTATAGGTAAATGTATCATTGTGTATGTGGATGACATTCCTGTGTTTTCAAAGGAAAGAAAAGACCATGTGAAAGATCTGAGGAAAGTTCTCCAAAGGTGTAAATAGCACGAAATTTCTTTAAATCCAAAAAAATGCATCTTTGGAGTGACAGAAGGAAGATTGCTTGGTCATATCATTTCAAAAGAAGGTATCTCCATTGATTCGGAAAGGATAGAAGCTATCCAAAACTTACCTCTCCCAGGTAGCAAAAATGAATTGAGATCTTTCTTTGGGAAAATCAATTTCGTGAGGAAGTTTATTTTTGGCTTCGTTGAGATAGCTAAACCACTGAATGAGATACTCAAAAAGGATGTGAATATCAAATGGAATGAAGAAAGTAGGGTTTCCTTTCAAAGCATCAAGGATGCTATTTCTAGATCCCCTATCCTTATAAGTCCAAATTATTCTAAGCCTTTCTTTATTTATACTTTTGCATCTGAACACTCTTTTGCGAGTGTCTTGACTCAGAAAGGTGAAGATAACATAGAAAATCTCATAGCTTTTCTAAGCGCTCCTTTGAAGGATGCTCAATTGAGGTATTCCATCCTCGATAAGCAAATGTATGAACTTTTCAAAACAAGTAAAAAATTTAGACATTACATTGTGCATAGTAGGGTCTTTGCCATTGTGCCGGACCCTGCTGTCAAAACCATGTTTGTGCAAAACGAGCTAGGTGATAGAAGAGGTAAATGGATTTCTACCATTCAAGAATTTTACCTTGAAATTCAACCCATGAAATTAGTTCATGGATAAGGACTGGTGAAAACAATTGCTGAGAACAATCCCCAAGTCACATGACAATATTCAAATGGAGAGCACATTTCTAAAGATGATTGGTATGTTGATATTGTGTATTTTTTGTTAAATGGTAAGTGTCCATCACATCTTAATTCTACTCAAAGAAGAGCCTTGAGACTTAAGTCTGCCAATTATCATATTAGGTCTGGTGCTCTTTACAAGAAAAATCATGAGGGAATTTACCTACAATGCTTAAATCAAGAAGAAGCTACCAATATTTTGTAAGAGTTTCATGGTAAATACGGAACTGGCCATGGTTCGGCAAATTCAACAGCACATCAAATCCTAAGAGCGAGATATTATTGGCCTCACATTTTTAAAGATGCACATGCACACATGCGATCTTTGCCATATTTGTCAAGTGGCTGCCAATAGAGAAAGGAATGCAGCTATGCCATTGCAACCTATAGTTGAGATGAGACCATTTGCACAATGGGGATTAGACTTCATTGGGGTTATTAACCCAAATTCTTCATATTCCCATAAATTCATACTCACAGCTACAGATTATTGCACTAGGTGGGCAGAAGCAATTCCTACGAAGCATGCTACTATGGATGTGGTAATAAAATTCCTCGAAGATCATATCGTAACAAGGTTTGGAATGCCCGATTCTATTGTAAGTGATAATGGTAAGGCTTTTGTTTCCACTCAATTTGCAAATTGGGCATATGATAATAAGGTGAGTTTAAAGTTTTCGTCTAACTATTACCATCAAGGCAATGGTTTGGCAGAATCTTCAAATAAAAATTTGTTAGCCATCATTAAGAAGTTATTGGAAAAGAATTCTCAAGATTGGCACAACCAATTAAAATTTTCTCTTTGGGCAGATAGGACTAGAGAAAAAGAATCAATAGGGAATACACCTTATCATCTAGTTTATGGGAAAGATCCAAATTTTCCTGCAAATTTGAAGCTTCAAACCCTTTTTTCACACAAGAATACCTTGGAACTAATAATCACATTGAGGCTAGATTAAGCCATCTAATGCACCTTGATGAAAAAATAGAAGAAGCCATGCTCCACATGAGCAAACATCAAGATGTGGTCAAAAGATGGTTTGATAAAAGAGACAAAATTAAGTCTTTCAGGATATCTGACTTGGTTTTATTGTGGGATAAAAAACATGATGAGAAAGGGGATCACAAAAATTTTGATTGTCTTTGGTTAGGTCCTTATCAAATTTCTGAAATCCTAGGGGAGAGTAATTTCAGACTAAGAACTTTGGATGGGAAAGATTTGATGTTACCGGTTAACGGGCAAGTTCTAAAGCATTATTTTAGCCCTTAAATCATGTGAGATTTGTATCATATTGTACATTTGTATATGATTTTTGGTTTTGATGTTGGTTTTGGATTGGATCTCATTTTGGTTTTAAGTTTTGTGTGTTGGTCCTTTGGACACTTTTGGTTTGTTTTGATTTAAAAAAAAAAGTATTGCAGAAAGATCCACGAGTATTGCAAACACATTAAAAGAATATCATTTGGAACTTGTGATGCATGAGGTTTTCAGTTTTACACATTATGGTAAAGTAGGTGATATATACTCCATCCGCATTTCAAAAGGAACAATGCATTTATATCTCATATTACATTCCACATTGCATATACATTTTTATCTCAGTTGCATCTTCATTTCATGTACAATCATTGAAAATGTGTTGAATCCTCTTAGAGTTATTACATAACATATACTAAATGGATCATAAGGTTGGGAACTGATGCCCGAACTATCTTGAACCAAGCACGTTCTATGCATATTAAAGAGGATCTTGAGAAAAATTGTCAAAACCATACTTGGAAGAAAAGGTGAGGCAAAAGGAATATTTCATGTCTATCCTATCATGCAACTATTGGCATTTTTTCCACATTGTTTTTGTTGTTATTGTTCATGTAAAATAATGCACAAATTGTAGAGATACTAATTCTTCTGTTTGTCCCTCCAAGCACTTTGAAAGGGAAAATGTAAAAATCTCTATAAGTTTTGTGTTAGAGAAAAGTAACTGTAACATGTCGTGATATCGCGACATGTTGCAGTTTTGCGACGTCAAAAGCAGAAAAGAGCTAAGCCCAAAAAATGTTGCGATATGTCGTATTTTTGTGACCTATTGCATTTTTGCGGTCAAAAAAGTCAACGGAAGCAATGAAGTCAAACTATCATGATATCGCGACATGTTGGAGTATCGCGACATACAGCAGCCAAGGGCAATGTCAATGAAAAATGTCATGATATCATGATAGAAAAGCTAGAAAGGAGCAAATGGTACGGACTAGCGTGATATCACGACATGTTGCGTTATCGCGAAAAGGTCTGAAAGATAAACGCAAGGCAGAGAAAGATGTGATTTCATGAAATTTTTGGAAATGAAGTCAAGCAAGAGGAACTTGTCGCGATATCGCGATAGGAAGCGACAATGACAGAGAAGGCAAGAAATTGTTGTGATTTCACGACATGTCAGGGCAGAAGGGCAAAGCGCAAAGAAATGTTGTGATTTTGTGACATGTCACGTTTTCACGAGGAGGAATCAAGGAGGCAGCCAGATTGTATGGAATGTCACGATTTCGCGACATGTCAAATTTTCGTGGCCTAAAAGCATCAAAGTAAAAGAAGACAGAAAATGTTGCGATTTCGTGACATATTGTGGAGATAAAGCCAAATGGAGAAACATGTCACGATTTTGTGACTTGTTGAAGATGAAAGAGCCAAATGGAAAAAACGTCATGATTTCGTGACATGTCACATTTTTGTGACCTGTCGCGTTTTCATGGAATGAAAGCTAAACCATACAAGGCAAAGGAAATTGTCGCGATTTCATGACATGTCACGTTTTCACGGGTATAAAGCAGATAAGATGACATTTAGTGAAAGATGTTGCAATTTCATGACATGTTTCATTTTCGTGACTGGTGGCAGAAACATAAGACAGTAAGGTAAAAGTGTCACAATTTCACGACAGGTCACATTTTCGTGACCTGTCACATTTTCATGACAGAAGCAAAACAAAGGCCCGATACAGTTTTGTTTGCATTTTCTTTTAGAATTGCATAGGAGAACGTTCGGAGAAGATAAGGATCAAATGAAGTAAAAGCTCTCCAACTGATTTTGAGATTGTGGTCGAAGAAGCTCAAAGATTAAATGTTGCTGATTATCGATGTGCGCTAGATGGAAGAACCTGAGGCAGTTTTCGATGCCACAAAAATTAAATATGCCTCTAATATTAAAAGCTCCTATTCGTGATCTCCTAACAACTTTCAGCTTCCCCTAGTAATGGTCATTTAATGAAGAAATATGGGCCCTTGTTTCTGTTTCATTTTTAGTTTTGATCCATTAAAACAGGGATTGTCATTTCTTTGAGGCAGATTAAGGGGATCATTTCTTCAAAATTTGTTTCATGTATTAAATGTTGTAATACGAAAGGAAGAGGGAAGGCCTCTATAAATACCAATGTAAAATATCAAGCAAAAGGAGGAAGATCTTTAGCAAAAATTAAAACAAAAATCCTAGATGCATTTGCTTCCATTCTTAGTGTGTTCTGGAGTCGGGGATCCAAACTATTGTTCACATTTTTTTTTTCTGTGTGATTTACTTATGTTTCATCTAGTGTTAATATAAGTTGAATTCTGTTGTCCTAAATTTAGCTGTATATTTTTCATCTGAATGTTTGAAGTATAATTGAAGGAGAATCTATGGCTAGTTTTGATCTGATTTTGGTATATGCCTAAGAATCTATTGTCACTTAAGGTTCAGGATCTGGTTTAAGAATATTTGCTATCTGAGGTTTTTCCCCATTAACTATCGACTTTAGCCATATTTCCCATTTCTTTCCACATTATTTCCCATTTCTTTTTGCATTTTCCCATTTCTTTCCTGCATCCTTATCTTGAAACTAGTTTAGATTAGTGTGGGAGCCAGCCCTCTCTGGAGATTGGCCTGGGAGACTTCTCTTTATCTTGGCATTTCAATGTTGACCGAGTCTAGGGTGCACAAGTAATGAAATATTGTACTTAGGCAGATTTGTGACCAACATTTTTTGGCACAACCGGTGGGACAGGCTGTTTCTATCTTAGAAAGATCTATAATCGGTGGGACTCACAAGTCTCATTTCAAGATACCCAGAGGAATCAAGATTTTGATGAACTGTCTTGACATCATAGCGGAGATTGTAAGTTCATCTAGCAACTATGCTGAGCAGAATCAAGGTTTGGTGCACAAACTTGACCTCACAAGCGGAGAAAAGAATGTGCACCTGGCGACTATGACTTAGTGGCAAGAATCGTGATCCCTATAGATCACTACTATAATTGAGAGTATACGTTGTCCTAGCTAGAATGATCCTGTCCCCCTGAATCTTCAAAGTTACCATGAAATTCCCAAAAGTGCCTTGAAGACACTAATGAAATACAATGGCACTAAGGGAATGGCCCAAGAGCATATTGAAGATGTTGCTGCTTTGGCAATCCTCCATGACATAATCCATGAAGATGTCATGATTAGACTTTTGGTTCAGTCTTTGGAAGGAAGGGCATTGCAGTGGTACAAACTGCTCGAGTGAAAAATCATCTGCTCATGGGATGACTTAGCAGGGGCACTAATTAGAACATTCAATGGCTCTCAGGATCCCTTCTAGCTCTTGATGCACTTCTCCACCATCATAAGAGCACCTCAAGAGAGCATCACAGACTTCAATGTTCGATTATGTAGAAGTTGGAAGAGAATTCTAGGTGAGATCCAATCGACACCCACCCAAGCCCACCTCTTCTATGTTCATGCCTTTCACCCAGACATAAGCCTCCTCTTGCTGCAATTAAGTGAACAAAGGTTCCCTCAAATATTTGAAGAAGTAGTGCAAGAAGAACAACTTTTGATCCTGTCAGGAAAGTGGGAGTGGGGAGAAACTCCATCACTTTCCTCGGTAGTCGTCGCTCTTGTCTATCCTACATAGTATTCACCATGGAAGATTCCTCGTACTGAGTAGAGACCTGAGATGTAGTTGTGTGGAGCTCAAGAGGCAGATTTCATCCAAGTCCCATGATGGGAATCAACAATCCTTGTCTCGGCAATAATATGGTTTCTTGTAGTTTCTATCAAAAAATGGATCAAGAGGAGATGAGCGAAGGAGAAGAACAGGTTCAAGTGGTAGAACTTGAGAGCAAGGAGGGCACTTTCCTCGGTAGTCGTCGCTCTTGTCTATCCTACACAGTATTCACCATGGAAGATTCCTCGTACTGAGTAGAGACCTGAGATGTAGTTGTGTGGAGCTCAAGAGGCAGATTTCATCCAAGTCCCATGATGGGAATCAACAATCCTTGTCTCGGCAATATATAATATGGTTTCTTGTAGTTTCTATCAAAAAATGGATCAAGAGGAGATGAGCGAAGGAGAAGAACAGGTTCAAGTGGTAGAACTTGAGAGCAAGGAGGGCACCCTTTTTGTGTCCTAGGGCATAGCACACAAGTGTTTAGCCAGAGCCCAATAATCTTGTCTCATCAAGACGCTGAGCCTGAAGAGATCTTGGAGAAAGGACTGTCGTTGGACAATTCCTGTTATCGCATCAAGGGGTTGGAGGAACATGTACTTAGTCCGCAGCCAGTGGACTCTTCAAAATGGTGGTATTGGCTTCGGCCATTACTACAACTAGTACCCCAAGGAGCCCTCCATGTGGCAAATCTCTTTGCTACATTATTCATCAACTGTATGGGTACCGACATGCATGATAACCTACCACGTTGTGCCTTGTTCGCACCATGGAGAACTTTAGGAAGAGGCCAACCGGACTTCAAAGATTGATTGAAGTACAATCAGATCTAGTCTGGACACTACAGGTTCACCGAATAGACATCTGAAGCTGGGTTTGTGGTGGCAGCATGCCAATCATGTCATAAAATTTTGTGTACATATTATAAATTGTTGGCAATTTTGGGTACCTTGGGTACATTGCATTTGCTCAAGTGTAGAAGTTGTCATTGATGTCAAGAAGCTCTTGAAGGAATTTGAATTAATGTCAAATAATGTGCAGACTTGGGCAATGAGTTTCCAAGAAGATTATTCAGAGCATGGACAGTGAGTTTCCAAGAAAATCACAGTAGCCCATTTGCAAAAGATCAAAGAAAAAATACAAGTAAGAAAGTGCTGGAAAAACTATCGCGATTTCATGACATGTTAGAGGAGAGAGAAAGTGTTGGCAAAACTGTCGTGATTTCGTGACATGTTAGAGGAGAGAGAAAGTGTTGGAAAAACTGTCGTGATTTCGCGACATGTTAGAGGAGAGAGAAAGTGCTGGCAAAACTATCGCGATTTCGTGACATGTTGGAAGAAAGAGAAGAAGCAGGAAAAACTATCACGATTTCGTGACATGTTGGCAGAGAAAAAGACAAGTGGAAAAACTGTCACGATTTCGTGACATGTTGGCAGAGAAGGAGAGCAAGATGGAAAGTGTCACGATTTCGTGACATGTCGCATTTTCACGACTCAGAAAGTGCAGGAAGGCAAAGAAGGAAAAGTGTCACGATTTCATGACATATTGCAAGGAAGGTTGTACGGACGAAAAAGTGTCACGATTTCATGACATGATGCAGAAGAGAGAGTTCGCAGTGTGAACTATCGTGATTTCGTGACAAGTTTGAAGAGAGAGAAAGTATCTCAAAAAGTGTCACGATTTCATGACATGCTGCAGAGTTCGAAGTGAGAACTGTCATGATTTCGTGACATGCTGCAAAAGACGAAGTGAGGACTATCACGATTTTGTGACATGCTAAAAAGCTCAAAGTGAGAACTATCACGATTTCGTGACATGCAGCAAAGGGAAGAGTCTGAAATGAGAAGTGTCACGATTTCGTGATAGGTTGCAAAGAAAGCGTACGAAAGCTAAAAGCGTCACGATTTCATGACAGGATGAAGGAAAAGCGTACGGATGCAGAAAGTGTCACGATTTCATGACAGGTTGAGAGAAAGCATACAGAAGGAAGTGTCATGATTTCATGATAGAAATAGTAAGCAAGGTTTCATCAACAGAAGTGTCATGATTTCATGATAGAAACTGAAAGCATGTCTTCCATAGGTGAAGTGTCATGATTTTATGACAAAAGTAGAGAGGAAGGCTATGAAGACAAAAGTGTCATGATTTCATGATAGAAGTGAAGATGAAGTCTGCAGAGGTAGTAGTGTCACGATTTCGTGACATGTTCCAGTTTCATGGGCGTAAGGCAGAGAAAAGCATAAGGCAGTGAAAGTGTCACGATTTCGTGACATGTTCCGTTTTCACTAGTGCAAGCCGAGAAAAGGTTGAGAAAGCGAGAAATGTCATGATTTCATGATAGAAGTGAAGATGACGTCAGCAGAGGCAGAAGTGTCACGATTTCATGACAAAAGCCATAAGATAGTGTACGGTTGCAAAGGTGTCACGATATCGCGACATGTTGTAGTTTCACGGCAGAAGCTATAGAGGAGTTGCAGAGGCAGTGAAGCCAACAAAGTTAAATTTGGGCCGACGAAGATTAGGGTTTGCAGTCGACGTAGTTTTAGGATGTGCAGCCGACTAAGATCAAGGTTTTAATCTTGAAAGTGTTAGTATAAAAGGAGGGCTTCTTGGAGAGTTAAGTATCGATCGAAGTGTGCGTTCGAAGAGCGACGTTCATAGATAGAGTGCGGGGGTGAAGTTCGATCGTCGAGAAGCAGAGTGCAAAATTTGATAGCAGTGTACTGAGTGCATTTCATCGAATCTTCTAAGTGAGAGAGATTGCAAGGAAGTAGAGTGCGTGAAGACGATGCTGCTATGATTGCGTAGAGGTGCAAAGGTCGATGTTCGATCAAGTGCAGCTGTGATTGCGCAAAAAGAGCGAAGGACTATGTTTTGTGCAGAACAGAGGAAGAGGACATTTGTGCCAGACCGAAGGACTGTGTTTGGTGCAGATCAAAGAAAGAGAAAGAGGACATTTGTGCTAGACCGAAGGACTATGTTTAGTGCAAATTCGAGGACCAGCTTTGAGGTGATAGAGTTGAGGACAGAGGTCTCCAGCCAGAGCAGGGAGACAGGTGTCTTCTATGGATAGAGTTCCATTTGCTAAGGGCAACGGAGGCAGAGGTCTTCTAGAGGATCACCAGTCAGAGCAGAGCTAGGGGAAGGTATCTCCTTTGGGTTGGTGCCCATAAACATTGTAATCGGGAAAGGTATTCCCAGAGGTTGGATTGATAAAATTTAGTGAAAGATTTTATCCGTGGAGTAGCCCACTTTGGGTGAACCACGTAAATTGTTGTGTCTCTATTGTGGATGGTGTTTTGTGCATTGCTTTGATTACTGCTGTTGATACTGCTATCTATACACTGCATAATATTGAATTGAAAGTTGAATTGAAGGAAAAAGTAAAAAGTGGTCTTATACTGTTCACCCCCCCTCTCAGTATAAGCTTGTGTTCTTCAATTGGTATCAGAGCCGGTTCCTTCGAAAAGTTTAACAGCTTGAAGGAAAAGCTAGCAAAGAACACAATGGACTATTCAAGTGGCAATGCAACACCTATTCTTGATGGATCAGATTTTGGTCTATGGAGTGCAAGGATGAAGGTTCATCTAATGGCACTTGGTAATGAGGTATGGGAAGTGATTGAAGATGGGTACACTATTCCTGAACATGGTCCATATACTAAAGAAGATAGGCTCCTACATCACAGCAATTCAAAAGCAATGAATGCAATCCTAAAAGGCTTACATAAAGCAGATCTCACCAAAGTGATTCACCGCAAGACAGCTAGTGAAATGTGGAATCAGATTGAAAGTGGTTCATACAAGTGATGCAAATGTCAGAAAGGCCAAGTTGAGACATTTTAAAGGTATGTTTGAACATCTCAAAATGAATGATGATGAAAATATTAGTGACTACATGCTTCGTATGGATGAGGTTGTTAACTCCATGAAAGACTTAGGTCTTGAGCTTGCTGAAAATGATGTGTGTGATAAGATTTTAAGATCTCTTCCTAATAGATTTAGTGAAAATATTTTTGCTATTGAGGAAGCTAAAGATTTAGATAAATTGAAAAAGGATGAGCTCCATAGTATACTTGCAGCATTTGAGTTGAGAACTCAAGTGAAGGTTGATGTCAAGAAAGAGGCAGCTTTCAAAGCTACCAAGAAATCAAAGGGCAAACAACTTCAAGAGAGTGATGAGTCTTCTAGTGATGAAGAGGCATATTACAACAAGAAAGGCAAGTTCTCTAGAAAGCACAAAAGCATGAAGAATATAAGATGTTTCAATTGTGGAAAGTTTGGTCATTATGCTACTGACTGTACTGTTTCCAAGAATGAAAGTGATGAAGATAAACAGGATTCTAAGAGCAAGGATTCTGAAAAGCACAAGCATCACAGGAAGAACAAAGATGAGCACAACAATCATGGAAAGAGGTATTCTCACAAGCACAAGAAGAGTTTCTACCTAGACAAAGCAAGTAAGTGTTCTAGCAGTGATAGTGAAAGTTCTTCTAGTGATGATGGAAATGAGATGTTATTCATATCAGAAAAAGAGGAAGAACCGAAACATAGATTCATTATCATGAAATGTCTTAGATGTGGAAATTTTGGTCACCTTGAGGATGATTGCACAAATAATGAATTGGTTGCTAGTATGTATGAGGATGCTTCAGAAAACTATAAGGAAGATGCATGTATGGTTTTTGAAAAGGGTAGCACCTCTAGTGATAAGAAATCTGAAAAAGGCTTTGATGATTCAGAAAGCAAACAAATAAAGGATCTTGAAAGTGAACTTACTAATGCTCTTAGTGCTTTGAAAAAGGAAAGAAAGAAGAATGCTAGACTCAAGGATAAGTTAGATGAATGTTGCATGGAGAGAGATGATCTTATAGAAAGTCTTGATTTCTCTATGGCTAAGACACAAGAACTCAAGGATGAGTTAGAGTCTAAGGTTCTTGAGTATAGTGAGTTAGAACAGAAAATGGCTTCTTTGAAAGAGGAAACTAAAGAGTACAAGGATAAGTTGTACAAGTTTCAAGAAAGCTCCAAAAAGGTTAAATCACTTATCAAAGGTCAAAGAAAGACAACAGATAAAATAGGCCTTGGTTTTGTTAAACCACACAAGGAACAGGTTGGGGAATCTAGTAAGAGATTTCAAAAAGAAGAGAGTTCTGATGAAGAGAGTATTTCAGAGAAAGAGTCCGTGAGTGATAGATGCACAAAAATAGAAAACAGAATTCTGAATGCGAAGAAGAAGTTTTCGGGACCCAAGAGGTCAAATAAAAGAAAATTTCATGACAGATGTTTTGCGTGTCACAAGTTTGGTCACATGGCTTCATATTGCAGGACTCAAGTAAATGACAATTTTAGAGGTTTTAATTTCTTTCAAGGGTATTGTTACTCTTGTCAATAGTTTGGGCACAAGGCAGTTTATTGCAAGACAAATAACAGGAACAGATTTGGTCAGAACTGGTGGACTCAAAGAACAGGTATGCCTAAAAGAAATAACTTTGTTACTTGTTATAAGTGCAACAATGCAGGTCACACAGCTAGACAGTGTAGAGCTGAACTTCCAAGGTACAGGAACAGAAATAGTAGTATGAACAGGTCCAAGGATCAAGGCATGGATAAGAATAGTGACAGGAACAAGAACAGGAATATTGACAAAGAGTTCAAGAGAAGGCCCGACAAGGAAATTGTAGACGCTGATGATGATCAGTGCCTAATGGGAGTTTTACTCCCACCCCTGTTTTAATCACCTCATCAGGAGGTGGGGGAGGGACTAAGCTAAGAGGCTCATTCTTAGTCCCGAGCCCCAAAGGTGACCCTTTGCCATTGATGACAAAGGGGGAGAGATATGAGTAAGGGGGAGAGCTTCAAATGAAGAGGAAAGCTTCAAGTCAGGGGGAGCAAAACTTCAAAGGCAGATTCTCAGTTGTTAGCATAGTTGGTTTCAGTTTTGGCTCTTGAGATGTGTTTTCCATAAAGGTTTGCCATCAATGACAAAGGGGGAGATTGTTGGCAATTTTGGGTACCTTGGGTACATTGCATTTGCTCAAGTGTAGAAGTTGTCATTGATGTCAAGAAGCTCTTGAAGGAATTTGAATTAATGTCAAATAATGTGCAGACTTGGGCAGTGAGTTTCCAAGAAGATTATTCAGAGCATGGACAGTGAGTTTCCAAGAAAATCACAGTAGCCCATTTGCAAAAGATCAAAGAAAAATACAAGTAAGAAAGTGCTGGAAAAACTGTCACAATTTCGCGACATGTTAGAGGAGAGAGAAAGTGTTGGAAAACTGTCACGATTTCGTGACATGTTAGAGGAGAGAGAAAGTGCTGGAAAAACTGTCACGATTTCGCGACATGTTAGAGGAGAGAGAAAGAGCTGGCAAAACTGTCGCGATTTCGTGACATGTTGGAAGAAAGAGAAGAAGGAAAAATTGTCGTGATTTCGTGACATGTTGGCAGAGAAAAAGGCAAGTGGAAAAACTGTCACGATTTCGTGACATGTTGGCAGAGAAGGAGAGCAAGATGGAAAGTGTCACGATTTCGTGACATGTCGCATTTTCGCGACTCAAAAAGTGCAGGAAGGCAAAGAAGGAAAAGTGTCACGATTTCGCGACATAATGCAAGGAAGGTTGTACGGACGAAAAAGTGTCACGATTTCGTGACATGATGCAGAAGAGAGAGTCCGCAATATGAACTGTCACGATTTCACGACAAGTTCGAAGAGAGATAAAGTATCTCGAAAAGTGTCACGATTTTGCGACATGCTGTAGAGTTCGAAGTGAGAACAGTCACGATTTCGTGACATGCTGCAAAAGACGAAGTGAGGACTGTCACGATTTCGTGACATGCTAAAAAGCTCGAAGTGAGAACTGTCATGATTTCATGACATGCAGCAAAGGGAAGAGTCTGAAATGAGAAGTGTCACGATTTCACGACAGGCTACAAAGAAAGCGTACAAAAGCTGAAAGCGTCACGATTTCACGACAGGATGAAGGAAAAGCGTACGGATGCAGAAAGTGTCACGATTTCATGATAGGCAATAGAGAAAGCAGACAGAAGCAGAAGTGTCACGATTTCATGACAAAAATAGTAAGCAAGGTTTCATCAGCAAAAGTGTCACGATTTCATGACAGAAACTGAAAGCATGTCTTCCATAGGTGAAGTGTCACGATTTCATGACAAAAGTAGAGAGGAAGGCTATGAAGACAAAAGTGTCACGATTTCACGATAGAAGTGAAGACGAAGTCTGCAGAGGCGATAGTGTCACGATTTCGTGACATGTTCCAGTTTCACGGGCGTAAGGCAGAGAAAAGCATAAGGCAACGAAAGTGTCACGATTTCATGACATGTTCCATTTTCGCTAGTGCAAGCCGAGAAAAGGTTGAGAAAGCGAGAAATGTCACGATTTCATGACAAAAGTGAAGATGACGTCAGCAGAGGCAGAAGTGTCATGATTTCATGACAAAAGCCATAAGATAGTGTACGGTTGCAAAGGTGTCGCGATATCGCGACATGTTGTAGTTTCACGACAGAAGCTACAGAGGAGTTGCAGAGGCGATGAAGCCGACAAAGTTAAATTTGGGCCGACGAAGATTAGGGTTTGCAGCCGACGTAGTTTAGGATGTGCAGCTGACTAAGATCAAGGTTTTAATCTTGAAAGTGTTAGTATAAAAGGAGGGCTGCTTGGAGAGTTAAGTATCGATCGAAGTGTGCGTTCGAAGAGCGATGTTCGCAGATAGAGTGCGGGGGTGAAGTTCGATCACCGAGAAGTAGAGTGCAAAATTTGATAGCAGTGTACTGAGTGCATTTCGTCGAATCTTCTAAGTGAGAGAGATTGCAAGGAAGCAGAGTGCACGAAGACGATGCTGCTGTGATTGCGCAGAGGTGCAAAGGTCGATGTTCGATCAAGTGCAGCTGTGATTGCGCAAAAAGAGCGAAGGACTATGTTTTGTGCAGAACAGAGGAAGAGGACATTTGTGCCAGACCGAAGGACTGTGTTTGGTGCAGATCAAAGAAAGAGAAAGAGGACATTTGTGCTAGACCGAAGGACTGTGTTTAGTGCAAATTCGAGGACCAGATTTGAGGTGATAGAGTTGAGGACAGAGGTCTCCAGCCAGAGTAGGGAAGACAGGTGTCTTCTGTGGATAGAGTTCCATTTGCTAAGGGCAGCGGAGGCAGAGGTCTTCTAGAGGATCACCAGTCAGAGCAGAGCTAGGGGAAGGTATCTCCTTTGGGTTGGTGCCCATAAACATTGTAATCGGGAAAGGTATTCCCAGAGGTTGGATTGATAAAATTTAGTGAAAGATTTTATCCGTGGAGTAGCCCACTTTGGGTGAACCACGTAAATTGTTGTGTCTCTATTGTGGATGGTGTTTTGTGCATTGCTTTGATTACTGTTGTTGATACTGCTATCTATTCACTGCATAATATTGAATTGAAAGTTGAATTGAAGGAAAAAGTAAAAAGTGGTCTTATACTGTTCACCCCCCCTCTCAGTATAAGCTTGTGTTCTTCATAAATAGCCCGACTAGTAAATAAAGTGTCGAGGGCACTAAGTGTTGCTTAGGAGCTTAGGTACAGTTTCTATTTAGTTTGTGTGTGTTTCTTTTTATGCAGTAGTTATAGGAATAAGGGAATTTCTGCTCTTCTATTAATTTTTTTGAAAGTTCAATTTCTGAGAGTCAAATGCCAGCAAGAGCTTGTTGCAGCAGCCCACAGACGCATCCAACATCAACCAAAATTCATTTTTTCTACTCCTCCAGCTTCTTGACTCTATTGCACAATGGATAAAGGCCTGAGGTTCATGCATATAGTAGAACTGTATACCTCACGAGTCACCAAGAATATTGGCATTTTTGCCACATTATTTTTTTTGTTACTGTTCATGTAAAAGAATGCACAAATTGTAAAGATACTAATTCTTTTGTTTGTCCCTCCAAGCACTTTGAAAGGGAAAATGTAAAAATCTCTATAAGTTTTGTGTCAGAGCAAAGTAACTGTAACATGTCACAATATCATGACATGTTGCAGTTTTGATGCGTCAAATGCAGAAAAGAGCTAAGCCTAGAAAATGTCGCGATATCACGACATGTCGCATTTTCACGACCTGTCACATTTTCACGGTCAAAATAGTCAACAAAAGCAATGAAGTCAAACTGTCGTGATATCACGACATGTTGGAGTATCGCAACATACAGCAACCAAGGGCAATGTTAATGAAAAATGTCATGATATCATGATAGAAAAGTGAGAAAGGAGCAAATGGTACAAACTAGCGCGATATCGCGAGATGTCACGTTATCGCGGAAAGGGCTGAAAGATAAACGTAAGGCGGAGAAAGATGTGTTTTCATGACATTTTTGGAAATGAAGTCAAGCAAGAGGAACTTGTCACGATATCACGACAGGAAGCGACAACGACAGAGAAGGCAAGAAATTGTTGTGATTTCACAACATGTCAAGGTAGAAGGGCAAAACGCAAAGAAATGATGTGATTTCATGACATGTCGCGTTTTCGTGAAGAGGAAGCAAGGAGGCAACTAGATTGTACGGAATGTCATGATTTCACGACATGTCAAATTTTTGCGGCCTAAAAGCATCAAAGTAAAAGAAGATAGAAAATGTCATGATTTTGCAACATATTGTGGAGATAAAGCCAAATGGAGAAACATGTCACGATTTCGTGACTTGTTTAAGATGAAAGAACCAAATGGAAAAAACGTCATGATTTTGTGACATGTCACATTTTTGCGACCTGTCGCGTTTTCATGGAATGAAAGCTAAACCGTACAAGGCAAAGGAAATTGTCGCGATTTCATGACATGTCACGTTTTCACGGGTATAAAGCAGATAAGATGACATTGAGTGAAAGATGTCATGATTTCTCGACATGTTTCATTTTCGCGACTGGTGGCAAAAACAAAAGATGGTAAGGTTAAAGTGTCATGATTTCGTGACATGTCATATTTTTGTGACCTATCACATTTTTGTGATAGAAGCAAAACAAAGGTCTGATACAGTTTTGTTTGCATTTTCTTTCAAAATTGCATAGGATAACGTGCGGAGAAGATAAGGATCAAACGAAGTAAAAGCTCTCCAAATGATTTTGAGATCGTGGTTGAAGAAGCTCAAAGATTAAATGTTTCTAATTACCGATGTGCGCTAGATGGAAGAACCTGAGGCAATTTTTGATGCCACCAAAATTAAAGATGCCTCCAATATTAAAAGCTCCTATTCGTGATCTCCTGACAACTTTCAGCTTCCCCTGGTAATGGTCATTTAATGAAGAAATATGGGCCCTTATTTTTGTTTCATTTTTGGTTTTGATCCATTAAAATAGGGACTGTCATTTCTTCAAGACAGATTAAGGGGATCATTTCTTCAAAATCTGTTTCATGTATTAAATGCTATAATACGAAAGGAAGAGGGAAGGCCTCTATAAATACCAATGTAAAATCTCAAGCAAAAGGAGGAGGATCTTTTGCATAAATTAAAACAGAAATCCTAGATGCATTTGCTTCCATTCTTAGTGTCTTCTGGAGTCGGGGATCAAAAATATTGTTCACGTTTTGTTTTCTGTGTGATTTACTTATGTTTCATCTAGTGTTAATATAAGTTGAATTCTTTTGTCCTAAATTTAGCTATATTTTTCATCTGAATGTTTGAAGTATAATTGAAGGAGAATCTATGGCTAGTTTTGATCCGATTTCGGTATATGCCTAAGAATATATTTTCGCTTAAGCTTCAGGATCTGGTTTAAGAATATTTGCTATCTGAGGTTTTTCCCCATTAACTATCGACTTCAGCCATATTTCCCATTTCTTTCCACATTATTTCCCATTTCTTTCCACATTATTTTCCATTTATTTCCACATTATTTCCCATTTCTTTCCTGCATCCTTATCTTGAAACCAATTTAGATTAGTGTGGGGGCCAGCCCTCTATGGATATTGGCCTGGGAGATTTCTCTTTCTCTCGGCCTTTCAATGTTGGCCGATTCTAGGGTGCACAAGTAATGAAATCTTGTACTTAGCCAGATTTGTGACCAACAACAACATAATCCTTAAAATAGTGGTTTTTACCACTCCCATAATGCTTAAAGCCTAAAATCAGAGTAGTAAGGATAGGGTTAAATCCTCATAAAACTTAGGTTGAGGATCCAACTCCCCAAAGCTCTGATTTGACCTTCATGTACTATAAGGATAGGGTCTAATTCTCATCTTGCTTAGGTTGAGAATCTGATTCCCCAAAGCTTCTATTTTTCCCACTCAAGAAATTGAAATTCCAAAGCAAATATTTTTCATTTCATCATTAATATTGGATTGGAAGGATCATACTACATGTCCCTTGCAAGGATGGGTAGTCATCCCCAAGGTCCAAGAAATCAAAAGTAGAGCCAAACCATGGATTATGGGGTTAATATCCACCGGGGCTATAGACGCCTGGCTGGTAGTGGAGTATGCTCATGCGTGGCAATATGTCTTGTCTAAAAGCAAGACCACTGACTGCTCAAATGGATAGGCTAGCCTGACAATTTCATCCATAACGAGGTTAAATTATTTTGTTCAAGATGAGGTAATGAACTCTAGATCGAGTAGTAAGGATAGGGTTAAATTCCCATCTTGCTTAGGTTGGGAATCCTATTCCCCAAAGCTCCGATTTCACTTACACTTGCACATGGGTTCAAGATGGTAGTGACACATAACCAACTTTGGGATCTAGTAAATTAGTTCAGTATACATATATTTGGTCCTAAGAGGGTTTGACAGTTTTGATATGTTTGTTCATGATACTAGAAGGTTTGAGCCTTTGTAAAGCAGGTCGTTATATCTCTAGAATAGTTGTCATACATCAAATCTTGCACAAATCATTCATAGCCTTGCATACGAGTCATAAGTGAAACTAACAATGGAAATTTGAATGAGTTTAAAATGATAGGGAATGAAGCACATTGCACACACCGAGCTGATGCTTAATAATTCTAATGCTTCATGTATTTCTCATCTAGTTTTATTCTTGGGATATTTGCTAACGCTTGTATTTGAGTCTGTGTTTTCAGGTTGAGTTCTCATAGAAATGCTCAGGTGCATTTCCCAACAGAGTCATCATTTGTTGTGGCTGCTCCACAACGTACCACAAAATTGGAGACCCAACTTTTTTGCATGTTTTCCAAGAAGACCGAAGTGGCCCATATGCTAAAGATCAAAGAAAAAGCAAAATACCACAAGGAGAAAAAGTGTCATGATATCGTGACATGTAGTTTTGTGGTCCAACGCAAAGTGAGAGAGCAAGGATGAAAAAGTTTCACGATATCGTGACATGTTGCATAGTCATGACCAAAAGAGAAAAAGTGTCACGATATCATGACATGTTGCACCGTCGTGGCCAAAAAAGAAAAAGTGTCGTGATATCGCGACATGTTGCATCGTCACGACCAAAGGAGGAAAAAGTGTCACGATATCATGACATGTTGCATGGTCACGGTCAAAAGATAAAAAGTGTCGTGATATCGCGACATGTTACATTTTCATGACCAAAAGAGAAGAGAAAGAACGAGGAGGAAAAAGTGTCGCAATATCGTGACATGTTGCATTTTCGTGGCACAAAGCAAAGAGAAAAAGCGAGGAAGAAAAAGTGTCACGATATCGCGACATGTTGTATTTTCGTGGCACAAAGAAAAGAGAAAGAGCGAGGAGAAAAAGTGTCGCAATATCATGACATGTGTTTTCACGGCCAAACAGGAAAAAGTGTTGCGATATCGCAACATGTTGCGTTTTCGCGGACAAACAGGAAAAGTGTCGCGATATTGCAACATGTTGCTTTTTCACGGCCAAACAGGAAAAAGTTTCGTGATATTACGACATGTTGCATTTTCACGGCCAAAAGAGAAAAGTGTCGTGATATCGTGACATGTTGCGTTTTCACGGCCAAACAGGAAAAAGTGTCGCGATATCGCGACATGTTGCATTTTTGTGACCAAAGGAGAAAAGAAAGAACTAGAAATAAAAGTGTCACGATATCACGACATGTTACATTTTCATGGCTAAAAGCAACAAAAGAGAGCAAGGAGGCAAAAGTGTCATGATATCGTGACATGTTCCATTTTTGCCAAGGTAACGGACCTGCATAGTGACATGGACATAAGGAAAAATCTAATGAATAAGACAAAGCATTACATAAGGAATATTTAATGATTTGAAATCAATTAAGATGTTCGTTACACACGGAGGGAAATGGACACAAGCCCATGTGGAGAAAACACAGTGAAGGGCCGCAAAATGGAAACCAAAGCACACGCAGTCAGGGAAGATGAAACGAACAACCATTGGAAAATGAAACAAACCGTCATGGAAGGAGAAACAATTTTTTTAGAAGTTTAAATATGCCATTCAAATAGGCCAGAAGGGTGGGAAACTACTATGAGCAGAGTTGCAGACTTGAAGGCAAGAGGGCCATTCTGGACCTGTTTGAGTCATTTTTCTTCCATCGACTGGTTTGGGAAAACCAAAAATTTTGCTATTGTAAAATGACACATTTTTAATGCAAAAGTTTTTAGAAATTTGCATCTTGTGGGCAAGAAAGAAGGAGATTCTCTTTGCATGCTATGGATTGTGGGCAAGAAATTTATTTTAAACCCTAGGAACCAGAACTTAGTCTATGGGGATTGTGCTTATTTTGCAAGTCCAATAGGTTAGGTTGCATGCATGGAGACCTCACATCTTTGATTTTGTCAGAAAAGGATAGCATCATACTGAGTGCATTTTAGTTTTAGTTTTCTGCATTTCATTTTCATTTTTCGGCATTTTTTATTTTTTCTAGAAATTTTAACTTATTTTAAGGCATTAAAATAAACAATTTCAAAAATTTCAAAATCCCAAAAAAACAATGCACAATCACTAAAATTTCATGATGAAATAAACCAACATTGCCCCTTGTTTACAGTTACTTGCAATCACTAAGGTGTTCCAAGAATTTAAATTGAATATCTCTATTTGAGATTACTAATACACATATGCAAATGCTAATACAACGGAGACCTTGGAGAAGTTGTTTGTTTAACTTCTTTGCAAGAGGGGATTTGGAACCCAAATCCTAAAGGAGAGTGTACTTTCACAATTGGGTGACAATACCACTCAACAGGACTCAAGGGTTAAGGTTGATCTTGGTGATGATACTAAATATCCAATTGTAAGAATTGGTACCATTTCTTTTTTACTCTAGTCAAGGAACTCTTTAGACTTTAATGATTTTTTTTTTGTTCTAGGTCTCAGGAAGAACTTGATTTCAATTTTGGTTATACAAGATAAGGGTTATGCAATGGAATTCAAGAACTAGCATGTCCTTATTAGACCAAAATAATCTATCCCAAAAACAACACAAGTAATAAGGGTTAGATAAGACAATCTATACATATTATAGGGTGAACCTATTCGAGCACTAGTTCATAGTAGTAACAACTTATGTGAGTTGTGGCACAAGAGGATGGGGCACCTACATCATAGAGCATTGCCTATGATGAGGGATATAGTCATAGGTATTCCAGAGTTTAGCATTGAACAACATAGAGTATGTATAGGGTGCACGATTAGCAAGCATGCCAAGGTTATTTTTCTAAACGATGAGCATAGGTCTAAGGAGATACTAGATATAGTACATTTAGATGTTTGTGGACTGATATCAATAGCATAAATTTTAGGTATCATGTACTATGTTTCATTTATTAATGATTTCTCTCACAAGACATAGATCTACTTCTTAAAAACCAAGGATGAAGTCTTTAGCAGGTTTTAGGAGTTCAAAGCTCTAGTTGATAACCAGACAAAGAAGAAGATCAAGGTTTTGAGATCAAACAATGGGGTGAATATACCTCTAAGGAGTTTTATGGTTTCTACTAGTAGGTAGGAATCAAGAGAGAGCTAACTATTCCATACAACCCATAATAGAATAGGGTTTTAGAGTAAAAGAATTGATCCATCATAGGGGCTGCTAGGGCGATGATTCATGACCAGGGCTTGTCAAATTTTCTTTGGGAAAAAACATGCAACATAGTAGTCTACATCCAGAATAGGTTTCCTCATAGGATCTTGGAGGACAAGACACCATAGGAGGTATTCACTAGTGTGAAACCATAGGTGAGTCATTTTTTACATCTTTGGATGTCCAGTTTATATCCATGTTTTGATAGAGAAGAGGACCAAGCTGGAGCCCTTTAGTAGGACAGGTATATTTATAGGATACAGTGATAACTCAAAAGCTTACAAGTTTTATATTCCAGAGAAGAGGAAGATAATAGTGGGCAAGAATATAAATTTTTAGGAGGACGTTGCATATAGGAAGTCCCATGAGCCTATTACAATGATAGAGAATGAGAATCAAGAAGCTCCAAATTTTGAGCTAGGGTCACCAAAGACACCAACGGTTTCTAGTTTAGGACAACAACCTTCAAGTGATAAGGTGGAGACATTAGTTGCTTCCAGTTCTATCAGGAGACCTTGATGGCTTACACAGTTATTGAGGGATGCTCAAGAGTATGTTGAGGCTCCTAGAAGCATAATTAGAGAGAGCATACCTATAAGGAAGTTTTCAAACTACATGTTATTAATGAGTAACATCATAAATTTAGAGCATTTCAATTTTTAGGAGGCAACAAACCAACAGGTTTGGTAGGATGCCATGGTGGAGGAGTACACCTCCATCATGAAGAATGATGTTTAAGACATAGTTCCAAGATCAAAGGGGAAGTTAGTTGTGAGTCCCAAGTGGCTCTACAAAATTAAGCATGCTATAAATGGCACCATCGAGAAGTTCAAGGTAAGGTTTATAGTGAGAGGTTTCTCCTAGAAAGAGAGAGTGGACTATGAGAAGAATTTTAATCCAATCACTAGATACACTTCTATTACAATAGTTATATCTTTAGCTTCATCTATGGGATGGAGGATTCATAAAATGAATATGAAGACAACTTTCCTTAATGGGATCATGGAGGAAGAAGTGTACATAGAGTAGCCTTAAGACTTTGAGGTAAATGGGAAGGAGTCCCATGTTTGTAGGCTGAAGAAAGCCTTATATGGACTTAAACAGGTACTGTGAGCATGGTATTCTAGGATAGATGGATACTTGCAGAGTGTGGGCTTTGCAAAAAGTGATGTAGATCCTAATCTATATTATATATTTGTTAAGACTAATCTACTCATTTTGGTGCTATATATAGATGAGTTGTTTCTTACAATTGTAAAGAAGCTCATTGCAAGGTGCAAAGCAAATATGGTAGCTAAATTTGAGATGAAGAACATTGGCATGATGCATTACTTCTAAGGTTTGGAGGTTTGGAAAAGAACAAAGGAGATATTACTTGGGTAGGGTAAGTATGCAGTTGAGATCCTGAAGAGGTTTCATATAGAGGACTGCAAATCTATGGCCACACCCATGATCATTAATCTGAAGAAGGTGAGTTTCAAATTTAGAATTTGTGGACCCTTTGTTGTATAGACAACTAATAGGATTCTTGATGAATTTTGTCAACACTCGATCAAATATATGTTTTGCAATGAACACCTGGAGTTATTTTATGGTGGAGCCAAGGCAAGAGCATTGGATAGCAGCAAAACATGTGCTCAGATACTTGAGGGGTATGGTGGAGTATGGCCTAAGAAATCTTGGAGATGGTAAAGTGAGGTTACAGGGGTATACAGACTTAGATTGGGCAGGTAATGTTATAGACATGAAGAGTGGCTTAGGGTGCTACTTTAGCTTGAGATCATGCATGATATTCTAGTTTAGCAGGAAGCAGACTTCTATGGCACTTAGCTCAACAAAGGTTGAATACATGGCAACCAATATTGATTGATTAGGAGTTGGATCCCACAGTGATATACTATGATAATCATAGTTATATCAAACTCTTTGAGAATCTAGTATTTCATGACAAGTTCAAACACGGACATCAAATATCACTTTATATGAGACATGATTCAAAAGGGAGTCATAAAGCTTCAATATATTCCCATAGATCAACAGGTAGTTGATATTCTGACCAAGCTCTTAGTGAAAAGGAAGTTTGAAGAATTCAAAGATAAACTTGGATTGGTGCAGAATTCCTTCCTTGCTAAGAGAGGGTGTTGAGAAATGTAGCTTGGACATGAACTTCTTGCACAGACTTCAATATGAACGTGCTAGAAGTGGTTTGAGACATTTCTAATTCTATTTTAAAATTCACTTAAGTGAATTTCTATTTTTAAGTTCACTTAAATGATTCTTTTTGTAATTCACTTAAGTGATTCTATTTTGAAATTCACTTAAGTGATTTTCTATTTTTAATTTCACTTAAATGATTCTTTTTGTAATTCACTTAAGTGATTTTATTTTGAAATTCACTTAAGTGATTTTCTATTTTTAAGTTCACTTAAGTGTTTTTATTTTTGTAATTCACTTAAGTGATTCTAGTTTGTAATTCACTTAAGTGATTTTCTATTTTTAAGCTTACATCTCAAGATGAGATGAGATGAGATCTAATCTTAAGTGATAAATTGTTGGCTAGAAAAGTATCAAGAGAACAAAAGTGTTCTTTTGTAGCTGTAGCCTCTTTGATTTGTAATATTTATGTGTTTGTATTTATAGCGGGTTTTAACAAGGATCCCAAAACCTGATTACATAAGCAATGGGCCTAGGGCATCAATCCCTTGAAACTGAACACCAAAACAGAAATCCCGCCCAGTGGTAACAGTAAGCATGAAACAATCCCTCTCGACGGGAAACAAACAAATAAGAAAAAAAGTAGTTTTGGAGATCCCGCTCAGCGGGGAGTAGCCAAAAACCACCATCGAGAAGATCCCGCCCAGCAGGAAGCAAAGAAAAACCGTTACAATAAAATCCTGCCTCGCGGGAAGCAGTAAAAACCACCACAAACAGTCCCGCCTAGCGGGAAGCAACAGGGAAATCCCGCCATCCGGGAAACCAACAAAAAAGAAAGGATCCCGCCTCGTGGGAAAACTGACGGATTTGGTGGATCTCGCCCTATGGAGAAACCATCCCGCCCACCGGGAAAACATTCAGTTCAACGAGAGCCATCCTGTAGGAAGCCGACAGCCAGCACAGAGAGGATCCAGTCCATCAGGAAGTGACCAGAGAGTTGCACCACAAGTAACCCGCCCCGGGAAAACAGAAGAGGATCCCAGCAGCAGGGACCAAGAATCCCGTCCAAGCACAGATCCTGTCGAGGATTCACAAGAAAAAGGGGGAAGCTGTCCAAACCCTAAACCGTCACCTCCACCGCACTGAGAAACGCAGGGGACCAGATCCACGCAAATCACCTACAAAAAACCCCAGGGGGAAGCCTGAGGGAAAAAGGGAAGGGATCCCCAACCAAACAGGGATCCCTAGGAAGCACCGATCCGAAAAAACAACCAAGGAAACCCTAGCCAGCGGGAGGGGCACAGATAGTGGAGAAGGATCTCCCCCTAGGAGATCATCTGCAAACAACCACTCCCCGGGAGGGATGACCTACGTTGAGCCAGGGACTGGGCAGAAACCAGGAGCCATGGGAAGGGGAACAGGGGAGGGACCAGAGCCCTCCCCTCTCAACCCCTATTTTAATTATATTATTATGTAATCTTGATTTGTAATATTTATGTTCATAAATATATTTAACTTTTTTTGTTCACTTTTATTTGACTATTGCTTGTTTGAATAAATTATTTTTAGATCCGATTTATTTTAAAATAACATAAGACAACACTTATCTAAGGCTAAAAAATTTACAAGTTCCACTATCTTAAATTCTTCCTTGCACTATTCTCTCTTTTATGCTTCCTATGGTTCTTCCTTCTACTCCTTTTCTAATAATTCTTTGGGCTTTACTTCTCATTTTAATTTTTTTTTATTGATTCTTCAATTTATTCGTCTATAATAACTTTTTATTTTTCAGAAAATATTTTTCCTTTACACTAAAAAAACATCCTTTAATATTATTTATTTATTTTTTATTTTTTATTTACATGGTGAATAATTTTATTTATTTATTTACATAGTGTAATCGGTACCCGCCACGAATTCGGCAGACTGTCCAGCTTTTATGGCCGCCACAGATGCGTTGTTCGAAAACCGTATGCAGTCTGCCCCTATAACCACCATGCCGCAATCATTTTAAACCTTTTATGTCGTTGAAAACACCAAGAAAGGGACAACCATTCAATCTGATGAAACCCGAGATTTAAACCTTGGACCTCCACCCCTTGAATTATTTTTTTTAACTTTATAAAATACTTTTTTACATATTAATACTACCAATGAACCCAACCACTCATACCCAAAAAAATAATATCCCAATTATCTATAGTTTAGATTTCGCACTCAATCAACTTTGTATGTTTGATGCTTCGGAGAAAGTGGAAATGCAACCCAGAAAGCATAAGACAAATAACTATAAAGTTAGTAACTTATGCCCTTCTTATCGACATAATTTCTAAGCTAATAAAATTAAGTAGGATGTTTATGGTTATTAATTATGTGAGATTAGTGAAAGCAAAGTAAATATCCTAGGAGATCTACATTAATATTTGTTTCACAGTCCGTTGACGACTATAGCAGATCTACGTTATTGGAAAATGGCTGTGGGAAACATACATTATTATTTGTTACATAGTAAGTTGGGAACCATAGCAGATCTACATTATACAGTTCATAACAAAACGTCAAATCTCAAAACTAAATAAAGAAATTGGCTCTTTAGTCAGTCGCGTATCGGGCAGTGCTAATTAGTGTCCCATAAAATTCCGTTGGAAATGGATCTCATGCTTTCTAAGAAAATGCTCCGCGCTTGCAAAAACAATCTACATGTCATTTCAGGTACGACTGTGAGATCTCGCGCTTTCCAAGAAAATGCTCCACTTGCATGTGGTCCGCCCTCTGCAGGTACGACTATGAGTGTTAGAATTCCAACTATTTCTAAGAAGAGCTAAGGAGGACCTGACATGAACATGAACATGTGAGGGTTGCTTTCTAATCAAAGCTTCGTAGTATTAGGTTTTGTAATCCACCTGTATCGATAAAAAAGGAAATTAACGAAAGTCGCCACATTTAAACAGATTCTTATACAACCCGATGAAGTGAAGTCTATCATTAAATCTTTAATGTCGCGGTTTAAGAAAAATTTAAGAAAAATCAATAATAGTGTTCATTAAAAAACAAATCAAAACGTTGGCCGAAGATCCTCGCTTTTCCAAACTTTACATATTTTTATAGCAGGTTTGATGGTCCAGACTTTAAGATTTTAAATAAGTTTAACACTTGAATACCATAACCTTCCAAAAAAGAATTTGAATCTTACATTGATTTATTAAATTTTTTAATACATATATTAGTTAATAATTGTTTTAATGTTAATTATTTCATAAAATTGTATATGCTTTATTTATTTTATTTTAAGTAATATTTTTCACAAATCAAACTCGAATCACATCATCCATAATATAAATGGCCTTCCTTACCAATAAACCACACTTATAAAAATCATATATTTTACTTTTATTTTATTAATTAAAAATCGTTCCTTAGTTTCAAATTAAAGACTCACTGTTAATTTGGAATATGATATGCTTTGTTTCCTTTCTATTTCTAGTCATTAGACTTTTAAAGGGAATATTATATTCCACTTTTGCAATAATAATCTTACTTTATTAAATTTTTTAACAAATATTTATTATTTAATTATTTGCATATTCAATTAACTAAAACATTCAAACATGTTGTATTATAATTTGTTAATATTAATTCAGATTTTCCTTTATCCAAAAATATTGGTTTTTATCCATCTAGGACATGCTTTTTGATATTTAAATTGAACTTTGAATTTGAATGTAGTCAAGGTTGGATTCTTAAATTTTAATTTTAAATCTGAATGTTGTTTTGGGTATAGGTTTCTCCTATCTTGGTTTTTTTTGTCAGTTGATTGTTTGTGATAGTTTCTTGTATTTGCTTAATAAAAATTTATAAAAATCTGCAATTTATTTGATTGAAAGTTGCTTCATTAAATTTTAGGTTTGGTTCGCAAACTCTTTTTTTATTAGATCTAAAATTTAAAGATGCCTTTCAAAACTGTATTTACAAATTGGTTCTACCTCTAAAAACCCCCTGCAGTACTCTTTAATGTTTGTCCTCCTCTATTCAGAAAGCACCTAGATCTATTTTAAAACTAATATATCCCTGACAAGTAAACAGAGGTCTGTTCATTTCCCTGTTTTCTGTGGCTTGGGAAAAGAACCTTGGTTTTTGTAATGTAAAACGGTGTTCGGCAGAGAAAGGACGAAGGAGACCTGTAATGCAACCGCAGCTGGTATTTTAAAATTATAATATTTATAAAAGATCTTTACATTTTATTGTGTGGATATTTGTTACTTGTCTTCTATGCGTCTGGTTCCAAGAGGAACAGGGTAGCTGAGTCTGAACAGGGTTTCATTTATCAAAGCTCAAGCAACAGCAATGTTCGACGAAGGTCTACATCTTGACTAGTTATTTTTGGTTGACACCTATCATCTTTTGACTGTTATTTTTGGTTGAAACGCGGGACACTCATTGGCTTTGGGCTAATAGGGAAGATGTGCTCCAACAACACGGGTGTGGATCCTGTCCATATGAATCCCTATGATCTTCGCGATCTAATCCCACTGATGGCGACTTGACGAACTATTGTGAGTGCTTACATCATCCGTCATGTCAGCATTTTCGATAGGGCTGACGTACTGACTATGCCATAAAATTACATTTACACAATTTTCGCTCAAGCTTACAATTATGAAAGGCTCTTTTTTGAAATCTGAGAACATGCCGAGGATCAACTTTGACATTCAATCCATTGTAGGGGCATGCTTAGAAAGGATAAGTTGTAGTGCTTTTGTTCTCTTATATATATAATTATATTTTGTCCGAATAGCTGTCGTAACGTGAATCATCATATCAGCGCACCTTTAGAATGCATTGACTGTTTTATTTTTAAAGACGATAATTGACATTTTTTTCTTCGTTATTTGACATTTTTTTCTTCCGCGCTAAACAATTTGAATTACAGTGATGCTCTCTAATCTCCGTTAATGGTTTGATGGCTTTAAAACTAAGGAGAGATTTGTTTGAAAAGATTTAAAATGGGCTTTGGTAAGGTTGAAGCTCACTTAGTTTTTTTTTTTTTTAAGTTAAGGAATTTAATATATTGTTTGGGCTTTGGTAAGGTTTTGAAGTTAACTTAGTTTTTTTTTTTTTAAATTAAGGAATTTAATATATTGTTTTGGAAAGTGAATGCTGAAAAATTAATAGTTAAATTAATATCATTTAATATTTATATTTAATTATTATTAATGATATTAATTTTATGAGACTCATTTTTAAAGGTTATATAGGGATTTAATGACCCTAAATGCCTAGAGATTTATTTAGAACGTTCATTATTAATTAATATATTATAAATTTTATCATATTTATTAATTATTTTTAGATAATGCCTCATTGGAATTAGGTAATATTTTATTCCATTCATTTTTATAAACTATTATGAAAACTAACATGGTATAAAAGAAGGTATAAATTTTTATTATTTGTTTGATTTATAGATGATAGATTTCATTTTTAGCTTCTATTGAGGACAATTTCTATAGGGACTTGTAAATAAGTTTTTTTTTAAATTGATGACATAATCTAAAGAATAGGTTTTGATAGAAAACTCTAGTGGACTTGGATCGTGAGGCTCTTATTAGAATCAACATATTTGCTCTTAGATACATGCAAAAGCATGGAGACAAAGGTAGATCCAAGTATAGAAGTAGATTCTAAAGGTAGAGGCAAATTCAAAGTAGGTAGGTATAGGTAGATTCAAATGGTAGAGATAAATTCCAAAGGTAGGGGTAGATTCAAATGGTGGACGTAAATTCTAGTGTAGTTGATAGACATAGATGTAGTTGATATATTTGGGTGCATATGCAAAGTTTTTTTTAAAATATCATAGTGCAAACAAAGACAAGTGTACAAAAAAGATAAAGATAAAACCAAGAAAGGCATCAAACCCAAATATCTTATTTTTCTTCTCATGTTATTTTGTATTGTGGTCCAAAAGTTTGAAAGTTGAATAAATACATTTTGTGGAGCCAAGGCTAGGTTTTGAAAAACTAATATCCCAAAAATTATAGTGCATGCTTGTTAAGAAATGTTGAATAGTATAAAAAAGATAGGAAAAATATGTGAGATTAATTTTAAAATATTAGTTGATACCATGACTAACCCATCTCATTATAGACTAATTTTTTTATAAGAATGCATAGAGATATTGCAATAAGAGATGTTGGAATTGACTATAATAATGAGGAAAAAACAAGGCCTCATCTTAGAACAACATAAAATAATTTTGAAACAAGTTGTTCAAATCAATCTATTGGATATACCATTGGTAGAATTAAAATCCTCCACTACTATGGGCTAGTGTAGTAGTAATGATTTTATAAATGGATCCCGTATTTAGACTAAGTTGTAAATCAACAAAGAAAAATAAAATGAAGACAATCTATAAAAATAAATTAAATTTAGGCAACAATTGCAAACATGATGATAAAAGAACATGAACTGCAAAATAAATTAGAGGATACTAGATCATGGGTAGAAGTGGTAAGAGATCCAACAATCAAGTCAAAGGAGCAAAGATATTTAATAGATGAAAAAATCAAAATACAAAATTTTGAAGAAAAAGAAAGACCAAATATATCAATAAACATTATCATTAAGGGAATAAATGAGCATGAAGAAAAAAAAATATAACCAAATTAATAAGGGATTTTCTTTTTGATAAAATTTATTGAAGTGGACAAATTCATCAAGCATATTAGATATTTATACCAAGAAATGTAAGAGAAGACATGAGAACTAGACCAATCCAAGTCATAATATCCATTATAAGAGATAAAGGTAGGTTATTTTAAATAGAGGATTGCTACGATAGTCATATTTTTACTTGGGTGAGGATCTTACTCGCATACAACAATAAGATATGAGGATTGCATGAAAAAAGGTAAAGACAACAAGGAGTAAGGGTTAAAATGTATGGTTAAAAAATGGTAAAACATGCATTATAAATAGAACACCAAAAGAAATAAGATATTGGTACCCAATGGGAACACTTAATACTTGTGAGTAGGAATTGATGTGGATATCCATCAAAAAGAGGTCCTGGTCTAGGGCCCATAACTAGAACAAATTATGTAACTATAGTAATAGAAACACATGAACATGATGGATTCAAGATTCTAAATTGAGAAGGACACAAATACATATCACTATAGAATAAAGTAGTATAAAATGGAAAAGGTTTTGGTGGAGTAATAATTATATTAAATTCTTGGGATATACTCATATAGGTTGAGAAAGAAGACCCAAATAAACAAAATATATGGATTAAAATCACATATAATAATAAATTGATTTGTATTACAACTTGGTTTTTTGCTCCACAACATTAAAATATTTATAAGAAATATGGTTTAGATCATGAAGATCCATAGAATTCGATAATTCAGCTTAGAGAGGTGGTTTTAATGTATGAATTTAATGCTAGGACAATAAATATGCAAGCAAGTTCTTTAAAGGTTAGTGAAGGCATAGATGATAATCTAATATGACTAGAGGAAGAGGTTGATCACCATTGTTTAAGATGATCATATGATAGTCAAGGACCCATCACAAATTATGGATATGCACTTCTTAAACTATGTAGCATAGAGATATTGATCATCTACAATGGCATAAAGGCATGGTAAAAATATAGAAAATATACGAGTCAAACACATAGTAGACATGATATAGTTGTTTATAATATATTTTTATCAATATTAATTTCAACGATATAAGATCTAAATATTGAAGCAATTTCCATGGAGCTATGATCTACTCACAATTTAATGTACATAAAGATCCAAATGCAATAAAGTGGGAAAAGTAATATCTTCTAATAATTGAAGGAAAGACAATAAGAAACATCTATATAACAAAGAAAAATAAAAATAAAATTTAAATGTCACTCAAGCAAATTATGCAAAGAGAGGAAAGAAAGAGGAAATATATTTTCAAGCTTATACTTTTTATATCCACAAGTTGTTCAAATCAATCTAATGGAGACACCATTGGTAGAATTGAAATCCTCCAACACCATGGGCTTGTGTAGTAGTAATGACTTTATAAATGGATCATATATTTAGACTAAGTTGTAAATCAACAAAAAAAAAAAAAAAAAATGAATACAATCTATACAAATAAAATAATTTAGGCAACAATTGCAAACATGATGATAAAAGAACATGAAATACAAAATAAATTTAAGGAGATTAGATCATGGGCACAAGTGGTAAGAGATCCAAAAATTAATTCAAAGGAGCAAATAAATTCAATAGATGAACAAATCAAAATACAATTTTTCGAAGAAAAAGAAATACAAAATAGGTAAATAAACATTATCATTAAGGGAATAAACGAGCATGGAGAACAAGAAAATATAACCAACTTAATATGAGATTTTATTTTTAATAAATTTTATTGGAGTGGATAAATTCAATAAGCATCTATACCAAGAAATATAATAGAAGCCATGATAACTAGACCAATCCAAGTCACAATGTCCATATATAAGAGATAAAGGTAGGTTCTTCTAAATAGAGGATTGCTACGATCGTCATATTTTTATCTAGGTAAGGATCTTATTCCCATACAACAATAACATATGAGGATAGAATAGGAAAAGTTAGAGACAACAAGGACTAAGGGTGAAAAGATATGGTTAAAAAATGGGAAAGCATGCATTATAAATGGAATACACCAAAATAAATAGAATATTGGTGCCCAATGAGAACACTTAACATTGGTGAGTAGGAATTGACATGGATATCAATCAAAAAGAGGTCCTAGTCTAGGGCCCATAACTAGAAAAATGATGTAACTATAGTAATAGAAATACATGAACATGAGAGATTCAAGATTCTAAATTGAGAAGAACACAAATACATATCACTATAGAATAAAGCAGTAGAAAATGGAAAAGGGTATGGTGGAGTAACAATAATAATACAAAATCTTAGTATATACTCGTATAGGTTGAGAAAGAAGACCCAATTAAACATAATATATAGATTAAAATCACATATAATGACAAAATGATTAGCATTACAACTTGTTATTTTGCTCCACAACAAGAAACATTTTACAAGAAATATGGTTTAGATCATGAATATCCATATATGACATTCACAAAAGATGTCATAAAATATAACAAGCTTGGACAGGTGGTTTTAATGAATGAATTTAATGACAAGAAAATAAATATACAAGCAAGTTCTTTTAAGGTTAGTGAAGGCATAAATGATAATCTAATATGGCTGGAGGAAGAGGTTGATCACCATTGGTTAATATGATCAAATGATAGTCAAGGACCCATCACAAAGTATGGATAAGAACTTCTTAAACTATGTAGCATAGAGGAATTGATCATCTACAAAGGCATAAAGGTGTGTTAAAAATCTAGAAAATATACTTGTCAAATACATAGTAGACATGATATAGTTGATTATAATATTTGTTGACCAAAATTAATTTCAAGTATTAAGATCTAAAAATTGAAGCAATTCCCATTGATCTATAATCTAATCACAATTCAATATACATAAATATCCAAATGCAACAAAGTGGGAAAAGTAATATTTTCTAATAATTGAAGAAAAGACAATACAAAACATCTATATAAAAAAGAAAATTTAAAATGTCACTCAGGCAAATTATGTAAAGAGAGGAAAGAAAGAGGAAAAATATTTTTCAAGCTTATACTTTTGATATCAATAAACTAATAGATATAATAAGAAAATCCTTAGAATCATTTAAAAATTTAAAACCTAGAAAACCTAAAAGATGAAAGTTTCCATATAAATCCATGGTATGATGAATAATACAAAGTAGTAAGGAGACCCTTGAAAGAACAAGGTAAAGGGAAAACAAATAGAAATATATATAAACAACTATTGAAAAAAAAATACATAACAAGAAGGAAAACAAATTTCATATATCTTGCAAAGCATTATCCAATATAATTTTGAAAAGAGCTACAACAAAGCAAAAGGTATACAAAAAAAATATCACAAGTAAACAATGGTTATAGTATGTCAAGTAATTATATGATAGAAACAAAGAAAATGATACCCCTTCTATAAATGACACAATTGTAAATATTATTTCTCTAAAATATGTGAAGGAAGGCATTAAGAAAACAACAATAGGCGAATATTAGTATATAGATGTTTTGCAAGTTGAATATCTCAAGCGTGGGGTTAATATATTAGCATCACACATCCAAAATATGTTTAATGGTATTATTAGAGGAGGATTTTCACTAGAACCAATCTAGCCATATCATTGCATAAAAATGAAGACACCAACAATCCTTCAAATTATCATACCATCATGATTAATCCTTTTTTACAAAATATTTTGGTAGCATAGTAGAAAGCAAAATCTATTAGAATTAGGGGGAAGACAAGCAATAATATGACATATATGTTTTCATCATATGCTAGTGCAAATACATGTACAACCATCATATTTATACAATATGATATATCTTAGTTTCAAGATATCCTTCGATGTTTCATGTTTTGGTGTTTCACCTTCATCCTAAATTTATCTTCTCATTCTTTTGGGAGATTTCTATTCACCCACATGTGATATAAAATAATTATCCCCAAAATATAATAATTACATGACAATAGATAATGTAATATGTAATAAAATATAACATCAACCTTATTACACTATTTGATATAAAAATCCTTAAACCTATGATAATTAGGGTGGTACGCTGGAATTGTGCTCTAGCTTTGGATCTAGCACTCACTCTAGCTTTTCTAGCTCTGGATTTGGTTCTAGATAATCTCCATTGGGTGTATTTTTACATCAACCTCTGGGTCTGCCTCTAGGTCATTACCTATGGGTCTTTACCTTAAGGTCACCTCTAGTCCTTACCTTTGGATTTCCTCTAAGTCACATTTGGGTTGCCTCTAAGTCATCCTTTGGATATACCTTTAGGTCATCACCTTTAGGAAATCACCATATATATATATATATATATATATATATATATATATATATATATATATATATATATATATATATATATATATATATATATATATATATATATATATATAATGTTTCATTGCATGTTCTATCATTATAGGCTTCCAAGCATACCTTGTGTAGACACCAAAATAGCACCAATCCAATTATGTGACTGCAAACACTGATTGCATTGACACACACAACCCCAAGGGCAACCCCCAAATATTAAACACTGGTCCTAACCACTCTCACAGTAGTTTTGGAAGGTCAGGAGTCAATTGGGCACCTTCAGGCACTCTGCTCCATACTCATTCCACCCAGGGACGATTACAAACTGGTATTTGCCCCACCCAGGGATGAATATCAGTATTCGCTCCAGGGTGGGATGAATAGCAGGTTTGATGGGCAAAAAATCAAATCTTGACAAATGGCAGCTCAGATCCGCCACTAAATTCTTCCTTCATCGCATGAGAGTGTGAGTGAGTATTTTCGAGCGTTAGAGGCAGTTACAGGGGCAGCCATGAAGCCCCTAATCAAAGAGGAATCTTCCCTCCCCTAGAGAGGCATGATTGCCAAGTGGTGCCTCTGCATGCTCATCCAAAGAGACCTCCAGGTTTATAAATTGGTGAGTTTTCTCACCACAAATGAGGGAGAGAAGGAGCATTTTGAAGGAACAAAGTGTTGTCATTTTACTTACACACTCGCCTCCTTTTGAGTTGTGCCTTTCACATCCTAGATCTCTTTTGGAAAGGAGGTCATAGGGTGGTTATTGGAAGCGCAAATCCGAAACCAAAACCTAAAATTTTGCCACAATATCCCACAAAATTTTCTGAAAATACCCCACAAGAGGTTTTGGACCCATCCCAAGTGGATTGGTTTTGAAATCGGGCCCCAAACGGTGGGCAGCCTGACCCCGGGCACCCCCCCCACACTGCTACAGTCCTAATCACCCCGCTCTGGAGTGATTGGAAATATGTGGAAAATTTCTATTTTTTTATTATTGCATTTAATTCTATTCTACTTAGATAGGTTTTCATTCAAATCTCGTATCGTTCTGAGCAATTTTGATCATGTTTCTATTATTTCTCGCTTTTGCTAACATGCAGGTAGCATCATAAAATTCCTATTGATGGATGTCAAATTGGGAAAATCTAACCATCTGGGTCTTCCCAAAATACCCCCAATTAGCTAACCCAAAACTTTACAAGTGATTTGGGGCTTCTCGGATGTGACATTTGGCACAATACCTTTTTGGCATTTTGTTGCAGGTCTATTCGTCCTGTCCCGGAGTGAATACAAATCTATGGTGAATTTTTTGACTATTCCATTTGTTGTGTTTTCTTCGTAATGTTTTGATACCCTTGTCAAACTTTCAATTCATTTGGAGCCATTTTAGTTATCATTTTATTTATATCTTGCATGCACTAATCGAAGGTGTAGGGATTGCATGTTTTATTTCATCCGTAGGTGCTACTGACTATTTCTTGTTTCTTTAAACGTAATATATGGATCTTAGAGGAGACACAAGGAGTCAAGACTCACCAATGCAAGCGGCGGTGATGTTTGTTTCGACCATTTTACATGTGGGCACACGGAAGAAGGAATGGCATCCATGGGTGTAACGAGAACGCATATTTAACGCTCCTAGCCCTTAGAAGGGGAGGAAGCGCATTGTAATCGAGTTCTAAAAAATATCAATAAAAAGGTATGTCTTCCTTATTGGCTTTTGTTTCGATTTGATTTGTTCATGCTTTCCCTATTTTCATGCACTTTCAATTCATAGGATTTAGTGTTAAGTTTATTTCGGTTTGCATCGCACTTGGATTTTCTTTTTTGCTTCCATATCCTCGTGCTTTCAGTGGCGATCACGATGGTATGCTTGTCCTCTATTTTTAAGATCAGAAATTTGATCAAAACTTGATTTTTTTTGCTTGCAGGTACCGAGTTTTCCAACACTGGACTGCTGTTCGTTCCATCCTGTGGTGAATACAGAGCTGGAATTCATCTTACCTAGGGACAAATGGGCATTTGTCCCACCCTATGAGGAATACATTTTTGTAATTCATCCCTCCATGATATGAATAGTTGTTTGTGCAGTTTCAGGACAAAAACTCAAAACCAGCAGATTTGGGCAGAGAAGAGGTAAGGGTCTTGAATTCTTTTTGTCATTTTCTGTTTTCTGTTTCCTATTTTTTTGGTTCTTCGCTTGCTTAGGAAAATTTGTACTGCATGTTTATTTCCTTTCATGAAAAGTAAAAGTAACCCCACACATCACGTGGCAACATAAACACCAAGGAGCTAGTTGTAAAACCCTAGCCCTTGATCAAGACCAACGGTGGATTTCATCACCACCTTGGCTTGAATTTTGCATTCATAAACCCCGATCGCTACTGTTGCTAGACATAAATCCTAACGAAAGCTGACCAAGTGTAGCTGGGGTGATTCCTAGTGCATGAGGATAAGTATTCTATGGTAGGTGTCAAAAACAAGGTGATTCCCCTTCCATACCGCCTACGTTCCACGTACCATCTTCTCTCACGTACCAACAATTTCCCTCACGTAAGGGCGGGTATATAGAGAGGTTGGTATATTGGCCTGGCAATGGTATATCGAAGGGGCGACCATTTTTGGGAGTCATAAGAGCCATCATATTGCATTTAAACGTCCTTTACAAAATCTTTCAAAACAAAATCAAAACACACTAAACTAGGTTTAGGGCACACCTTTAATATTTAAACGAGATAATCATTGTTTTGCGTGTGTGATCCTTTCTATTTAGTGTAGCATAAAAATCATAAAAAGAAATAAAAATCTACGCATCTTGTAGGAAAGCACCACCATGGTGTACACCCGTAGCCAAGCCCAATCAAGGGCGAAAGCTATGGAGAGTGTACAAGGGGGCACAAGTTGCCTCCACTATAGCCCCAAGGACTTGGTCATACCACCTTGGCAACCTGACCCACAAGAGAGTCCACATCGTGCCATTTCAGAATGGGACTATAGAGGCACCCCTTTGAGGGGCACTCCTATCTAGTATAGGCCCTTTCAAGAGGAGTCCTTACGCATGGCCCTAAATATAAATGGGAAGGCTCCCTTAGAAGCTCGGTATGAGTGGCCACCACACGATGAAGCGCTAGAAAAGCATCAGGTCTATGAGGAGAGTCTGCATGATTATGTCATCCCTCCTTTACCCCCCATCATTATTAGGAATAATAAGCCAAATATAGAGCACAAGGCTCTTCAAGCAGGGCAAGCCAACTCTGCCCGCCCCTTTCACATAAATGAAAGGGAACATGAGGAAGACCACTACATTCCTCAAGAGCAACACATAGCATGGGAGCAATGCGCCTCTGCACATGCTATCTACCAAAATCACCCACTGAGGCCAGAGCCTCGAGTGAATATTGCCAACCTCGATAGAGGGAAGCAACCTATAGAGATCTCGGATCATCATGACCGGGATAAATGTGTAGGAGAGGCATCTAGGCCTCCTAGACTCAAGATGGCAAAATAAATCAACCTGGCAGTCACTAGACACACCGCCCACCAAGCATAGATCACGCAACTTGAGCAAGACCAACAGTAGCTAGAGCATCTATATCGCCTTAGCAAAGAGCGCATTCGATGCCAAACAAATGAGCTGCTCCATAACACGGTGCCTGAGAGGGTTCCAACCCCTCGCACCCAAAGAGCAGAACCGTATGAGAAGCGCAACCCCTTGGTACGAGATAGGTCCCCATGACCTTACCAAGTGTTGCCTTCGAGACCTCCTAGACTTGAGCGGGAGGCCACTCCCAGGAACAACGACAGGCTCCCTCTATGGGGACCCACCCATGGTCATAGGTCTCGGCCAGAAACTCCTCAAGAAGCCTATGAGGAGTATGAACAAGAAGAAGAGTGGGCTGAAATGCCCTATCAAGGCAGAGGGGCTGCTCTCCGGCCACCCCTCCATAGGCCTCAAGTTTCCCACAACCCACAACGAGAATAAACTAAAGAGGAAGATATTAAATATTCAAATGCATATAAAGCACTGCTAGAGCATTTGGAGTCTATGTAAACCAAGACTTCTTAGCCCCAAAAGCCCACGTTATGCCAACTCTACAGTCATCCTGTGCATCCATCAGTGCCAGCACCCCCTTACCCTAAACACTTTAAACTACCCCAGTTTGCAATATTTAGAGGCGAGGAGGATGCCCAAGAGAATGTGACTAGATTCCTGAGCCAATGCTTTGGCATTCAGGATAATGATGCTTTGTTGTTAAGAACATTCATCACCAAATTTATAGGCCTTGCCTCGGATTGGTTAACTCAATTGCCAAAGCACAGCATTAGCAACTTAGATCAGCTAGTGGATGTGTTCCTTGAACACTTTGACTTCAACACCAAGAAGAAGGTGTCACTAAGCGACCTAGCCAGCCTCAGGCAGTATGAGGAGGAAACCATGGCAACCTATGGGAATCGGTGGAGGACTCTGAATTGTAAGCTACCCTACCTCCCTCCTATGTTTGACCTCACACAAATGTTCTCAAAGAGCTATTTGAGATTGATCTATGTGCTATTGCAGCTATAGCAATATGCCACCTTAGAGGAAGCTCTAGCACAAGCCAGAATCATTGAAGAGATCAAGATTCAAGATGGCGAGAAGAAGAAAGAATGGTCTAAGAACACCAAAACAAGGACCATGCAACAGAAACCCACTGCGGTCAATCAGGTTGCTATCAACGTCCCTAAGCATGCACAAGCAACACAGCCCCAAAAGGCTAACTATCAGGTGGTGCCTCTTAACAGCTATGACCAAGAAAATCAAAGGCAAGAGCAAAATCTATAGCATTGCCCTAGGCAACAATTCACACCCTACACAGAGTCCAAAGACTCCTCGTTTGATCGCTTGTCAGTCGCAAACTTGATTAACCTACCTGAGATTCAACCCATAGATCCCAACGTGCCAAAACCTAAGGGCTACAGGGAAGATTTGTACTGTAGGTTCCATATGGGAAGGGACATGACCTTAATGCACGTTGGAATTTTAAGGGCTTGGTGCAAGACCTAATTGATAACAAGACATTAGTGGTGGATAGTCCTGTGGCACCAAGCAACCAACAAATTAGGGTCTTTAAGGACCCATTGCCTGCCCATGATGCACAGGCAAAGACCTTACAAGTCAACGAGGTAACATAGAACTACCCCATGTAAGGGTATGTAGGGATGATCAATATAGTGACTCAAAACAGGAGGCATCTGAGTGTAGCTTCCCCCGTGGCGACTATAGGTGAGGTGCCAACAACGTCACAAATGCAACAACACCTTACACATCCTCCTCTGCCTAGACCCACGACCACAATTTGGACCAAAATCACTCAAAGCTTGAGGACCACATCGGATAGGCTCTCCATATACGAGCTCATACAACAATCAACACCCCATCGGGAGGCTCTAATGGAGATATTGAAAGCCATCAAGTTGCACCCCCATGAAGAAAATTCCTTTAACAACTTTATGGGACATGTCAAATTATGCATGGAGCCAGTCATCACCTTTCGAGAAGACGAAGTGAAATCAGTGGCTGATGATGTGGCGGATCCACCCCTGCATGTTATCACATGGGTCAACTGGATTTTGTATAAGAGGGTGTTGGTAGACACTGGCTCGTCCAGTAATATCATCACAACAGTGGCATTGAAACATCTAAAGTTGCCAGCATCTCATATTACGGCTTCCACATATACACTACAAGCATTCAATGATGCAATATGCTCGATAGTTGGTACAATTGTTCTACCCATCCAAGTGGGACAAAATACTATACCTACATTGTGCCATATTTTGGAAGGTGAGATGGCCTATAACATCTTGTTGGGTCAGCCATGGATTAGGGACATGAAGTGTGTCCCTTCGATAGCGCATCAGTGCTTAAAGTATACATTTGAAGGGGAGGTACATGTAGTCTTGGCAGACTTAGACCCCTTCAAGTATTGCAATGCGATGCAGTTGATGCTGCAATCGACCCTTCCATCCACGCATTTGGACTTTTAGTTGAATCCATCTAGATAGGGTCCGACTCCACAGGCATCCCCATCGACGAGTCCACCAAAACCATAGTCGGGTCCATCTTCATCGGTTGGTCCTTCACCAACAATGCCACCTACAGTGGCCACATAGAAGGAAAAAGGGAAGAAACCCCTGGAAGAGGCACCGCCATCAGTATCAACTATCTCTACTGAGGAGATGCCTAGCAGAATGGAATTCGAGGCTCCCAGTCCACCCGACATGGAGTGGACTCCGGAAGGACTTACGTTCCCTCCCCCTCAATCACCAAAAATCATTGTTGAAATGGCCAATACGGGCCTGGGGGAGTATTTGGTGTAGAATATTATAGCAACACCCGCACTGGAGTCCATGCAAGACATGGGGAGACCTCGCCTCCCCATCGGTACTATTGTTCCTCTAGGTTACTCGCCGAACCAGATAAACTTTGTGTATGGGGGCCTTGATCATGGTACTGATCCATGCATGCAAGAGGACGAAGATGAAGAGCCCTTTGCAGAAGATGTCAATTATTTGTCCAACCCAGATTTTGCTTTAAGATACCTTGGCCAATGCAATTGGCATGGATATGGGTTAGGTAGATATGAGCAAGGAGTGCGCATTATTTGCCAACCAAGATATCAGATGTCGTACGACAAGTCAAGGGTAGGGTTCAACCACCCCCTGCCCTTAGACATATTGGTAGAGAACATGCAAGGCCTAGGGATAGGCAACAAGGGGGGATTGGCATTAGACCTATATGCCAACCCTAACACGACATATACACTAGGAGATTATCTCCCATTGTTGACAACCAACCTTGTTGACCTCAACAACCCTTTCCCTTCGCTTGAAAGAGGAGAAAGTTCAAAAACACACCTACAAGAGAGGTGTAGACAAGAGCAGGAAGGATCTTTAGAAGATGAGTCAGAATATGAGGTAGCACCATGGGATCCCTTCGAATCAAATAGCAATCACTCACAAGTGGTCCCCATGGATGATTATCAAGAAAGCCTCTTGACCATGTTCCCTTTGGAGGCTCCCATCGAGCAAGTGCCACCACAAGACAATCAGGTCCCCCCACAGAGAGTGGAACAACCACAATGGGTCTAGATAAATTTTCTTGAGCAGGACGAGCCATTAATACCTCAAACGATTATCAGAGCCAATGAAGGCTTTTGGATCTCTGATAGAGATTATGAAGATGAAATAGAAATGGCATATCTTAATCACATCCGACAGATGCAACAACAATACCCCTTGGAGATTAACAACATATTTGAACAACTAAACATAGTGCCAGGGCATTAGTGGTATGTAGACCCAACGCGGTGGGAACAAGTGTTGAATCTGCCACTCTGGGCATATGGAGAATATCTTTCGCCCAGAGACCCTATAGTAACATCAGTGCCGAGGGCAGACCCTATCTTCCTATCCGCACATAGGGATGATCCATTCGTGCATATACCTCTAGAGCTAGACCCGAAGCACAAAGAAAATCTAGAATGTTCGAGTCACCACACCCACGGTAATGGAGACCAAAATCATGTCATCAACATGATCTCCATTGACTTAACCACCCCCATCCATAACCCGACCGATCCAGCATAGTCGTTGTATCTAGACATAGATGCCATAGACTGGGGTCACGTCAATTCACCTCCATCCCCATCAAAGTACTGACCTTTCGGTATAATGCTTCATTTTACCCTAGGGCCAACTCAGGATATCTTTCATGTTGAAGAGGAACCCGAGGTTTCCAACATAGATTTTAACTCAGCAAATGATATACATTTGATCCCAACTCCATACCAGTTGGAGGATGGATCCCACATGTCAGTCGAGGAGATGACTGATGTAGATATCGGCTCTGATCCAATGAATCCACAGATTATCAAGCTGGGGGTAAGCTTATCCCCCGAAGAGCAAGCCTACTACATTACCCTTCTAAAAAAAAAGAAGGAGGTTTTTGCATGGTCCTACAAGGACATGCTAGGGCTAGATCCATAGCTAGTCATGCATAATCTAACGCTTGATCCAACAGTCAAGCCAATTAAACAAAAACTACGTAAGATGCACCCAACAGTGGCCTTGAAGGTCAAAGACGAATTGCAAAAGCTATTGGATGCACAGTTTGTCATCTGTGTGGACTACCCACCATGGTTGTCCAACATAGTGCCCATCAAAAAGCCTGACGAGAGGATTCACATATGCACTAATTTTTGAGATCTAAACAAAGTGAGTCCTAAGGATAATTTTCCCTTGCCAAGCATCGATGCATTGGTATACGCTATAGCAGGTCACGAAATGCTATCCCTCATGGATGGTTTCTCGGGATACAATCAGGTGCGTATCAATCCCGAGGACCAACTAAAAACGGCGTTCACAACGCCTTGGAGGACATTTTGTTATAAGGTCATGCCTTTTGGCCTTAAAAATGCTGGCGCCACCTACCAACATGCCATGATATACATCTTCTATGATTACATGCATAAAAGTTTGGAAGATTACATGGATGATTTGTTGGCCAAATCTCTTTTGTGCCCAGATCATCTCGATGACCTAAGAAAGATCCTCGATCACCTCATGGAACATAAAGTCAGACTAAATCCCAAGAAGTGCATATTTGGCATCACATCTGGAAAACTCTTGGGTTTCACAGTCTCAAAATGAGGCATCAAGGTGGACCCAAACAAAGTCAAGGTAATCCTTGAAATGCTTCCCCCCACTACCATCAAGTAGCTCAAAATCCTGCAAGGAAATATCGCGTCAATTAAGCGCTTCATAGTGCAGCTATCTGACAAGTGTCGACCCATGAACAAACTATTGCACAAGGGGGTCGCATTTCACTGGGATGATGAGTGCCAGTCAGCCTTTGACGACATTAAGAAATACTTGGCTTCACCGCCAGTATTAGCACCACCTAGACCAGGAGTGTTGTTCTACTTGTACATCTTAGCTACTGAGGTGGCACTGGGTGCCATGCTAGCCCAAAAAAATGAACTTCACAAAGAACAGGCTACTTACTATCTTAGCCGCACCCTGGTCAGTTATGAACTTAACTATGCATACGTTGAAAAACTCTGCTTGGAAGTGGTGTTTTCTACCAAAAATCTACGCCACTACATGTTGAGCAACACTACGTATGTTGTGTCTAAGGAGAATCCATTGTGATACATGATGAGTCGTACTTATCATAGTAGCCGCACGGCGAAATGGATCATGTTGTTGACGAAGTTTGACATAGAGTTTATTGGACATAAATCCATCAAAGGACAAGTCATAGTTGATCAACTAGTAGAGGCTCCTCTTGAAGATGATCAGCCTCTAGTCATAGAACTACCCGATGATGGGGTCTTCCATGTCTTAGAATCGCCAGATTCTGATGAGCCTAAGTCCCAGGCCGACATAACCCTATTTTTTGATGGTTCTAAATGTGAGCAAGGGGGATGCATGGGAATTATATTCTTCACACCACAGAGGGCTCCAATGCCTTTGTCATTTAAATTAAACTTCCCATGCACCAACAATAATGCTGAATATGAAGCCTTGCTCATAGGTCTTCAGACAACAATCACCATGAACATCAAGCGATTGAACATCTTTGGTGATTTGTTGTTAATTTTCAACCAATTCAAAGGGGTATTCCAATGTAAATGCCTAGTTCTGTAGGCCTACGAAGCCCTTGTGGACAAATTCTTGGCAAAGCTTTAATGGTATGACATCGAGGCATTCCCTCGGTCATCAAATCATTTTGTGAACACTATGGCCTCCTTGGGCTCACTAATCCCGCAAGAAATTTCTAGTGATATGACAACCATTCAATTCAAAACACTATCACAATCTGTGATGGAGCGCGCAAGCTCTGACTTAACACCAGGAATCCACCTGATCCTGATTGAATCGTCCTTAGACAAGTTCTATCGAATCCATGATTTTCTGAATCATGCTAACTAGGGGTCCTTGTTCTCCCCTACTCCCCTTAATAGCAACACAATGCTATTCTTACAAGTTCTTTCCCGCTCAGCTTTTTCTAGGGATGAACTTCAAGAGGGATTGGTTGTTCATACCGTCAAGGCTTCTGATCAACAGGATTGGTATTCACCCATAAGGGACTACCTCAAGTTAGGTAACCTCCCACTTGGATTGACGCATGCTACAAAATGAACATTCAAGCAAAAAGCGACAAAGTATGTCTTGTTAGGAGACATTTTGTACCATCATAGCTACGAAGGAATCCTCCTTCATTGCTTGGACCAGTAGGAGTCCACTTGGGCGATCGCCCAAGCACATGATGGTATGTGCGATGGCCACTTTAGTGGTATGGCCATCACAAAGCGCATTCTCTGCATGGGCTATTATTGGCCATCTTTAGAGTGAGATTGTTGCACATATGTATGAAAGTGCGTGAAATGTCAACACCATGCTAATTTGACACACGTACCTTCCCAGGCCTTGTAGTCGATCCAATTGGCTTGGCCATTTTTGTAGTGGGGCTTAGATCTAATCAAAAATATCTCCCCTACATCATCCGACCATCACATGTTTATCATAATGGCCACAGATTACTTCACCAAATGTGTGGAAGCAATTCTACTTACCTCTATGACTGGAACCCACATTTCGGAGTTCATTTTACATAATATCATATGTCGTTTTGGTATTCCATCCAAGATAATTTTGGATAATGGGACGTCATTCAAGAACAAAGACGGGTGTGCTTTGACCCCAATGTACAAAATTCAACACAATTTTTTGACACCCTATTATTCGCAGGCAAATGGACAAGTAGAGGTGTCAAACAAAACTCTAGTTACCATCCTCAAAAATACAGTCACAGACAGTCATAAGGATTGGCACATTTAGATCCCACTTGCCCTATGGGCTTATTGCACTAGCATTCGGACACCCACTGGGGCAACTCTATTTTTGCTCGTGTATGGCTCCAAGGCTGTCATACCTCTCGAGTTGGAAATTCCTTCCCTGTGCATATCAATGCAAGAGTTCATCGATGATGACACTGCACGGCAGGCCCGGTTAGACCAGCTTACATTGCTCGACGAATGATGCATTAATGCTCTCGAGCATTTACATATCTATCAAGAAAGACTAAAGAAAGCATACAACATGAAAGTTCACCTGAGGGACTTTCAAGTTGGTGACTTGGTCTTAAAAGAGAACCAACAGAACTCTAGCTTGCTACCCCATCTAAGGGACAAGTTCACGACAAACTGGTTAGGTCCCTATGTAATTGACAATAAGATAGGACCTGGAACATATCGGCTAGCCTCTCTTGATGAAATCAAGGAACTAGAACCCTTGAACATCAGTCATTTATGGCAATTTCATATCTAAAAGAGCCATAGCCCAAAAAAAAAGCTCCAAGGATTCCCACAATCACTTGGTCATCCCCAAAATGCCCCAAAGGTGGCCATTACCCCTTTGGTAAAACCAAAAAGCTCCAAGGATTCCCACAATCGCTTGGTCATCCCCAAAATGCCCCAAAGGTGCCCATTACCCCTTTGGTCAAACCAAAAATCTCCAAGGATTCCCACAATCGCTTGGTCATCCCCAAAATGCCCCAAAGGTGCCCATTACCCCTTTGGTCAAACCAAAAAGCTCTAAGGATTCCCACAATTGCTTGGTCATCCCCAAAATTTCCCAAAGGTATCTACAATCCCTTTGGTCAAACCAAAAGCTCCAAGGGTTCACACCACCGCTTGGTCAACCAAAAGCTCCAAGGATTCCCACAATCGCTTGGTCAAAAATAAGAAAATTCAAAAATAGTAGAATCATCAAAAATAACAAAAATTTGCATCTCATTTCCAGGCACGCTCAAACTCATCACAACAATAAAGATCTCTTTTGCATCTCATCTTCATACTCACAAAAATCAATCTATCAAAAACACAAAAATAATAGCTGCATTAAGCATAACATCCATACATTGCATATTTGTGGTCATACAGGCCAAGGCAACATAGACTGTAATTACTTCGCCAATCCATCTTGTTCCACATTTCTCCATCAAAAATAAATGCCATTCACTTCTTTTACCATATCATAGTCAATGGTATTCTAATGTATCAAGAGTTTTCGTCATTCAGTCATCATTAGCTTTCTAGACAAATACTTTACAAAGTCAGATAGATTTTGCAAAGGTAGAGTTCTACTTGATCACACCTTGTTACGTAGCATCCCAACACAAATTAAAACACATAAAAATTCCCAAGTTGTGTGAACGAAAGATGAAACCTGCAAAGCAATCCAGGTCACCATAAGCAAAACGGTTATCTTGCTCATCCCCCTATGTGAATGACCACAAGAGTGCTGAGAGTTGGCAAAAGGACAAGCATCTTCCCTACCCAATTCCCCAAGAATCCCAAGTTCTCAAAAAGTTGCAAACATTATAAAATCTTGCAAAATTCAAAACTCCAAAAAAAAAAAAAATTGACATCACCACAAAAGTGCATACATCAAAAGGCACATACAATAGTGATTCTCATCACTTGGAATTCAAATCCCTTACTCAAAATAAAAAAACATATATAAATAAACAATGATTTTTATCACTATATAAGAGCAAGTATCCCAATATAATTGAAGAAAATAAGGGAGTCGAACTTGAATCCCTGGAACTCTCAGCATTCATAAGGTCATGAAGTAAACCTCAGTACCAATTTGGTGGATAGCCGATCAGTCACTAGTGGCAAACTTCCTGCATGACGATAGATTTGTCATAGTAACTCGTGTACAGATCAATGTTTGCATGCAGATGAGCTAGCTTATGGCATCCTAGATAACACCACGGATTAATCTAACTAAATACAACAAAGGAGTTAGTGGAGCTAATTAGGTGATCCTCAGTACAGGTTTGGTTGATAGCCTATCTGGCACTAGCGGTATCCTGATAAATACCACATAAACAAACTCAATTGCACACATAGGGATGTGAAATAACTTGGTCAAGAACAAGTCCGATTCATACCTTTTTCAAAAGTCTTGTCAGATAAAGTACAGTGGCGGCTAGTTAGTTAAAACATCTAAGTCTCAAAAAACTTTAACTATACCCCGAACCAACCGTGATATCTTTCACCCTCGCATCGCCATCAGAAAATACAAAAAAAAAAAAAAAAACATGTATACATAGAAAGTCCTGTACCATAGCAATCCATAAGAGAAAAAACCATAAGTTCTAAACAGTCTATGGTGCCATCACCAAAAATCACAAATTCAATTCCTCCATTCCATTTGCATCTCATTTGCATCCATCATAACCTATGCATCCATCAAAAGTAAATTAACATACATACATACACATTCATCAATCATCAAGCATAACATGACATCACCACACGTGGATAAATAAAAGAAAGTCATCTGTATATATATCATCAAAAATGCTTGCAGGCTACAATAACTGGTCATTTGACCCCACAAAAGCAAAACCTCACAAAATCCCCAAGCCTAGGGTGTCGGCCACCATGATCATGCAGGATCAGTGCGATAGGAACTACCCCTCGTGGTGTGGGTCCTATGGGACCCCTTAGGGTGGTTACTGCAAGCCCCTGCATCATGCCTGCTAGACCCCCCCTCATCCAATCACCTACGACGAGACGATGTTGACTGCTCAGTCTCACTACCCCTCATCCGATGCAAAGACCCACCTCTAGAGGGCTCAGGTACCTGCACCCTGAGGTGGATGATCTCTCCCTCTAGCTCCATCTAATGCTAGCACCAATCCACCTCACACCGATGATACATTGCTACTACATCATCACGCTACTCCAGCTGCATCCGTAGGAGACCCCTCTCTCGTGCAGCATTGTTATCCCCATCCTATCAACGGTACGCAGCCAATGCATTCTCCCGCTTTGCCAGCTGCATTCATAGGAGATCCCTCTCCCGCAGTGCATCCCCGAGCTCTTCATCCCACCTCTGGAGTAGCCCCTCCAATCATGCATTCTCAACACACAACCCTACCTCATTGTCCCCCAAAATTGCCTGATGCATAGGCGAATCCAGGACAGCAGCCTGCTTCGACTCCCACTACTTTGAGATGTCCTACATCTCTGGCTGATCTGAAAACCCAAAATCTGCATCCACATCATCCATCTCCACCATGTTCGCATCCTCCAGCAGAGCTTCCCACTCATCCCCTGGTGCCTCTGCACCCTCCCTGCCTATTGTTGCTACCTTCGCGTCTCCCAGTGGCCCCTCTCCCTGCCATCACCGCAGTATCCACCACTGGTCGTACTTTGTGGTAGTCCTGACGTCGTCCACATCTAGGATGTCGATAGCTATATCCAAATCCTTGCCCATCGATGCAATGACTGGTCGATCCAGAGTCCTGTCGTCCCTCAGGCATCAATAGATCATGGGATCACTAGGCAACCCCTGGCGCACCCCAAACTGTCTTGTCACCCAACTGTAAGGGAAGAACTCCTGCTTAGTCCCATGTTGCCCAATCAGCCACCACCGCCTACAAACCCATTTAAGCCACTCTCTAGCCTCATTCCAGGCTGGACAGTCCCGATAGGGGCACCAAGATACCTCCCCTGGAGTAAGCCAAGCGAAGGCCTCAGCATAGTGCCCTACGACACCTGCCCACCGCTGACTCTACCCCTGCTCCTCAGACCATCGCCATAGAGCCGCGTAACCTATATCCCTATCCACCATCTCTACCCGAGTAGTCCACGGTAACCCCATCGGCCTCTCCACCGCTATGTTTTGCCAAGCCTAGCTCTACGACAGATAGCTGCAACTAATCCCCTTCCACCTCCAATAGTGGACCTCGTACAGCTCACCATAGAGCTGTGCCAGCAGCGTCTATCCCCATCTCATGATCAAAGGCTCATGCGTCGAACACTCCATCAGCCAACAGACCACATCTAGCAGGTTCCACAAGAACCTCGCACCCGATGAGTCAGGTAGTAGCATGTTGGAAATGAGGCCCATAAGTACTGCGTGCCTCACTCCCAACAGCCCCTTCTCCAGCCACCACCAAACTAGAATCCTGCCAATCTAGAAGTTGACCTCTGCCCTCTCCACTAGGCTATCCACACCTACCTCCTCCCCATTCCTAAAGCATCAGGTCAGTACAATTGTCCGCTGATCACGCGGCATCATCCTGATTGGCAATCCATCTATCGAAATCCTTAGAATCTGATAGACATCCTCCAAGGTCACTGTCATCTCCCCTATTGGGATATGGAAGGTGTTGGTCCAGATATCCCACAAGTTGATCAGGGCCATCATATAGGTCTGATCCCCGACCACAGGCTCCAGTCAAGTCACCTGCTTGAGCCCAAGGTCATCAAGCCACTCTCGGTCAGCCAAAGTCAGTGCCTCTCACGCTTCAATAAAAATAGTAGGCACATGATACCGGCTCTTCACAACCTGCAAAAGAAAACAACACAAAACATTAAAATCATGAAAAATTGTATAACAGTAACATGAATATACAACAATGCATAAAAAATTGTACAACTAAAAACAACAAAGTTCACAAAAATTCAAAACATTCACATTTTGTCAATCTTAAGGTTTTTGTACTCTAAGTTTAAAACTGACAGACAACATAAAAAATAAAAAATAACAATTTTAGACTTTTATCATGTCTTTTCAAAATACATGTAAACTAGGGTTTCATTTTTTTACGAAGGCAAATAAAAAAAGAAAAACAAAATTTTAAACTAAGTTTTGAACTAATTTTTTACTTTCAGTTTTGATCTTTGGTAAACTAGGGTTACATGAAGATTTTCAGTTACGTTTTAAACTAAGTTTTCAACTAAGTTATAAACTAACTTTTAATCTTTGTTTACCTAGGGTTTTTACCTAAGTTTTCATGGAGCCATAAAACAACAACTCACGCATAACGACATACGTTTAAGTAGGGCTTCCATTTTTAATTTGAACAACAAACTACAAATGGAACAATAAATCAAAGTGCGGTATTAAAAACTGTAACAACAAAATGCAAGCAATAATGAGGACAATCACTTACTGGTTTCACTTCGGCTTCACCGCTCGATCCGGTTCATGAAATCATGATGTTGAGAGAAATTTGGTAGCGCTTCGCTTCGCAGAATCAACCTCTTCCTCCTCAGAGCTCCAAATCGCTAGAAAATTCAAATGCAAATGAGCCCAAAACTCAGTTTTGGCCCTTAAATAGGCTTTTTGAGCCTGTAATCGTTCCTCCCTGGGACGAGCGCTTTAGTTAGGACTCTTCCCACCCTGGGAAAATTACTAAAATGGTATTCTTCCCACCCAAGGATGAATACAGAGCAAAAATTTCAAAAAAAAAAAAAAAATGCACCAAAATACACCAAAACAAGCAATAAAACTGTCCGATAAGAGTGCTTTTGCACCTGACATTTCGGGCATGCAAAATAGATGTTGAGGTTACAAATACTCACTATCCTATTCCCTAAGAAGGCTACCATAGCCGGACCGCTCCACGAGAAGACGGATTGTCGAGAATTTCATCCCCAAATGGCGTCACCAAAAGGGTTAAAACCCAACCAAAAATAGCAATAACATTGCCGAACGAAGGTGCCTCTGTGCCTGACATTCGTAGCATCCAAAACTGATGTTGGGGTCACAAATTGTCACTATCATATTCCCTAAGAAGGCTACCATAGCCGGACCGCTCCATGGGAAGATGGATTTGTGCCAATTTTGGCTCCAAAAAGCGTCACAAAAAGGTCCACACCCACCAAAAATAGGTCTAAACGTTGGAACACTGCACACACATTCAACGATAAACATCTGAAGGCACCCTTACATATGTCATATTGGGTCAAGCGACTCGTCGCTTTTCTCATGTAGGTCATTCCCTCATCGATTCCTCGCTTGAGGGGGTAGTCACACTTAGTCAACAATCAACAAATACACACCTAATCATGGAAATGGCATGCATTCAAAGAAAAATTGACAAAGACAATCACGCCCCTACTTGGGGCAGCAAACAAGCAATAATCACAAGCTAATAAAACACTTGGCATTTTGTGAATCATGAACTCAAGGTTCCCACAGAAAAAAGGTTGTGCCCTTTGCCTATTCATGACTGATCAATGTCCAAGATCAAGTAACACCTCACCGAAAAAGATTAACACTTGAATTGAGTTACTTCACTCGTGAGAAGCAAGGATTCAAGAATGCATGCCACGTTCACACATGGGGCATCAAAATTTGGTTAGGTTGCTGAGAAATCCTAATCATTAGTGCTTTGGTTATCTATTTTTGCTCAGCACTGCGCCACGCACAGTGCTTCCCAAAAAGGGGCATCTGTAGACACCAAAACAACACCAATCCGATTATGACTGCAAACACTGATCACATTGACACACACAGCCCCAAGGGCAGCCCCCAGAGGTTAAAAAGTGGTCCTAACCACTCTCACAATAGTTTTGGAAGGTCAAGAGTCAATTGGGCACCTTCAGGCACTCTGCTCCATACTCGTTCCACCCAGGGACGATTACAAACTGGTATTTGCCCCACCGAGGGACGAATATCAGTATTCGCTCCAGGGTGAGGCGAATAGAAGGTTTTACGAGAAAAAAGTCAAATCTTGAAAAATGGCATCTCAGATCCGCCACTTAATTCTTCCTTCATTGCATGGGAGTGTGAGTGAGCGTTTTCAAGCATTAGAGGCAGTTACAAGGGCAGCCATGAAGCCCCTAATCAGGGAGGAATCTTCCCTCCCCTAGAGAGGCATTATTGCCAAGTGGTGCCTCTACATGCTCATCCAAAGAGACCTCCAGATCTATAAATTGGTGAGTTTTCTCACCACAAAGGAGGGAGAGAAGGAGCATTTTGAAGCAACGAAGTGCTGTCGTTTTACTTTCACACTCTCCCCCTTTTGAGTTGTGCCTTTCACATCCTTGATCTCTTTTGGAAAGGAGGTCATAGGGTGGTTATTGGAAGCACAAATCTGGAACCAAAACCTGACATTTGGCCACAATATCCCACCAAATTTGTTGACAATACCCCACAAGATGTTTTGGACCCATCCCAAGTGGATTGGTGCCAAAACCGGGCCCTAAACGGTGGGCGGCCTGCCCCCGGGTGCCCCCCTCCCACACTGCTACAATCCTAATCACCCTGCTCCAGAGCAATTGGAAATCTATGGTATATTTCTTTTCTATTATTCTTGCATTTAATTCTATGCTGCTTAGATAGGTTGTCATTCAAATCTCGCATCGTTTTGAGCAATTTTGATCATGTTTCTATTATTTCTCGCTTTTGCTAACATGTAGGTAGCATCATAAAATTCCTATTGACGGAGGCAAAATTAGGAAAATCTAAGCATCTGGGTCTTCCCAAAATACCCTCAATTATCTAACCCCCAACTTTGCTAGTGATTTGGGGCTTCCCGAATGTGACATTTGGGATAGTACCTCTTTGGCATTTTGTTGCAGGTCTATTCGTCCTGCCCTAGAGCGAATACAAATCTATGGTGAATTTTTTGATTGTTCCATTTTCTATATTTTATTTGTGATTTTTTGATGCCCTTGTCAAACTTTCAATTCATTTGGAGCCATTTTAGTTATCGTTTTATTTATATCTTGCATGCACTAACCGAAGGTGTAGGGATTGCATGTTTTATTTCATCCGCAGGTGCTACTGACTATTTCTTATTTCTTTGAACATAGGATATGGACCTTAGAGGAGAAGCAAGGAGTCAAGACTCACCAACTCAAGTAGTGGCGACGTTTGGTCCTCCCATTTTACATGTGGGCACGTGGAAGAAGGAATGGCATCCATGGGTGTAACGAGAACGCATTTTTAACGCTCATAGCCCTTAGAAGGGGAGGAAGCGCATTGTACCCGAGTTCTAAAACATATCAATAAAAAGGGTTGTCTTTCTTATTGGCATTTGTTTCGATTCGATTTGTTCATGCTTTCCCTCTTTTCATGCACTTTCAATTCATAGGATTTAGCGTTAAGTTTAGTTCGGTTTGCATTGCACTAGGAGTTTCCTTTTTGCTTCCATATCCTCGTGTTTTCACCTTGGATCACATATCATATTTTCCAAAATTACATTGCTTCCTAAGAAAACATGCAATTATGATATTTTTATGCACCAAACCTGGTGTGCTTTTGTAGAAACCATTCAATATTTATTTCAATTTATTTCATTATGATACATTCATCCATCAATAATTCAAATGTATTTTATCAATCATTCTATATTTTTGTTGATATTTAAAAAAAAAAATGATTATTACTTCTACAAATCTCACAAGGATCCAGGTTCCAACACCTAGTTGTCACATGTATGAATCTTCCACAATGATTGCAACAACTCATCCTAGGAGCTTCTACATATGATACTTTCTTCACAAATTTTGTGTCACTACTTCCTATTTGCCCTACAAATACAAGGCCTTCATTATTTGGCCTTATATGCAATATTATGGGTATTTTCATACCTTACCCATATCTTCCCAATCTTGTACTATATTATTCTATTTTCTCATTATTTTTTAATCAATTCCTTTGTTATACTTTTCAAAACGCCTAATTTCTTCACCATGGTCCTTGTCACTATCACCATCAACATTAAAAAACCAAAAAATATCATCATCAAAATAATCATCAACATAATTTGAACTATCATTATCACTCTCAATTTTGATAATATGGCCTTTGTCATGGATAATACAACCATCTTCTACACAATCATTTCTATCACTACCAAACTTCAAATCATGTGTATCAAACTATATCTTCATTTTGTATAAGATCATATGTGTCACAATAACTATATGTCATTATGGGTCTCAAATCCCTAGTATCACAATTGAAATCTATCCTATGAAGATCACTTGTATCATAACAAACATTTTTCATCATAGGCTTATCCTTTAAATGTTTAATCATTTTTATTTGCTTTCTATATTGCACCTCAAGGATGTCAAGATTGAATAATGCTATACACATTTTTCTCATTGCACCAATATAGATTATCACACCATTTTCAAAGTACCTTCATTAACGTTTTTTAGTATTAACTGTAAACAACACCTAAGTTTTAGAAATTCTCCACCTTCATTAGTTTTTAATGATATATTTTTGAATTTCACCTTGTTTCTTGGCTTGTTTACTATATTTTTTATTTCTTGGTTTTATCTCTTCCTTGGCCATGCGTACCTTGTATGTTTCATATCTTTCACAATTTGATTTGAGTTCGATCTAAATAATATACCTTTGTTGTTATTGCCCTTGTTGATATTATCCCTATTGTTGTTGTGATTTAAAATATTTCTTCCTTTGAGGAGTTCTATGAAATTGAGCCCCATGACTCATCATATTATATTTATAAAACTTGGTATCATATCATTTTTCACAAATATGACAATACGTTATCTCCATTGAGGTTGTATTTGTGATGAAGATGAGGTAGAAAAACCATTTGAACCTTTTTTTTTTATTTCTTTATGGAGATAGGGGAATTTTGGATGTATCATCTCTCAACTGATTTTCTACTTTATATGGTTGAATGATTTTTATCAATTCTTCAAATGACACCCTTTTGTTTGATACTTGGAGAGTTGCCACCATTTTTCTAAGTGATTTAGGGAGATCTTTACGTATCATTGAGACTAAGAGCTTGTCATCTATTTCTTCCATAGTATTGAACTTTGAATCTAAGTTTATAACTCTTTGAAGAAATTGTTCAATAGTCTCACCATCTTGGACCCTTAATATATACAGTTATGATTGAAGATGAAGGATTGTGGCTTTATAATTTTATTTAAATATTTTTGCAAAGTCTATCCATGCATATTTAAATATTTTTTCTTCATTTATATGTGGTTGTATTCATCTACCATTCCAAACATGATAAGCATAAGTACCGTTGCATATATTTCATCATACTTTTGCTTAGATTATGTCTCCTTAGGTTGAGATTCATCACATTTAACTATGTCCCAGAGTTTTTTGACCTCTAGTATTATTCTCAGTTATGTCTTCCATGGCATAAAATTTGGACCCTTAAGAAATTTAGATTCTATGAGAAAGATTTTTATTTATACTGGGAGAAAGCTCCTTATATCTCCCAAAATGGTCCTCTTTTATATATACCACTAGTCCTATATGTCCAACCTTTTGATATACTTTCTCTTCTTATATACCAATTAGTACATGAAATAAGTTAGTCATATTGATATATGTAGTCTTATGTGAGAGAGACCTTAAGGTACATGAAAGAGATCAATATGTGGTACCAAGATAGTACTAAAAAATGATTTTTCATATCGATGACAATTGCTTACAAATAAATACTCATATGTGGGTGTAACTTCCTTATATACTTGGATTTTCTCAAATTCAAAACTTATGTCAAATGATAGTAAAAAATGTAGTGAAAAATAAAGTGAAACAAAATATCACAAAAATGTGTTTTTATTCCTCCCCAATTATTTCTAGGTTCAATGCCTAAATGTCATTATGGAATATTTATTAGGTTTTATATATAGTAACTTAACACAATGAGTTTAATTATAAATGCAATATAGAGGCATAATTTATACCGAATGTTATAATTGTGCAAAGCTTATGCTTGCATTTTTATAAAAAAATATTTTTGATGTAAATTTATATTTAAAAAGTAAGGTGTAGCACCTTTTACAAAAAAATATTACTTAATTTTCTTGTACAAAATTCCTTTTTTGAAAATTCTATCTTTCCCACTTCTATATCATGACTTAAAAAAATATATGCTTAAATAAAATGCACCTATACTTGGAAGCAAATATTTCCTTCAGATAAGTTCCCAAAGAGAATTGAAATTGTAACCTTTTCTCCCCTACAAAATATTCTTCTTTGTAATAATTAAGTCTCCCCTTATGCAATTTGCACTTTAGATAAATAAATAAAAATAAATACCTTACATATTTAGTAGCATTCGGGTAGGAAGATGCTTCATCTTAGCACCTCTATGTTTTTCTATATCAAGCCTACATCATTGCCATGTGCCACAATATCATTTTCTTCCCTTGAAACAAACTTGTACAATATTTATGTTAAGAGTTATTACATTATGTATAATGTGAATGTAAGTTGCATAACCACTAAATGCATTGTTTTTAAGGTTCACTAAGGGAAAAGGGTAGTTGTAGAATGTTATCCCATATTTGGGAATCTATTGTATTTAAATACCCTTATAGTTATATGATATAATTTATTTGAAGCTTAAGTTCTATCATGTGGTATCAGAGCATGTAGATGGATGGAATAATTCTCCTTCTAATCCTCCTCTAGCTTCAACACAGAGAAATCCAAGGTGCACTCTATTTGATAAAAAATTCAAGTTTGAGATAAGAAGTTTCAAGGTCCAAAGTACCCTATATGAAATTGTGATCCATGAATAAAAATTCCATGGGAATTATTTTTAATTATTGAAATGTTTAAGGGTAAAAATAACTTCCCAAAGATAGATTTAAGCAACAAAAGGAAACTATTGAAAGCTCCATAAAAAAATGAAAGAAGCTATCAAAATCTCTATAAAATTTGAAAGAAGGAATTCATTTGAAGCTCCTTTTTAAAGATGACAAAGAAGTTTGAAATTTTTTATATTATAGAATAGCCAATTTAAATTTTTTCAATAAAAAGAAATAGAATTAAGGCCAAAAATATAGCCTATTGAAGTTTATCAAAGGTATTTAAAACAAATAAAAGAGCTGAAGAGATTCAAATAGAAGGATTATAAGCCAAGGATAAGTGTTAATAAGTACATAATCCTATAAAAGGTGTCATGATTTGGAATCAAAAGTAGGAAAAATAAAGTAGTAGTATTTTCACCAAAGTATGGCTAGGAGAAAATCCAGTCCAGCTAAGAAGATAGTGATCGAACAGAGGTATATTACTTTAAGAAGAATAGTCAAAGAAGAGAAGACAAATTTGTGAAAAACATCATTATATCAGGAAATGGAAATGAATAAATCCAAAGCATAATGTTTCTTTTTGTCATTTTCATAGAATTAGTAGTAGTAGTAAGAAGCACATAAAAAATATCCTTCCATACTCGACAAGGAGACAAGACAAAATTATAAATGACAATCACCTCATGAAGAAACCCAAGTAGAGAGCCCATGGTAATGAGAGATAAACATTAATCAAAGCAATTCTAACAAAAATATAGAAAAACCCTGTGAAGTACCCATGATCAAGATGTTAAGATAACCAAATGAATTTGGGCACCAAGAATAAAAGAAGCAATAATTGGAAATTTGAGAGCTAAAATAAATAATTCAAGCATCAAGGAGATGATACTAGAAGAATTAAAGCATCGAGGAAAAGAAACTAGTCTTTAAAAATAATACAATTACAAAATTATGAGATAATAGATTTTGGTATCGATAAAATGAGACAAGAAGAATTTAGGCACTGAGGAGATGAGACAAGTCATCTAGTACAATACAAGCATCGAGAAAAGGAAAGAGAAAGAGTCTCTAACATCTTTCCAATTTGTAGAACCCTTTTTATCTTAGATCGTCATTGAACAAGTGTTGGGAGAAAGGGAATGTATGCAGTCTCTATTAAATCCTCTGCAATCATTGATACATTTTAAGGTGTGACCTTAATTATTCAAAATAACTAGAGGAAACACTTTCCAAAGGATGGAGTGCATATAAAGTTGGTAAAAATTGAAGGTTTGCATTGGGAAGAACAAAGAAAAAGGTGTAACTACATGGGAAGATTATTATTTTCAAATTTTTTTGAAAAATGGAATGGAAAGAATATTATTTGAAAAGTAAAAAATATATATTCCAAGGAATATTCCATAGAGGAGGGACAATTTCCTCTACTTAGTGAGACACAAATATATCATTGCATGTTTATTATTTGAATGTTTCAGAATGTTTCACTAAACATTGCTAATGAATGGAATCTCAATTTGTGTTGCTCTTCATGCAAGTGTCTCTTTAAGCACTTTTATGGGAATTTCGTCTATCTACCTTAAAATTTGTTAGAATGAGCATGCAATGATAACTTATTAAAGTCTTCCAAAAGATAATTACACTTATGCCATTTCATTTACCTTTAATAAATGTGATGCCTCAACCAAATGCATACCTTCGAGTGGTTCAAAGTCATTTGTGTGGTGAATGATGTTTCACTCAAATGGCACTAGGAATTTAAATTGGTATTTAGCACTAACGTTCTTGCTAACATTCTTATATTCTAACTCTTGCTATTTTGTACCTAAGGAGAATTTATAACTTATCGATAATTGCTCTTATGTGTGGTGCTCTAGTTTTCCTTAAATATTGAGACTTTAATGTTCTCTTTTGGGTTTCCTTGCTACTCTAACATTCGTATTCCATTGACGCTTGGATTTCGTTGATGTTTTGTTGCTTAGTACTTCACATAATGCTATGGTGTTGATTCTATCACATCATTTATATGTTGCCTCGCTATCTGATATTTCACTTTTCAACATTTGGAACTTTTTCCTTGGTGTTATCATTTAAGAGTTATATTGTACATGCTTGGCTCTTCGAATATTAATTTCAACACTCAATTTTCTTTTGATGTAATTTTAAACTTTATTTCACCTCGGCTACATATGGCGTTAGGTTTTCGCTCAGATGATGCTTAGAATTCTTTTTTAAGGGTGGTACTTAAATCTTGGTCTCCATAACTATGTCACTCACCTCTTGGTAATTGCTTTGCACTAATATTTACCCTTGGCTTATTCCTAACACGTTGTTGCTTGTTGTACCTTTTAAATTTCTATGCATTTTTATTTATAGGTTAACATTTGGACTCCAACGTCCCTTGGTATTTGATAGTCCTATGGAATGCACTCAACCTTTACACTTCAACTTAGCCTTTGGACTTTTTCATACTTTGATTTATGCTTGATTTCTCACGTAACTCGACTAGTGCTTTCGATAAATACTGTGTGCTTTATCCTAAGTTCTTCCTTTATACTTGACTCTCATTACTAATGTCTTTGTGCTCAATGCTCGACTTAGCTTCTTATTGCTCAACTAATGGCTCTACAACCAACTAGTCATGGATGATGGTAACTATTCATTTCTTCTCTTAGAAAATACAATTACAACGTAAAATTTGATATGGTCAATGATTTCTTACAATGATCCCTTATTTATATACCCCACATCTAGAGCTACTTTGGGGAGGGTATAACCCTAAACCTAGCCATGTCTATAATATAATGTCACACTATAATAAATCTTAGATATATAATATAACATTACATCTAAATATACCTATATCCCTAGGTACCATAACAATCCACCCCCTTAAAAATATTTCATTCTCAAAATATGAGACTAAACTAAAAGATATGATCTTCTAAACTTTGGTAATAACTAGTAGTAATCTTGACCATCCTTTATCCAAGTGAACTGTTGATTTGTGATGGTCTTCTATGATGCCATGTTACTACTATACAATTTTTTTTTTTTTGTGTGGAAAACATCCCAAAAGGGATGCCACTTTCGGGTAAGACCCAAGGAGGTATGGGTATCCTACTACTATACCATTTAAATATCCATACGCGTTGCTCATTTGATGCCTGTTGTCATTGTACCACTCTAACATCCATAATAACTAATATTTTTTTGCTATCATTGCTATACTATACACCTTTCTAACTATATAAGTCCCTAATAATATTTATACCCTATGATATTCCTCTATGATTGTTGCTATTCCTATGTAGGTGTTTTTCTTATTTTAACTCCTTATCCTTTGGTTCCACTATCTTAAATTATTCCTTATTATTTTCTCTCTTGTACCCTTCCTTTGGTTCTTTCTTCTACTCCTTTAATTTTACTTCCTTGGAAGGAATAACTCCATATTATCTTTCGTATCTCATTTACAAAGATAATTACAAGGCAATACTTGATATGACCCATGATTCTTTACAATGATAATATCCCTTCATTATATATCCAACATCTAAATATACTAGAAGAGGATATAACCCTAAACCTAGTGAAGTTCTAAATAATATAATACAATATCACAATATAATAAACTTTAGGTTACATGCGACCATACCAACTATTCATAATACTCATATGTAATATAATATTGTATCCAAATATACATATATCCCTAAGTACCATTACAATATAGTTGCTTAAAAATATTTCATTTTAAATATGAGAAGAAACTAAAATATGTAATCTTCTAAACTTTGCACACAACTAGTACTAATCTTGACCATCCTTTATATAAGTGAAATACTAATTGGTAATGGTCTTCTATGATATCATGCTACTACTATAAAACATTTATATCCATAAACATTGCTCATTTGATGTATGTTATCACTGCACCACTCTAAATATATAATTGCTACCCTTTTTTATCGACATTGCTATACTTGATGCCTTTTGACTACATGTAGATCCACAATAATATTAATGCCCTATTTTATTCCTCCATGATTTTTGATACTCATGGTAGTGTGGGTGAAGATATGCAACAATATTATGTAGGTATTTCCTTACTTTAACTCTTAACCTTTCGTTCCACTATTTTAAATTATTTTTCGCACTCTTCTCTCTTTTATGTGTCCTTTGGTTATTCCTTCTACTCCTTTAATAGTAATTCCTTGGGCTTTACTTCAACTCTCTTTTAATATTTTTTTATTGATTCTTCAATTTGTTCCCTTATAATAACTTCTTGTTTTTACTTTATACTAAAAAGACATCCTTTAATATTTGTTTCATGTACCTCAACTTTATAAACTTCTTTTATATACCTAAAAATAATATCCACATTATTTACAATTTAGATTTCACATTCAATCAACTTTGTATGTTTCATGTTTTAGAGAAAGTGAAACTGAAACCCAAAATGCATAAGATAAATAACTATAAAGTTAGTAACTAATATCTTTTTTTTGTGTAAAACATCCTATAAAGGATTCCACTTTTGGGTAATACCCAAGGAGGTAGGGGTATCTCTTCCGCCAAAATCACCCAGGGCTCGCACCTGGCCTACCACCTTTGACATACTCAAGGAGAAAACTTGAAACAATAAAAAATAAGAATACACAAACACAAACACACAAAAAGATTAAAAAAAAAACATACTCCTTGAGTGTGTCAAAAATATAAAGCACGACCAAACACACACAATAATATAAAAAAGTACAACATGAACTACACAGAAAAACACAATAACAACATAACAAACCACAAACATAACAAAAAACAATAGAACACTACAAAGACACAACCAAAAAAAATATAAAAAACAAAAGCAACCAAAACCTAAAAAATAATAAAAAATAAATTAAAAAAAAACAGCCAACAACAAACAACAGAGCAAAACTAAAACATAAAAAACACATACACACCAAAACATAAAAACACCAATTAACACAAACATACATAAACACAAGCACAAGAACAACAACAAAAAGCACAAAACAACAAAAAATAATACAAAAAAAATCACAGACATAAATAGAAAATAATAGAATACAACAATGACCTTTCTAGACAAAAAGACTATTAAGACAAGAATCAACTGAGAAAACAAAAGAAATATTAGTTTGAGCTAGGGAACTAAAATACCCTGACCAAACTAAAGAGAAGCAACAATAAAGTAAGAAGAAACTAGATACCTTCAAAACTGGAGCCATTAAAAAAAAAAGATAGAAAGAATAGTTTCCTTTATTTGTTAAGCTCACCATCTAGGAGGGTGGTCATAGTAAGTAAGATCACCTTTGTCCAAAGCCCAATTAGCTAAAGCATTAGCACTCTTGTGTTGATCTCTGACCACATGATTGTAATTTAATTTCAATAATCCCATTTGGATTAACTGAATCTTCTCAACAATTTTTTCAATCAACCTTATGATTCTTGGAAGGAGTCTTCAAAATATTAATCATGAGTTGAGAGTCAGACTCAACTAGTAAATTTTCCAATCCAACCTTAGTAGCCTCTAAGAATACCATACCACTCAACAAGGTTATTGGATAGAACACCCAAATTCTTAGCAAAAGTAAAAATCGGAAAGCCATCTAAAAGTCTACCAATTCCTCCTGCACTAGCTATTCCAGGGTTCCTTCTAGAGGCTCAATCAGTATTGACTTTTCCAAAATCCTTAGGATGAGGTTGCCAATTCCTTATTCTATCCATATTGCATTTACTCACATTCCCTTTAAGTTGGTTTCTCTTAGAAGATTTAATATTCAATCTTTGCATCACTTTATCCCATATTTGGTGGGATTTTTAAGGGTGATTAAGGAGTTGATGGACTGATTAAACTAAGTTGACAATGGTCTTTTTCCATAAATAGTGAATATCCTTCCTTTCTTGATTAAAAATCTGGTTGTTTCTTTCATTCCATATATTCCAAAGAAGAATGGTAGAACCCATCCAAACTAACTGCCTAATAAAATGAGCAACACCCTCTTGATTAGGCCAATTCCTCCAAAGTTGTTCAAAAGTAAAAAAACTAGTGTTGGAAATTTGAGCATGTTTTGTTGTCATTGATGTCAAGAAGTTTGATATCCTAAGTTGATGGATTTCATTTCAAAAGGTTTGATGTCCTATAATTAATATGCTATGAAAGCAAGGCAATTTTCTCTCCAAAACACTTAGGACCATGGGTTTTAAGTTAATGAATAAGAGGTTTGAAGGAGACTTAAAAGCTCAAGTTTAAGGCTATGTGCAAGAAGGCAAGTGAAAAAGGATAATATTATAATATTTTAGCCATCACGGACATTCAAAAAGGAGATTGGATAATGCATTGTCCAAAGAGTTATCAAAGAGCTAAGTATTTAATTAATTAATATTTAACCATAAGGTTAAATAAAATAATTAATTAATATTTAACCCTAAGGTTAAATATTAATAAAAATATTTATTAAAATTTCGAAGCACCAAAATCAAATTGCAAATAGCATCGACGTCGAATGTATAGGAGGCCATATATATATTAATAGGCTAAGGTTTAGCCTAAGTAGTGTGCATTCAAATTATTACCTTGTTTGTGCGATGCGACAAAAGGAAAATAGACAGTGCATTGTGCATTTCTCAGGGTAGTCGTTGGTCAAGGGCAGGAAGGGGTGTGTCCCCACTTAATATAAGGTGGCAGCTGAGCTGACAAGCTAGGCTTGTGCAACACGTAATGAGAAGGAGGTGTTATGTTCGATTCACGTGGATGCATTTTGATTGCATAATCAAATTTGCTTTTAGGTCGGCAATAGAGGTTAAGGAAGAGAATGTGTGCCATTGTTCATTTGGGTTGGCTAGTCCACACTATGACCTAGTTGTGGCTAGGGTGTGGGGTCAGTAGACAACGTAGGTTTGACTCCAGACGGTAGGTGATAGGCGAAAACAAAGGGGGAATTAAGTTTATCAAAAATTAATTTATGCACTAAGGTCTAAGATGACCAAGGTATGTGTTGGGGAGATATAAGGAGTTTTAAATTGTTTTATTTTTTACAAATAAAAAGGAGTTATAAAGTGATTTATTTCTTGAGAAAAATTAAGGTGGCTTGTTTTGTTAATGCATTGGGATAAAAATTGAAGTGGTGTTTTATTTATCTTTTGGAAATGCATTAATGGCAAGTAGGAGATATAAGGTGTAAATGAAATATTTTGCCTATGTAATTTGTGATTCTTGTTGATGAAATTTTGGTTGCAAAGTTAGGAGTAATAAGGTGTAAAAGTGGTTTGACAATTTTTGTATAGTGAAATATTTGTTGAGGTGAAATATTCATGTGGACTTTTTGAGATAGACGGTTGCTATCTAACCTTGAAGTGGCACAAAGGATTCAGATGTAAGTGAGATAGATTTTGAAGACATATCTCCATCAAAGCAAAGAGGTAGGGGCACATCATCCTTTGTTTGAAGTATTTCTTGGAATGAATGTTGCGAAACATAATATGGAGTGAAAAGGATTATTTGATAAGCATTGTTTGAAATATTTGAGTGAGGCTTATATGCTTCATTGTTGAATGTTTTAGGAACATTTGAGATAGATATTAAGAATTATTTGAGTTAGGGTTTGAGACCTACATTGTGCTTTTTTTGGGGAGAATTATGAAAACACTTGTTTAGGGTTTGTGAGCAAGTTGTGTTTCATTGGTTGAGTGAAACTTCTTGTGCATTGGTTTTGAGTGATATTAAAAGTGAATGTGCAAACATTAGAAATAAGATTTGTGAAAGCAAGAGTGTAGATCAAAAAGATAGGTGTCATGTACTAGATTGAATCTATATTTAAAAGTGCAATAAAAGTAAGACGTAAAAAAAATAGACTTAATGATTGAGTAGAACATATTGAGCTATTTGCAAGTGCATATTATTCTCTATATGTTCTAGAGATTAAACAAATTTTGGATAGAATATGTCTAAACTGCTTCAAGTTAAAGTAATTACTTTGAAGATTAGACAAAGCATTTTATAACATTATGTGCAAGATTTGATATTGATTGAGCATATCTTGTAAGTTATTTTGAGTACGTGTTAGAGCAGGTTTGAGTATGTGCTAAAGTAGATTTGAGCAAGTCTTTTGAGAAGGCTTGAGGGCAAAATTAAGCAAGTCTTTGTAAAGACTTGAAGGCATATTTGAGCAAGTCTTTTGAGAAGGCTTGAGAGCAGAATTGAGCAAGTCTTTGAGAAGACTTGAGGATATATTTAAGCAAGTATTTTGAGAAGGCTTGAGGGTAGAATTGAGAAAGTTCTTGAGAGGGCTTGAACGCATATTTGAGCAAGTCTTATGAAGACTTTAAATAACATTAAAAGTAGGTTTGATTTGTTTAAGCTTTGTATTATGGCTTGGGGCAGATCTAAGCAAAGTTGATTGATGATTTAGTCAAGTTTTGTGTTAAGGCTTAGGGATAGATTTGAGATAGATTTTGGTGTAGATTTATGAGCAGAGTTAGAGTAGATTTAGAGCAGATTTGTACTAGACTTAGGACAAAGTTTGGTGCAAATTTGAGACTAAGTTGAAAGTAATCTTTGGAGGTGATAGAGTAAATAGGATAATAGTCTCCAGTGGATAGAGATCCATCATCTAGTGCAATAGGGATAAATGTATCCTATGAAGAGAGATCCACAAGCTAGAACAGTGGGGGTAAAAGTCTTCTAGAAGATCATTAACTAGAGAAAAGGAGAAAGAGTTGTCTTATGGATAGAGATCCATGAACCAGAGCAAGGAGAAAGAGTTCTCCTATAGATAGATATCCACAAACTAGAGCAAGGGGAAATAGTTCTCCTATGGAGTGTGATATGTGAACTAGCTGGAAAGATAGAGTTCCTATATGGAGAGAGATTCATGAACTAGTTGAGGATATAGAGTTATCCTAGATCAAGTTGGGAAGGGCATAGTTCTTATCTTCCTCTACAAGCTTTTCACATTCTTTTACCATATGATATTGATTAGTCTTGCGACCTACCTTTTGATTAGAATCCATCTTCAGTTTTTTTTTCCCTGTTTCTTGACTTACTTCAATTGAATCTGAGATGGCTTCTAGCCTTTAAAATGCTTGTACATAGTCAAAATGTTACTAGAAGGTTCAACAGAGTCTATATTGAGACCTGTAGTATTTGAAGTTTTAACATTTAAAATATTGTTTTTCTTGTGAATATTTTCTCCCTTTTTTGTTGAAATCCTTTGATTTGTTGGTTTATCTTTGATTTTTTTCCTTTATCTATAAATTGTGTTTCTAAGATTTTTGTTTCCATTATTTCTTCTTCCTCACTTGGGATCTTATTTGTGGAAAGAATTTCAAACATATTAGCAGATAATTTTGATTGATCCTTCATAACTGGTTTTTCTGAGTGTTCTTATTCTTAGGCATTTGGAAACTTGCTGAATTTATATCTTCTTTCTTTTGATCTAGAATTTTATTTGGGCAAACACTAGTCAAATGACCATATTCATGACAAATTCTACAACGAAAAGGAATGTTCTCATAGTCTACTACTTGCTCAGAAGCATCCTCCCCAAATTGTAAAATGATCTTTTTAGGTAGGGGTTTGTCAAAATCCATTAAAACAAATATCCGAACATAAATAATATGTTCAAATTTTTTAGTACAATCAGCAGTCATCATAAATGTTCCTAAAGAGTTTTCAATTGAAGAAAAAATATTCAGATTCCAGAATTCAATTGAGAGACAAAAAAGTTTAACCCACATAGGGCTTGTAAAAGGCATCTTTTCTTCGACTTTAAATTTAGTATGCCAAAGCTTCACGAAAAGCCATGCCCTTTCAAAAAAAAAAACCAGGGACCCTAACTTATGCCCTTCTTATCGACATAATTTCTAAGCTAATAAAATTAAGTAGGATGTTTATGGTTATTAACTCTGTGAGATTAGTGAAAGACGTGCGCAATCCTAGGAGATTACATTACTGGAAAATGGCTGTGGGAAACATGCATTATTATTTGTTTCACAGTACATTGAAAATGCTCCGCGCATGCAAAAACAATCTACATGTCATTTCAGGTACGACTGTGAGATCTAGTGCTTTCCAAGAAAATGCTCCACTTGCATGTGGTCCGCCCTCTGCTCACAAACAATCATTACGTACGAATGTCATTTCAGAAAGCAACTAGATCTATTTAAAAACTAATATGTCCCTGACAAGTAAACTAATATTTTAAAATTATAATATTTATAAAAGATCTTTCCATTTTATTGTGTGGATATTTGTTTCTTGTCCTCTATGTTTCTGGTTCCAAGAGGAACAGCGTAGCTGAGTATGAACAGGGTTTCATTTATCAAAGCTCGAGTAACAACAAGGTTCGACGAAGGTCTACATCTTGACTAGTTGTACTGTGATACTTATCATCTTTTGACTATTATTTTTGGTTGAAACGCGGGGCACTCGTTGGCTTTGGGCTAATGGGGAAGATGTGCTCCAACAACACGGGTGTGGATCCTGTCCATATGAAACCCAATGATCTTCCCGATCTAACCCCACTGATGACGACTTGACGAACCATTGTGAGTGCTTACATCATCCGTCATGTCAGCATTTTCGATAGGGCTGACGTACTGACTATGCCATAAACTTACATTTACACAATTTTCGATCAAGATTACAATTATGACAGTCTCTTTTTTGAAATTTGAGAACATGCCGAAACTTTGACATTCAATCCATTGTAGGGGCATGCTTAGAAAGGAAAAGTTGTAATGCATTTGTTGCTTTTTATATATATATATATATATATATAATTATATTCATATCAGCCCACCTTTAGAATGCATTGAATGCTGTCGTAATTAATATATATAATATTATATTCATATCAGCCCATATTTATATATATGATTATATTCATATCGGTCCTAGTAGCTGTCGTAATGTGAATCATCCTATCAGCCCACCTTTAGAATGCATTGAATGCTTTTTTTTAAAGACGATAATTGACATTTTTTTCTTCCGCGCTTAACAATTTTGAATTGCAGTGATGCTCTCTACTCTCCGTTAATGGTTTGATGGCTTTAAAACTAAGGAGAGATTTGTTTGAAAAGATTTAAATTGGGGCTTCAGAATTTAGCATGTATTGCTGGGTAATTTTTTTGAAGCTAAGTATTTGTTTTATATATCGTTTAGAGTTAGTTTTTTTTTTTTAAGTTAAGGAATTTAATGTATATTGTTATATAAATGAATGTTGAGGAAATTAATAGTTAAACTAATATCATTTAATATTTATATTTAATTATTGTTAATGATATTTATTTTATGAGACTTGTTTTAAAGGTTATGTAAGGGTCTAATGACCCTACACGTCTAGATATTTAGTTATCATTATTAATTGATATAGTATAAATTCTTTTTTATTGAGTAAATACTTCTTATACATATCTTCGTGGGGATTGAACCCGGGTCACATCATCGATAATGCAAGTAGCATCTTTGCCGGTAGACCACATCACATGAATATAGTATAAATTTTATTATGTATATCAATTATTTTTAGATAATGTTTGATTGGAATGAGGCAATTTTTTATTCCATTCATTTCCATAAACTATTATGAAAACTAACGTGGTATAAAAGAAAGAAGGTATAAATCTTCATTATTTGTTTGGTTCTATTGATTATAGGTTTCTTTTTTAGCTTATATTGAGGATAATTTTCATAGGGACTTGTAAATAAGATTTTTTGAAGTTGACATAATATAAATAATATGTTTTGATAGAAAACCCTAGTGGATTTGGATGGTAAGGCTTTCATTAGAATCAATATATTTGCTCTTAGAGATATGCAAAAGCATGGAGACAAAAGCAGATCCAGGTATAGAAGTAGATTCCAAAGGTAGAGGTAAATTCAAAGTAGGTAGTTAGAGATAGATTCAAATGGTGGAGATAAATTCCAAAGGTAGAGGTAGATTCAAATGATGGAGACAAATTCTAGTGTAGTTGATAGATTTGGATGCATATGCAAAGGTTATTTTTAAAATATCATGATGCAAACAAAGACAAGTGTACAAAAAAGATAAAGATAAAACCAAGAAAGGCATCAAACACAAATATCTTATTTTTCTTCTCTTGTTATTTTTATCTTGTGGTCCAAAAGTTTGAAAGTTGAATATATACATTTGGTGGGCCAAGGCTAGGGTTTGAAAAACTGTTAGCGTACTGTTATACTGTTACTGTTTGCTAACATATTATTTGTCCTTCTCTTGCATTTGTTATCTCGTTATAACAAAGTGCTTATTGTAGCTGGTTCATTTTGGCGGTTCTCCATTGTAATCTTATTTAATGCAGAGTTGAATAATAATCATTGTTCCGAATTCTTACATGGCATCAGAGCCAGTGGCGTGAAGGGAGCAGCGCAGCGGCAGCAGAGAAGCGTGGACAACAAACGGATTTTTTTTTTTTCTCCGGGTTTGTTGTAGCAGAGGATTCCTCCGGCGAGAAAAAAAAAAAAAAAAAGATGCGCAGAGCTGTGCGCGTCGTGACACGGGCCCCGTGCGCAGACGACCGGGAGTCCGGTCGACGGCCAGGACGTCACGTAGACGTCCATTGGCGCTGCGTCCGAGGAGGCGCGTCCCCAGAAGAGGATGCATCCAGGTCACAGTCCCCTAGGCAGGACGCGTCGGCAGGAGGAGAGAGCGCCCGCGCGGGATTTTTTTTAAATCCCCGCCGCGCAGGAGGTGGCCCCCCCCTCCCCACTCCCCACTCCCCGTGCGACGTGCGCGCTCCCCGAGGGCACCACCCCCCTCTCCCGATCGGCGGAGCGGGAATTCAAATTCCCGCCGACGCGGGAAATCGGAGGGGGTATAAACCCCCCCCGCGCGAGCCGCGTTTGCGCAGCCCTCCCCCCCTCGCAGGCCGCGTTTGCACGCAGGCCCTCCCCCCTCCCCCGCGAGCCGCGTTTGCGCACGATCCACGCAGCCCTCCCCCCGGCGCAGGCCCTCGAAGAAAAAAAAAAAAAAAAAAATTTTGCCAGTTTTTTTTTAAATCGCCGGAAAAATCGAACGCCCTCCCTGGAACGAAAAAAAAAAATACAAAGTTCGGCTCTCTTTTTTTCGAGTGCCGATCCGGTCTGGAAAAGAAGGCAGCGGTGATTTTTTTCCGAAAACGCCAGGAGCAGTGGGAGCAGGGCTGTGGTCGTAAGCCGAGGCCGAATTTTTTTTCGAGCAGTGCTGCGGTCGCAAGCCGAGGCCGTTGCAGAGGAGGAGACAGAAGGAGGGGTTGAAAGAGGAGCAGGTCCACTGTTCCTTTCGGATCAGCCCGCTGGCTCACGTGGTCGTGAGCCGTGCGGTAAGGCTCAGGGAGCCTGCAGGTTGGGGGTTCAAATCCCGCCGACCCCCCCAAGGTATATATTTTTTTAAAATATATAATAGTTATTAAAAATGCTTTGTTAAAAGAATTTTTTTAAGGGGGGATATTTTTTTCAAAAAATCAAAGGGGGATGTTGAGTAATTTTTTGAAATAGCAATTTGGCATTGTAAAAGGTGCATTTTCGGCTGTGACCGACACCTTGTGGGTTATTCTAGTGGGCATTTTTTTTGTTGTATGTTGCATATTTCATTTTTGCACTATAACATTAAAAATTAAAATCAAACACTCCCTAAAGTCCCCGGAATATAAAACCCATCTGTGCAATTTATTTGCACTGCAGCGTTCGGTATTTGCGATACCTCTGGCCAGCACTTACAGGTAAAGCTGTCGTGATTTGGCTACTGTATCCGCCGCCTAACATAGCTGCTATAACGACGTCTGAGCTTGTTCTCTATAAATCGTCTGGGAGGAATAAGTACGCCATTTTTGCATTTTTTACTCCATCCACTACCCTTTATCGCACTTGTGTTTAGGCGTAAATCCTGACGAAGTATTCTTCATAGTGTTTAGGGGAAGTTACGCCCCACGCATGAGAAGAATCTTCTATGGTAGGTGCCATCAACAAGGCGATTCCCTTTCAGTACCGCTTATGTTCCACGTATCGTATGATCTCTAAAATTCACCTATAGTCTCCCTCACGTAAGGGCGGGTGATTTTTGTTGATATTTCTAAATACCTATAGTTTCCCTCATGTAAGGGCGGGTATTTTGTACGGTATATTGGCCTAGCAAAAGGTATATCGAAAGGGGGACCAATTTGGTGATATAAGGAACCTTCACTATGGCCGCTGTTGCAAAATTGATGACTGATCCGCATCAGTTATTGAAAGGTCCAAATTATACACCATGGAAACATAAGATGAAGGCTATTCTCCAAATGGAAGATTTGTGGGATATTGTTACCGGAGTAGCAACAAGGCCTTCACCAATAGCAGGATCCACAGGTCCGTTAGCAGATCAGATTGCTTTTGACAAGAAAGACAGGAGAGCAAAGGTGCTCATTTTGTTTGTTGTTTCAGATGAAGTGCAACCTCATATAGCTGATAAAGCAAGTGGTAAAGAGGCATGGGATGCCCTTAGAACCATCTATGAGGGGAAGAATGAATCCACCATTCTTCATCTTCAACAACAACTTCATAACCTGAGTTTGAGACAGGGTGAAACAGTTGAACTCTTTCTGTGCAGAGTGTCTGAGTTGAAAGAGAAATTGAGTTCTCTAGGAGATACTGTGGATGAAAAGCTTCTCATTTCACTTGTGATGAGAGCTTTACCTTCTTCATTTGACATGTTGATAACCTCCATCCAGGTGTCCCAACGACAAATTACCTACATCGAGTTGGTCAATCTGCTTCAACAACAGGAGGCACGCCAACTTCACAAGGATGATTCTTCCAATACAGCCCTATACACCAACAAAGCGTGGTTCTAGGAAGAAAGGTAATGGGCAAAAAGGAGGCAACTTTCGGAAAGGAGGAAATTCTCAACAGGATACGAAAGGAAAAGGCAAGCAACCTCAACGAAGAAGAGGTGGTGCAAGATCCGTGAGAAAGACAACCATGACACCAACAAGTGTTGGCATAAGAACAAGCAAAAAGGCCAAAACAAACCACAAAATAAGAACAAGCAACCCCAGGTGAATGTTGTCGTTGAAGAATCCGACTCGGATTCTCGAATGGGCACACAAGGTGCTCATGACTACCACAGCATTCCACTCGTAGGGATCCTATTTGGTATGTCGATTCTGGAGCTAGTAAACATATGATCGGCGATAGATCATGGTTTGAATCATTTGTGGCCAAGGAGGGCAAACCCGTCACCATTGCCGATGATAAAACCTACAGTGGTTCAGTGGAGAGGGTACAGCTTCGACCACTCTTCCCCGATGGCAAGTGTCGATTGACAAGGTCCTCTATGTTCCGGGATTGGCCAACAATTTGTTGTCGATGACACAAATCCCGGACAGAAATATGATTGTCAACTTTCGTGTTGAGAATGGAAAGAAGTGTTGTACAATTACCGTGAAGGGTAAGCAGATTGCAACACCTTCATATAAGCATGGCTTATTTGCACTAGATGCTATCTCTACTCCACATGTTGCCATGACTGTCTCTACCAAGGAGGCAACTTCCCTATGGCACAAGAGATATGGGCATCTTAGTTCCGGCTACTTACTTGAGCTCAGCAAGTATGAGATGGTAAAGGGTCTTCCTTCCCTTTCTCGCCACATTGCCGCATGTGCTCGATCGCTTGGCAGAAAGCAAAGATAGAGTACCATTTGAGAAGAGCTCTACAAGAGCACGAAAACCTCTCGGAGCTAATTCACACCGATCTATGCGGTCCTTTCACACCCAACATTGTTGGAGGGAAGAGGTACTTTCAGCTATTCGTAGATGACTACTCACGAAAGATGTGGGTTTTCTTTCTCAAACCGAAATCGAAGCTTTTGCATTCTTCCAGCAGCTCAAGAAATCCGTTGAGAAGGAGTCATGGGCTTCTATCAAAACCCTCCGCTCGCATCGAGGGGGAGAGTTTACCTCTAATGAATTTTCTGCATTCCTAGATAAGCATGGGATCAAGAGACAGTTAACAACTGCCTATACTCCTCAGCAGAATGGAGTTGCTGAGAGAAGGAACCGTTCTATCATGGAAATGGTTCGTTGTATGCTCACAGGTGCAACTCTTGGGCAACAATATTGGGCAGAAGCTGTCACCACTGCATTGTATCTTTTGAATAGGGCACCCACAAAGGCCCTAAAAGGAATGACTCCACAGGAAGCATGGAGTGGTCGAAAACCCTCCATATCTCATCTACGTATTTTCGGGTGTCAAGCTTTCATGCACATACCGAAAGAGAAAAGGAAGAAGCTAGATGAGAAAACACTGAGATGTATTTTTCTTGGATATTCTGAGCACTCTAAAGGATATCGGTTGATAGATCCTTTGACCAAGAAAATTCATATCAGCAGAGATGTTGTCTTTGATGAAGCTTTCACATCACAGAGCACATCTACAAGACACCAGGATATTGTGGAACCAAAGGAAGAGGAGATTCCTTCGTCAACACGGACAGGAGGTCCTTCTACATCTTCTTCACCACCACCGAGCGTAATCCTAAATGGTGTACAAATACAATCGGAGATGCAAATTTATCCACTCCTCCCAATTTGAATTTGGATAGACCTCGTACACGCAGTATGGCTCAAAAGGAAAGAGAAGCCGTAGAAACCGGTGAGGTTGATGATCTTTGTCAATCTTTTGAGGAACTTTCCGTGACTCCAAGTAGAGAAGTTGAGGATATGGATATTGATGATGACAGGGCATTCATGTCTACCATAGATAGTCTTGAACCCGCATCGCTGCAAGATGCTCTTAGTGAGCCTCAGTGGAAGGCCGCTATGGATACGTAGTATGAGTCTCTCGATGAAGAATAAAACTTGGAAGCTTGTTGATCTCGCCGCATGGAAAGAAACCTATTGGCCGCAAATGGGTATACAAAGTCAAGTACAAGGCAGATGGAACAATTGATAAGCATAAGGCCCGTCTTGTTGCAAAGGGCTATGCTCAAAAGGAAGGCATCGACTATGAAGAAACTTTTGCACCTACAGCTCGGATGACCACAATTCGGGTTATGTGTGCTATGGCAGCACAATATGGGTGGAAAGTTCACCAAATGGATGTCAAAAGTGCCTTTCTTAATGGTGATCTCCAAGAAGAAGTCTATATGACTCAGCCTGAAGGATTTGAAGTGGAAGGCCAACAGCAGAAAGTTTGCAAATTGGTCAAATCCTTGTATGGTCTGAAACAAGCTCCTCGAGCTTGGTATATAAAAATGGACAATCACCTAATGCAACATGGATTTAAGAGATGTCCGTCAGATGCAAACCTCTATTTCAAGAAACAGGGTTCTGAGATAGTGTTGCTTGTACTCTATGTGGATGATCTCGCTCATTACAGGGAGTTCAGAAGATATGATCTCTACTGTCAAAAGAAACTTGTGCAAATCTTTTGAGATGATAGATCTCGGACTTCTCCATTACTGTCTTGGTCTGGAATTCAGCCATAAGGAGCACACCATCAAAGTGTCTCAAAAAAAGTATGCCAAGACATTGCTCAATAAATATCGCATGACTGACTGCAAGCCAATGGCAACTCCTATGGAGAATGGACTTCGCTTATCGCGATATGATGACTCACCTCGGTAGATGGCACTCTCTATCGACAGCTGATTGGGAGTCTCATATATCCGACCAATACTAGGCCGGATCTCGTATTTGCCGTAAACTATCTTTCGAGGTTCATGCAGGAGCCTAAGATTACTCATTGGAAAGCAAAGAAACGTGTTCTTCACTATGTCCGTGGTACTATAGAATATGGCCTAGAATACAAGAGGAACAACAAATTCTTCTTGCAAGGATACACGGACTCCGACTATGCCGGATCATTTGATGATCGCAAGTCAACTTCTCGGATACATTTTTCATCCGGGATCCGGTCCCGTCTCTTGGCACAACGAAGAAGCAACAGGTGGTTGCTATTTCTTCAACAGAGGCAGAATATCACGCCGCACGTGAAGCTGTGTGCGAAGTGATATGGTTACGTCGCATTCTGACAAGTATGGGCCATCCATCAAAATCTCCAATACACTTGTTTTGCGACAATCAGGGTGTTCTGAACCTCGTCAAGAATCCATTCCATCATGAAAAAACAAAGCACATTGACACACAATGTCATTTCATTCGAGAGGAAGTTCCAAAGCATCGAATTCAACTTCAAAGACATTCCCACCGATGCTCAAGTTGCAGACATTTTCACTAAGGCACTTGGACGTGTCAAATTTGAATTGTTTCGCAGCTCACTTTGTATTGCAAAATAATGTAAGGGGATGTTAGTAGTCTAAGTATAGCTATTAGTTATTACATTACCCAAATAATGTAATAAAGGGGGATGTTAGCGCATCGTTATCATCACTATCGTTTGCTAACATATTATTTGTCCTACTCTTGCATTTGTTATCTCGTTATAACAAAGTGCTTATTGTAGCTGGTTCATTCCGGCGGTTCTCCATTGTAATCTTATTTAATGCAGAGCTGAATAATAATCATTGTTCCGAATTCTTACAAAAACTAATATCCCAAATATTCTAGTGCATGCTTGTTAAAAAAATGTTGAGTCAATTAATGATAAATGGATAATATAAAGGAAATAGGAAAAATAAGTGAGATTACTTTGAAAATATCAGTTGATACCATGACTAACCCATCTCATGATAGACTAATAGTTTTAGAACAATGCATAGGGAATATTGCAATATGAGATGTTGGAATTGACTATAGTAATGAAGAAACTACAAGGTCTCATCTTGGAGCAACATAAAATAATTCTGAAACAAGTTGTTCAAATCAATCTATTGGAGACACCATTGGTAGAATTGAAAGCCTCCACTACCATAGTAGTACTAATTTTATAAATGGATATGATATTTAGACTATGTTGTAAATCAAAAAAGAAAAAGAAAATAAAGATAATCTATACAAATAAAATAAATTTATGCAACAATGGCAAACATGATGACAAAAGAACATGAATTGCAAAATAAATTAGAGGAGACTAGATCATGGGCACAAGTGGTAAGAGATCCAAAAACATATTCTAAATTATTTTCTTACATAACTTTTTTCTTTCTAAATTATTTTCCTACATAAATTTTGCTTTTATTTTTTATTTTTTAAGTGAAAAACCCCTTGCGGGGCCGCCTTGGTCTAAGAGACCACAAAAAGTGGGTTCTACACCATCAAAGTCACCCGGGGGTCACACCCAGCCCTGCCCGTACCAACATTATCAATTGGATTTTGGGTACCTAATTCAACTTTTTGGTAGAGTGGAGATTCGAACCTGGGACCTCCCTTGGAGGATTGTCCTCTCCTCTCCAACTCACCTACAACACCTGGGTAAAAACTAATTTATAGTGAAAAACACCCATTTCGAGGTGTCACTTTCAATAGGTTGGGCATAGGAGGAATGGAGCCTTGTCGGCCTCTACCAGCACATAGGACATTCCTAACTATACCATATATCTGCAGGATGGAGACAAGGGGAATGGAACCTAGGTCAGCCTCTACCAGCACCCAGGGCATTTACCACTGCACCACAACAAGTAGATACCTACATAACTCTTTTAAAAGTTTATTTAGTTCTATTTCTTTAGTTTATTTCATAACTTATATTCACTAAAGTTAATATTCTATTTATTTACACTTATACCATAAATTGAGATAAAATTTTAAATTAAAAGCCAACTTCTTTTAACTCGTCCTTTTGTTTATTTAAATATATATATATATATATATATATATATATATATATATATATATATATATATATATATATATATATATATATATATATATATATATATATATATATATATTCAAACCACTTATATAAGGTGTCTTATCACCACACAACCTTGTACTTGTTTGACAAATCAACTTATCATTCCATTGCTTGTAATTGGCAATTCCCCACCCTTAGTAAAGGATTGAGTCAAGTCTATCTGATAACCTTTGCTAAAGTTTTTGTATCATTGTCTTTCAAAAGAGATCCACACCAAACATATTAATTATTTTTCAAATCCTCAAGTAAAAGAATTATAGAATTCCTTGGTAGAATTTGAAAAGGTCCATCATTTTTTCTTGTTTACATTCCACATTCAATCAACTTTATATGTTTGATGCTTTTGAGAAAGTGAAAATGTAACCCATAATGCATCAAGACAAATAACTATAAAATTAACAACTTATGTCCTTCATATAAGCTAATAAAATTAAAATGATGTTTATGGTTGTTAAGTTTGTGAGATTAGTGAAAGGCATAGTAAATAGTGTTGGGCATATTGTATCCTTTGCATGAAAAAGAAAAAAAAAGCTAAAAAATCTAGAAGGTAAAAAGTATATCTAAAACTTTCAAAAATTAAGTTGTGGGTTCAAAGCATAAGTGAAAAAATGTTCTAGAACTATGGGTTTGAAGCTAATTTCAGAGTGCTATTAGGTCTAGAACCTACAAGGATTGGGATGAATCTGTATCCCTCAGATTCTGTAGATCCTTAGGAGTATTTTCTTGAAGTCTCATTCATGTTGCATATCTTGGGTGAGTTCCTCCTTTTGTTGTTTTTGGATGGGAGTTCGGAGGTTTGTAAGTCTATTATTTACAAGAGTGTTCTCCAAATTTTCAGTGTGTTTGGGAGTAGGATCTCGGTTGTTGGTGTTTCAGAGGCTAATCCTAGATTTATCCTATCCAAGAACATGGATCCTAAGTTTGTGGATCTTATGAAGTTCTTGTGGGATTTCTCTTTTGTGGTATTATGAGAGGCTGAAAGAAGTTAAAAAATTTATTTGTTGATGTGAGCAGGACTCTAGATCTTAAGGGTTTTAATGCTAGTCTTGGTGTGGTTTTTACAAATAATGGGGATCATCTCAACGATCCTAAGATTCTATGGTAGGCATTTCCTCCCATGGCTTTGGAGTTGGGTGGAAAAAATATTCAAATTACTAATGCAAAGGTGAGCAGGAATCTGATAGTAAAGGGTTTTTATACTGGCCTCAGAGATGATTTGACTAAGAATGTGGATCTTGTGGGGTTCTCTCATTCTTTGTATAATATGAGGGTGGGGGTGGGGAGTAAGTACATCATAGTCTAGATGTGGACATTTCTAATTGTTTGGATCCTATTTTTTTGTTTTTCAATATCTCTATTGAGTGGCACCAAAGGTGGTCTACTTGTTCAACTTGTGTCTTTTGGCTATGATGTTTTTATGCTCCTCCTCTTGGGTCCAAATAATTCCTTGGTTTCATAGATCTAGGAAAGCTTTGCCAGGGTAACTCTATGGTTGGGGTCCCAATGTTTGTGGTTTTGGTGACTCTCTATTAGGTGGAGCTAGGTTTCAATGATCCAAGGTTTGTAGATCCAGATTTGCTCTCGTTGATTATCCCTGAGACTATGTTTTTGAAAAATACCATGTTACACCTTGGATGTGGGGGACCCCAACATTCCTTCAATTCAATTTTGAACAGATTCTTGCAAGACTACAAAGATTTTATTTTCCCCATGAAACATGTTTCCTTGCTGGGGCGAGAAATTTTTGAAATATATATTTTTAATTTTCTTGGAGTAGGATTGTGTTTCTTTGCTTGGGTAGGAAACTTTTCTTTGTAAATTTTTTATTTTAATCTAAAGTGGGTCTTGGTGGTTTGGTCAGATACCATGTTTCTCTTGGGGATTGTGTTTCCTAGCTTGGATGGAAAACTTTTATTTTTAAAAATTTTGAATTTAAAAATGAAGCAGTTCTTGGTCGTTTAGGCAGATCCCAAGTTTATCCTAAGGATTGTGTTTTCTAGCTTGGGCAAGAAACTTTTATTTTAAAAATTTGTAATTAAAATGAAGTGGTTCTTGCAGGTTTGGATGGATCCTAATTTTTTCCTTGGAATTCATGTCCTATTTTAGATCCAAACTATTGAAGATTATTTAGGATCATAGTGATCTAGTTATTCCTTTTTTTTTTGTATTCCTAGATCCTATTATTAGATCATGTTATTTTTTTCTTAGATTCTCTTACTTGTTTCTCTTACAACCATTTTATCAAGGCTTTTTTATTGTAAAATGTTTGGGGACCCTCAAAACCCCTTCTTGACTTTGTAGGAGGTTTGGGGATCCTTTCAAAACCCCTTATATATATATATATATATATATATATATATATATATATATATATATATATATATATATATATGAAGCTAGAAAAACATGGCCTATAGTTAAGAAAAAGTATTGTAATAATTCTATATATTTGATGTATCCTCCACTAGTTGACCTATCCATCCATCCTCACTTGGGTGGATCATCCAATCTATGCATGGTCCATAGTTGGATTAGATTGGGTGTGAGGTACCAAAATATACACAAGAATAATAATAAAAGAGAGCAAGAGATGTGGTTCTGAGTTTCTATTGGTTTTTCTTGGTCAAGGGTTTCTAGGATAAATATTCATGTTCATTTTGTATGTGTATCGCTCCAAATTTTTCGCATCCTTACCTTCAGGCTATTGGATCCGTGCCCGAAAGGAGGATGGGAAAAGGATGTCGCGGTACCTCGGACTGAGAGGACTTTGCGAAGGTCCCGCCTCTCAAGGGAGGTGTATTTTGATGATTTTTCGATGGATGGTGGGTTCACCAGGAAACATTTAAGGGCAGTTTCCACGCCTAGGTTTGGAATGTGTTTTAATGTGTTCATTTTTAACTTTAAGCATTCATATCCTAGGTTTGGCCAAATGAATCTAGATTAATCTACATGAAAATGCAAATTCAATGAGTACATAAAATAGATTTAAAGACATAAAACAGAGAATTTACAGAATGCAAATGAGGAATACCTGATCCGGATGTCTGGTGATGATTTTGATGTTTGAAGTAGTCAGGATCATCTGGAATTCGACAGAATCATCCGAGATCTGACAGAATCATCTGAGATCTGACATAATCATCTGAGATCCGACGAATTCGTCAGACAAATTTGTCGGAGACCTGCAAGCAAAAAATAGATACAAAATACAACGAATACTATTGTGCTAATAAGGGGAAACAACACCAAATGACTGTATGAATACTGAATAATAGTTATGAACAGAAATTCAAGCAAATTATGATATTTTAATGACAAATCATGATCTTAGTATGCAATCTAAGCTAAATGGGTGAACTCCAAATGCAAAATAACATAAACACTGAATAAACTATCTAATTTGCAGAATAAAATAGCAGAGAGAAGGTTGAGAAATGCAAACTTCAGGAACTGATTGCCTTAATATGGATTGCAGTCGAGATCGTCTCGCATCAGAATGAAATCGCCTCGAATTCGACAGGTTCGCCTCCGATCTAAACAGGTTCGTCGGTGACGATGGGTGCTGGCTCCGACTGAAAAACAGTGATGTACCTGCAACAAAATTGGTATGGGACCAATGCAAATGAAAAATTGGGATGATTCAATGTAGATGGAGTTAAATTGCAGAGAATTTCAGCCAGGGGGTGCTAAGGGAATAGCTTAGGATTAAATAGGCTTAGGGGAGTAGTTAGGAGGTTGGAGATCATCCCAATTTGGGAGATCTCCAACGGGGGAGGGTCCCTAACGACGTAGACACGCTTCTGCCCGGATTGGAGACCCGTTGGAATAGAAGCTAACTTTGCAAAATCAGTTTTGCGACAAGATCGTCTGGACGTCCTAGTCCAGACGAAATCGTCAAATCTGGGGCGATATCGTCTGATCGGCGACGATATCGTCAAACGGTCAAAACAACCTCTAAAAATGGCACGAAAAAGGGGGAAACGGATTACCCGACGGTTAACGGGCGGTTTGGGAGGTTAAATTTGAATTTTAAATTATTTACTAAGGTGAATGTAATTATTGTAATTTTATTGCGCCAATTTTAGGGTGCTACATTTTGCCCCCTCTTTAGCGAATTTTTCGAAGAAAATGCGTTAAAGATGAGTTCTTCTCGATCTACGAGAAAGCAAAAATTATTCCCATTTTTAGGCGACGATTCTTGGTCGAATCGTACGACAACTTACTATGGTGCCCCCTCCGTGTTTTTACCCAAATCGAACGTTTGAGGTAAAAACGCGAAAAAGCAAAAAATTATTTTTGAATAAAATTAAGAAAAATAGGGTAAAACCCTAATTCATTTTTACTGTTCATTTTCTGAGTTTTAGAGCTCTGAAGAAAAAAAATGGTGGAGACGACGCACAGATCGACAGAGGTCCGATGCGGTCTACGGGTAAGAGTCTAGACTTAACTAGGATGCTTTAATTTAATTTTACATGCTTTGTAGGTAATTTTTAGGTGATTTTTTAGCATCACGGCTATTTTTGGGCCATCGACGTCGTCGAGACAAAATCGTCTCAATTTCGGCAATTTCGCCCGAGGGCGAAATCGTCGAAAGGGGGACGATTTTGTCAAATTAGGGACGATTTTGACTGCGAAATAGGAGACGATTATACTCAAATTTGGGACGATATCGTCCAATAGTGGGCGATATTATCAATTGCACAAAATTGAACTTTTAACTTGGGAGGCGAGACCCCCATCTCCACAGAGGCCACCATCGCCCGATAAGGGCAAGGGTGTCGACACAGGAGAGAGTAGCGAGATGGCTACTCTCCAGGCGGAGAGAGATCGTCTCCAGGCCCAGGTGCAGACGCTACAGGATGAGGCTGCACGCCACCGGGCTGAGGTGTCACAGCTACGGGATGAGATTGCACGCCTCAGGGCACGGGGCGGAGGGGCGAGCTCTGGAGAGTTGACACGGGCTATCGCCCAGCTGACCTTTTACTAGACATTATACTTCCAGCTGGTGCCAGAGGCAGATAGACTACCCCTGCCAGCCAACATCGCAGATCCGATCAGGATCGGGTCATCGAGGACCACATCCCGATCGAGGACTAGGACTACACAGACGGCGATGGGGCCACCTCGTCCACCTCGGGGCGAGGGAGGAGATGAGGCAGAGAGCTCGAGGGGCTCTCGAGGCTAGAGGGCTGGACCGACATTGTATTATATCGTTGTATTATTATTTTTGATAGAGGATTGAGTATGCCGAGGTACAGATTGTGGCATACCAATCCAGTTTGATGATGTACATATATTGGTGATATATAGATGAGATATTTTTGATCATATGACTTGTCTTATGTATGTTTATGATGCTTTTATGTTTTGATTGATTGATTTGATAATTGGATGTAATTATGTCGTTGGGAATATTATAATTTGAATGTCATGCGTGTAATATTTTAAATGAAATAATCTGATGTAACAAATTGATTGGTTGTAATGAAATGTGATAAAAATAAAAAGAGACTTCTAACAATAATTTCAAAGGACATTGTCGCTATTATAGACCATTTCATGGAGTCGCTGCTCACTCGGTCGTCAAGCTAGTCCCATTTATAGAAATATTGTTAAAAGTAAAAGAGTGCTTAAGAAACTGTCTTAAGACTTTGGTGCAATAGTGCAAATGATGATGATGATGATGGTTTGTTTTCAGATTTTCATAAAAATATTGTGCATGAAATAATGTTTAAAATGATTTTTGCTAGGCATAAATTCCTAAGTGTGATAAAATTTTTGGATAATTCTTTAGGAATTATACCATCATTGCAAAATTGAAGGTTGACATAATGACATGAAATAATGAAAATGTGTTTGCTTTTTAAAAGCATAATTTGTGTAACATAATGAATTAAGTCATATGGTTTTCATGATTTTTAATAAATGGGGAATAAAAATTGTTACAATGGTTTGCGCTAGGCATAGAATATGTAGGTATAGACTTATACCATCATCGCGAAAATCCAAAAAAGATAGTTTTATTGCATGGTTGATTTTTGATGAACAAGAAAATATGAAAATGAGGACTTGCGCTAGGCATAAAATTCCAATTTTGGTTTTGAAACTATACCATCGTCGCGAAAGTCAACCAGATATATATGTATATGTTTTGTGTAGTTTGAAAGAAATTTTTGATTTTTCTATTATATAGTTGTCTTTGTGGTAAACAACTGTACTTGATTTATTCCAAACAAGTTGCAAAAATAATATTTCAAATTATTTTGAAGACAAAAGTTAGATTTATAAGGAATCCCATGTGCATATGTGAATTCATTTCCAATCTTGATTTATCATAATGATACACAAAATCTCTCAAATACAAATGTGTGTGCAATTGCATTGTTCATTTACCAGTTTTGAGCAAGATAATATGATACAAGTGATTTGAAGAAACCAAATAAGTGTTCATTAACCATGATGTAGATGCATATAACCATACTAGACTACTATGTAGGTCGGATTATCAAGAGCTAGCTAATCCATAAGCGGACATAGGTCTGTACAAAAGAAGGTCGCTAATGTGACAGACATATCACCACGCTAGGAGTTACCCAAGGCCAAGCCAGGTTGGGCACAAACCACCTGTTATGGGGCTTACCTCACAGTTTTTGAATAATTGAGAATTCCAGGGATTCAAGCTCATCAACCCTTCTTTTCTTTTCAAAGGGTAGGGAAAGGGATTTTATTGCTTTCTTGCTTTCTTTTGAACTTTGCTTATTTTTCTTTTTGTATTTCTTTTGTATTTTTGCTTGATAATGCTTGGAATATTGCTGGAATGATATAAAATAACATTTTTCTTTTCTCTTTTTTTTTTCTTGAACTTTTCTTTTTTCTTTTTCTTTGCTAGGGATACTTGCTCGGATTAGTTGTAGAGCAAGGGATTTTTATTCTGGGTAGGGGTGAGCTTGTCCTTTTGCCAATTCTCAAAGATTCTAGACCATGTGCATGATAGGATAGCAGGGGAAACTTTTCGCTCAAGAAATCACTTCTACTATGTAGCAAAACATGGAAATTACAAATATAATCATTTTATTGTGAAAAGATGTGCTTGGTTTAAGTAAATAACAAGATCAATTCTCTATGCTCAAACTTTATTTAATTGAATTTTGTGGACTTTGATATAAGAGAGATTAGTAATCATGCCAGATAAAATCAAGATATTTATTGTTGTGAGTGTGCAAGTGAGGGATTCCAAATAAATGCTAATTTATCCAAAAATAATTTGAAACATATAACTGCAATAATTGTAAGAAAATATATATAAATAATTTTTGAGAAGTTTTGAGAATGTTGACTCTCTCTTTCTTCTTTATTTTATTTTGGTTTCGAAAGAGTCAAGCATATAGCTGTTATTATATTTTTATCATTATTTTGATTTTTGGTTTTATTTTTGTTTTTGAGCAAAAAAAATTTAACAAGTGCCTTAAATAAATGCAATAGATAGTTTTGAAGATTTTGGATGATTATGAATATTTTTGATGTTTTTGGATTTTTATAAATTTGAAAGAAATATAAGATAAAAATTTTGAAATTACAATTATATACAAGGATGAAATGACCAAATTTATGCATAGTAACGTTTAAGATGCAAAATATTCATGGGTTCTTTAAGTTCTTTACCATCTAAGGTAGATAATTTGTATGCTCCTGATTCAAATTTAGCAGTAATAATGTATGGTCCAAGCCAATTGGGCTCAAATTTACCTTTAAGGTCCTTAGTTGCATTTGTATTTTTTTTATTTTCTTTTAAAACAAGGTCGCCAATCTCAAAGGATCGATGACGAACTTTTTTAGCATATGATCTTTTAAGCTTGTTTTGGTAAGCACGGAGATGCTCCAAAGCATTGATGCATTTTTCATCTAGGAGTTCCAGCTGACTGAGTCTGCCAGCACGATATTCATCTCCTACTTCGGTATCTTGAAGTAGCAGAGCCAAAGAAGGAACTTCCAATTCAAATGGAAAAACTGCTTCAGCACCATATACCAAAACAAATGGTGAAGTTCCAGTGGGGGTTCGAACACTAGTTCGATAGGCCCACAAGGTCGGATATAATTGAATGTGCCAGTCACGGCCAGTTTTATTGACTAATATTTTGAGAATTTTGATTAAGGTTTTGTTAGATGCTTCTGCTTGACCATTACCCTGAGGATAATAGGGAGTGGACCAGCGATGTTGAATCTTATATTTTTGACATAATTTTTTAACATCTTTATTTTTGAAGCAAGTTCCATTGTCAGAGATGAGATTGGCAGGAATTCCGAACCTACAAATGATTTGATTAAAAATAAATTTAGAAACTTGTGTGCCAGTGCAAGAAGCTAAAGGCATAGCTTCGACCCACTTCGTGAAATACTCAGTGGCGGTTATGATGAACTTGTGTCCATCAGATGACACAGGATTGATTTTGCCAATAATATCCAAGCCCCATTTAGAAAAGGGCCAAGGAGATGAAATAGCCTGCAGCTCTTGTGCAGGCGCATGGACAAGGTCAGCATGTTTTTGACACTTGTCGCAATGGCGCACATACTCATGTGCATCCGTTTCCATGGTAGGCCAAAAGTATCCTATCCGAAGGAGCTTTTTAGCAATAACACTACCACTAAAGTGTCCTCCACAAGATCCATCGTGGGCTTCACTCAAGGCTGATTTAGACTCTTCTAAGTTTAAACATCTTAATAGGATACCTTCAAAAGATCTCCTATATAAAGTATTGCCAATTATTACAAATCGACTTGCTCGTCGACGTAATAACCGACGCTGGTTTCTATTAGAATTGGCAGGGAAAGTCCCATTTTGAAGAAAATCAAATATGTCTATATACCAAGGTTCGGGAGTAGTTTCATTGATTAGAAACACATCCAAAGGCTCTAAGCATGACTTATTTGAAGCGGGTTCCTGGAGTCGACGAATAATGATAGTGGCATATTCGTCATCTAACTCCAAGGGCAGGAGAGATGCAGCTGCGGCCATAGCATCAGCTGCACGGTTGCTAGTTCGAGGAATAGCTTCCAAGGTAACTTGATCAAATAAAGACATTAATTGTAAAACATAGGCCTTATATGGGCGCAGTTTATCATCTCGGGTTTGATAAACTTCATTAATTTGGTTTATAACCAGTTGGGAATCACCAAAAACTAAAAGGTGTTTAATTTTTAGCGCTAGGGCAGCTCGTAATCCAAGGATTAGAGCTTCATACTCAGCAGTATTGTTGGTGCAAGCAAATGTCAATTTGAAGGATAGAGGAATAAGATGTTTTTGCGAAGATATTAAAATAATACCCGCACTAGCCCCACTCATGCATCGGGCTCCATCAAAGTATAAGGACCATTGTTCGGTATGGTCTACCTCTAATTGAAGGCATTCATCCGGAAACTCGATGATGAGGGGATGGGTAGACTCTAAGGGTGCAGCGACTAATTGATCTGCTATGATTTGACCCTTAACAGACTTCTGTCCTATGAATGTGAGATCAAACTCGCTTAGAGCAAGAACCCACTTGGTTGTGCGACCCGATAAATAAGGTCGACTCATGAGATACCTTAAGGGATCATATTTAGCAATGACATAAGTTTTTTGACTAAGCATATAATGTCGTAATTTTTGCGTAGCAAACACGATTGCTAGACATAGTTTTTCCAACGTTGTGTAGCGGGTTTCATAACTGATGAAGGTTCGGCTAATATAATAATTAGCACGTTCTCGCTTTTCATCATCAAGTTGAGCTAACATAGCCCCTAAGGCAGAATCTGAAGCGAAAATATATAGGAGAAATGGGCGATCGGATTTAGGTGGTGAAAGCACAGGTGGATTAAGGAGGTATTGTTTGAGAAGTTCAAAAGCTTCTCTACATTCTGTATCCCAATTAAAGGGGACATCCTTCTTAAGGAGTTTAAGAAAGGGACCGGTTTTATCCGCCAGCTTATCGATGAAGCGACGGATGGCTTGAAGTTTACCTTGTAAACTTCGTAACTCAAATATATTAGTAGGTGCGGGCATATCAGTGATGGCCGCAATCTTGAGAGGGTCGATTTCAATACCACGTAAAGAAACTAAAACCCCTAATAGTTTGTCGGATTTAACTCCGAATATGCATTTTGTTGGATTTAATCGAATGAGATATTCTCGTAATCGATTAAAGACTTTCCTTAAATCATCTAAATGATTATTTTCAATAATAGAGCGAGCTATAATATCATCCACATAATCATGTAGGATATCATGCATCATATCATGAAAAATGTAGGTCATAGCTCGTTGATAAGTTGCACCGGCGTTCTTTAAGCCAAATGGCATCACTTTCCAGCAAAAGGTACCCCAGGGGGTAATAAAGGTTGTTTTAGCCTGGTCTTCAGGAGCTATCCGAATCTGATTATAACCGGAGAATCCATCCATTAAGGACATCATCCCACTTTCGACAGTGAAGTCAATGATTTGATCCATGTTTGGAAGAGGAAAGTCATCTTTAGGGCATGCAGCGTTAATATCTCTAAAATCTGTGCAAACCCTAACTTTGGTAGCTTCTTTCTTGGTGACTGGAACTACATTTGAGATCCATTCAGCATAATCAATAGCTTGTATAAAGATAACATTCAGGAGTTTTTCTAACTCCCCTTTGACTAGCAGAGCCACTTTGGGATGCATTTTTCTAAGTTTTTGTTTAACGAGGTTTAGCATCCGGATGGACCACTAGATGATGCATGACTACGGAAGGGTCTAGACCTGGCATATCTTCATATGTCCAAGCGAAGACATCTTCATACTCTTTAAGGAATGCAATGTATTGTTCTTGTTTTTCTTGACTTAATTCTGATCCAATATTGATTATGTGAGGATTGTCCTCAGTTCCAATATTAATTTTAATGACGTTTTCTACCTCCATGTGTAGATCTCTTTCAAAATTAGGTGGGGCGGGTGAAACGCCCAATTCTTGTAATTCTTGTAAGGTTAATTTAGATAATTCATTCTGAGGATTAGTGGCCTCAAGTTGGGCTATAGTTGGTATAGAACCATCAAAATAAAATCCATTGTGTAACATCTCTTCAACAGAGACATCATGGAAGATATCTCCTTCCAACTCTTCATCGGGGTCAACAATCATTTCAGGGTATGCTATGGATAGCATGTTGCATGAAAATGACTGATTTTTAAGAGGCAAATCAACATGCCTATCCAAATAATCTTGATAGCATATGAGATGATCATCATCCTCAAAAGGAAAGGGTTGACCCTTACTAGGAAATAGGCCCACACCACAGCGGGCAGGCCACGGTTCTACCTCGAAAGGTTCTTTCATGCCATTTTGGGAAGGTCCCAAGCCTTTCCCTTCATATCCCATTTTAAGCATCATGGGTTTAGCTTTAATATAATCATTGGTAAAATAACACCGAGCATATCCCTCATGATGAGTTTTGATATTCCGAGGGATTCTTCCCCAGTCATATCCTTTATAAATGAAGGCACAACTCCCGACTTGGTAAGTACTTCCCATAGGTTGTGGGAGGCCCAAAGTACGAGGAGATGGCGGCAAGTTATTTAAAAGGTTTGAATCTTGCATGAAAGCATTCATTTTTTCTGATATTAAGGTTGTAGATAAATCTGGTAAGAGTTCATCAGAAAGGGCATAAGATGTAGAAGGCTTATTACCTATATCTTTAGATGTGGAAGGTATGATAGATGTGTCTATAGGTTTTGAATTTATAGGGATAGAACTTGAAGGATTGGTTGTAGATTTAAGATCTTTTTGAGGTTCTAAAATGATTTGTTTAGAGGGTTGTTGGTCTATATAGGAGGATGAAATTAATGGAGGGGAAATAGGTGAAGTTATGGGTGTATGTTTCACAGTTTTAGATGAAAAATAAGAACTAGGATGTGTGGATGACAGAGCAGGGCAAAATTGCACTCCAACGGGTTCTGCCAAAGCACACATATCAAAAGGTCTAGGGTCACCATGAATAGTGACCAACTGATTTTTAAACTCAAATTTAACACATTGGTGTAAAGTTGATGGGACCGCTCGCATGGCGTTGATCCAAGGGCGACCCAAAAGTATATTGTACGATGTTGGGCAATGTACAATAAACACGGTTGTTTCTAGGGTTCTAGGACCAACTTGCAATGGGAGGGTAATAACTCCACATGTTTCTTGTGTTTCGTCATTAAAAGCTTTGATAATCATATCAGTTTTCTTCATTTCATCACTTCTAAAGCCAAATCGTTGGTAGAAGTCAAAGGTGCAAATGTTTAGAGATGAGCCATTATCAATCAAAACTCTTTTGACGGCTACATCTCCAATTAGAGCAGTAATGTATAAGGGATTGTCCTTATGTAAACTGTGTTGTGGGATATCTTTATCCCGAAATTCAATACAATCAATCTCTCGAGTGATGATAGTATTGGCCATAGCTTCGAGGTTGAATGTTTTGAGGTACCATCATTTGGCTCAATGTAAGCATCAACTCATCCCTATGGGTGGGAGAGGATCTTAATAAATCTAAGAGGGAAATTCTGGCCGTAGTATTGGACAATTGCTCATTAATATTGTAAGGGGGTTTAGATTGAACAGTAGGAACATGATTCCCTTTATTGGGGTTTTTCAAAACGAATGGAGCTGATCCATCATTCTGGTTTGGTTCTTGTTGAGAGTTTTGAGCTTGTTGTCGAGTAACGACTCCAATGGTACCTACAATGTTATAGTGAAGACGTTGAACTGGTCTCGGTTGAGCATTAATGGCTTGTTCATTAGAAAGGAATATATTAGAAGAAGGTCGAGTAGTGACTCTTCTAGGAAATGGTTCTTCCGGAACCATAGCATCCGTGACGGGTTGAATAGGATCTGATTCATTTTTAGAACTATTCGATTGGTTTGAAGTAATGTCTAGTTCACTTTCACTATCTGATTCTATATCACTAGAATCAGAAGTTTGAAAATTATGTAAGGGCCTGGTCGTAACCAGGGATAAGGTCGTGTCAAATATTTGAGGATCTTGAACAGGTAATTGTCCGCTAATGGTTCCTACATATCGGGTAGGAGGGGGAACATTATGATGTTCGATTTGATTGGCTACCTCTTTACCATGTCTTGGTAAAGGGTGTTGAAATATGTCTAGAGTTTGATTGGCATTTTGATTTTGATTTTGGGGAATGGTCTTTTGAGTATTATTAGGAGGGTTTTGTTTAGGTTGGAAGGCTTGCACTTCCATTTCATTATTGTCAATCAAATCTTGTATTTTATGTTTCAACCTTTTACAAGCGTTGGTAGAATGTCCAGGTCCTCTATGGAAATCACAGTGCAAGTCGGCTCTATATCCGGGTATAGTTGGATCGGGTTCCCCGGATAGTCGGTAATTGGATCAAACCTCTTTCGAGTAATTGAGGTAAAATAGTTGATAAGGGTTGGTTTAATCTAGTGAATTCTCGAGGAGGCTTGTCAGGAGGTTTCAATATGAATTTTTCTGTTGTCTTCGTTGCATTGATATTAGCAACATTCCTGCTGTCAGTGACTCCATCACCGACAACTTGTTTGTTTTTATATTGATTTCTGGATGTTTTCTCATCATCCTTCTTCCTAAGTTGGCCTCTCCTAATGAGGGCATCTTCTACTCTTCGAGCTAAATCTATAGCTTGATCGAAGGTAGTTAAGGTAGCAATCGATAGCTCATAAGATATTTGTTCTTGTAAATTGTTGATGAAAATGTCCAACATTTCCCTATAAGGCAGCACAAAGTGCGGTTTTCCTGTCAATTGCCTCCATCTAGCTAAGAAATCGGCAAAGCATTCATCCTTGTCTTGTTTTAAATTGTATAGGTCTTTAATAGTTACATGCCTCTCGATGTAGGCACTAAATTGATGGACAAATGATTCCATTGTTTCTTCGAAGTTTCTCAAAGAATGAGTGGGCAATTGATAGTACCACTCTAATGCCATTCCACCTAAACTTTTTGGGAACATTTTTAGTAATAGCAAGTCATCATGCGATATGTCGTGACATGCTATCCTAAACATGCGAAGATGCTCTATGGGATCTTCGGTTCCTTTATATATAGGCAGGACGGGCATGGGAAAATGCTTAGGGTATGGTTGAGCTACAACTATGGGATCCAAAGGTTGACTACAGATCTCTCGATAATTATACGAGGGACGGTAGGGATCTATCTGGTCCATACGTGAAGCTAATTGTTTCACCATGGCTTCCAGATTACTAGTTTGCCCCCCATATTGGTTTGGTAGGGCATTGACATGGGTTTTATGGGCATATGATGGAGGAACATGAAGATTAGATGCCATGTTACTATTGTGTAAAGTATTGGTAGGAAAAGTATTATGGAGGAATTTTGAAGTTGGATTATGTTGTATTCCGGATTGTTGAAAGTTTGTATTTGGCTTTGTTTTAGGTTTTTGTTTACTTGAAGCATATTGCTCAATAGTTTGGCGGAATAAAGTAGTGAAGGAAGGTTTCTTTTGTGTGGGAGTGATTTTAGGTTGAATAACGAGGTTCCTTAGGAGGTTGGGTAACCTGTTGTTTTGACATGTTTTGAGCCATAGTGACCATATCCGTATTGGATGGCCCAGCCTTGTCACTTTCTTGATCAATGAAAGACAAGGGATTAGTGCGCATATTGCACATATATTCCATGGCTGCTTGAGTGTTACTAATTTGCCCTTTATCAAGGCGAATTGCCACATTAAGGTCATCAATGTTATCCATGAGAAATTTCTTGAAATGCTCTACATTGTCAAAGGCAATAGTTCCATTTGGAGCTACTCTAGGGGATGAGGATCCATCCTCTTTAACACTTCCTTCTTGTTCCTTATCTTCACCTAAGTCTTCGTCTGATTGACCTAGAGTTTCTCCTTCCGGATTTGTATCTCCAAGAAGGACATTTGGGTCTCTAGTTGTATCTTGTAACCAATCTTCTTCTTCTCCTAAAGTTTCTTTACCATTCCTAAGTTTAGGCATGGTGCTAAGTTTTGATTTCAGCAAATATATATATATATATATATATATATATATATATATATTGCAACAAATTAAGAGGTATATATTTACTATATACCTACTACAATATTTGAAAATGAAATGTTTAAGTTTTTGCTAAGTTTTTGGTTTTTTAGTTTTTTAGTTTTTTTTTTTGAAATAATATAATAAAGACAACAAATAACACAATAAATGCAAGAAATAATACTGAAGTAATAATCTAGTTTTCTATAAACAATTTATGAATATCATTAATAGGTTCGAGTTGTTCAGGAGTCATGAAGTGTTCTTCTTCAAATTGAAAGTTTTCTTTTAAAAATTTGATGAAAAGAGCTATAGTGATGTTGTCTGTTTCAGATGCTGGTTGATAAAAGTAAAGCTCATGGCAATACTCTCGATATAACACAGCTCGCGGAACTCTATTCCATATTTCCCTATCTGTAAGAACAACCTCTTGGTCTTCTACACAACCTAGGAACTGGTGCACAATGGCTGCGTTCTCGAGGTATTCCTCGAAGGTGAACAATTCTGAAGATACTAGAGCTCTCCTATAGGCTAACCATCTATGGCGAGGCTCTCCGAAGTTCATGATAAAAAACTAGTTGATGAGGATCCAGGATTCTATCTAGGACTAGCCTCTTGATTTGCTTAAGTTGTGTGGACCTAGATGAGATGAGACTAAGTCTTCTATCAAGTTCGTTCCACAGGAATTGATTTCTACTTGTTTCAGGCACACTAAGGATAGAATTGACTTCTATGGCTGCCAATTGGTTTTCTACGTTTATAGTAACTGCTAACCTTTTCTTAGGAGCTACCATCTAAACATGATTTCAAACTTTAAGTGTTTTAAAATGCATCTATGTTTTAGTTGTTCTATATATGTTTTTGTTTTGTTTTTGTTTTTCAAAAGGTTATGATGCATTCACGTCGGGTTCACCAAAATGTATCGCTCCAAATTTTTCGCATCCTTACCTTCAGGCTATTGGATCCGTGCCCGAAAGGAGGATGGGAAAAGGATGTCGCGGTACCTCGGACTGAGAGGACTTTGCGAAGGTCCCGCCTCTCAAGGGAGGTGTATTTTGATGATTTTTTGATGGATGGTGGGTTCACCGAGGAAACATTTAAGGGCAGTTTCCACGCCTAGGTTTGGAATGTGTTTTAATGTGTTCGTTTTTAACTTTAAGCATTCATATCCTAGGTTTGGCCAAATGAATCTAGATTAATCTACATGAAAATGCAAATTCAATGAATACAGAAAATAGATTTAAAGACATAAAATAGAGAATTTACAGAATGCAAATGAGGAATACCTGATCCGGATGTCTGGTGATGATTCTGATGTTTGAAGCAGTCAGGATCGTCTGGAATTCGACAGAATCGTCTGATATCTGACAGAATCATCTGAGATCTGACAGAATCGTCTGAGATCTGACGAATTCGTCAGACAAATTTGTCAGAGACCTGCAAGCAGAAAAATAGATACAAAATACAACGAATACTATTGTGCTAATAAGGGGAAACAACACCAAATGACTGTATGAATATTGAATAATAGTTATGAACAACAATTCAAACAGATTATGACATTTTAATAACAAATCATGATCTTAGTATGCAATCTAAGCTAAATGGGTGAACTCCAAATGCAAAATAACATAAACACTGAATAAACTATCTAATTTGCAGAATAAAATAGCAGAGAAAAGGTTGAGAAATGCAAACTTCAAGCACTGATTGCCTCAATATGGACTGCAGTCGAGATCGTCTCGCATCAGTACGAAATCGCCTCGAATTCGACAGGTTCACCTCCGATCTGAACAGGTTCGTCGACGACGATAGGTGCTGGCTCCGGCTGAAAAATAGTGATGTACCTACAACAAAATTGGTATGGGACCAATGCAAATGGAAAATAGGGATGATTTAACGTAGATGGAGTTAAATTGCAGAGAATTTCAGCCAGGGGGTGCTAAGGGAATAGCTTAGGATTAAATAGGCTTAGGGGAGTAGTTAGGAGGTTGGAGATCATCCCAATTTGGGAGATCTCCAACGGGGGAGGGTCCCAACGGCACAGACACGCTTCTGCCCGGATTGGAGACCCGTTGGAACAGAATCCAACTTTGCAAAATCAGTTTTGCGACAAGATCGTCTGGACGTCCTAGTCCAGACGAAATCGTCAAATCTAGGGCGATATCGTCTGATCGGCGACGATATCGTCAAACGGTCAAAACAACCTCTAAAAATGGCACGAAAAAGGGGGAAACGGATTTCCCGACGGTTAACGGGCGGTTTGGGAGGTTAAATTTGAATTTTAAATTATTTACTAAGGTGAATGTAATTATTGTAATTTTATTGCGCCAATTTTAGGGTGCTACATTTTGCCCCCTCTTTAGCGAATTTTCCGAAGAAAATGCGTTAAAGATGAGTTCTTCTCGATCTACGAGAAAGCAAAAATTATTCCCATTTTTAGGCGACGATTCTTGGTCGAATCGTACGACAACTTACTATGGTGCCCCCTCCGTGTTTTTACCCAAATCGAACGTTTGAGGTAAAAACGCGGAAAAGAAAAAAATTATTTTTGAATAAAATTAAGAAAAATAGGGTAAAACCCTAATTCATTTTTACTGTTCATTTTCTGGGTTTTAGAGCTCTGAAGCAAAAAATGGTGGAGACGACGCACAGATCGACAGAGGTCCGACGCGGTCTACGGGTAAGAGTCTAGACTTAACTAGGATGCTTTAATTTAATTTTACATGCTTTGTAGGTAATTTTTAGATGATTTTTGAGCATCGCGGCCATTTTTGGGCCGTCGACGTCGTCGGGATGAAATCGTCCCGATTTCGACGAAATCGTCTCAATTTCGACAATTTTGCCCGAGGGCGAAATCGTCGAAAGGGGGACGATTTCGTCAAATTAGGGACGATTTCGACTTGCAAAATCGGAGACGATTATGCTCAAATTTGGGATGATATCGTCCAATAGTGGGCGATATCATCAATTGCACAAAATTGAACTTTTAACTTGCATTATTAATTACTTGAATTATTTATTAATGATTGTTTGTTGTTTTGTTGTTTATGTTTGCAGAGAGGATTACTAAAGAGCAGGGAATGGAAGTATGGAGGGTTGAGAGATGACTTGGCCGCTCTCACACAGGTAGAGCGGGATCAGCTGGCACAAGCCGGCTTGCAGCATGTGGCAGAGATGCCACAAGTGTCTACAGATATGGGGCTACTGACGGCCCTAGCAGAGAGGTGGTATCCGGGCTCTTCATGTTTTCGGCTACCTACAGGGGAGATGACTCCCACTTTGGAGGATGTATGGAGGATTCTAAGAATCCCCATACAAGGATGGCTGATTACTCCTACGGCCAATCAGGGCCGTGCTATGGGACGATTGTGCGGTGACCCGAGCTTCGCCCTAGAGAAGGGCGAAGTTAATATCGAGGCACTACGCCAGATGCCTGGGGCATCTAGACTCACACGGGTTCTAGCTGGAGTAGTTGGTGGACTTTTGCTGTGCCACCAGAGTGGGTGCAGGGTGCCATGGATGCTCGCAGATGTGATCTATGATATGCGAGACCACGGGTACAGGTTCTCTTGGGGCAGTTTTGTACTATGTCGGTTGTACAGGATCCTGTATGGGGTCGTGTACAAGGGCGGCCGATGTCTGGTTATGACATCGCTACTACAGGTTTGGTGCTGGGAGCACATTGCGGTGCGAAGGCCGATAGGGCTTCCTCTGATAGGGGTTGACGGGGAGAGGCCCCGAGTCTTCTACTGGTGGCTCCGGAGAGGGGCACAGCGACGGATCGACCTACCGATGTCCCGGAGGCTACTAGATGACTTAGTCCCGGACCAGATCACCTGGAGGCCATGGAGGGAGCATCCAGGGTGGGCCGAGGATGGACAGGAGTTGGCTCGCGTTAGGCGAGTTTGTTGGCTAAGGATGGAGAGGGGAGAGGTGGAGCTCCACCGGTATGACCGAGTTTTGAGGCAGTTCGGTCTACAGCAGGGGATCCCATCTCTCGGGGATTACGAGTTTTCTCGGACTGTCCGGGATAACACCACGGTTAGCGGGGCTCCCGACATGCAGCGGTTCTGGAGCCAGGACACGGATGATGCCCCCATCCAGCCAGTGGATGGGGACGACGCAGGAGTAGCCGATGGCTACGATGCCTGGTACGCAGGCATCCGCCCTCCTCGGATGACGAGGGCATAGGGTCCGATCCATGCGGTTGTGCGTCGGATAGGGAGGCGATGCCAGGCGGCGATGGAGGCAGCCCAGGGTCACGACGGGAGAGAGGCGAGGAGGCCACAGGCATAGGAGAGGCCACGGCAGAGAGAGAGGGAGAGGAGGGAGGCGAGACCCCCATCTCCACAGGGGAGAGGCCACCATCGCCCGATAAGGGCAAGGGTGTCGACACAGGAGAGAGTAGCGAGATGGCTACTCTCCGGGCGGAGAGAGATCATCTCCAGGCCCAAGTGCAGACGCTACAGGATGAGGCTACACGCCATCGAGCAGAGGTGTCACAGCTACGGGACGAGATTGCATGCCTCAGGGCACGGGGCGGAGGGGCGAGCTCTGGAGAGCTGACACGGGCTATCGCCCAGCTGACATTCTATCAGACATTATACTTCCAGCTGGTGCCAGAGGCGGATAGACTACCCCTGCCAGCTAACATCGCAGATCCGATCAGGATCGGGTCATCGAGGACCACGTCCCGATCGAGGACTAGGACTACACAGACGGCGATGGGGCCACCTCGTCCACCTCAGGGCGGGGGAGGAGATGAGGTAGAGAGCTCGAGGGGCTCTCGAGGCTAGAGGGCTGGACTGACATTGTATGTATAATTGTTTTATTATTATTTTTGATAGAGGATTGAGTATGCCGAGGTACAGATTGTGGCATACCAATCCAGCTTTGATGATGTATATACTTTTGATATATATAGATGATATATTTTTGATCATATGACTTGTCTTATGTATTTTTATGATGCTTTTATGTTTTGATTGATTGATTTGATAATTGGATGTAATTATGTCGTTGGGAATATAATTTGAATGTCATGCGTGTAATATTTTAAATGAAATAATCTGATGTAACAAATTGATTGGTTGTAATGAAATGTGATAAAAATAAAAAGAGACTTCTAACAATAATTTCAAAGGACATTGTCGCTATTATAGACCATTTCATGGAGTCGCTGCTCACTCGGTCGTCAAGCTAATCCCATTTATAGAAATATTGTTAAAAGGTAAAAGAGTGCTTAAGAGACTGTCTTAAGACTTTGGTGCAATAGTGCAAATGATGATGATGATGATGGTTTGTTTTCAGATTTTCATAAAAAATATTTGTGCATGAAATAATGTTTAAAATGATTTTTGCTAGGCATAAATTCCTAAGTGTGATAAAATTTTTGGATAATTCTTTAGGAATTATACCATCATTGCAAAATTGAAGGTTGACATAATGACATGAAATAATGAAAATGTGTTTGCTTTTTAAAAGCATAATTTGTGTAACATAATGAATTAAGTCATATGGTTTTCATGATTTTTAATAAATGGGGAATAAAAATTGTTACAATGGTTTGCGCTAGGCATAGAATATGTAGGTATAGACTTATACCATCATCGCGAAAATCCAAAAAAAGATAGTTTTATTGCATGGTTGATTTTTGATGAACAGAAAATATGAAAATGAGGACTTGCGCTAGGCATAAAATTCCAATTTTGGTTTTGAAACTATACCATCGTCGCGAAAGTCAACCAGATATATATGTATATGTTTTGATTGTATATTTTGAAAGAAATTTTTGATTTTTCTATTATATAGTTGTCTTTGTGGTAAACAATTGTACTTGATTTATTCCAAACAAGTTGCAAAAATAATATTTCAAATTATTTTGAAGACAAAAGTTAGATTTATAAGGAATCCCATGTGCATATGTGAATTCATTTCCGATCTTGATTTATCATAATGATACACAAAATCTCTCAAATACAAATGTGTGTGCAATTGCATTGTTCATTTACCAGTTTTGAGCAAGATAATATGATACAAGTGATTTGAAGAAACCAAATAAGTGTTCATTAACCATGATGTAGATGCATATAACCATACTAGACTACTATGTAGGTCGGATTATCAAGAGCTAGCTAATCCATAAGCAGACATAGGTTCGTACAAAAGAAGGTCGCTAATGTGACGGACATATCACCACGCTAGGAGTTACCCAAGGCCAAGCGAGTTGGGCACAAACCACCTGTTATGGGGCTTACCTCACGGTTTCGAATAATTGAGAATTCCAGGGATTCAAGCTCATCAACCCTTCTTTTCTTTTCAAAGGGTAGGGAAAGGGATTTTATTGCTTTCTTTCTTTCTTTTGAACTTTGCTTATTTTTCTTTTTGTATTTCTTTTGTATTTTTGCTTGATAATGCTTGGAATATTGTTGGAATGATATAAAAGAACATTTTTCTTTTCTTTTCTTTTTCTTGAACTTTTCTTTTCTTTTTCTTTGCTAGGGATACTTGCTCGGATTAGTCGTAGAGCAAGGGATTTTTATTCCGGGTAGGGGTGAGCTTGTCCTTTTGCCAATTCTCAAAGATTCTAGACCATGTGCATGATAGGATAGCAGGGGAAACTTTTCGCTCAAGAAATCACTTCTACTATGTAGCAAAACATGGAAATTACAAATATAATCATTTTATTGTGAAAAGATGTGCTTGGTTTAAGTAAATAACAAGATCAATTCTCTATGCTCAAACTTTATTTAATTGAATTTTGTGGACTTTGATATAAGAGAGATTAGTAATCATGCCAGATAAAATCAAGATATTTATTGTTGTGAGTGTGCAAGTGAGGGATTCCAAATAAATGCTAATTTATCCAAAAATAATTTGAAACATATAACTGCAATAATTGTAAGAAAATATATATAAATACTTTTTGAGAAGTTTTGAGAATGTTGACTCTCTCTTTCTTCTTTATTTTGTTTTGGTTTCGAAAGAGTCAAGCATATAGTTGTTTTTATATTTTTATCATTATTTTGATTTTTGGTTTGATTTTTGAGCAAAAAATTTAACAAGTGCCTTAAATAAATGCAACAAATAGTTTTGAAGCTTTTGATTTTTATGAATGTTTTTGATGTTTTTGGATTTTTATAAATTTGAAAGAAATATAGGAAAAAAATTTTGAAAACAATTATATACAAGGATGAAGCATGACCAAATTTATGCATAGTAACGTTTAAGATGCAAAATATTCATGGGTTCTTTAAGTTCTTTACCATCTAAGGTAGATAATTTGTATGCTCCCGATTCAAATTTAGCAGTAATAATGTATGGTCCAAGCCAATTGGGCTCAAATTTACCTTTAAGGTCCTTAGTTGCATTTGTATTTTTTTGATTTTCTTTTAAAACAAGGTCGCCGATCTCAAAGGATCGATGACGAACTTTTTTAGCATATGATCTTTTAAGCTTGTTTTGGTAAGCACGGAGATGCTCCAAAGCATTGATGCATTTTTCATCTAGGAGTTCCAATTGATCGAGTCTGCCAGAGCACGATATTCATCTCCTACTTCGGTATCTTGAAGTAGCAGAGCCAAAGAAGGAACTTCCAATTCAAATGGAAAAATTGCTTCAGCACCATAAACCAAAACAAATGGTGAAGTTCCAGTGGGGGTTCGAACACTAGTTCGATAGGCCCACAAGGTCTGGATATAATTGAATGTGCCAATCACGGCCGCTTTATTGACCAATATTTTGAGAATTTTGATTAAGGTTTTGTTAGATGCTTCCGCTTGACCATTACCCCGAGGATAATAGGGAGTGGACCAACGATGTTGAATCTTATATTTTTGACATAATTTTTTAACATCTTTATTTTTGAAGCAAGTTCCATTGTCGGAGATGAGATTGGCAAGAATTCCAAACCTGCAAATGATTTGATTAAAAATAAATTTAGAAACTTGTGTGCCAGTGCAGGAAGCTAAAGGCATAGCTTCGACCCACTTCGTGAAATACTCAATGGCGGTTATGATGAACTTGTGTCCATCAGATGACACAAGATTGATTTTGCCAATAATATCCAAACCCCATTTAGAAAAGGGCCATGGAGATGAAATAGCCTACAGCTCTTGTGTAGGTGCTTGAGTCAAAGTCATTTGAGCATGTACACTTGTTGTGATGACACTAAATAGTTGACTCATGTGATCTTGGGGTCATTTTAGCAATGCAAGTTGACTAAAGTATATAATGTAGTAGTTTTTGGTAGCAAGATACTATCGCTAGATAGTGTTCTCCAAGATCTAGCGGGTTTCATCTCAAGGCTAATTTTAGACGTTTCTAAGTTTAATCATTTGATAAGATACCTAAGAACTCCAAAATTAGGTGGGGGAGTGAACCCAATTCTTGTAATTCTTGTAAGGTTAATTTAGATAATTCATCTTGAGGATTAGTGGCCTCAAGTTGGGCTATAGTTGGTATAGAACCATCAAAATAAAATCCATTGTGTAACATCTCTTCAAGAGAGACATCATGGAAGATATCTCCTTCCAACTCTTCATCGGGGTCAGCAATCATTTCAGGGTATGCTATGGATAGCATGTTGCATGAAAACGACTGATTTTTAAGAGGCAAATCAACATGCCTATCCAAATAATCTTGATAGCATATGAGATGATCATCATCCTCAAAAGGAAAGGGTTGACCCTTACTAGGAAATAGGCCCACACCACAGCGGGCAGGCCACGGTTCTACCTCGAAAGGTTCTTTCATGCCATTTTGGAAAGGTCCCAAGCCTTTCCCTTCATATCCCATTTTAAGCATCATGGGTTTAGCTTTAATATAATCATTGGTAAAATAACACCGAGCATATCCTTCATGATGAGTTTTGATATTTCGAGGGATTCTTCCCCAGTCATATCCTTTATAAATGAAGGCACAACTCCCGACTTGGTAAGTACTTCCCATAGGTTGTGGGAGGCCCAAAGTACGAGGAGATGGCGGCAAGTTATTTAAAAGGTTTGAATCTTGCATGAAAGCATTTGTTTTTTCTGATATTAAGGTTGTAGATAAATCTGGTAAAAGTTCATCAAAAAGGGCATAAGATGTAGAAGGCTTATTACCTATGTCTTGAGATGTGGAAGGTATGATAGATGTTTCTATAGGTTTTGAATTTATAGGGATAGAACTTGAAGGATTGGTTGTAGATTTAAGATCTTTTTGAGGTTCTAAAATGATTTGTTTAGAGGGTTGTTGGTCTATATAGGAGGATGAAATTAATGGAGGGGAAATAGGTGAAGTTATGGGTGTATGTTTCATAGTTTTAGATGAAAAATAAGAACTAGGATGTGTGGATGACAGAGCAGGGCAAAATTGCACTCCAACGGGTTCTGCCAAAGCACACATATCAAAGGTCTAGGGTCACCATGAATAGTGACCAACTGATTTTTAAACTCAAATTTAACACATTGGTGTAAAGTTGATGGGACCGCTCGCATGGCGTTGATCCAAGGGCGACCCAAAAGTATATTGTACGATGTTGGGCAATGTACAATAAACACGGTTGTTTCTAGGGTTCTAGGACCAACTTGCAATGGGAGGGTAATAACTCCACACGTTTCTTGTGTTTCATCATTAAAAGCTTTGATAATCATATCAGTTTTCTTCATTTCATCACTTCTAAAGCCAAATCGTTGGTAGAAGTCAAAGGTGCAAATGTTTAGAGATGAGCCATTATCAATCAAAACTCTTTTGACAGCTACATCTCCAATTAGAGGAGTAATGTATAAGGGATTGTCCTTATGTAAACTGTGTTGTGGGATATCTTTATCCCGAAAGTCAATACAATCAATCTCTCGAGTGATGATAGTATTGGCCATAGCTTCGAGGTTGAATGTTTTGAGGTACCATCATTTGGCTCAATGTAAGCATCAACTCATCCCTATGGGTGGGAGAGGATCTTAATAAATCCAAAAGGGAAATTCTGGCCGTAGTATTGGACAATTGCTCATTAATATTGTAAGGGGGTTTAGATTGAACAGTAGGAACATGATTCCCTTTATTGGGGTTTTTCAAAATGAATGGAGCTGATCCATCGTTCTGGTTTGGTTCTTGTTGAGAGTTTTGAGCTTGTTGTCGAGTAACGACTCCAATGGTACCTACAATGTTATAGTGAAGACGCTGAACTGGTCTCGGTTGAGCATTAATGGCTTGTTCATTAGAAAGGAATATATTAGAAGAAGGTCGAGTAGTGACTCTTCTAGGAAATGGTTCTTCTGGAACCATAGCATCTGTGACGGGTTGAATAGGATCTGATTCATTTTCAGAACTATTCGATTGGTTTGAAGTAATGTCTAGTTCACTTTCACTATCTGATTCTATATCACTAGAATCGAAAGTTTGAAAATTATGTAAGGGCCTGGTCGTAACCAGGGATAAGGTCGTGTCAAATATTTGAGGATCTCGAATAGGTAATTGTCCGCTAATGGTTCCTACATATCGGGTAGGAGGGGGAACATTATGATGTTCGATTTGATTGGCTACCTCTTTACCATGTCTTGGTAAAGGGTGTTGAAATATGTCTAGAGTTTGATTGGCATTTTGATTTTGATTTTGGGGAATGGTCTTTTGAGTATTATTAGGAGGGTTTTGTTTAGGTTGGAAGGCTTGCACTTCCATTTCATTATTGTCAATCAAATCTTGTATTTTATGTTTCAACCTTTTACAAGCATTGGTAGAATGTCCAGGTCCTCTATGGAAATCACAGTGCAAGTCAGCTCTATATCCGGGTATAGTTGGATCAGGTTCCCGGATGGCTGGTAATTGGATCAAACCTCTTTCGAGCAATTGAGGTAAAATAGTTGATAAGGGTTGGTTTAATCTAGTGAATTCTCGAGGAGGCTTATCAGGAGGTTTCAATATGAATTTTTTTGTTGTCTTCGTTGCATTGATATTAGCAACATTCCTGCTTGTCAGTGACTCCATCACCGACAACTTGTTTGTTTTTATATTGATTTCTGGATGTTTTCTCATCATCCTTCTTCCTAAGTTGGCCTCTCCTAATGAGGGCATCTTCTACTCTTCGAGCTAAATCTATAGCTTGATCGAAGGTAGTTAAGGTAGCAGTCGATAGCTCATAAGATATTTGTTCTTGTAAATTGTTGATGAAAATGTCCAACATTTCCCTATAAGGCAGCACAAAGTGCAGTTTTCCTATCAATTGCCTCCATCTAGCTAAGAAATCGGCAAAGCATTCATCCTTGTCTTGTTTTAAATTGTATAGGTCTTTAATAGTTACATGCCTCTCGATGTAGGCACTAAATTGATGGACAAATGATTCTACTGTTTCTTCGAAGTTTCTCAAAGAATGAGTGGGCAATTGATAGTACCACTCTAATGCCATTCCACCTAAACTTTTTGGGAACATTTTTAGTAATAGCAAGTCATCATGCGATATGTCATGACATGCTATCCTAAACATGCGAAGATGCTCTATGGGATCTTCGGTTCCTTTATATATAGGCAGGATGGGCATGGGAAAATGCTTAGGGTATGGTTGAGCTACAACTATGGGATCCAAAGGTTGACTACAGATCTCTCGATAATTATACGAGGGACGGTAGGGATCTATCTGGTCCATACGTGAAGCTAATTGTTTCACCATGGCTTCCAGATTACTAGTTTGCCCCCCATATTGGTTCGGTAGGGCATTGACATGGGTTTTATGGGCATATGATGGAGGAACATGAAGATTAGATGCCATGTTACTATTGTGTAAATTATTGGTAGGAAAAGTATTATGAAGGAATTTTGAAGTTGTATTATGTTGTATTCCAGATTGTTGAAAGTTTGTATTTGGCTTTGTTTTAGGTTTTTGTTTACTTGAAGCATATTGCTCAATAGTTTGGTGGAATAAAGTAGTGAAGGAAGGTTTCTTTTGTGTGGGAGTGATTTTAGGTTGAATAACAGGTTCCTTAGGAGGTTGGGTAACCTGTTGTTTTGACATGTTTTGAGCCATAGTGACCATATCCGTATTGGATGGCCCAGCCTTGTCACTTTCTTGATCAATGAAAGACAAGGGATTAGTGTGCATATTACACATATATTCCATGGCTGCTTGAGTGTTACTAATTTGCCCTTTATCAATACGAATTGCCACATTAAGGTCATCAATGTTATCAATGAGAAATTTCTTGAAATGCTCTGCATTGTCAAAAGCAATAGTTCCATTTGGAGCTACTCTAGGGGATGAGGATCCATCCTCTTTAACACTTCCTTCTTGTTCCTTATCTTCACCTAAGTCTTCTTCTGATTGACCTAGAGTTTCTCCTTCCGGATTTGGATCTCCAAGAAGGACATTTGGGTCTCTAGTTGTATCTTGTAACCAATCTTCTTCTTCTCCTAAAGTTTCTTTACCATTCCTAAGTTTAGGCATGGTGCTAAGTTTTGATTTCAGCAAATATTTATATATTATATATATATATATATATATATGCAACAAATTAAGAGGTATATATTTACTATATACCTACTACAATATTTGAAAATGAAATGTTTAAGTTTTTGCTAAGTTTTTGGTTTTTTAGTTTTTTAGTTTTTCTTTGTTTTTTTTTTTTGAAATAATATAATAAAGACAGCAAATAACACAATAAATGCAAGAAATAATACTGAAGTAATAATCTAGTTTTCTATAAACAATTTATGAATATCATTAATAGGTTCGAGTTGTTCAGGAGTCATGAAGTGTTCTTCTTCAAATTGAAAGTTTTCTTTTAAAAATTTGATGAAAAGAGCTATAGTGATATTGTCTGTTTCAGATGCTGGTTGATAAAAGTAAAGCTCATGGCAATACTCTCGATATAGCACAGCTTGCGGAACTCTATTCCATATTTCCCTATCTGTAAGAACAACCTCTTGGTCTTCTACACAACCTAGGAACTGGTGCACAATGGCTGCGTTCTCGAGGTATTCCTCGAAGGTGAACAATTCTGAAGATACTAGAGCTCTCCTATAAGCTAACCATCTATGGCGAGGCTCTCCGAAGTTCATGATAAAAAACTAGTTGGTGAGGATCCAGGATTCTATCTAGGACTAGCCTCTTGATTTGCTTAAGTTGTGTGGACCTAGATGAGATGAGACTAAGTCTTCTATCAAGTTCGTTCCACAAGAATTGATTTCTACTTGTTTCAGGCACACTAAGGACAGAATTGACTTCTATGGCTGCCAATTGGTTTTCTACGTTTATAGTAACTGCTAACCTTTTCTTAGGAGCTACCATCTAAACATGATTTTAAACTTTAAGTGTTTTAAAATGCATCTATGTTTTAGTTGTTCTATATATGTTTTTGTTTTGTTTTTGTTTTTCAAAAGGTTATGATGCATTCACGTCGGGTTCACCAAAATGTATCGCTCCAAATTTTTCGCATCCTTACCTTCAGGCTATTGGATCCGTGCCTGGAAGGAGGATGGGAAAAGGATGTCGTGGTACCTCGGACTGAGAGGACTTTGCGAAGGTCCCGCCTCTCAAGGGAGGTGTATTTTGATGATTTTTCGATGGATGGTGGGTTCACCAGGAAACATTTAATGGCAGTTTCCACGCCTAGGTTTGGAATGTGTTTTAATGTGTTCGTTTTTAACTTTAAGCATTCATATCCTAGGTTTGGCCAAATGAATCTAGATTAATCTACATGAAAATGCAAATTCAATGAATACAAAAAATAGATTTAAAGACATAAAATAGAGAATTTACATAATGCAAATGAGGAATACCTGATCCGGATGTCTGGTGATGATTCTGATGTTTGAAGCAGTCAGGATCGTCTAGAATTCAAAAGAATTGTCTGATATCTGATAGAATCCTCTGAGATCTGACAAAATCATCTGAGATCTGACGAATTCGTTAGACGAATTCGTCAAAGACCTACAAGTAGAAAAATAGATACAAAATACAACGAATACTACTGTGCTAATAAGGGAAAACAACACCAAATGACTGTATGAATACTGAATAATAGTTATGAATAGAAATTCAAACAAATTATGATATTCTAATGACAAATCATGATCTTAGTATGCAATCTAAGCTAAATGGGTGAACTCCAAATGCAAAATAACATAAAAACTGAATAAACTATCTAATTTGCAGAATAAAATAGCAGAGAGAAGGTTGAGAAATGCAAACTTCAGGCACTGATTGCCTCAATATGGATTGCAGTCGAGATCGTCTCGCATCAGTACGAAATCGCCTCGAATTCGACAGGTTCGCCTCCGATCTGAACAGGTTCGTCGATGATGATAGGTGCTGGCTCCGGCTGAAAAACAGTGATGTACCTGCAACAAAATTGGTATGGGACCAGTGCAAATGAAAAATTGGGATGATTCAACGTAGATGGAGTTAAATTGTAGAGAATTTCAGCCAAGGGGTGCTAAGGGGATAGCTTAGGATTAAATAGGCTTAGGGGAGTAGTTAGGAGGTTGGAGATCATCCCAATTTGGGAGATCTCCAACGGGGGAGGGTCCCTAACGACGTAGACACGCTTACGCCGGATTGGAGACCCGTTGGAACAGATTCTAACTTTGCAAAATCAGTTTTGCGACAAGATCGTCCGGACGTCCTAGTCTAGACGAAATCATCAGAGGGCGATATCGTCTGATCGGCGACGATATCGTCAAACGGTCAAAACAACCTCTAAAAATGGCACGAAAAAGGGGGAAACGGATTTCCCGGTGGTTAACGGGCGGTTTGGGAGGTTAAATTTGAATTTTAAATTATTTACTAAGGTGAATGTAATTATTGTAATTTTACTGCACCAATTTTAGGGTGCTACAGTATGCATATTATGTTTCTTCTATTTTTTTATTATGTTTACATTAATAACTCTAGAATAGCTTTATCAATCTCTTTATTTGGTATCAGATCATGGTTATTGGATTGATAGGGATGTCTTTGTTTCTAGGGTTCAACTTAGTTGGAGAAGAGCAAGGGTATCTTGGGTCTATTATAAATTTATTTTTTGAGTGGGAGTTTTGTGTAGTGAATATAGTGTGAACAAAGGATGGCATTTTTGTTGCTCTTGTACTTCAAGAGGAAGTGCTAAAAGAAGTAACAACATGGTTTTGGTATCTTGTTCTTGTGTTGTGATAAACATGGGATTCTTGCTAATGAGGCCTGAAAATGCCTCATTTTTACACTATATTTAACATATAAAAATTGTCATATTATTAAGTTAAATGCCAAATAGTTGATTAGAATATATATTTGTTAAGTTTTTGTATGATTTTATGTTAGGAATACTATATCTCTATTTTTGACTATTTTTAGCATTTTGTGACTGATTTTGCTTGATTAAGTAGCAAGTAAAAACATGCATTTCAAATTGACCAAATGTGGTATGTTGATATCTATTAAATTCACAATGGTTTATGAATGTTTTCTTGCCCTTAAACTTATTTGAAGTCCACATTGAAGCCAAATTATTAGGACTGCCATAAATCTAAAAATCTAAAAAAAACAGCCATATAAAAATCAGCAAGCTGTCACTTTATAGGAACACCTTGAAGTTGTCAAGCAAAGCATGAGGATATGGATGGAATGAGTTCAGAAGGAATACAAAAGACATATGACCTATTTAGAACCATTCCCACATGGTCTAAATAGGCAACAATAGGTTATAACATAGCAAGGACAATTGTGCAGCATTGTTGCACTATTTCAGCATTGTTACTTGGTGAATGAAGTGTATAAATTCAATAGCAACTTGATGTAATCCTTCATGTTGATATTTGAATAATTTTTCCATGTTCTAATTTGTTTGAATTTGTAGGAAATGCCAATATTTTACAACTGTGCAGCAGAATTGGAAAATGCAGTAATTTACCATATAAATTCCAACAAGCTACAAATGAATGGTAAGGCATGGAATTCACACATGGAGAGGAATGAAGGCTATTGCAATCTGATCCTGAGAGCTAATCCACTTGAGAAATGCAGCTAAAATCACTTTAAGAGCACATAATTGTTCATTCTAAAGATCTTCGGAATGAGCAGACATCTTCAAAATGAGAAATATAGTCTCTTTGGAATGAGCGGACATCTTCGGAATGAGAAATACAGTCTCTTCGAAATGAGCCACTTATCTTCGGAATGAGAACAGAAAGTGCTTTTTGAATTTTTGACTGATTTTTGATGATGGAAAAAGGGAAAGAAGGTTGCAAATATTAAAGGAAAATATCTCCCATCTGAATTTTCCATCCTTGCCATCCAAAGCCACCATTCATGGAAAAGATCAATTTTGATCCTCTTCTAGGATAAACACAGAAATAACTGTAACATAATAGGAAATTGTTTGCAAGATAGAAAGGGCATATTATGAAGTGAATAAAGATATGTGAGATATTTCTATACTTCTCCCATGTACTCCCACCACTGAAGATTCTTTCTAAAGGGCCAATGACTACTACTACAGCACAAATTGTCTAGATTTGCATTTATTTCAGATCCAAAATTATTGGCAAATCACTGAAAAGCAGCACATAGATTGATTTGAGCATGGGATATGTTGTAAATTTCTATATAAATAATACAACTCCCTCCTTGTTTGAGCTAGTTAGGAATTATAATAGAGGAGAGTTGTCAATAGCAGCAATTAGGATTGTACAACAATTTTTTGTAATAGTTTTCAGCATGTTCTGTCATCAATAAAAGTGTAGCTATTTTATCATTTTCTGTTTCAAGTGTTAATTAGTTAAGGAGTTCTTTTCACCTCCTTCTAGATAAGGAAGTATGGGCCCACTTTCAGATCTAGAAGGAGGGATTTTATGGCAGGTTTTAATCTGTAATTTTGTTGCAGCATAATTAATAGATTGCTTGCCAGATTTCATTTTCTTATTTTTATTTTGTATTATGTGATTTATATTTTCTATTATGTTTGTGTACAACATTTGTGTGTATGTCAGCTGTCAAATTATATTAAAGCATTTTTCCTTTCCTTTTTATATTTGCCCTGTTTTTCTGTTTTAACAAATTTTCATTTTCAGCATATTTCATTTTGCTGTCAATTTTTGTAGTAGAAGCTTGATGACCTTTTGTGACAGGGCATTGACAAGTGTTTTATTTCCAAGCATCACTTCCATTCTGCAAGAGTAAAATAGGTTTCAATTTTGTAAGTGTAATTTAGGATTTCATTTTAGCAACATTTTAATTTAGCAATTTCAATCCTATTATTTCAAATTTTGCAAAAGTAGATTACATTTCAACTTAGCAATTTCAATTCATGCAATTGTAGTTAACTTTAATTTTCTGAAATTAGAATTAGTTTTTATTTCTTACAAGTTTCCATTCTAGATATTAGGTTTAGTGTGACACCAAAAGGATAAACCAAATCTGTCTCACCCAATAAATGCTTGAAATCTAAATGTCTGAATTGTACTTTGCCCTAGCCTTCTATCGTAGACAGCCTTGGACACCATCCTGGATTGATAAATTATTGAGATTAAATGATGAGACTCAATGACACTCATCATTTTGGCATCGTTTTCAAGGATCATGGTGTTGTTAGAGGGTAAAAGTAGTCAAATAATTATTATTGTGCTAACTTATAAAGTTTAGAGTAAAATCTGAATGAAATAGCTGGTATAAATAATAATTATTGATAGTTGCATTTCAGTCCATTTAGAAAACAAGCAACCACAGGGAGGTGATCTTCACACTTGGGGGTTAAATTGCCTATGTTTGAAATTCTTGATAATATGTAAACAAAGGGAAAGCTAACATGCGATATGCAAACAAAGCACAAGGATACGAAAGAAAAAAGGGAATGCTAACATGTGATATGCAAACAAAGAAACCAAACTTAGCGCTAAATCCTAAAAACTTGAAAGTGCATGAAAAGAGGGAAAAGCATGATCGAATCAAACTAGAACAAATATGAATTAAAGAAGATAGCCCTTTTCATTAATATGTTCCAAACTCGGTTACAATGTGCATCCTCCCCTTCCAAGGGTTAGGAGCATTTAAGCATTCGTTCTAGTTACATCCATGGGCGCCTTTCCTTCTTTCGCACGTCCACATGTAAAATGGGCGGACCAAATGTCATCGTCACTTGCGTTGATGAGTCTGGACTCCTTGCTACTCCTCCGATATCTAAAACCTACGTTCAAAAGAATAAGAAACAATCAGTAGCACCTGCGGATGAAACAAAGCATGCAATCCCCAAGCCTATGATAAGTGAATGATAGAATGAATTAAAATATGACTAAAACAAGTCCAAATTCTATGAAAATTTGAAAGAGGCATCAATACATCACCATGAAGGCTCTGCAAAAAGAAAAGTCCAAAAATTCCTCACCGATTTGAATTCATTATGGGGTGGGACGAATTCACCTACAATAAAACGTCGAATAGGTACTATCCCAATGTCCTGCCTCTAAAGCTCCAAAAGACCTAAAAACTTGAGGTTAGCTAATTGGGGGAATTTTGGGAAGACCCAGATGGTCAGATTTCCCCAATTTCACCTCCATAAATGGGAATCTGATGATGCTACATGTAGGTTAGTAAGAGTGAACAAAGATAAAAATATGGTCAAAACTATTTAAAACGAGATGAAACTCAAATGGAAACCTATCTAAACATCATAGAATTGAATGCACAAATTAAAGGAAGAAAATATACCATGTAATTCCCATCACTCTGAAAAGGGGCGATTAGGACTGTGGCAGTATGGGGAGGGGGTGCCCATGGGGCAGGTCGCCCGCCGTTGGAGGCTTTATTTCAACACCAATCAACTTGGGATGGGTCCAAAACCTCTTGTGTGGTATTTTCGGCAAATTTGGTGGGATATCATGACCAAATTTTAGGTTTTGGGATCGAGATTCATCCTCCCAATAGTCACCCAATGACCTCCCTTCTAAAGGAGATCAAGGATGTGAAAGGTGCAAATCCAAAAGGTGTGAGGTGTGTAAATAAAATGATAGCACTTTGTTGTTCTAAAATGCTACTTCTCTTCTCTCTTGGGGTGAGGAAACTCACCAATTTATAGACCTAAAGGTCTCTTGAAATGGGAATGTAGAGGCACCACATGGCAATCATGCCTTCCCAGGGGGAAGGAGATTCCTCCCTGAATTGGGACTTCATGACTGACCTTGCAGATGCCTCTAACGCTTGAAAACGCTCACCCATACTCCCATGTGATGAAGGAAGCATTGGGTAGCGGATCTGAGCTGCCATTTGTCAATATTTGACTTTTTTCCTGTCAAACCTGCAATTCGCCCCACCCTGGGGAGAATTCAGAATTCGTCCCTAGGTGGCGAATCCCAATTTGAATTCATCCCAAGGTGGGACGGATACTGAGCAAAGTGCCTGAAGGTGCCAAATTGACCTTTGACCTTCCAAAATTGTTGTGAGAGTGGTTAGGACCACTGTTTGAACTCTGGGGCCTACCCTTGGGGCTGTGGGTGTCAGTGCAATTAGTGTTTGCAGTCACATAATCGGATTGGTGCTATTTTGGTGTCTATAGATGCCCCTTTTTGGGATGCACTATGCATGGTGCAGCGCGGAGCAAAAATAGATAACCAAAGCACTAATGATTAGGGTTTCTCAGTAACCTAACCAAATTTTGATGCCCCAAGTATGGAAAGGGGCATGCATTCTTGAATCCTTGCTTCTGACGAGTGAAGGAACTCAATTCAAGTGTTAACATTTTTCGGTGAGGTGTTACTTGATCTTGGACATTGATCGGTCATGAATAGGCAAAGGGCGCAACCTTTTGTCTATGAGAACCTTGAGTTCATGATTCATAAAATGCCAAGTGATTTGATCAGATTGTGATTATTGCTTGTTTACTACCCCAAGCAGGAGCGTAATTGTCTTTGTCAATGATTCTTTGAATGCATGTCGTTTTCCTTAATTGGGTGTGTATTTGTTGATTGGTGACTAAGTGTGACTACCCCCTCAAGCGATGAATCGATGAGGGAATGACCTTCATGAGAAAAGCGACGAGTCGCTTGACCTAAGATGACTTGTGCAAAGGTGCCTTTAGATTCTTATCCTTGAACGTGTGTGCAGTTTTCCAACATTTAGATCTATTTTTTGCGGGTGCTAACCCTTTTTGGTGACGCTTTTTGGAGCTAAAATTGGCAGAAATCCATACTCCCGTGGAGCGGTCCGGCTATGGTAGCCTTCTTAGGGAGTAGGATAGTGACAATTTGTAACCCCAACATCTATTTTGGATGCCAAGAATGTCAGGCGCGAAGGTGCCTTTGTTCGGCAATGTTATTACTATTTTTGGGTGGGTTTTTGACCCTTTTGTTGATGCCGTTTGGGGATGAAATTCTCGAAAATTCATCTTCCCGTGGAGCGGTCCGGCTATGGTAGCCTTCTTAGGGAATAGGATAGTGAGGATTTGTGACCCCGACATCTATTTTGCATGCCCGGAATGTCAAGTGCCAAAGCACTCTCATCGGGCAAGTTTATTAGCTATTTTGGTGCATTTTTGATGATATATACAGATGACTTTATTTTATTTATGTGTATGTGATGATTTGATTTTATGCATGATGAGTGATGAGTATGGATGTATGCATGTTAATTTATTTTGATGGATGCATATGTTATGGTAAATGCAAATGTTGTTGATTTATATGTGATATGCACAATGGAATGGATGAATTGAATTTGTGTTGTTTGGCGAGGGCACCATAGACTGTTTAGAACTTTTGTGATTTTGCTTTTTTTTTGGTGATTGTTGATGGTGATGGGAGGATGAAAGATACCATAGTTTGTTTAGAAATGTAGCTGTGGTTTTATGAGACTCAAACGGTTTTAACTCACTAGCCATGACTGTGCTTTATCTTACAAGACTTTTGGACAAGGTATAAATCGAACTTGACTTTGACCCAGTTATTTCACGTCTTTGTGTGTGCAATTGAGTTCATTTATGTGGTATTTTTCAGGATATTGCCAGTGCCAAATAGGTTGTCAACCAAACTTGTACTGAGGATCACCTAATTAGCTCCACTAACTTCTTTGTTGTATTTAGTCAGATTAATCTACGGTGCTATCTAGGATACCATAAGCTAGCTCATCCACATGCAAACATTGATCTGTACACGAGTTAATATGACAGATATATTGTCATGTAGGAGGTTTACCACCAGTGACCGATAGGTTATCCACCAAACTAGTACTAGGGTTTGCCTCATGACCTATCGAAATGCTGAGAGTTCCAGGGATTCAAGTTTGACTCCCTTCTTTTCTTCAATTGTATTGGGATACTTGCTCTTTTGTAGTGACAAAAATAACTGTTTATATTTTTCTCTTGAGCAAGGGATTTGAATTTCGAGTGATGAGAATCACTATTGTATGTGCCTCTTAATGTATGCACTGGGGGTGATGTCAAATTTGTTGGAGTTTTGACTTTTTGCAAGATTTTGATGTTTGCAATTTTTTTTTTTTTTGAGAACTTGGGATTCTTGGGGAATTGGGTAGGGAAGATGCTTGTCCTTTTACCAACTCTCAGCATTCTTGGGGTCATTCACACAGGGGGATGAGCAAGATAACCATTTCGCTTATGGTGACTCGGATTGTTGTGCAAGTTTCATCTTTCATTCACACAACTTGGGAATTTTTATGTGTTTTAATTTGTGTTGGGATGCTACGTAACAAGGTGTGATCCAAGTAGAATTCTACCTTCATAAAATCTGTTTGACTTGGTATAGTATGTGGCTAGAAAGCTACATGATGACTGAAATACGAAAACTCTCGATATTAGAAGACCACTGACTCTGGTATGGTAAAAAGAAGTGAATGATGTTTATTTTTGATGGACTGCTTATAGAATGGAGAAACGTGGAACAAGATGGACTGGCGGAGTAATTACAGTCTATGGTGTCTTTGACCTGTATGATCACAGATATGCAATGTATGGATGTGATGCTTAATGCAACTACATATTTTTGTGTTTTTGATGGATTGATTTTTGTGAATATGAAGATGAGATGCGAGAAGAGCTCTCGATTGATGAGTTTGAGCATGCCTGGAAATGAGATGCAATTTTTTTTGTTATTTTTGATGATTTTACTGTTTTTGAATTTTCTTATTTTTGACCAAGCGATAATGAGTACCTTTGGGGCATTTGGGGAGTGACCAAGCGATTGTAGGAATCCTTGGAGCATTTTGGGATTGACCAAGTGATTATAGGAATCCTTGGAGCGTTTTGGGATTGACCAAGCAATTGGAGTAATCCTTGGAGCATTTTGGGATTGACCAAGCGATTGTGGGGATCCTTGGAGCATTTTGGGATTGACCAAGCGATTGGAGGAATCATTGGAGAATTTTGGGATTGACCAAGCGATTGTGGGAATCCTTGGAGCATTTTGGGATTGACCAAGTGATTGTAGGAATCCTTGGAGCATTTTGGGATTGACCAAGCGATTGTAGGAATCCTTGGAGCATTTTGGGATTGACCAAGCGATTGTAGGAATCCTTGGAGCATTTTTGGATATGGCTCTCTTAGATATGGAATGGTCGCAAATGACTGATGTTTAAGGGTTTGAGTTCCTTGAATCCATTAAGGAAAGCTAAGCGGTACGTCTCGGGTCCTATCTTGCTATCAATTACATATGGACCTAACCAATTTGCTGCAAAATTTTCCTTGAGATGGGATGACAAAATAGAGTTTTGTTGGTTTTCCTTCAAGACCAAATCACCAACCCAAAAGTCCCTCAAGTGAACTTTCATGTTGTATGCTTTCTTAAGTCGCTCTTGATAGATACGTAAATGCTCAAGAGCATTAACGTGTTGTTCATCGAGCAAAGTAAGCTAGTATAATCGGGCCTGTCATGCAATGTCATCATCGATGAACTCTTGCATTGATATGTGCAAGGAAGGAATTTCCAACTCGAGAGGCATGACTGCCTTAGATCCATACATGATCAAAAATGAAGTTTCCCCAATGGGAATCCGAATGCTAGTGCGATAAGCCCACAGGGCAAGTGGGATTTGGATGTGCCAATCCTTATGACTGTCTGTGACTATCTTTTTGAGGATGGCAACTAGCATTTTGTTTGACGCCTCTGCTTGCCCATTTGCCTATGGATAATAGGGTGTCAAAAAACTGTGCTGAATTCTATACTTTGTGGTCAAAGCACACACGTATTTTTTCTTGAATGACGTCCCATTATTCGAGATTATTTTGGATGGAATACCAAAACAACATATGATGTTATGCAAAATGAACTCCACAATGTGGGGTCCTGTCGTAGAGGTAAGTGAAACTGCTTCCACCCATTTAGTGAAATACTATGTGGCCATTATGATAAACATGTGATGACTTGACGATGTAGGGGAGATCTTTCCGATTAGATCTAAGCCCCACTGCAAAAATGACCAAGCTAACTGGGCTGTGTCTATAAGGCCTAGGAAGGTACATGTGTCAAATTAGCATGGTGTTGACACTTCATGCACTTCCTCACATATGCGCAATAGTATTTCTCTAAAGATGGCCAATAATAGCCCATGCGAAGAATGCGCTTTGCGATGGCCATACCACTGAAGTGGCCACCACATGTACCATCATGCGCTTGGGTGACTACCCAAGTGGACTCTTTCTGGTCCAAGCATCGAAGGAGGATTCCTTCATAGCTATGATGGTACAAAATATCTCCTATCAAGACATACTTAGCCGCTTTCTTCTTGAATGCTCATTTTGTGACAGACGTCAATCCAAGCGAGAGATTACCTAACTTGAGGTAGTCCCTAATGGGTAAATACCAATCCTGCTGATCGAAAGCATTGATGGTATGAAAAACCAATCCCTCTTGAAGTTCATCCCTAGCAAACGCTGAGCGGGAGAGAACTTGTAAGAATAGCATTGTGTTGCTATTAATGGGAGTAGGGGAGAACAAGGACCCCCAGTTGGCATGTTTCAAACAATCATGGATTCGAGAGAACTTATCCGAGGATGGTTCAATCTGGATCATGTGGATTCCTGGCATCAAGTCAAATCTTGCACGCTCCATCGTAGATTGCAATAGTGTTTTGACTTGAATGGTTGTCATATCACCAGAAAGGTCTTGTGGGATTAGTGACCACAAGGAGGCCATAGTGTCCGCAAAACTATTTGATAACCGAGGGAGTGCCTCGATGTCGTACCACTCAAGCTTTGCCAAGAATTTGTCCACAAGGGCTTTATAAGCCTACAAAACTGGGCATTTGCACTAGAATACCCCTTTGACTTGGTTGACAATTAACAGCGAATCACCAAAGATGTTTAGTCGCTTGATGTTCATGGTGATTGCTATCTGAAGACCTATGAACAAGGCTTCATACTTTGCATTATTGTTGGTGCACGAGAAGTCTAATTTAAATGATAGATGTATTGGAGCACCCTACGATGTGAATAATACTATTCCCACACCACCACCTTGCTCACATTTGGAACCATCAAAAAATAGGGTTATGTCAGCCTGTGACTCAGGCTCATCAGAATCGGGCAATTCTGAGACATGGAAGACCCCATCATCGGGTAGTTCTATGACTAGAGGCTGATCGTCTTCGAGAGGAGCCTCTGCTAATTGATCAGCTATGACCTATCCTTTGATGGATTTCTATCCAATAAACTCTATGTCAAATTTCATCAACAACATGATCCATTTCGTCGTGCGACTACTATGATAAGTACGACTCATCATGTATCGCAATGGATTCTCCTTAGACACAACATACGTAGTGTTGCTCAGCATGTAGTGGCATAGCTTTTTGGTAGCAAACACCACTGCCAAGCAGAGTTTCTTGACTTATGCATAGTTAAGTTCATAACTGACTAGGGTACGGCTAAGATAATAAGTAGCCTATTCTTTGTGAAGTTCATTATTCTGGGCTAGCATGGCGCCTAGTGCCACCTTAGTAGCTGAGATGTATAAGTAGAACGGCACTCCTAGTCTAGGTGGTGCCAATACTAGCAGTGAAGCCAAGTATCATTTGATGTCGTCAAAGGCTAATTGGCACTCATCATCCCAGTGAAATGCTACCCCCTTGTGCAATAATTTTTTCATGGGTCGGTACTTGTCAGATAGCTACGCTATGAAGCATTTAATTGACGTGACCTTTCCCTATAGACTTTTGAGCTGCTTAATGGTAGTTGGGGGCACCATTTCAAGGATTGCCTTGACTTTGTTTGGGTCGACCTCGATGCCTCACTTTGAGACTATGAAACCCAAGAGTTTTCCAGATTTGACGCCAAATACGCACTTCTTGAGATTTAGTCTGACTTTATGCTCCATGAGGCGATTAAGGATCTTGCTTAAGTCATCAAGATGATCTGGGCGCAAAAGAGATTTGGCCAACAAATCATCCATGTAATATTCCAAATTTTTATGCATGTAATAATGGAACATGTACGTCATTGCACGTTGGTAGGTGGTGCCAGCATTTTTAAGGCCAAAAGGCATAACCTTATAACAAAATGTCCCCCAAGGCGTTGTGAACATCATTTTTAGTTGGTCCTCGGGATTGATATGAATCTGATTGTATCCCAAGAAACCATCCATGAGGGATAGCATTTCGTGACCTATTGTAGCGTCTACCAATGCGTTGATGCTTGGCAAGGGGAAATCATCCTTAAGACTCACTTTGTTTAGATCTTGAAAATCGGTGCATATGCGAATCCTCCTATCAAGATTTTTGATAGGCACCATGTTGGACAGCCATGGTGGATAATCCACGTAGATGACAAACTATGCATCCAACAACTTTTGTAATTCATCTTTGACCATCAAGGCCACTGTTGGGTGCATCTTATGTAGTTTTTTCTTAACTGGCTTGATTGTCGGATCAAGTGTTAGATTATGTGTGACTAGCTATGGATCTAGCCCCAACATGTCTCTGTATGACCATGCAAAAACCTCCTTCTTCTCTTTGAGAAGGGCAATGTAGTTGGCTTGCTCTCCAGGGGATAAGCTTACCCCCAGCTTGATAATCTATGGGTTCATTGGATCCAAGCCGATGTCTACGTCAGTCGTCTCCTCGACTGACATGTGGGATCCGTCCTCCAACTAATGTGGAGTTGGGATCAAGTGGATAGCATTTGTCGAGTTTAAATCTACGTTGGGAACATCGGGTTCCTCTTCGGCATGAAAGATATCTTGAGTTGTCCCTGGGGTAAAATGAGGCATTTTACCAAAATGCCAGTACTCTGATGGGGATGGAGGTGAATTGACGCGATCCCAGCCAATGGCATCTATGTCTAGATGCAAGGACCATGCTGGATCAGCCAGATTGCGGATGGGTGTGGTTAAATCAATGGAGATCATGTTGATGAGTTGATTTTGGTCTCCATTATCGCGGGTATGATGACTTGAACACTCTGGATGTTCACTGTTCTTTGGATCTTGCTCTAGAGGTACTAGCACAAATGGATCGGCCCTATGTGCTAATAGGAGGACAAGGTCTGCCCTCGACACTGATATCACCCTAGGGTCTCATAGTGGAAGGCGCTCTTCGTATACTTGGAGTAGCAGATCCAACACTTGATCCCACCTTGATGGGTCTACATACCACTCATGCCCTAGCACTATGCCCATATGTTCAAATATGTCATTAATCTCCAAGGGGTATGGTTGCGGCCTCTGTTGCATGTGATTAAGATATGTCATTTATGTTTCATCTTCATAATCACTATCAAAGATCCAAAAGCCCTCGTTGGCTCTGACAATTGTTTGAGGCATTACAGGTTCATCCTACTCAAGCAAATTAATCTGGCCCCATTGTGGTTGTTCCACGCTCCGTAGGGGGACCTGATTCCCTTGACGCGGCACTGGCTCGATTGGAGATTCTAGAGGGAACATAGTCAAGAGGCTCTCTCGAAGGTCATTCATGGGGATCACTTGTGAGTGATCACTATCGGATTCGAAGGGATCATATGACATTGGTTCACATTCTAATTCATCCTCTGAATATCCCTCTTGCCACTATTTATACCTTCCTTGAAAGTGAGTCCCAAAACTTTCACCTCTCTCTAGTACAAGAGAAGGGTTACTGAGTTTAACAAGGGTGGTTGTTGACCATGGGCGGTAATATCCCAATGTATATGTTGTGTTTGGGTTGGCATAAGGATCTGATGCCAATCCACCATTGTTGCCTATCCCTAGGCCTTGCATGTTTTCCACCAAGATGTCTAAGGGCAGGGGTTGGTTGAACCCTACTCCCGACTTGTCATAAGGAATTTGGTATCTTGGTTGGCAAAGGACATGCACTCCTTGCTCATACTTGCCTAGCCCGTATCCATGCCAATTGCATTAGCCCAGATATCTCAGAGCAAATTCTAGGTTAGACAGATAGTTGACATCTTCTACAAAAGGCTCTTCATCTGCATCCTCTTGCATGCATGGCTCAGTACCATGATCAAGGCCCCCATACACAAAATTTGTCTAGTTTGGTGGGTAGCCTAAGGGAACAATTGTATCGATGGGAATGTGAGGTCTCCCCATGTCTTGCATAGACTCTAGCGCGGTCGTTGCTACAACATTCTGCACTAGATACTCCCCCAGGCTTGTACTGGCCACTTCAATAGTAATTGTTGGTTATTGAGAGGGAGGGAACGGAAGCTCTTCCTGAGTCCACTCCATGTTGGGTGAACTAGGAGCCTCAACTTCCATTGTGCTAGGCATCTCTTCGGTAGAGATGGTTGATACTATTGGCAACACCTCTTCTAGGGGTTGAGCCTCTTCTAGGGTTTGCTTCCCTTTGTCCTTTTGTTTAGCCATGATAGGTGGCATTGGTGGTGAAGGAGTTGACGATGAAGATGCACCTGGCTAGGGTTTTGATGGATTTATCACCAGTGGTGCTTGCGGTATCGGACCCTATCTAGATGGATTTAACTAAAAATCCAAGTGCGTCAATGGGAGGGTCGATTGCGGCATCAACTGCACTACATTACAATATTTGAAGGGTTCTAAGTCCATCGGGACTACATGTACTTCCCATTCAAATGTATACTTCAAACATTGAAGAGCTATTGATGGGACACACTTCATGTCCCTGATCCATGGCCACCCTAAAAAGATGTTATAAGCCATATCGCCTTCCAAAATATGGCACAATGTAGGTATCATCTTTTGTCCTACCTGCACGGGTAGAACAATTGTGCCAATTGTCGAGCATATTGCATCATTGAATGCTCATAGTGTGTAGGTGGAAGCCATGATGTGAGAGGCTGGCAACTTTAGATGTTTTAGTGCTACTATGGTAATGATGTTACTGGACGAGCCAGTGTCTATCAACACCCTCTTATACGGGATCTCATTGACCCGTGCAATAATGTGCAAGGGTGGATCTGCCATGTCATTAGACACTGATTTAACTTCATCTTCTCAGAAGGTGATGACTGGCTCCCTGCATCGTTTGATATGTCCCACAAAGTTGTTGAAGGAATTTGCTTTGTGGGGCTGCAACTCGATGGCTTTCAAAATCTCCATGAGAGCCTCCCGATGGGGCGTTGATTGCTATATAAGCTTGTATATGGAGAGCCTAGCCGACGTGGTCCTCAAACTCTGAGTGAGTTTGGTCCGAATCGTGGCTATAGGTCTAGGCAGAGGTAGCTGCATAGGGTGTTGTTGAGGTTGTGACGTTGATGGAACCTCTCTTGTGGCTATCGTGGGGGCAACTTCTAGGTATCTCTTGTTCCTAGTCACTATGTTTATAATTCCTACATACCCTTGCATGGGGAAATTCTATTGCACCTCATTGACTTGAAGGGGTTTTGCTTGAGACTTATGGGCAAGCAAGGGGTCTTTGAAAACTCCCATCTATTGGTTTTTTGCCGCTACGGGGTTGTCCACTGCCAACATCTTATTGTCAATCAAATCTTGTATCAATCCTTTGAACTTCCAAAATGCATTCAGGTCATGTCCCCTTTGCCTGTGGAACCTACAATACAATTCCTCCCGGTATCCCTTAGGCTTGGGAGTGTTAGGATCTATGGTTTGAATCTCTGGGAGGTTGATCAAGTTCACCGCTGACAAGCGGTCAAATAGGGAGTCCCTAGACTCTGTATAAGGGGTGTACTGTCGCCTAGGGAGACGTTGCTAATTTTGCTCTTGCTTATGGTTTTCTCTTTCATAATTATTAGGAGGCACTGCCTGATAGTTAGCCTTTTGAGGCTGTATTTCTTGTGCAGGCTTAGGAACATTTATAGGAACTTGATTAACCGCAATGGGTTTTTGTTGTGTAGTCCCTATTTTTGTGTTCTTGTTCCATTCTTTCTTCTTAGGTTTGGCAATCTCGCCATCCTGTATCTTGATCTCTTCAATAATTTTGGCTTGCACCAGAGCTTCCTCTAAGGTGGCATATTGTTGTAGCTGCAATAGCACAGAGATCAATCTCAAACAACTTCATGAGAACATTTGTGTAAGGTTGAACATAGGGGGGAGGTAGGGTAGCTTGGAAAGTAAAGTCCTCCACCGATTCCCATAGGCCGCCATGGTCTCTTCCTCATACTGCCTGATGCTGGCCAGGTCACTTAGTGACGCCTTCTTCTTGGTGTTGAAGGTGAAGTGTTCAAGGAACGCATCCACTAACTGATCCAAGTTATTGATGATGTGCTTCGGTAATTGGGTGAACCAATCCGAGGTAGGTCCCACGAATGTGGTTATAAATGTCCTTAGCAATAGCACATCATTGTCCTAAATGCCAAAACATTGGCTCAAGAATCTGGTCACATGCTCTTGGGCATCATCTTCACCTTTAAAGATTGCAAACTGAGGCAGCTTAAAGTGTTTGGGATAAGGGGGTGCAGGCACTGATGGATGCATAGGATGACTGCAAAGTTGGCATAACATGGGCTTTTGGGGCCCAGACGCTTTGGTTTCCATAGACTCTAAACGCTCTAACAGTGCTTTGTATGCATCGAAAGATTTAATCTCTTCCTCTTTGGTTTGATCCCATTGTGGATTGTGGGAGACTTGAGGCCTATGGGGGGGTGGCCGGATAGCAACCCCTCCACATTGGTAGGGCGTTTCGGCCCTCTCTACTTCTTGTTCATACTCCTCATAAACTTCCTGAGGAGTCTCTGGGCGAGACCTACGACCCTAGGTGGGTCCCCGCGGAGGGTACCCATTGTTGTTCTAGGGAGTGGCCTCCCTCTCAGGTCTATGGGGTCTCGAAGGCAAAACTTGATGAGGTCACGAAGACCTATCTCACACCAAGGGATTATGCCTCTAATATGGTTCTGCTCTTTGGGTGTGAGGGGTTGGAACCCTCTCAGGTGGGTTATGAAGCAACTCATCTGTTTGGCACTGAATGCGCTCCTTGCTAAGGCGGTATAAATGCTCTAGATGCTACTGATCTTGCTCAAGCCACATGATTTGGGCTTGGCAGGTGGTATGTCTGGCAACTACCAGGTCAATTTGGTCTGCCATCTTGAGCCTTGGAGGCCTGGATGCCTATCCTATGCATTTACCTCGATCGCAATGATCCGAGATCTCAATGGTTCGTTTCCCTCTATTGAGGTTGGCGGCATTTACCCGAGGCTCTAGCCCCAATGGGTGACCATGGTACATAGCGGGTGTGGAAGCGCATGGCTCCCATGCTATACATTGCTCTCGAGGAATGTGGTGGTCTTCCTTATACTCCCTTTCATATGTGTGAAAGGTGTGGGCAGAGTTAGTTTGCCCTGTTTGGAGAGCACTATGCTCTAGGGTTTGTCTATTCGTTCTAATAGTGATGGGGGGCAAATGAGGGATGCCATAGTCATGTGGCCTCTCCTCATGGACACTATGCCGCTCTAGCACTTTATCGTGTGGTGGCCACTCATATATAGCTTCTAAGGGAGCCTTCCTGTCTATGTTGAGTGCCACATGTAAGGATTCTTCCTTAAAGGGGCTGTGATGAATGGGCGTGTCCCCGAGAGGGGTGTCCCTATAATTCCACCTTGACATGGAATGACGTGGACTCTCTTGTGGGTCAGGCCACCAAGGCTGTATAACCAAGTCCTTAGGGCTAAAGCGAAGGTGACTTGTACCCCCTTGTACACTTTTCGTAGCTTCTGCCCTTGATTGGGCTTGGCTACGGGTGTAAACCATGGTGTTGTTGTACTACAAGCTAAATGGATTTGTATCTCTTTTATGATTTTTTATGCTACACTAAAAAGAAAAGAGCACACACATACACAAATAGTGATTATCTCGTTTAAAGATTGAGGATGTGTCCTAAACCTGATTTAGTGTGTTTTGTTGTTGTTTTTCTTTTGTTTTTGAAGGTTTTTGTAAAGAAAATTTAAATGCAAAGTGAGGGCTCTTATGATTCCTAAAATTGGTCACCCCTTTGATATACCATTTCCAGGCCAATATACCAACCTCTCTATATACCCGCCCTTACATGAGGGAAACTATAGGTACGTGAGAGCAGATGGTACGTGGAACATAGGCGATACAAAAGGGGAATCGCTCTATTTATGACACCTACCATATAAGACTTATCCTCGTGCACTGGGAATCACCCCAGCTACACTCGGTCAACTTTCATCAGGATTTACGTCTAGCAACAGTAGCAATCGGGGTTTATGAATGCAAAATTCAATCCAAGGTGGTGATGAAATCCACCGTTGGTCTTGATCAAGGGATGGGGTTTTATGACCATCTCCTTGGTGTTTGATTTTCCACATGGTGTGTGGGGTTATTTTTATTTTGCATTAAATAAAATAAACATGTAGCAAATTTTCTATGCACGCAAAAAGAAACCAGGAAAAATGAAAAAGCTGAAGACAAAAAATTACAGGAAAAGTGCAAAATTCTTACCTCTTCTCTGCCCGAATCTGTCGGTTCTGAATTTCTACCTAAAAAATTCATAGACTGGAATTCATCCTGGGGTGGAACAAATTACAGGACTGTATTCACCCTAGGGTGGGATGAATTCCAATTCATCCCTGGGTGAGACGAATTACAGGTCTGTATTCACCCCCTGATGGAACGAACAACAGTCAGCGTATGAAAACGTGGTACCTACAAGCAAAAACAATAAAACTTGGATCATATCTCTGAACTTAAAAATAGAGGACAAGGTCCTACTATGATCGCCACTAAAATCACAAGGATACGGAAGCAAAAATGGAAAGCTAACATGCGATATGCAAACAAAGAAACCGAACTTAGCGCTAAATCCTAAAAACTTGAAAGTGCAAGAAAAGAGGGAAAAGCATGATCGAATCAAACTGGAACAAATGAAAATTAAATAATATAGCCCTTTTCATTAATATTTTCCAAACTCGCTTACAATGTGCATCCTCCCCTTCCAAGGGTTAGGAGTGTTTAAGCATTTGTTCTAGTTACATCCATGAGTGCCTTTCCTTCTTTCGCGTGCCCACATGTAAAATGGGTGGACCAAACATCCCCGCCACTTGCATTGATGAGTATGGACTCCTCACTGCACATCTGACATCCAAACCCTACGTTCAAAAGAACAAGAAACAATCAGTAGCACCTACGGATGAAACAAAGCATGCAATCCCCAAGCCTATGATAAGTGAATGAGAAAATGAATTAAAATATGACTAAAACAAGTCCAAATGCTATGAAAATTTTATAGAGGCATCAAGAAATCACCAAGAAGGCTCTGCAAAAAGAGCAGTTCAAAAATTCCTCATCGATTTGAATTCGTTTTGGGGTGGGACGAATTCACCTGGAAACAAAACGTCGAATAGGTACTATCCCAATGTCCTACCTTTGAAGCTCCAAAAGACCTAAAAACTTGAGGTTAGCTAATTGGGGGCATTTTGGGAAGACCTAGATGGTCAGATTTTCCCAATTTCACCTCCATCAATGGGAATCTGATGATGCTACCTGTAGGTTAGTAAGAGCGAACAAAGATAGAAATATGGTCAAAACCATTTAAAACAAGATGAAACTCAAATGGCAACCTATATAAACATCATAGAATTGAATGCATAAATTAAAGGAAGAAAATATACCATGTAATTCCCATCACTCTGAAAGGGGACGATTAGGATTATGGCAGTATGGGGAGGGGGCGCCCATGGGGCAGGCCGCCCGTCGTTGGAGGCTTGATTTTGGCACCAATCCACTTGGTATGGGTCCAAAACCTCTTGTGTGGTATTGTCAGCAAATTTTGTGGGATATCATGACCAAATGTCGGGTTTTGGGATTGATATTCATCCTCCCAATAGTCACCCAATGACCTCCCTTCTAAAGGAGATCAAGGATGTGAAAGGTGCAAATCCAAAAGGTGTGAGGTGTGTAACTAAAATGACAGCACTTCGTTGCTCTAAAATGCTACTTCTCTTCTCTATTAGGGTGAGGAAACTCACCAATTTATAGACTTGGAGGTCTCTTGAAATGGGAATGTAGAGGCGCCACATGGCAATCATGTCTTCCCAGGGGGAAGGAGATTCCTCCCTGAATTAGGACTTCATGACTGACCTTTCAGATGCCTCTAACGCTTGAAAATGCTCACCCATACTCCCATGCAATGAAGGAAGCATTGGGTGGTGGATCCGAGCTGCCATTTGTCAAGATTTGACTTTTTTCCTATCAAACCTGCAATTCGCCCCACCCTGGGGCAAATTCAGAATTCATCCCTGGGTGGGGCAAATCCTAGTTTGAATTCATCCCAAGGAGGGATGAATACTGAGCAAAGTTCCTGAAGGTTCCAAATTGACCTCTGACCTTCCAAACTACTGTGAGAGTGGTTAGGACCACTGTTTGACCTCTAGGGGCTGCCCTTGGGGCTATGGGTGTCAGTGCGATCAGTGTTTGCAGTCACATAATTGGACTGGTGCTATTTTGGTGTCTACAACTCTGCCCTAGCATTCTATCATAGACAGCCTTGGACACCACCTTCGATTGATAAATTATTGAGATTAAATGAGGAGACTCAATGACACTCATCATTTTGGCGTTGTTTCCAAGGATCATGGTGTTGTTAGAGGGTAAAAGTAGTCAAATAATTATTATTGTGCTAACTTATGAAGTTTAGAGTAAAATCTGAATGAAATAGTTGGTATAAATAATAATTATTGATAGTTGCATTTCAGTCCATTTAGAAAACAAGCAACCACATGGAGGTGATCTTCACACTTGGGGGTTAAATTGCCTATGTTTGAAATTCTTGATAAAAATAGAAAGAATTCATCATCCTCATTATCAAGAAACATAAGATCTCTTAAAAAAATTTAGAAGAGCCATCTACTAGTACTGCATTTTTTATATCCATATCATCAAGGTAGTATAAACAAATTTGTACTAGGTGTTGGAAAGATATCATGGTAGATATACAAGACTATCCCTTGAAAAAAATAGCCATATTAGCTACCTATAGCATTTGTTCACAGGGACATATCATTGATGAATTTCATTTACTTTCACAACTCAGAGATACAAAATTTGTTGCCTAATCTGAATTCTTCTCAAAGAGAGATCCCAACAACAACAAATAGGGTAAGTAAATCAACCACCACCTTCAGCCCAACCTATGGCCAATATGAATAATACAGGACATGTAACCCCTGTCCATGTAAGCTGAATCTATTAAAAAAAAATCACAAAAACTTTTGCACAATCAAAATAGGAGTTTAAAACTTAATGATGATCCTAGAGTTTTCCATTATTACTTAAATATTTTTAGGATTTTACCATGCTAAACCACAACCTAGCAATTCTTAGCCAACACATACAATAGTTGATCTCATTAGAAGTGATCCTACCTGACAAGTAGTTGATCTGCTAAAGTTGTACACTTTTTGTCTTATTGTGCAAACCAAAAATATTTCTTTTTTAGCCCAACCTATGATCAGTCTAAATAATACAGGATAGGTATCCCCCGTCTATGTAGCTGAATCTGGTAAAAAAAAAAATTGCAGGAAATGTTATTGACTGTAGCAACATCCAACTATGCTCAAACAAGAACTTACCTGAGCTTAAAGAGACAAAAATCAATGGAGATACACATAAAACCTTTAGTCCAAACACACATAAATTAGCCTTGGATAAAGAAGAAAAACTAAAAAAACTGCACATAGAAAATTTACTTCCATTGAACTCCTTAGTAAGAAATTACAAAGGGGTAAATTTTGTCCTCCTAAGAATGAAACAATTTGAAGTGCAGCCAAAAAAATTCTTGAACATTATTAGCTGGCTGACTTATAAACAAAAAGCAAAATTTTTGCTATTTTGAAACAATATTTCAATCCCTTTACATGGAATTACAAGGGTATATCAAGATTTTATCTTGATGTAAGCACTTAACATCTTTTGGAAATTGGTATTTAATTGTTTCAAGAAGATATTGACAAGATTTTGCTGACTAGGAGGCATGGACAACACTTGATTGAAGAAGTTTTAAGATATGGAGCAGTGCTTCTTTCTCCCATTGGTAATTCATGGAGGATGTTAGTGGTGAATGGACATTGTCTTCGGGTATACCATGCACCATTAACTAAGGAGGAGTTATTGAAGGAGATTCCATTGGATGTATACATAATGGAAGAGAATTTCTCTTCAATATCAAATTCAGAGTAATGATAAAAAATTTGACAAAAAGAAAAAAAGAAAAATTACAAGAAAAGCAAAAAGAAGAATAGTCTTGTTTGTGAAATTCCTTCTTGGGTACAAGCAAGACAAGAAAATTTGAAAAAAAAAAAAGAGAAAAATAAAGATTTGCAGCAATGGCATGTCCCACAAAATGGGGATGCATGAGGACAAGCATCAATTTCAGCAAGGAAGAGGAACAATGAAGCCAATACTTCATTTCTAGAAATAAGGAGGCAATTATGATGTAAGAAGATTTTTAATACCCATTTATAAAGGAAGGTTGCATCAATGTTGCAGGTTTCAACAGAAAGATATGGTGTTTTCATATAACAATTGACATGTTTTTGCAGAATAAGGATTGGTCTTATCCAAATAAGAGAGAGATGTTCTCTCTCATTGAAGCACTTGAAAAAAAAAAGGGATAGAAGTTGGTTGAAAACCAGAAATGGCAGCCTCTTGTGAAAAAATAAATAAATAAAAAAGATGAAAAAAAAATGAAAAAAAAGGAAGAAAAAATAAAAAAATGATGAAAAAAATGAATAATTTAGTAGTGAAAACCTTCTTGGAGGCGCCACTGAGTTGGATTGCATGAAAACTGATTTTTCGGCATGCATTGCCTTGTTGATCTACCCATCATTATTCCACCATTGTACAAATCTCACACTACACATGTGTTATTTTTATGTTTTTAGATATCTTGCTAAAAATCATCAGAAGCAGCTTGTAAGGTGCATGATTAATTTTTAGGACAGTAAGGTATGTGTTTCTTGCATTTAAGTCATAGTAAGAATTTAGCATTTAATGTATGATAATCGATATTTGGCATAAACTATTCATAAAATATTGGCAAACTGAAAATATAACATTTTCAAGATGCCAAGAAACACCCCCTTATGCCCTTAATTGCATGGAAATTCCAAAACTGTGCAAAAACCTGATTTTGGGACAGACATGGCAGCAATTCTATTTCAATTTGGAGGGCAATTTTTAGAAGGAGAACTGCAAGTTTATATCTCATAATTTTCTGATAAATTGAAGGAGGATAATAAAAAAAATGCACTTGAAGGTTCTATTTTAGTACTACTAGAATAAAACAACATACAAAACAAAGAATAACATCTAAACAAAAGGATGGAGGGATTTTTGATGTTATGGAAGGCTTATACACTCTAGATATGGGCCCACAATAGAATCTGTAGCTAAATTTTGCATAGGAGGTCATTTTTGCATTTTTGGGCGCATCTTCGGAATGGACAGTCATATCTTCGGAATGAACAAGCATATCTTCGAAATGAGTAAGATATCTTCAGAATGAGTAGAAACTACACCAGAATTGTTGAAAATGCTATAGAATAGCAAAAAGAGTAGGGTACATCAAATATTGAGGTTTATAAGGCTCTACCACAAGTAAGTACATCCCTCAAGCATTTCAAAATCAAAATTTTATCAATTTTTTTCAAAAGGTGCAAACAATAGAAATAGGCATTCAAGATGAAATGTTGTTAAGAACAGAAAATTTCACCAGTAATAGTGTCTCTACCAAATATGGTTCCACAATAAAGCTATTGCAAGATGAATCACATGATACCAAGCCTTTAAGAGGTACCTTGCAACACTAAAACTTGTAGCAGGGCAGAAAAATAGTTAAAATTACAGTAGTTGCAAAAATTGCAATATTAAAGGATGAAAGTGCAGAAGTTAAAAATTTGCAAGTTGCAAATAAAAAATATATATATGCAAAAAAAGAAAAGAAAAAAAAAAACAGAATAAAAAAAATTGAAAAAAAATTGATTGAAAACTTTTTTTTGCAAGGTTGTAGAAAAGTGAAATACCTGTGCTTAAATTAAAAAATGTTTGGTGTAGTGCAGCAAGGAGAAATTTCTCAGGTAGCAGGTGTTAAAGGATTTTTTTCACAAGGATAAAACCAACATATTACTATGGCCTACTAGGATGCATGAGGGCATGCATCAGTTCAAGCTGGGGGGATGACGAGGCCTGAAAATGCCTCATTTTTACACTATGTTTGACATATAAAAATTGTCATATTATTAAGTTAAATGCAAATAGTTGATTAGAATATATATTTGTTAAGTTTTTGCATGATTTTATGTTAGGAATACTATATCTATTTTTTTGACTATTTTCAGCATTTTGTGATTGATTTTGCTTGATTAAGTAACAAGTAAAAGCATGCATTTCAATTAACCAAATGTGGTATGCTGATATCCATTAAATTCAAAATGGTTTATGAATGTTTTCCTGCCCTTCAACATATTTGAAGTCCACATTGAAGCCAAATTATTAGGACTGTCATAAATCTGAAAATCTAAAAAAAATAGCCATATAAAAATCAGCAAGCTATCACTTTATAGGAACACCTTGAAGTTGTCAAGCAAAGCATGAGGATATGTATGGAATGAGTTCATAAGGACTATAGAAGACATCTCACCTATTTATAAGCATTCCCACATGGTCTAAATAGGCAACAACATGGTATAACATAGGAGGGACAATTGTGCAGCACTGTTGCACTATTTCAACATTGTTACTTGGTGAATGAAGTGTATAAATTTAGTAGCAACTTGATGTAATCCTTCATGTTGATATTTGAATAATTTTTCCATGTTCTAATATGTTTGAATTTGGAAGAAATTCATTTGACCTATTTAGAAGCATTCCCACATGGTATAAATAGGCAACAACAGGGTATAACAGAGTAGGGACAATTGTGCAACACTGTTGCACTATTTCAACATTGTTACTTAGTGAATGAAGTGTATAAATTCAGTAGAAACTTGATGTAATACTTCATGTTGATATTTGAATAATTTTTCCATGTTCTAATTTATTTGAATTTGCAAGAAATGTCAATATTTTACAACTGTGCAGTAGAATTGGAAAATGTAGTAATTTACCATGTAAATTCCAGCAAGCTACAAATGAATGGCAAGGTATGGAATTCACACATGGAGAGGAATGAAGACTATTGCAATATGATCTTGAGAGCTAATCCACCTGAGAAGTGCAACTAAAACCACTTGAAGAGCACATAATTGTTCATTCTGAAGATCTTCAGAATGAGCAGACATCTTCGGAATGAGAAATACAGTCTCTTCAGAATGAGCGAACATCTTCAAAATGAGAAATACAGTCTCTTCAGAACGAGCCACTTATCTTCAGAATGAGAATAGAAAGAGATTTTTAAATTTTTGACTGATTTTTGATTATGGAAAAAATGAAAGAAGGTTGAAAATATTAAATAAAAATACCTCCCATCTGACTTTTCTGTCCTTACCGTCCAAAGCCACCATTCATTGAAAAGATCAAATTTGATCCTCTTCTAGGATAAACACAGAAATAACTGTAGCATAATAGAAAATTGTTTGCAAGATAGAAAGGGAATATTCTGAAGTGAAGAAATATATGTGAGATATTTCTAGACTTCTCCCACGTACTACTGCAACACAAACTGTCCAAATTTGCATTTATTTTAGATCCATAATTATTGGAAAATCACTGAAAAGCAGCACATAGGAAGATTTGAGCATGGGACATGTTGTAAATTTCTATATAAATAACACAGCTCCCTCCTTGGTTGAGCTAGTTAGGAATTAGAATAGAGGAGAGTTTTCAATAACAGCAATTAGGACTGTACAACAATTTTTTGTAACAGTTTTTAGCATGTTCTGTCATCAATAAAAGTGCAGCTATTTTATCATTTTCTATTATGAGTGTTAATTAGTTAAGGAGTGCTTTTAACCTCCTTCTAGATCAGAAAGTATGGGCCCACTTTCAGATCTAGAAGGAGGGATTTTATGGCAGGTTTTAATCTATAATTTTGCTATAGCAGAATTAATAGATTGCTTGCCAAATTTCATTTTCTTATTTTTATTTTGTATTATGTGATTTATGTTTTCTATTATGTTTGTGTATAGCATTTGTGTGTATGTCAGCTAACAAATTATATTAAACATTTTTCCTTTGATTTCTATATTTGCCTTGCTTTTCTATTTTAACAACTTTTCATTTTTAGCATATTTCATTTTGCTATCAATTCCTATAGCAGAAGCTTGACGACCTTTTGTGGTAGGGCATTGACAGGTGTTTTATTTCCAAGAATCACTTCCATTTTGTAAGAGTAAAATAGGTTTCAATTTTGCAAGTGTAATTTAGGATTTCATTTTAGCAACATTTCAATTTAGCAATTTCAATTCTATTATTTCAATTCTGCAAAAGAAGATTAGATTTCAATTCAACAATTTCAATTCATGCAATTGTAGTTAACTTTAATTTTCTAAAATTAGAATTAGTTTTTATTTCTTACAAGTTTCCATTCTACAGATTAGGTTTAGTGTGACACCAAAAGGCTAAACCAAATCTGTCTCACCCAATAAATACTTGAAATCTAAATGCCTGAATTGTACTCTATCGTAGCCTTCTATTGTAGATAGCCTTGGACACCACCCTGGATTGATAAATCATTGAGATTAAATGATGAGACTCAATGAAACTCATAATTTTGGTGTCGTTTCCGGGGATCATGGTGTTGTTAGAGGGTAAAAGCAGTCAAATAATTATTATTGTGCTAACTTATGAATTTTAGAGTAAAATCTAAATAAAATAGCTAGTATAAATAATAATTATTGATAGTTGCATTTCAGTCCATTTAGAAAACAAGCAACCATAGGGAGGTTATATTCACACTTGGGGGTTACATTACCTATGTTTGAAATTCTTGATAAAAATAGAAATAATTCATCATCCTCATTATCAAGAAACATAAGATCTCTTAAAAAAAATTTAGAAGAGCCATCTGCTAGTACTGACCTTTTTATATCCATATAATCGGGGTAGTACAAATAAATTTGTACTAGGTGTTGGAAAGATATCATGGTAGATATACAAGACTATCCCTTAAACAAAATAGCCATATTAGCTACTTGTAGCATTTGTTCACAGGGACATATCATTGATGAATGCCATTTACTTCCACAACTCAGAGATACAAAATTTGTTGCCTAATCTAAATTCTTCTCAAAGAGAGATCCCAACAACAACAAATAGGGCAAGTAAATCAACCACCACCTTTAGCCCAACCTGTGGCCAATATGAATAATACAGGACATGCAACCCCTATCCATGTAAGTTGAATCTATTAAAATATATATATATATAAAAACTTTTGCACAATCAAAATAGGAGTTTACAACTTAATGATGATCCTAGATTTTTCCATTATTACTTAAATATTGTTAGGATTTTACCGTGCTAAATCGTAACCTAGAAATTCTTAGCCTACATAGACAATAGTTGATCTCATTAGAGGTGATCCTACCTGACAAGTAGTTGATCTACTAAAGTTGTACACTTTTTCTCTTATTGTGCAAACCAAAAATATTTCTTTTTTAGCCCAACCTGTGATCATTCTAAATAATACAGGATAGGCATCCCCTGTCTATGTAGCTGAATCTGGTAAAAAAAAATACTGTAGGAAATGTTATTGATTGTAGCAACATCTAACTCTGCTCAAACAAGAACTTACCTGAGCTTGAAGATACAAAAATCAATGGAGATACATAGAAAACCTTTAGTCCAAACACATAGAAATTAGCCTTGGATAAAGGAGAAAAACTAGAAAAACTGCACATAGAAAATTTACTTCCATTGAACTCTTTTGTAAAAAATTACAAAGGGGTAAATTTTGTCCTCCTAGGAATGAAACAAATTGAAGTGCAGCCAAAAAAATTCTTGAACATTATTAGCTGGCTAATTTATAAACAAAAAGAATTTTTTTTGTTATTTTTAAACAATATTTCAATCCCTTTACATGGAATTACAAGGGTATATCAATATTTTATCTTGGTGTAAGCACTTAACATATTTTGGGAATTGGTATTTAATTGTTTCAAGAACATATTGACAAGATTTTGCAGACTAGGAGGCATGGACAACACTTGATTGAAGAAGTTTTCAGATATGGAGCAGTGCTTGTTTCTCCCATTGGTAATTCATTGAGGATGTTAGTGGTGAATGGACATTGCCTTCGGGTATACCATGCACCATTAACTAAGGAGGAGTTCTTGAAGGAGATTCCATTGGATGTACACCTAATGGAAGAGAATTTCTCTTCAATATCAGATTTAGAGTAATGATAAAAAGTTTGAAAAAAATAAAAAAAGAAAAATTACAAGAAAAGCAAAAATAAGAATAGTCTTGTTTGTGAAGTTCCTTCTTGGGTACAAGCAAGACAAAAAAAATTGAAAAAAAAGAGAAAAAAAAAAGATTTACAGTAGAGGCATGTCCCACAAAATGGGGATACATGAGGACAAGCATCAATTTTAGCAAGAGAGAGGAACAATGAAGCCAATACTTCATTTATAGCAATAAGGAGGCAATTATGATGTAAGAAGATTCTTACTACTTATTTAGAAAGGAAGGTTGCATCAATGTTGCAGGTTTCAATAGAAAGATATGGTGTTTTCATACAACAATTGACATGTTTTTGCAGAATAAGTATTGGTCTTATCCAAATAATAGTGAGAGATGTTCTCTCTCATTGAAGCACTTGAAAAAAAAAAGGGGGACATAATTTGGTTGAAAACCAGAAATGGCAACCTCTTCTGATGAAAAAAATGAAAAAAAAGATGAAAAAAAAAATGAAAAAAAATAAAAAAATGATGAAAAAAAATGAATAATTCAGTAGTGAAAATCTTCTTGGAGGCGCTACTGAGTTGGATTGCATGAAAACCGATTTTTCGACATGCATTGCCTTGTTGATCTACCCATCATTATTCCACCATTGTACAAATCTCACACTGCACGTGTTATTTTTATGTTTTTAGATAGCTTGCTAACAATCATCAGAAGCAACTTGTAAGGTGCATGATTAATTTTTAGGATAGTAAGGTATGTGTTTCTTGCATTTAAGTCATAGTAAGCATTTAGCATTTAATGTATGATAATTGGTATTTGGCATAAACTATTCATACAATATTGGCAAGTTGAAAATATAACATGTTCAAGATGTCAAGAAACACCCCCTTATGCCCTTAATTGCATAGAAATTACAAAACTATGCAAAAACCTAATTTTGGGACAGACATGGCAACAATTCTATTTCAATTTGTAGGACAAGTTTATATCTCATAATTTTTTGATAAATTGAAGGACGATAATCAACAAAATGCACCTGAAGGTTCTATTTTAGTACTACTAGAATAAAATAACAACATACAAAACAAATAATAGCATCTAAACAAAAGGATGAAGGAGGGATTTTTAATGTTATGGAAGGCTTATACACTCTAGAGATGGGCCCACAATAGAATCTGTAGCTAACTTTTGCATAGGAGGTCATTTTTGCATTTTTTGATGCATCTTCGAAATGAACAGTCATATCTTCGAATGAACAGACATATCTTCGGAATGAGCAGGATATCTTCGAAATGAGCAGAAACTACACCAGAATTATTGAAAATGCTATAGAATAGCAAAAAGAGTAGGGTACATCAAATATTGAGGTTTATAAGGCTCTACCACAAGTAAGTACATCCCTCAAGCATTTCAAAATCAAAATTTTATCAATTTTGTTCAAAATGTGCAAACAATAGAAATAGGCATTCAAGCTGAAATGTTGTTAAGAACAAAAAATTTCACTAGTAGTAGTGCATCTGCCAAATATGGTTCTACAATAAGGCGATTGCAAGATGAATCACATGATACCAAGCCTTTAATAGGTACCTTGCAGCATTAAAACTTGTAGAAGGGCAGAAAAAGAGTTAAACTTGGAGTAGTTGCAGAAATTGCAATATTGAAGGATGAAAGTGCAAAAGTTAAAAAGTTGCAAGTTGCAAATGAAAAAAAAAAGATATGCAAAAAAAGAAAAGAAAAGATAAAAAAAACAGAATAAAAAAATTGAAAAAAAATTGATTGAAAACTTTTTTTTGCAAGGTTGTAGAAAAGTGAAATACCTGTGCTTAAATCAAAAAACGCTTGGTGTAGTGCAGCAAGGAGAAATTTCTTAGGTAGCAGGTGTTAAAGGATGTTTTTCACAAGGATAAAACCAACATATTACTATGGCCTACTAGGATGCATGAGGGCATACATCAGTTCAAGTTGGGGGGATGATGAGGCCTGAAAATACCTCATTTTTACACTATGTTTGACATATAAAAATTGTCATATTATTAAGTTAAATGCCAAATAATTTATTATAATATATATTTGTTAAGTGTTTGCATGATTTTATGTTAGGAATACTATATCTCTCTTTTTGACTATTTTCAGCATTTTGTGATTGATTTTGCTTGATTAAGTAGCAAGTAAAAACATGCATTTCAATTAACCAAATGTGGTATGATGATATCTATTAAATTCACAATGGTTTATGAATGTTTTCCTGCCCTTCAACTTATTTGAAGTCCACATTGAAGCCAAATTATTAGGACTATCATAAATCTGAAAATCTAAAAAAAACAACCATATAAAAATCAGCAAGATGTCACTTTATAGAAACACCTTGAAGTTGTGAAGCAAAGCATTAGGATATGGATGGAATAAGTTCAGAAGGACTATAGAAGACATCTGACCTATTTAGAAGCATTACCACATGGTCTAAATAGGCAACAATAGGGTATACCAGAGCAGGGACAATTGTGCAGCACTATTGCACAATTTCATCATTGTTACTTGGTGAATGAAGTGTATAAATTCAGTAGCAACTTGATGTAATCTTTCATGTTGATATTTGAATAATTTTTCCATGTTCTAATTTTTTTAAATTTTTAAAAAATGCCAATATTTTACAACTGTGCAGTAGAATTGGAAAATGCAGTAATTGACCATGTAAATTCCAACAAGCTACAAATGAATGTCAAGGCATGGAATTCACACATGGAAAGGAATGAAGGCTATTGCAATCTGATCCTGAGAGCTAATCCACCTAAGAAATGTAGCTAAAATAACTTGAAGAGCACATAATTATTCATTCTGAATATCTTTGGAATGAGCAGACATCTTCGGAATGAGAAATACAGTCTCTTCAGAATGAGCGGACATCTTCGGAATGAGAAATATAATATCTTCAGAATGAGCCACTTATCTTCAAAATGAGAAAAAAAAGTGCTTTTTGACTTTTTGATTAATTTTTGACGATGGAAAAAGGAAAATAAGATTGAAAATATTAAAGGAAAATATCTCCCATCTGACTTTGTCGTCCTTGCCATCCAAAGCCACCATTCATGAAAAAGATCAATTTTGATCATCTTCTAGGATAAACACAAAAATAACTGCAGCATAATAGGAAATTGTTTGCAAGATAGAAATGACATATTTTGAAGTGAAGAAAGATATGTGAGATATTTCTAGACTTCTCCCACGTACTCCTACCACTGAAGATTCTTCTCAAGGGCCAATGACTACTACTGTAGCACAAACTGTCCAGATTTGCATTTATTTCAGATCCAAAATTATTGGCAAATCACTGAAAAGCAACACATAGGCTGATTTGAGCATGGGATATGTTGTAAATTTCTATATAAATAACACATCTCCCTCCTTGGTTGAGACAGTTAGGAATTAGAATAGAGGAGAGTTTTCAATAGCAGCAATTAGGACTGTACATCAATTTTTTGTAATAGTTTTCAGCATGTTCTGTCATCAATAAAAGTGCAACTATTTTATCTTTTTTGTTCTGAGTGTTAATTAGTTAAGGAGTGTTTTTTACCTCCTTCTAGATCAGGAAGTATGGGCCCAATTTCAGATCTAGGAGGGATTTTATGACAGGTTTTAATCTATAATTTTGCTGTAGCAGAATTAATAGATTTCTTGCCAGATTTCATTTTCTTATTTTTATTTTGTATTATGTGATTTATGTTTTCTATTATGTTTGTGTATAGCATTTGTGTGTATGTCAGATAACAAATTATATTAAGCATTTTTCCTTTGCTTTCTATATTTGCCCTGCTTTTCTGTTTTAACAACTTTTCATTTTGCTGTCAATTCCTATAGCAGAAGCTTGATGACCTTTTGTGGTAGGGCATTGATAGGTGTTTTATTTCCAATCATCACTTCCATTCTACAAAAGTAAAATAGGTTTCAATTTTGCAAGTGTAATTTAGGATTTCATTTTAGCAACATTTGAATTTAGCAATTTCAATTTTGTTATTTCAATTCTGTAAAAGTAGATTAGATTTCAATTCAGCAATTTCAATTCATGCAATTGTAGTTAAATTTGATTTTCTAAAATTAGAATTAGTTTTTATTTCTTGAAAGTTTCCATTTTATAGATTAGGTTTAGTGTGACACCAAAAGGCTAAACCAAATCTGTCTCACCCAATAAATGCTTGAAATCTAAATGCCTGAATTGTACTCTGCCCTAGCCTTTTATCGTAGACAGCCTTGGACACCACCCTGGATTGATAAATCATTGAGATTAAATGATGAGACTCAATGACACTCATCACTTGCCCATGTATTGAGCTAGATGGATTGTGAGGGATAGTGTGTCATGTCCTTGTGAGGTGTTGTGTGGGCTTGTTTGTGTACTAAGATGTAAAGGCTTGTGTGGGCTAGTTTACCTTATCCTTTTAAGGTATTATTGGTTTATGGCATGGTGGTGCTTGGACAATGTTGAAGGAATTATGAATGCATGATGTTTGATAGTCAACTAATGTCGTTAGCCCTTGTGTAGTGTGTGTGTTGCTTTTTAAGGAGTCATGTGTTGCTCTTGTGTGATGGGATGTCATGCTGGAATGAGTAGTTGACATTGTGTGTGTTCTATCTAGGAATGTTTTTGCTCTTATGCAATGATGGTTGTGTTATGAGATAAAGTGATCATGGTTGGTACTTTTTTCCTATACAATGTGAGGATAGAAGGTTGACTTTAGAGCCATGGGGTAATTTAGGGGTTGTGATTCCTATGGTGCTTTTATGGTAGGAAAGGGACTATGTGGGCACTATGGTAATGTATGTTGTTATTGTGTGACAACTATGCTATGTTGGAGAGGCAGTCGATATTATGGATTAAACTTGAATATTATGTGCTTATCGATACTAGGAGTGCTTGGAATAGGTAGTTAGTGTTGTGGCTTCTCTAGTATGTGATTTTGCATTGCGTTGCTCTTATATATGGAAGGTGTGCATGAAAAGGATAATAAGAATGAATGAAGGTTATTTGTTCTTGTGTGATAGAATGTTGTGTTGGAGGAGGAGAGAATATTATGAAGGATATTTTTTTTGGGCTCGAGGTCTACATGCCTAATTCAGACCTAGAGAATGGATTCTGATTTGAGTCTTGGCGGAGGATTTTCCATGTTATCATCGAGCATTATCAATGGATCCCACATTGGTATGGGTATGTTGTAGCCTTGGGGATGGTGATGGTAATTTCCATGATAGTAAATCATAGTTGATGAGCTCAAGATGAATGTTATTTGATTTTATGCAATAAGGTATCGTATTGAAGTAGTAACTAGCATTGGTTGTCAGAGTTGGAGAGATAAAGGAGGAGATCATGTCTATTAGAGGAAGTGTGGCTAAGCTATAAAATAGATTGTAGGAGAGCTTGGTATCTTTGGATAAGTTTAAAAAAGAGATAACTTTGTGTTAAGCAATGTTGTGGATATTGAGTTAGGCATCAAGGTCCAATTCTTCTACAATCACTCTCAAAAGGTGAAGGAACTAGTGTTGAGCTGGAGCACAAGATACGTATCTTCTAGAAGAATTTTTTTAGGATATGGGAGAGTGCCTGGCAAGTTCACAAGGATTGCAAAGAGCATAGGAAATGTAGATAGCAACACGGTACTTGGTGTATGTATCTTGAATTTGGTGGACAAACTTGGTTGATAATCTGGTGATATGGAAAACCAGGAGTATGGATTCTTGGAAGGGGTTTAGAGTAATAAGTTCCAACCTGGTATGTATAGTGGTTGAAAATGATGGTGGTATCAGATGGATATTATAAATCACAAGTTAGATATGTCAATGGATCCATTGTTGTTACAAAAAATTCATCGACTTCAAGGAAGTGAGGTCATCAATGGATACCTAGAACATCGACAACTTTATGGAGTGAGTGTGTGGAGTGGGGTGAGTCAATATTTGGGAACATCGAAGGGTAGGACCTAAGGTGTGAAGGTAACTTGGAAATCATTTCAAGAAGGAGATCCATAATGACTATGGGTATCAATGGTTCAACTAGTTGAGTTGGATGATATATGTAACTGGAGATGGGTTTCATCCATGGGATTAATATGAAAGGAAATGGTTGAGTCAAGAGTGAAGGATTGTTTTGGTTGAAGTTGTAGTGATGTTCGACCAAGTTCATGCTATGTGAAGAGACCTATACATAAGTCTAGTCAATTTCTAAGCAATGAGTGTCTAAAGGGGTTCAAGTTGGGTCCTTGACATTGTGAATATTTGAGGGGTAGCATTAGGGACTTGGTAGTGCTTGTGGAAGAGTGAAAGAAAGGGACATCAGGTTCCTATCTCACTAGGTATGGATAAGGGTTCTCCATGAGGACCAGGATGTATGCCAAAGGAGTTGCCATTAGACTTGGCTCTTGGAAAAGCATGGTCCTTGATTTGTAAATTTTGTGTATCACAAGGGATTGTGGTACACAATGGGTAAGGTTATCCATGATATGGTCACTCTTGTGTACGATGTGTGCATGGAGATAGTGGTGGGTAAAATTCATATGTATTCTACACTTTAGTGCTAGGAGTACTTGGAGAGGGTGGTTGTCATTGGAATTACTCTATGGTGCAAGGAGTGCATAGAGATGGAAGTTTGAGTTGTGTCTACTCTTATGTATAGGGTGTGCATGAAGAAGATAGGTAGGGTTAATGTGAGTACTTTCTATCCTTGTGTGGTGAATTTACTATGCTAAAAGGGGTAGGAAGTGATATGCATGGGTCCCTTGATGAAATGTTGGAATGATAGAGACCTCCTCAAATGGATGCAACAAAGTCTTCACCGGTGTTGAGGATGCCATTGATTTTAAGTGAGGGAGACTATGAGGGAGGAGTGTCTAGACTTCCCTCCACACCTCAAGTGCCTTTATGTACCAATATTATGAGTGGGCACATGGAAATACTCGCAAGGTAGATAGATACAGGTGGCTTCCCAATATTTTAAAGTGCAAGTGGAAATGCAAGAATCACAATGGGGGTAAGTTTTCCATGTTTTTTAACCCAAATATTGGTGTTTTTTGTGCGTTAGGCATAATCCAATAGATTAGGATTAGGATGGGTGACCTCTTTGGAAGACCCTATGGTGCAACCCCCTTCACTTGTTTCCAGTGTATGATATATTGTAGGGAAAGGGTGGATGCTCTTTGTTCTAGTGTTGTTGATTCATTAACTAGGCATATGAGTACAAAGAAGTTTTCTTGGTGCAACAAAACAATGGGTTTAGATGTCCCAAGTAGTTGAATTTATAGTTTGTATAGGCCCCACTGCAAATTATTCAACAAGTGGAAAATTACTGGGTGTGTTGTATCCTTTGCATGGAAAAAAAAAGCCAAGAAAACCAAAAGGTTAAAAAATCTAGAAAATAAAGAGATATATCTAAAACAAGAAAAACATGGTCTATAGTTAATAAAAACTATTGTAATGATTCTATGTATTGATGTATTTCTCACTAGTTGACCTATCCATCCATCCTCACTTGGGTGGATCGTGGATCATCTAATATATGCATGGTTTAGTGTGAGGCACAAAATATGCACAAAAATAATAATAAAAGAAAGCAAGAGGTATGGCTCAAAGTTTTTATTGGTTTTTATCGATCAAAAATTTTCAAAATAAATATTTTTGTTCATTATCTATACATATATTTTTTCTCTTATTTTCATTTTTGTTTGCATTAATACCTCTAAAATAATTTTATAATCCCAGTAGATCTAGTTTATTGGAAAATGGTCGTGGGAAACATGCATTATTATTTGTTTCACTCTACGTTGAGGACCATATGTATAGAACGAACCACCATGTTAATTTCTAATTGTTCAAATGTTGAGAAGAAATCATCATGTTACAATTGCGATAATGAGTTGATTGTACACGGACAAAGTTTGACCCAACAAAAGTTTTGCATTATCGTTATTTGGTGATTCTTTTCTATCAGAAGTAAATACTATATATCATACTGTCGTGCGTACATTTCTATGGCTGTGTTGCTTTTTTTATATTTTTATATCCTACTAGTAAAACATGCAGACTTTACTTTATATAGTACATAATAAAAAACAAAACAACCATGACCATTAAACTTCCCATTGTACCTGTCCTTTTCAGACAGCTAATGGTGGTGGGGTATGTATGCTGGAAAAAATCAACAACCATTAACATAAAAGCCTCTTTACGATCAACAACCATTAACTTCATAGAAATTTCCATGATATTTTCCACCTTGTTATCTAGCTCCTTGTAAAATTTCAAGTCAATCCAACGATTGGATCAAAAGTTATGCCTTCTGAAATATAGCCTCTTGCATCAACAACAAAACTACTCACCTACTTACATAAATATGCTTGTAAAATTACATTGTACTTATATTTAGAACACATCAAGAGCAAATGTAGGCACTTTATAATTATTGACATTGTTCTAATAAGATCATATTGATGGATTTTGAAGCCTTATACTAAATATAAATTACCACAAAAATGTAATCATAGGATCAACTATAATAAAGTTACAATATAATGAATTCAATAAATATAATTTAACCAAGATAAATAAGCTAGCTAATATGTATAATATTCAAAAATATAATGAAATGTGAATGTAAGACCTAAAATATGGACAATAATATCACTTCCAATACTAGTTGCTCAAATATATGCAAACTTGTATTACTCCTATTTCTGTTACAAATATCTCATGGGAATGACTCTATAGATAATGTAGAACTCTATGTAAATATTGTAGATCGCTATGTAGATCTTATCTCACATGTATCTCATATATCCTCTATGGAGTAATATATAGCCATTCTAGGATGACTCTTCCTTTCCATATCCCAAGCCTTATTAGTTTGGATTCTCTACTTGACACTTTCATACACATGACACTATCTTGTATGCACACTTGGACTTGAATCTTCACTTAACTCTTCCTAATATAAGAATACATGTGCATTCTTACATAATGGAAACTTATGCACATTTACACTCATAACATTTTCACACATAATTACATGAAACTTGTGCATTTTATACACATTATTACATCATAATAAATATTAACTTACTCGCTAGTCTAAGTGTAGACACCAAAACAACACCAATACGATTATGTGACGACAAACACTGATCGAATTGACATACATAGCCCCTAGGGTAGACCCTAGAGTTTAAACATTGGTCCTAACCACTCCCAAAATATTTTTGGAAGGTCAGAGGTCAATTTGGCACCTTTCAGGCACTCGGATCCCTACTCGTTCCACCTTGGGATGATTACAAATTGGTATTCATCCCACCATGGGACAATTAGTAGAATTCACTCTAGGGTGGGGTGAATAGCAGTTTTGATAGGAAAAAGGTCAAAACTTGACAAATGGCAGCTCAAATCCACCACTCAACTCCACCTTCAATGCATGGGAGTTTGAGTGAGCATTTTTTAGCTCAAAGAGGCAGTCATGGAGCCCTTAATCAGGGAGGAATCTTCTCTCCCCTGATAAGACATGATGTCCAAGTGGCGCCTCTGCATGCTCATTCACAAGAGACCCTCAAGTCTATAAAATGGTGAGTCTTCTCACCCCAAAAAGGATAGAGTAGGAGAATTTGGAGCAACAAAGTCTGTCGAATTACATCATCATTCCTCACTTGTGCTTCTTACATCTTTGATCTCTCTTTTGGAAGGGAGGTTATTGGGTGAACATTGGAAGTGTAATTCGGACCTAGAACCTGAACATTTTGCCACAATACCCCACCCAATTTTTTGACACAACCCCCCATAGGAGGTTTTGGACCCATACCAAGTGAATTTTTGTCAAATCCAATCCCTAAACAACGGGCGTCCTGCCCTCGGGTGCCCCTCGCACTGCTACAATCCTAATCACCCCACCCTGAAGCAATTAGAAATATGTAGTATATTTCCTTACTATTTTTTTCGCATTTTATTTTATGTCTTTCATATATGCTACCATTCAAATTTCATGCAATTTTGATGAGTTTTGACTGGGTTTTCATTGCTTTTCACTTTCACTAACATATAGGGAGCATTTTTAGATATAGGGTGATCGGGGCCAAATCTGCAAAATTCGACCTTTTGGGTCATCTCAAAATGCCCCATTTTGCCTAACACAAATTTTTAAGGTATTTTGGATGCCTCTAGATGGGACATTTAGGAGGTTGCTTTCTGAAATTTTATGACAGTCCTAATCGTCCCAGCCCAGAGTGATTAGAAATATACAACAGATTTCTTGACTATTCCTTTTGTAGTGTGTTCATGATGGTTTTTGCATGCTTCTATCCAAATTTGATCTTATTCTAACATGTTTTTATTACCATTTTAATTATTTCATGCATGCATTAACTAGAGGCCTTGGGGATTACACATTTCTTTCCATCCGCAGGTGCTACTAATCATTTGCTATTTCTCTGAACATAGGATCTCAACACTGGAGGGGCAGAAAGGAACTAAAGATGCATTCATGAAATTAGCAACAACGTTTGGTCCGCCCATTTCAAATGTGGGCACGCGAAAGATCCCAAAGGGAAGTGTATCATCCGTGGTGTAACAAAGCTATATCTAACGCTCCTAGATCCTAAAAATGAAGGAGACATATTGTAACCTGGTCTCAAAGAAAAATTAATAAAAAGAAGGGCTGCACTTTACATTTTCTTTATATCTTGTTTCAGTTCGTTTGTTTTCCCTTTTTCATGCACTTTAGTCCTTTTTCTTCATTCGTAGGACTTAGCGTTTCGTATGTTTTTTTTTGCACTGCACACAGTATGCCTATGGGCTTCTGTATCCTCATGCTTTCATTGGTGATCATGGTGGGACCCTTTCCATTGATTTTGGAATCAAATTTTTGATCAAAATTATGTGTTTTTGCTTTCAGGTGTTAATCCTTCAAGCGCTGGACTACTGCTCGTGCCACCCTATGATGAATACAGACTGGAATTCATGCCACCCTGGGATGAATAAGGCATTCATCCCACACTATGACAAATATAGATCTACTATTCATCCCACCCTGATACGATTAGCTCTCTATGCATTTTTTGAGCAGAAAATCAGGGGCATCTGGTGTGGGCAGAGAAGAGGTAGGTTGTCTAAACACTGTAATTTTTCGTCTCTGTTTCTATGATTTTTCTATTTCTTTGCTTGCATAGGAAATCTTACTGCATGTTTCCTTTATTTGTGCAAGTAAAAATAACCACACACACCATGAGATAATCTAAACATCAATGCGTTGGTCTTAAAACCCCAACACTTGATCAAGACCAACGGTGGATTTCATCACCACCTTGGATTGAATTTTGCATACATAAACCTGATCGCTAAGGTTGCTAGACCTAAATCTTGATGAAATTTGACCAAGTGTAGCTGGGTTGATTCCTAGCACATGAGGATAAATATTTTATGGTAGGTGTCAAAAATAGAGTGATTCCCCTTTCGTACTGCCTATGTTCCACGTACTGTTATGCTCTTTGTAGACACCAAAACATCACCAATCCAATTATGTGACTGCAAACACTGATTGCATTGACACACACAGCCCTAAGGACAGCCCCCAAAGGTTAAACAGTGGTCCTAACCACTCTCACAGCAGTTTTGGAATGTTAGGAGTCAATTTGGCACCTTCAGGCACTCTGCTCCATACTCGTTCCACCTAGGGATGATTACAAACTGGTATTCACCTTACCTAGGGACGAATATTAGTATTCGCTCCAGGGTGGGGTGAATAGCATGTTTGACGGGAAAAAAGTCAAATCTTGACAAATGGTAGCTCATATCCGCCACTTAATTCTTCCTTCATCGTATGGGAGCGTGAGTGAGCATTTTTGAGTGTTAGAGGTAGTTACAAGGGCAGTCATGAAGACCCTAGTTAGGGAGGAATCTTCCCTCCCCTAGAGAGGCATGATTTCCAAGTGGCATCTCTGCATGCTCAATCACAAGAGACCTACAGGTCTATAAATTGGTGAGTTTTCTCACCACAAGATATACAGAGAAGGAGCATTTTTGAGGAACGAAGTGCTATCATTTTACTTTCACACCCACACCCTTTTGAGTTGTGCCTTTCACATTCTTGATCTCTTTTGGAAGGGATGTCATAGGGTGGTTATTGGAAGTGCAAATCCGGAACCAAGACTCGACATTTGGCCATAATATCCCACCAAATTTGCCAAAAATACCCCACAATAGGTTTTGGACCCATCCCCAAGTGGATTGGTGCCGAAACCGGGCCCCAAACGATGGGCGGCCTGCCTCGGGGTGCCCCCCACACTGCTACAGTCCTAATCGCCCCACTCTGGAGTGATTGGAAATCGATGACATATTACCTTTATATTATTCTTGCATTTAATTCTATGCTTCTTAGATAGGTTGTCATTCAAATTTCACCTCATTCTGAGCAATTTTGATCATGTTTCTATTATTTCTCGCTTTTGCTAACATGCAGGTAGCATCATCAAATTCCTGTTTATGGAGGCCAAATTGGGAAAATCTGACCATCTGGGTCTTCCCAAAATACCCTCAATTAGGTAACCCCCAACTTTGTAGGTGATTTGGAGCTTCTTGGATGTGACATTTGGGACAGTACCCTTTTGACATTTTGTTGCAGGTCTATTCATCCCGCCCTATAGCGAATACAAATCTATGGTGAATTTTTTGACTACTCCATTTGTAGTGTTTTCCTTGTGATGTTTTGATGCCCCTGTCAAATTTTTATTTTATTTGGATCTATTTTATTTATATCTTGCATGCACTAATCGAAGGCGTAGGGATTGAATGTTTTATTTCATCCACAGGTGCTACTGAATGTTTCTTGTTTCTTTGAATGTAGGACCTAGACATTAGAGGAGAAACAAGGAGTCAATACTCATCAATTAAAGTGGCGGCGATGTTTGGTCCACCCATTTTACATGTGGGCATGCAGAAGAAGGAATAGCATCCATGGGTGTAATAAGAACACATATTTAACGCTCCTAGCCCTTAGAAGGGGAGGAGGTGCATTGTAACCGAGTTCTGAAACATATCAATAAAAAGGGTTGTCTTACTTATTGGCTTTTTTTGGATTTTGATTCGTTCATGCTTTCCCTCTTTCCATGCACTTTCAATTCATAGGATTTAGCGTTAAATTTAGTTCAGTTTGCATCGCACTTGGAGTTTCCTTTTTGCTTCTGTATCCTAATGCTTTCACTCTCGCGTACCAATAGTTTCCCTCACATAAGGATGGGTATATTGAGAGGTTTGGTATAATGGCCTGGCAGTGGTATATTGAAGGGGCGACCATTTTGGGAGACATAAGAGCCCTCATATTGCATATACAACAAAATTTTTGTTACAAAGATTTCAAAACAAAAATCAAAACACACTAAACCAGATCTAGGGCACACCTCTAATATATAAATGAGATAATCACTTCTTTGTTTGTGTGGCTCGTGTTTGTTTAGTGTAGCATAAATCGTAAAGAAAATAAAAATGTACACATCTTTTAGAGAAACACCACCATGGTGTACACCCGTAGCCAAGCCCAATCAAGAATAGAAGCTACGAAAAGTGTACAAGGAGGCACAAGTCACCTCCGCTATAGCCCCAAGGACTTGGTCATACCACCTTGGTGGCCTGACCCACAAAATAGTCCACATCATACCATGACGGAATGAGACTATGGAGGCACCCCTTCAAGGGGCACTCCCAATCAACATAGACCCTTTCAGAAGGAGTCCTTACACGTGGCACTCAACATAGATGATAAGTCTTCCTTAGAAACTTGTTATGAGTGGCCACCATGTGATGAAGTGCTAGAATAGAATAGGTTCCATAAGGAGGGGCCACATGATTACATCATCCCTCCTCTACCCCTTATTACTGTCAAAAATAATAGGCCAAATCCAGAGTGCAAGGCTCTTCAGGCAGGGCGAGCCAACTCTGCCCGCCCCTTTCACATATACGAAAGGGAGCATAAGGAAGACCACTACATTCCTCAAGAGCAATACACAATGTGGGAACAATGCACTTCTGCACCTGCTATTTATCAATGCTTTGGGTGAATGCATTAACCTCGATAGAGGAAAGTGTCCTATAGATATCTCGGATCACCCCGACTGAGATAGATGTGTATGGGAGGCATCTAGGCCTCCTAAACTCAAGATGCCAAAAAAAATTGACTTGGAATTTGCCAAACATGTCACCCACTAAGCGCAAATAATGCATCTTGAGCAAGATCAACAATAGTTAGAGCACCTGTATTGCCTTAGCAATGAGCGCATTCGATGTCTAACAGATGATTTGCTCTAGAACATTGTGCCTAAGAGGGTCCCAACCCCTCAAATGCATAGGATAGAGTTGTATGAGGGGCACAACCCCTTGGTGTGAGACAGGTCTCCATGACCTTATCAAATGTTGCCTCCAACACCTCCTAGACCTAAGTGGGAGACCACCCCTAGAGCCAATGATGGGCACCCTCCATAGAAACCCACCCATGTTTATAGTTCATGCATAGGAATTCCTCAAGAATCCTATGAGGAATTCGAGAAAGAAGAAGAGCAAGCTGAAATACCCTACCAAGGCAGGGGGGTGCTACCCGACTACCTCTACATAGGCCTTAAGTTCCTCGTAATTCACAATGGGAACAAACCAATGAGGAAGAGATAAAATCTTTTGATGCATACAAAGTGCTACTAGAGCGCTTATAGTCTATAGAGACCAAGAATTCTGGGCCCTAAAAGCCCACTTTACGCTAGCTCTGCAGTCACCCTGTGCATCCTTCAGTGCCTAAACCCCCATACCCTAAACACTTTAAAATACCTCAATTGGGAATATTAAGAGGGGATGAGGATGCCCAAGAGCATGTGACAAGATTCTTGAGCCAATGCTTTGGCATTCAGTACAATGATGCTTTGCTTCTACGAACATTTATAACCACATTCACAAGCCCTGCCTCGGATTGGTTTACGTAGTTATCGAAACATAGCATCAGCAAACTGGACCAGCTAGTGGATGTGTTCCTCGAATGTTTCACCTTCAATACCAAGAAGAAGGCATCATTAAGTGACCTAGCTAGCCTTAGACAATATGAGGAGGAGACCATGGAGGCCTATGGAAATTTTTGGAGAATGTTGCTTTCAAATCTACCTTACCTCCCTCCCATGGCCGACCTAATCCAAATTTTCTCGATGAGTTGTTTGAGGTCGATCTCCATGCTATTGCAGCTACAACAATATGCCACTCTCGAGGAAGCCTTGGCACAATCCAAAATCATTAAGGAGATCAAGATACAGGATGGCGAGATTGCCAAGCCACGTAAGAAAGAGTGGCCCAAAAATGCCAAAACTGGGTCAACGCAACCAAAACCCGTCGTGGTCAATCGGGTTGCTATAAACATACCTAAGCCTACACAAAAAACACAGCCCCTAAAGGCTAATTACCATGTAGTTCCTCTTGACACCTATGAAAAAGAAAATCATAGGCAAGAGCAGAATCAGCAGCGTCGTCCTAGGTGACAATTCACACCCTTCACAGAGTCTAAAGACTCCTTGTTTGACCATTTGTCCATGGAAAACTTGATAAACCTACCAAAAAGTCAACCCATAGACCCCAACGTAGCAAAACCCAAGGGCTATATGGAAGACTTTTACTATAGATTTCATCGATAGAAAGGACATGACCTTTACGCATGTTGGAAGTTCAAAAGCTTAGTGAAAGACCTAATAGACAAAAAGATGCTAGCGGTGGATAATCCCGTGGTGCCAAAAAACCAACAGATGGAGGTCTTCAAAGATCCCCTGCCTGCCCATGATGCGCAGGAAAAAACTCTTCAATTCAATGAGGTGACACAGAATTGCCCCATGAAGGGGTATGTAGGGATGATAAGCATAGTGACTCGAAACAAGAGGTACCCAAGCACAACTGCCCCCATGATAGCTACAGGAGAGGTTCCATCAACGTCACAACCTCAAAAACACCCTACACAACCTCCCCCACCTAGACCAGTGGCTACGATTCGGACTAAACTTACCCAAAGTTTGAATACCACGTCGGCTAGGCTCTCCATATAAGAGCTCATCCAACAATCATCGCCCCATCAAGAGGCTCTAATGGAGATATTAAAAGCCATCGAGCTATAGCCCCATGAAGCAAACTCTTTCAAAAACTTTGTGGGACATGTAAAACAATGTACATAACCAGTCATCACCTTTAGAGAAGACGAACTAAAATCGGTGACTAGTGATATGGTGGATCCGCCCCTACACATCATTGCGGGGATCAACGGGATTCCATTTAAGACGGTGTTGGTGGAAACTAGCTCGTCCAAAAATATAATCACAATAGCGGCATTGAAGGACCTCAAGTTTCCAACATCTCACATTATGGCCTCTACCTATACTCTTCGAGCATTCAATGACGCGATATGCTCAATGGTTTGCATAATTGTCCTGCCCATCCAAGTGGGACAAAAGACTATTCCTATGTTGTGTAACATCCTGGAAGGTGAGATGGCCTACAATATTTTACTGGGACGGCCTTGGATTAGGGACATGAAGTGTGTCCCTTTGATAGCCCATCAATGCCTAAAGTACTGTAGACACCAAAACAACACCAATCCGATTATGTGACTGCAAACACTGATCGCTTTGACACACACAGCCCCAAGGGCAGCCCCCAGAGGTTAAACAATGGTCCTAACCACTCTCACAGTAGTTTTGGAAGGTCAAAGATCAATTTGGCACCTTCAGGAACTTTGCTCAATATTCGTTCCACCCTGGAATGAATTCAAACTGGGATTCGCCCCACCCAGGGATGAATTCTGAATTCGCTCCAGGGTGGGGCGAATTGCAGGTTTGATGGGCAAAAAGTCAAATCTTGACAAATGGCAGCTCAGATCCACCACTCAACGCTTCCTTCATCGCATGGGAGTATGGGTGAGCATTTTCGAGCGTTAGAGGCATTTGCATGGTCAGTCATGAAGTCCCAATTCAGGGAGGAATCTCCTTCCCCCCGGGAAGGCATGATTGCCAAGTGGCGCCTCTGCATGCCCATTTCAAGAGACCTCCAGGTCTATAAATTGGTGAGTTTCCTCACCCCAAAATATATAGAGAAGGAGCATTTTAGAGCAATGAAGTGCTGTCATTTTATTTACATACCTCACACCTTTTGGATTTGCGCCTTTCACATCCTTGATCTCCTTTAGAGGGGAGGTCATTGGGTGACTATTGGGAGGACGAATCTCGAGCCCAAAACCTAAAATTTGGCCACAATATCCCACCAAATTTGTCGAAAATACCACACAAGAGGTTTTGGACCCATCCCAAGTGGATTGGTGCCGAAATCAAGCCTCAAACGGTGGGCGGCCTGCCCCATGGGCGCCCCCTCCCACACTGCCACAGTCCTAATCGCCCCCCTTTGGAGCGATGGGAATTCCATGGTAGACTTGCTTTCTTTCATTTTTGCATTCAATTCTATGATGCTTAGATAGGTTGTCATTTAAATTTCGTCTCGTTTTGAACAATTTTGATCATATTTCTATCTTTGCTCGCTTTCACTAATCTACAGGTAGCATCATTAAATTCCCATTGATGGAGGCCAAATTGGGAAAATATGACCATCTGGGTCTTCCCAAAATGCCCCCAATTAGCTAACCCCAAGTTTGTAGGTCTTTTGGAGCTTCCTAGGTAGGACATTGGGACAGTACCTTTTCGGCATTTTGTTGTAGGTGAATTCGTCCCACCCCGGAGCGAATTCAAATCGGTGAGGAATTTCCCAACTGTTATTTTTGTAGGGCCTTCCTGGTGGTGTCTTGATGCCCTTGTCAAATTTTTAGAGCATTTGGACCTATTTTAGTCATAGTTTAATTCATTTTTCTCATTCACTTATCGTAGGCTTGGGGATTGCATGCTTTGTTTTATCCGTAGGTGCTACTGACCGTTTCTTGTTCCTTTGAACATAGGGTTTGGACATCGGAGGAGCAGCGAGGAGTCAAGACTCATCAACGCAAGTGGTGGCGATGTTTGGTCCACCCATTTTACATGTGGGCACGCGGAAGAAGGAAAGGCACCCATGGATGTAACAAGAACGCATGCTTAAACGCTCCTAGCCCTTGGAAGGGGAGGATGCGCATTGTAACCGAGTTGTGAAACATATCAATAAAAAGGGCTGTCTTCTTTATTCACATTTGTTTCATTTTGATTCACTCATGCTTTTCCCTCTTTTCATGCACTTTCAAGTTCCTAGGATTTAGCGCTAAGTCCGGTTCTGTTTGCATCGCATATTCGCTTTCCTTTTTGCTTTCGTATCCTCGTGCTTTCAGTGGCGATCATGGTGGGACCTTGTCCTCTATTTTTAAGATCAGAGATCTGATCCAAACTTGGTTGTTTTTGCTTGCAGGTACCGCATTTTCATACATTGACTATTGTTCGTTCCATCAGAGGGCGAATACAGAGCTGTAATTCGTCTCACCCAGGGACGAATGGGAATTCATCCCACCCTGGGATGAATACAATCCTGTAATTCATTCCACCCTAGGATGAATTCCAGTCTATGAAGTTTCTAGGCAGAAGCTCAAAACCGACAGATTCGGGCAGAGAAGAGGTAAGAATTCTGCACTTTTCCTGTCATTTTCTGTCTTCAGTTTTTCAGTTTTTCTGGTTTCTTTTTGCGTGCATAGAAAAAGTTTTGCTGCATGTTTATTTTGTTCCATGCAAAATAAAAATAACCCCACACACCACGTGGAAAATTAAACACCAAGGAGCTGGTCGTAAAACCCCAGCCCTTGATCAAGACCAACGGTGGATTTCATCACCACCTTGGCTTGAATTTTGCATTCATAAACCCCGATCGCTACTAGTTGCTAGACGTAAATCCTGATGAAAGCTGACCGAGTGTAGCTGGGGTGATTCCCAGCATGCGAGGATAAGTCTTCTATGGTAGGTGTCATAAACAAGGTGATTCCCCTTCCGTACCGCCTATGTTCCACGTACCATCTGCTCTCACGTACCTATAGTTTCCCTCACGTAAGGGCGGGTATATAGAGAGGTTGGTATATCGGCCTGGCAATGGTATATCGAAGGGGCGACCAATTTTGGGAGTCATAAGAGCCCTCATTTTGCATTTAAACATTCTTTACAAAAACCTTCAAAAACAAAAAAAAAAAACAAAACACACTAAACCAGGTTTAGGACACACTCTCAATATTTAAACGAGATAATCACTATTTGTGTATGTGTGTGCTCTTTTTTGTTTAGTGTAGCATAAAAAAATCATAAAAAGAGATAAAAATCTGTTTAGCTTGTAGAAGAGCAACACCATGGTGTACACCCGTAGCCAAGCCCAATCAAGGGCAGAAGCTACGAAAAGTGTACAAGGGGGCACAAGTCACCTCTGCTATAGCCCTAAGGACTTGGTCATACCGCCTTGGTGGCCTGACCCACAAGAGAGTCCACGTCATTCCATGTCAAGGTGGAACTATAGGGACACCCCTTTGGGGGACACGCCCATTCATCATAGCCCCTTTCAGGAAGAATCCTTACACGTGGCACTCAACATAGACAAGAAAGCTCCCTTAGAAGCTCGATATGAGTGGCCACCATGCGATGAAGTGCTAGAGCGGCATAGTGTCCATGAGGAGAGGCCACATGACTATGGCATCCCTCCTTTGCCCCCCATCACTGTTAGAACCAATAGACAAACCCCAGAGCACAGGGCTCTTCAAGCAAGGTGAGCTAACTCCGCCCACCCCTTTCACACATACGAAAGGGAGCACGAGGAAGACCATTACATTCCTCGAGAGCAATGTACAGTGTGGGAGCCATGCGCTTCCGCACCCGCTATGTACCATGGTCACCCACCGAGGCCAGAGCCTCGGGTAAATGCCGCCAACCTCGATAGAGGGAAGCGACCCATTGAGATCTCGGATCATCGTGACCGAGGTAAATGCATAGGAGAGGCATCCAGGCCTCCAAGGCTCAAGATGGCGAAGCAAATTGACCTGGCAGTCACCAGACATGCCACCCGCCAAGCCCAGATCACGTGGCTTGAGCAAGATCAGCAGTAGCTAGAGCGTCTATACCGCCTTAGCAAGGAGCGCATTCAATGCCAAACAGATGAGCTGCTTCATAACCCAGCTGAGAGGGTTCCAACCCCTCGCACCCAAAGAGCGGAACCATATGAGAGGCATAATCCCTTGGTGCGAGATAGGTCTCCATGACCTTATCAAGTTTTGCCTCCGAGACCCCCTAGACCCGAGAGGGAGGCCACTCCCTGGAACAATGATGGGTACCCTCCATGGGGACCCACCCAGGGTCATAGGTCTCACCCAGAGACTCCTCAGGAAGTTTACGAGGAGTATGAACAAGAAGTAGAGCGGGCCAAAATGCCCTACCAAGGTGAAGGGGTTGCTATCCGGCCACCCCCCATAGGCCTCAAGTCTCCCACAACCCACAATGGGAGCAAACTAAAGAGGAAGAGATTAAATCTTCCGATGCATACAAAGTGTTGCTAGAGCATTTGGAGTCTATGGAAACCAAAGCTTCTGGGCCCCAAAAGCCCATGTTACGCCAACTCCGCAGTCATCCTGTGCATCCGTTAGTGCCTGCACCCCCTTACCCCGAACACTTTAAGCTACCTCAGTTGGCAATCTTTAAGGGTGAGGAGGATGCCCAAGAGCATGTGACCAGATTCTTGAGCCAATGTTTTGGCATTCAGGACAATGATGCATTGTTGCTAAGGACATTTATAACCACATTCGTGGGCCTTGCCTCGGATTGGTTCACTCAGTTGTTGAAGCACAACATCAATAACTTGGATCAGTTAGTGGATGCGTTCCTCGAATGCTTCACCTTCAACACCAAGAAGAAGGCATCACTAAGTGACTTGGCTAGCCTCAGGCAGTATGAGGAAGAGACCATGGCGGCCTACGGGAATCGGTGGAGGACTCTGCTTTCCAAGCTACCCTACCTCCCTCCTATGTCCGACCTTACACAAATGTTCTCATGAAGTTGTTTGAGATCGATCTCTGTGCTATTGTAGCTGCAACAATATGCCACCTTAGAGGAAGCTCTAGCGCAAGCCAAAATCATCGAAGAGATCAAGATACAGGATGGCGAGATTGCCAAACCTAAGAAGAAAGAATGGAACAAGAACACAAAAATAGGGACTACGCAACAAAAACCCGCTACGGTTAATCAAGTTGCTATAAATGTCCCTAATCCTGCACAAGAAATACAACCTCAAAAGGCTAACTATCAGGCAGTGCCTCCTAATAATTATGAAAGAGAAAACTAGAAGCAGGAGCAAAATCAACAGCGTCACCCTAGGTGATAGTACACACCTTATACAGAGTCTAGAGACTCCCTATTTGATCGCTTGTCAGCGGCGAACTTGATCAACCTTCCAGAGATTCAAACCATAGATCCCAATGCTCCCAAGCCTAAGGGATACCGGGAGGACTTGTATTGTAGGTTCCACAGGCGGAGGGGACATGACCTGAATGCATGTTGGAAGTTCAAAGGATTGATACAAGACTTGATTGACAATAAGACGTTGGCAGTGGACAACCCCATAGTGCCAAACAACCAACAGATGGGAGTTTTCAAAGACCCCTTGCCTGCCCATGAGGCATAGGCAAAACCCCTTCAAGTCAATGAGGTGCAATAGAATTGCCCCATGCAAGGGTATGTAGGAATGATAAGCATAGTGACTAGGAACAAGAGATACCCAGGAGTTGCCCCCAAGGCAGCCACAAGAGAGGTTCCATCGACGTCACAACCTCAATAGCACCCTATGCAGCTACCTCCGCCTAGACCCACGACCATGATTCAGACCAAACTCATGCAGAGTTTGAGGACCACGTCGGCTAGGCTCTCCATATACGAGCTTATACAACAATCAACACCCCATCGGGAGGCTCTAATGGAGATATTGAAAGCCATCGAGTTGCAGCCCCACGAAGCGAATTCCTTCAACAATTTCGTGGGACATGTCAAACGATGCACGAAGCCAATCATCACCTTTCGAGAGGATGAAGTTAAATCAGTGTCTGATGACATGGCAGATCCACCCCTACACGTTATCGCGTGGGTCAATGGGATCCCGTATAAGAGGGTGTTGATAGACACTGGCTCATCCAGTAACATCATTACCACAACAGCATTGAAACATCTAAAGTTGCCAGCCTCTCACATCACGGCTTCCACCTATACACTGCGAGCATTCAATGATGCGATATGCTCGATAGTTGGCACAATTGTCCTACCCATTCAAGTAGGACAAAAGATGATACCTACATTGTGCCATATTTTGGAAGGCGAGATGGCTTATAACATCTTGCTAGGGCGGCCATGGATCGGGGACATGAAGTGTGTCCCTTCGATAGCTCATCAGTGTTTGAAGTATACATTTGAAGGGGAAGTACATGTAGTCCCGATGGACTTAGAACCCTTCAAATATTGCAATGCGGTGCAGCTGATGCCGCAATCGACCCTCCCATCGATGCACTTGGATTTTTAGTTAAATCCATCTAGACAGGGTCCGATGCCGCAAGCACCACTGGTGATAAATCCATCAAAACCCCAGCCAGGTGCATCTTCATCGTCCGGTCCTTCACCAACAATGCCACCTATCATGGCTAAACAGAAGGACAAAGGGAAGCAAACCCTGGAAGAGGCTCAACCCCTAGAAGAGGCACTGCCAACAGTATCAACCATCTCTACCGAAGAGATGCCTAGCACAATGGAAGTTGAGGCTCCTAGTTCACCCAACATGGAGTGGACCCAGGAAGAGCTTCCATTCCCTCCCTCTCAATCACCAACAATTACTTTTGAAATGGCCAGTACGGGCCTAGGGGGAGTATCTAGTGTGGAATGTTGTAGCAACGACCATGCTAGAGTCCATGCAAGACATGGGGAGACCTCGCCTCCCCATCGGTACAATTGTTCCTTTAGGCTACCCGCCAAACCAGACAAATTTTGTGTATGGGGGCCTTGATCATGGTACTGAGCCATGCATGCAAGAGGACGAAGATGAAGAGCCTTTTGCAAAAAATGTCAACTATCTGTCTAACCCGGACTTCACTCTAGGATATCTGGGCCAATGCAATTGGCATGGATACAGGCTAGGCAGGTATGAGCAAGGAGTGCGTGTCCTTTGCCAGCCAAGATACCAAATGCCTTATGACAAGTCGGGAGTAGGGTTCAACCACCCCCTGCCCTTGGACATCTTGGTGGAAAACATGCAAGGCCTAGGGATAGGCAACAAGGGTGGATTGGCATCAGATCCTTATGCCAACCCAAACACAATGTATACATTGGGAGATTACCTCCCATGGTCAACAACCACCCTTGTTAACCTCAATAACCCTTCTCCTTTGCTAGAGAGAGGCGAAAGTTTGGGGACTCACTTTCAAGGAAGGTATAAATAGTGTCAAGAGGGATCTTCGGAGGATGAATCAGAATATGAACCAGCATCATATGATCCCTTCGAATCCGATAGTGATCACTCACAAGTGATCCCCATGAATGACTGTCAAGAGAGCCTCTTGACAATGTTCCCTCTAGAGGCTCCAAGCGAGCCGATTGTCGCGTCAAGAGAATCAGGTCCCCCCATGGAGAGTGGAACAACCACAATGGGGCCAGATTAATTTTCTCGAGCAGGATGAGCCTGTAATGCCTCAAATAGTTGTCGAAGCCAACGAGGGCTTTTGGATCTCCGATAGTGATTACGAAGATGAAACAGAAATGACATATCTTAATCACATGCGGTAGAGGCCGCAACCATACCCCTTGGAGATTAATGACATATTTGAATAGATGGGCATAGTGCCAGGACACGAGTGGTACGTAGACCCAACGGGGTGGGATCAAGTGTTGGATCCACCGCTCTAGGTATACGAAGAGCACCTTCCACTCTGAGACCCTAGGGTGATATCAGTGTCGAGGGTAGACCCTATCCTCCTATCAGCACATAGGGCCGATCCATTCATGCCAATACCTCTAGAGCCAGATCCAGAGCATAGAGAACATCCAGAATGTTCGAGTCATCACACCCATGGTAATGGAGACCAAAATCATTTCATCAACATGATCTCCATTGACTTAACCTCCCCCATCCACAATCCGATCGATCCAGCATGGTCCTTGCATCTAGACATAGATGCCATTGACTAGGATCATATCAATTCACCTCCATCCCCATCATAGTACTGGCCTTTCGATAAAATGCTTCATTTTACCCCAGGGACAACTCAGGATATCTTTCATGCCGAAGAGGAACCCGAGGTTCCCAACGTAGATTTAAACTCAGCAAATGATATCCATTTGATCCCAACTCCACATCAGTTGGAGGATGGATCCCACATGTCGATCGAGGAGACGACTGACGTAGACATCGGCTTGGATCCAATGAATCCATAGATTATCAAGCTAGGGGTAAGCTTATCCCCTGAAGAGCAAGCCGACTACATTGCCCTTCTCAAAGAGAAGAAGGAGGTTTTTGCATGGTCATACAGAGACATGTCGGGGCTAGATCCATAGCTAGTCATGCATAATCTAACGCTTGATCTGACAATCAAGCTAGTTAAGAAAAAACTATGTAAGATGCACCCAATAGTGGCCTTGATGGTCAAATATGAATTGCAAAAGTTGTTGGATGCACAGTTTGTCATCTGCATGGATTATCCGCCATGGTTGTCCAACATGGTGCCCATCAAAAATCTCGATGGGAGGATTCACATATGCACTAATTTTTGAGATCTAAACAAAGCGAGTCCTAAGGATGATTTCCCCTTGCCAAGCATCGATGCATTGGTAGATGCTACAATAGGTCATGAAATGCTATCCCTCATGGATGGTTTCTCGGGATACAATCAGATTCGTATCAATCTCGAGGACCAACTAAAAATGGCGTTCACAACGCCTTGGGGGACATTTTGTTATAAGGTCATGCCCTTTGGCCTTAAAAATGCTGGCGCCACCTACCAACGTGCCATGACGTACATCTTCCATGATTACATGCATAAAACTTTGGAAGATTACATGGATGATTTGTTGGCCAAGTCTCTTTTGCGCCCAGATCATCTCGATGACTTAAGCAAGATCCTCGATCGCCTCATGGAACATAAAGTCAGACTGAATCCCAAGAAGTGCGTATTTGGCGTCACATCTAGAAAACTCTTGGGTTTCATAGTCTCAAAGCGAGGCATCGAAGTGGACCCAAACAAAGTCAAGGCAATCCTTGAAATGGTTCCCCCAACTACCATTAAGCAGCTCAGAAGTCTACAGGGAAAGGTCGCATCAATTAAGCGCTTCATAGCACAGCTATCTGACAAGTGCCGACCCATGAACAAATTATTGCACAAGGGGGTAGCATTTCACTGGGATGACGAGTGCCAATCAGCCTTTGATGACATCAAATGATACTTGGCTTCACCGCCAGTATTGGCACCACCTAGACCAGGAGTGCCATTCTACTTATACATCTCAGCTACTGAGGTGGCACTGGGTGCCATGCTAGCCTAGAAGAATGAACTTCACAAAGAATAGGCTACTTACTATCTTAGCCGCACCCTGGTCAGTTATGAACTTAACTATGCATACGTCGAGAAACTCTGCTTGGCAGTGGTGTTTGCTACCAAAAAGCTATGCCACTACATGTTGAGCAACACTACGTATGTTGTGTCTAAGGAGAATCCATTGCGATACATGATGAGTCATACTTATCATAGTAGTCGCATGGCAAAATGGATCATGTTGTTGACAAAATTTGACATAGAGTTTATTGGATAGAAATCCATCAAAGGATAGGTCATAGCCGATCAACTAGCAGAGGCTCCTCTCGAAGATGATCAGCCTCTAGTCATAGAACTACCCGATGATGGGGTCTTCCATGTCTTAGAATCACCAGATTCTGATGAGCTTGAGTCACAGGCCGACATAACCCTATTTTTTGATGGTTCTAAATGTGAGCAAGGTGGTGGCATGGGAATTGTATTCTTCACACCGCAAGGGGCTCCAGTGCCCCTGTCCTTTAAATTAGACTTCCCATGCACCAACAATAATGCAGAGTATGAAGCCTTGCTCATAGGTCTTCAGACAACAATCACCATGAACATCAAATGACTGAACATCTTTGGTGATTCGTTGTTAATTGTCAACCAAGTCAAAGGGGTATTCCAATGCAAATGCCCAGTTCTGTAGGCCTATAAAGCCCTTATGGACAAATTCTTGGCGAAGCTTGAGTGGTACGACATCGAGGCACTCCCTCGATCATCGAATCATTTTACGGACACTATGGCCTCCTTGGGGTCACTAATCCCGCAAGACCTTTCCGGTGATATGACAACCATTCAAGTCAAAACACTATCACAATCCATGATGGAGCATGCAAGCTCTGACTTGACGCCAGGAATCCACATGATCCAGATTGAACCATCCTCGGATAAGTTCTCTCGAATCCACGATCGTCTGAAACATGCCAACTAGGGGTCCTTGTTCTCCCCTACTCCCATTAATAGCAACACAATGCTATTCTTACAAGTTCTCTCCCACTCAGCATTTTCTAGGGATGAACTTCAAGAGGGATTGGTTGTTCATACCATCGAGGCTTCCGATCAGTAGGATTGGTATTCACCCGTAAGGGACTACCTCAAGTTAGGTAATCTCCCACTTGGATTGACACATGCCACAAAATGAGCATTCAAGCAGAAAGCGGCTAAGTATGTCTTGTTAGGAGACATTTTGTACCATCGCAGCTATGAAGGAATCCTCCTTCGTTGCTTGGACCAGCAAGAGTCCACTTGGGCGATCGCCCAAGCGCACGATGGTACGTGTGGTGGCCACTTCAGTGGTATGGCCATCGCAAAGCGCATTCTTCGCATGGGCTATTATTGGCCATATTTAGAGTGAGATTGTTGCGCATATGTAAGGAAGTGCATGAAGTGTCAACACCATGCTAATTTGACACATGTACCTTCCCAGGCCTTGCAGCCAATCCAGTCAGCTTGGCCATTTTTGCAGTGGGGCTTAGATCTAATCGGAAAGATCTCCCCTGCATCGTCAGGTCATCACATGTTTATCATAACGGCCATAGAGTATTTCACCAAGTGGGTGGAAGCAGTTCCGCTTACCTCTACGACTGGACCCCGCATTGTGGAGTTCATTTTGCATAACATCATATGTCATTTTGGTATTCCATCCAAAATAATCTCGGATAATGGGACGTCATTCAAGAACAAAGACGTGCGTGCTTTGACCACAAAGTACAAAATTCAGCATAGTTTTTTGACACCCTATTATCCGTAGGCAAATGGGCAAGCAGAGGCGTCAAACAAAATGCTAGTTGCCATCCTCAAAAAGATAGTCACAGACAGTCATAAGGATTGGCACATCCAAATCCCACTTGCCCTGTGGGCTTATCACACTAGCATTCGGATGCCCACTGGGGCAACTCCATTTTTGCTCGTGTATGGCTCCGAGGCAGTCATGCCTCTCGAGTTGGAAATTCCTTCCCTACGCATATCAATGCAAGAGTTCATCGATGATGACACTGCATGATAGGCCCGGTTAGACCAGCTTACGTTGCTTGATGAATGATGCGTTAATGCTCTCGAGCATTTACGTATCTATCAAGAGCGACTTAAGAAAGCTTACAACATGAAAGTTCACCTGAGGGACTTTCGGATTGGTGACTTGGTCTTAAAAGAAAACCAATAGAACTCTAGTTTGTCGTCCCATCTAAGGGACAAGTTCATGGCAAATTGGTTAGGTCCATATGTAATTGATAGCAAAATAGGACCCAGGACATACCGGCTAGCCTCTCTTGATGGAATCAAGGAACTAGAACCCTTGAACATCAGTCATTTGCGACCATTCCATATCTAAGAGAGCCGTATCCCAAAAAAAATGCTCCAAGGATTCCTACAATCGCTTGGTCAATCCCAAAATGCTCCAAGGATTCCTACAATCGCTTGGTCAATCCCAAAATGCTCCAAGGATTCCTACAATCGCTTGGTCAATCCCAAAATGCTCCAAGGATTCCTACAATCGCTTGGTCAATCCCAAAATGCTCCAAGGATTCCTACAATCGCTTGGTCAATCCCAAAATGCTCCAAGGATTCTCCAATTTCTTGTCTGTCGCTTGCTACAATTGGCTGTCATCCAAATCAGGTTCTCCTGGTCAATCCCAAAATGCTCCAAGGATTCCTACAATCACTTGGTCAATCCCAAAATGCTCCAAGGATTCCTACAATCGCTTGGTCAATCCCAAAATGCTCCAAGGATTCTACAATCGCTTGGTCAATCCCAAAATGCTCCAAGGATTCCTACAATCGCTTGGTCAATCCCAAAATGCTCCAAGGATTCCTACAATCGCTTGGTCAATCCCAAAATGCTCCAAGGATTCCTACAATCACTTGGTCAATCCCAAAATGCTCCAAGGATTCCTACAATCGCTTGGTCAACCAAAATGCTCCAAGGATTCCCACAATCGCTTGGTCAAAAATAAGAAAATTCAAAAATAGTAAAATCATCAAAAATAACAAAAATTTGCATCTCATTTCTAGGCATACTCCAACTCATCACACCAATAAAGAGCTCTTTTCACATCTCATCTTCATATTCACAAAAAAATCAATCCATCAAAAACACAAAAATATGTAGTTGCATTAAGCATCACATCCATACATTGCATATTTGTGGTCATACAGGTCAAAGGCACCATAGACTGTAATTACTCTGCCAATCCATCTTGTTCCACATTTCTCCATTCTATAAGCAATCCATCAAACATAAATGCCATTCACTTCTTTTTACCATACCAGAGTTAGTGGTCTTCTAATGTATCAAGAGTTTTCATCCTTCAATCGTTATATAGCTTTCTAGCCATGTATTGTACCAAGTCAGACAGATTTTACAAAGGTAGAGTTCTACTTGGATCACACCTTGTTACGTAGCATCCCAACACAAATTAAAACACATAAAAATTCCCAAGTTGTGTGAATGAAAGATGAAACCTGCACAACAATCCAAGTCACCATAAGCGAAACGGTTATCTTGCTCATCCCCCCGTGCGAATGACCCCAAGAATGCTGAGAGTTGGCAAAAGGACAAGCATCCTCCCTACCCAATTCCCCAAGAATCCCAAGTTCTCAAAAGTTGCAAACATCATAAAATTTTGCAAAAAGTCAAAACTCCAAAAATTTGACATCACCACCAAAGTGCATACATCAAAAGGCACATACAATAGTGATTCTCATCACTCAAAATTCAAATCCCTTGCTCAAAAGAAGAATATATAAAAATAAACAAGTGATTTTTATCACTACAAAAGAGCAAGTATCCCAATACAATTGAAGAAAAGAAGGGAGTCGAACTTGAATCCCCGGAACTCTCTAGCATTCCGATAGGTCATGAGGCAAACCTCAATACCGGTTTGGTGGATAGCCTATCGGTCACTGGTGGTAAACCTCCCGCATGACGATATATCTATCACATTAACTCGTGTACAGATCAATGTTTGCATGTGGATGAGCTAGCTTATGGTATCCTAGATAGCACCACAGATTAATCTGGCTAAATACAACAAAGGAGTTAGTGGAGCTAATTAGGTGATCCTCAGTACAGGTTTGGTTGACAGCCTATCTGGCACTGGCGGTATCCTGACCAATACCACATAAACGAACTCAATTGCACACACAGGGATGTGAAATAACTTGGTCCATGACAATTCCGATTCATACCTTGTCCAAAAGTCTTGTAAGATAAAGTACAGTCATGGCTAGTGAGTTAAAACCGTCCGAGTCTCAGAAAACCTTAGCTACATTTCTAAACCAACTGCGCTATCTTTCATCCTCGCATTGCCATCAGCAATCACCAAAACCACAAAGGTCTAAATAGTCTATGGTGCTCTCGCCAAACAACACAAATTCAATTCATCCATTCCATTTTGCATATCACATATAAATAAAAAACATTTGCATTCATCATAACATATGCATCCATCAAAATAAATTAACATGCATACATCCATACTCATCACTCATCATGCATAAAATCAAATCATCACTCGCATAAACAAAATAAAGTCATCTGTATATATCATCAAAAATGCCCGCAGGCTACAATGAACTGGTCCTGTGACCCCGCAACAAAATCCAAAAGCTCAAAAACCCCCAAGCCTAGGGCGTCGGCCACCATGATCATGCAGGATCGGTGCGATGGGAACTACCCCCGTGGTGTGGGTCCTATGAGACCCCTCAGGGCGGCTGCTGCTAGCCCCCGCATCATGCCTACTCGCCCCCCCTCATCCAGTCGCCTGTGCTAAGAGGATGCTGATTGCTCAGTCTCACTCCCTCTCGAGCGGCACGATGATCCACCTCCACTGAATGTAGGGACCCACCCACCAAGGCGGCTAATCTCTGCCTCCAGCTCCAACCGCTATCGCACCGAGTCCATCTCCCACTGGCGATACGTCACCAAGTTCTCCTTGCACCATGCCAAAGCCCTATCCCTCTCCTCCAGCTATGTCCATAGGAGATCCCTCTCCCGTGCAGCATCAGTACCCCCATCCTACCGATGGTAGGCAGCCAATGCATTCTCTCGCTCCAGCTGCATGCATAGGAGATCCCTCTCCCGTAGTGCATCCCCCAGCTCCTCATCGCGCCTCCACAATAGCCCCTCCAACCATGCAATCTCAATGCGTAGCCCGGACTCCGTGTCCTCCACTTCCACCTGAGGCGTAGGCATCTCTGGAATAGCAGCCTGCTCTGGCTCCCACTGCTCCGTGATGTCCTACATCTCCGGCTGATCCGGAACCCCCAAATCCACATCCTCATCCTCCACCTCCACCATGTCTGCATCCTCTCGAGGAGCTCCCCAATCATCTCCTGGTGCCTCGGCACCCTCTCCGCCCGCTACTGTTGCCTCCGTGCCTCCTAGTGGCCCCTCTCCCCACCATCGCCGTAGTACCCACCATTGGTCGTACTCTGCGGTAGTCCCGATGTCATCCATGTCTGGGACGTCGATCACCGCATCTGAATCCTCGCCTAGTGGCATGATGACCGGTCGATCCAGAGTCCTCTCGTCCCCCGACACCGATAGACCATGGGCTCACCAGGAAACCCCTGGCACACCCCAAACTATCATGTCACCCGACTGTAAGGGAAGAACTCATGCTCGGTCCCATGCCACCCAATCAGCCACCACTCCTTGCGTACCCATCGGAGCCACTCTCCAGCCTCCGACTAGGCTGGAGCGTCCCGATAAGGGTGCCAGAACACCTCCCCTAGAGTAAGCCGAGCGAGGGCATCGGCATAGTGCCCTACGACACCTACCCACCGTCGACTCTATCCCTGCTCCTCAAACCGCCGCCACAGAGCCGCATAGCCTATATCCTTATCCTCCATCTCCGTTCGAGTCATCCATGGTAACCCGATCGGCCTCTCCACCGCTATGTGTTGCCAAGCCCAGCTCTGCAATAGATAGCTACAGCTAATCCCCTTTCACTTTCGACAGTGGACCTCGTACAACTCACCATAGAGCTATGCCAGTAGCGTCTGTCCCCACCTCATGATCAGTGGTGCCTCCATCGAGCACTCTACCAGTCGCCAGACCACATCCAGTAGGTTCCATGGGAACCTCGCACCTGACGAGTCAGGTAGCAACATGTTGGAAATGAGGCCCATGAGTACTGCGTGCCTCACTCCCAACACCCCTCTCTCAAGCCACCATCGGACCAGAATCTCACCAATCTGGCAGTCACCCTCTGCCCTCTCCACTGGGCTCTCCACACCCAGCTCCTCCCCATGCCCGAAGCATCGTATCAGTACAGCTGTCCATTGATCACGTGATGACGTTCTGATCGGTAGTCCATCTATCGAAATCCGTAGAAGCTGATAGACATCCTCCAAGGTCACTGTCATCTCCCCTATTGGGAGATGGAAGGTGTTGGTCCGAGGATCCCACAGGTTGATCAGGGCCATTAGATAGGCCCGATCCCCAACCACAGGCTCCAGTCGAGCCACCTACTTGAGCCCAAGGGCATCAAGCCACTCCCAGTCAACCATAGTTAGCGCCCCCTGCTTCAACAAAAGCAGTAGGTACACGATACCGACTCTTCACAACCTGCAAAAGAAAACAACACAAAAACATTAAAATAAAATAAAAAAAATTGTACAACAATAACATGAATATACAACACTGCCTACCAACGTACAACTCAAAAACAACAAAATTCACAAAAATTCAAAATAGATACAAAAATAATTCAGAAATACAGTTGTCAGCCTTAGGTTTTTTGTACTCTAAGTTTAAAACTAAAAATTTTTTTTAAAAGTTTGGGTTTTATAAGTTTAAAGAACAACATAAAAACACAAAAACATTTTCTTTTCACCAAATATAGTTGTCAGTCTTAGGGTTTCTGTACTCTAAGTTTAAAACTAACAACAACATAAAAACACAAAAACTTTTTAACTATAGTTGTCAGTCTTAGGGTTTATGTATTCTAAGTTTCAAATTAATAAAGTCTGCACAAACAAAACAAAATTAAAATAATAGTTTTTTAACCTAGGGTTTTCACCTACGTTTTAAAACTGACAAGCTCAACCTAAAAAACTAGGGTTTTACGTTCCGTTTATCCTAGGGTTTTAGTTAAAAGCAAAATAAAAAAAAAAATTTTCACCTAGGTTTTAACTACGTTTTCCGTTCAGTTTTAAGCTAAATCTTGGTTTGTGTTCAGCTCAGTTTTAGGGTTTCAATTTTAATTTTGAAAAGCAACATAACAAAGAAAATTAAACAAATAACTTGCAGTTTTAAAACATATAACAAACAAAAGCAATAATGCTAAGGAGCACTTACTGGTCTCGCTTCGGCTCCACCGCTCGATCCGGTTTGTGCACTCATGATGTCGGGAGAAATTCGGTAGCGCTTCGCTTCACAGAATTAACCTCCTCCTCCCCAGAGCTCCAAATCGTAAGAAAATTCGACTACAAATGAGCCCAAACCCTAGTTTTGGCCTTTAAATAGGCCTTTTGAGCTTATATTCGTTCCTCCCTAGGATGAGCACTCTAGTTAGCACTCATCCCACCTTGGGATGAATACTAAGCTAGTATTCGTCCCACCCCGAAATGAATTTAGGGCAAAAATTTCAAAAAACAACAAAAATTGAACAAAAATGCACCAAAATAGCTAATAAACTTGCCCGATGAGAGTGCTTTGGCACTTGACATCCCGGGCATGCAAAATAGATGTCGAGGTCACAAATCCTCGCTATCCTATTCCCTAAGAAGGCTACCATAGCTGGACCGCTCCACGGGAAGATGGATTTTTGAGAATTTCATCCCCAAATGACGTCGTCCAAAAGGGTCAAAACCCACCCAAAAATAGTAATAACATTGCCGAACGAAGGCGCCTTTGCATCTGAAATTCTTGGCATCCAAAATAGATGTTGGGGTTACAAATTGTCACTATCCTACTCCCTAAGAAGGCTACCATAGCCGGACCGCTCCATGGGAGGATGAATTTCTGCCAATTTTAGCTCCAAAATGCGTCACCAAAAGGGTTAACACCCACCAAAAATAGGTCTAAATGTCAAAAACTGCACACGCTTAATGCTAAAACATCTAAAGGCACCCTCGCACAAGTCATCTTGGGTCAAGTGACTCGTCGCTTTTCTCATGAAGGTCATTCCCTCATCGATTCGTCGCTTGAGGGGGTAGTCACACTTAGTCACCAATCAACAAATACACACCCAATTAAGGAAAATGACATGCATTCAAAGAATCATTGACAAAGACAATTACGCTCTTGCTTGGGGCAGTAAACAAGCAATAATCACAACTTGATCAAATCACTTGGCATTTCGTGAATCATGAACTCAAGGTTCTCACAGACAAAAGGTTGCGCCCTTTGCCTATTCATGACCGATCAATGTCCAAGATCAAGTAACACCTCACCGAAAAATGTTAACACTTGAATTGAGTTCCTTCGCTCGTCAGAAGCAAGGATTCAAGAATGCATGCCCTTTCCATACTTGGGGCATCAAAAGTTGGTTAGGTTACTGAGAAACCCTAATCATTAGTGCTTTGGTTATCTATTTTTGCTCGACGCTGTGCCATGCACAACGCATCCCAAAAAGGGGCATCTGTAGACACCAAAATAACACCAATCCGATTATGTGACTGCAAACACTGATCGCTTTGACACACATAGCCCCAAGGGCAGCCCCCAGAGGTTAAACAGTGGTCCTAACCACTCTCACAGCAGTTTTGGAAGGTCAGAGATCAATTTGGCACCTTCAGGCACTTTGCTCAATATCCGTTCCACCCTAGAACGAATTCAAACTAGGATTCGCCCCACCCAGGGATGAATTCTGGATTCGCTCCAGGGTGGGGTGAATTGCAGGTTTGATGGGAAAAAAGTCAAATCTTGACAAATGGCAGCTCAGATCCGCCACTCAATGCTTCCTTCATCGCATGGGAGTATGGGTGAGCGTTTTCGAGCGTTAGAGGCATTTGCAAGGTCAGTCATGAAGTCCCAATTCAGGGAGGAATCTCCTTCCCCTCGGGAAGGCATGATTGCCAAGTGGCGCCTCTGCATGCCCATTTCAAGAGACCTCCAGGTCTATAAATTGGTGAGTTTCCTCACCCCAAAATATAGAGAGAAGGAGCATTTTAGAGCAACGAAGTGTTGTCATTTTATTTACATACCTCACACCTTTTGGATTTGCGCCTTTCACATCCTTGATCTCCTTTAGAGGGGAGGTCATTGGGTGACTATTGGGAGGATGAATCTCGAGCCCAAAACCTGACATTTGGCCACAATATCCCACCAAATTTTTCGACAATACCACACAAGAGGTTTTGGACCCATCCCAAGTGGATTGGTGCCGAAATCAAGCCTCAAACGGTGGGCGGCCTGCCCCATGGGCGCCCCCTCCCACACTTGCCACAATCCTAATCGCCCCCTTCGGAGTGATGGGAATTCCATGGTAGACTTGCTTTCTTTCATTTTTGCATTCAATTCTATGATGCTTAGATAGGTTGTCATTTAAATTTCGTCTCGTTTTGAACAATTTTGATCATATTTCTATCTTTGCTCGCTTCCACTAATCTACAGGTAGCATCATCAAATTCCCATTGATGGAGGCTAAATTGGGAAAATCTGACCATCTGGGTCTTCCCAAAATGCCCCCAATTAGCTAACCCCAAGTTTGCAGGTCTTTTGGAGCTTCCTAGGTAGGACATTTGGGACAGTACCTTTTCGGCATTTTGTTGTAGGTGAATTCGTCCCACCCCGGAGCGAATTCAAATCGGTGAGGAATTTCCTGACTGTTCTTTTTGTAGGGCCTTCTTGGTGGTGTCTTGATGCCCCTGTCAAATTTTTAGAGCATTTGGACCTGTTTTAGTCATAGTTTAATTCATTTTTCTCATTCACTTATCGTAGGCTTGGGGATTGCATGCTTTGTTTTATCCGCAGGTGCTACTGACCATTTCTTGTTCCTTTGAACGTAGGGTTTGGACATCGGAGGAGCAGCGAGGAGTCAAGACTCATCAACGCAAGTGGCGGCGATGTTTGGTCCGCCCATTTTACATGTGGGCACGCGGAAGAAGGAAAGGCACCCATGGATGTAACAAGAACGCATGCTTAAATGCTCCTAGCCCTTGGAAGGGGAGGATGCGCATTGTAACCGAGTTTGAAACATATCAATAAAAAGGGTTGTCTTCTTTATTCACATTTGTTTCATTTCGATTCGCTCATGCTTTTCCCTCTTTTCATGCACTTTCAAGTTTCTAGGATTTAGCGCTAAGTCCGGTTTTGTTTGCATCGCATATTCGCTTTCCTTTTTGCTTCCGTATCCTCGTGCTTTCAAGTACACATACAAAGGGCAAGTGCATGTGGTCTCGACAGACTTAGAGCCCTTCAAGTATTGTAATACGATGTAGTTGATGGCACAATTGACCCTTCCATCAACACATTTGGACTATCCTCGCTATTAAGTACCTCAAATCCCTAGTTGGGTCCATCTTCATCATGTGGTCCTTAACCAACAATGCCACCTATGGTGGCTACACCGAAGGACAATGGGAAGAAACCCCTAGAAGAGGCACCACCATTAGTCTCAACCATCTCTACCATAGAGGTGTCTAGCCGAATGGAAGTCAAGGCACCTAGTTCACTCGACATGGATTGGACTCAGGAAGAACTCCCATTCTCTCCCCCTAAATAGCCAATGATCACCATTTATATGGCCAATACGGGACTGGGGTAATATCTAGTATGGAACATTGTAGAAACACTCATGCTTGAGTCCATGTAGGACATGGGGAGACCTCGCATCCCCATCGACACTATTGTCCCTTTGGGCTACCCACCAAACTAGACAAATTTTGTATATGGGGGCCTCGACAACGACATTGAACCTTACCTACAAGAGGAAGAGGACAAAGAGCCCTTTGTCAAGAACATCAACTATCTATCCAACCCGGACTTCACTTTGAAATACCTTGGCAAATGTAATTGGCATGGATATGGGTTAGGCACATATGAACAAGGGGTGCGCATTCTTTGACAACCAAGATATCAGATGTAGTACGACAAATTAGGAGTAAGGTTCAACCGCCATTTACCCCTTGACATCTGGGTAGATAACATGCAAGGCCTAGGGATATGCAACAAGGATGGGTTGGCACAAGATCCATATGCCAATCCTAACACGACGTACACATTGGGAGATTATCTCCCATTGCTAACAACCAACCTTGTTTACCTCAACAACCCTTTCCCTTTGATTGAGAAAGGAGAAATTTCAAGGACTCACCTATAAGAGGGATATAAACAAGGTCAAGAAGGGTCTTCAGAAGACGAGTCAAAGTATGAGGTAGTGCCTTGGGACCCTTTTGAGTCTGATAGCAATCACTCGCAAGTGACACCCATGGATGACTATCAGGAGAACTTCATGACAATGTTCCCCTTCAATGCTCCAATTGACCAAATGCCACTTCAATAGAATCGGGTCCTCCCATAGAGAGTGAAACAACCCAGATGGGACCAAATTAACTTACTCGAGTAGAACGAGCCTCACATGCCGCAAATAGCTGTCGAAACCAATGAAGGCCTATGGATATCTGATAGCGATTATGAAGATGAGACTGAGATGGCATATATCAATCATATGTGGCAGCAGCAATACCCCATGGACATTGATGACATGTTTGAATAGCTAAACATGGGGCCAAGGCATAAGTGGCACCTAAACCAAGCACAGTTGGCCAACTATTGCACTTGCCACTTCAGGCATACAAAGAGCACCCTCCACCCAGAGACCTTATAGAGCCATCAGTGCCAAGGGCAAACCTTGCCATTTTATCCACACATAGGGTTGATCCATTTGTGCCAATACCCACAGAGCCAGATCCAAAGCACAAATATTACCAAGGATGTCCGACTCACCACCCGCATGGTAATGGAGATCAAATTCACTTCATTGACATGATCTCCATTGACTTAACTTCCCCCATCCACAATCCAGTCGATCCAGCATGACCATTGTATCCAAACCTAGATGCCATAGACTGGGATCATGCTAACTCACCACCATCTCCATCAGAGTACTGGCCTTGCGATGAGATGCTTCATTTCATCCCAAGACCAACTTAGGATATCTTCAATGCTGAAGAGGAACTCTACATTCCAAACATAGATCTAAATTCAGCAAATGATATCCACCTGATCCTAACTCCACACCAGTTGGAAGATGGATCCCACATGTCAGTCAAAGAGACGATTGACGTAGACATCGGCTCTGATCCAATGAATCCATAAATCATCAAGCTGGGGGTAAGTCTATCCCCCTAAGAGCAAGACAATTACATCACCCTTATCAAAGATAAGGAGCTTTTTGCATGGTCCTACAAAGACATGTCAGGGATAGACTCGCAGCTAGTCACGCATAATCTAACGCTTGATCCGACAGTCAAGCCAGTCAAGCAAAAACTACGTAAGATGCACCCAATAGTAGCCTTAATGGTCAAAGATGAGATACAAAAGTTGTTGGATGCACATTTTATCATCTGTGTGGATTACCCACCATGGCTATCCAACATGGTACCCATCAAGAAGCTGGATGGGAGGATTCGCATATGCACCGATTTTTGAGATCTAAACAAAGCAAGTCCCAAGGATGATTTCCCCTTCCCTAGCATCAACGCATTGGTAGATGCTACAGCAGACCACAAAAAGCTTTCCCTCATGGATGGTTTATTGGGATACAACCAAATTCGTATCAATCCCGAAAATCAACTCAAAATGGCGTTCACAACACCTTGGGGGACATTTTGTTATAAGGTCATGCCCTTTGGCCTTAAAAATGCTGGCACTACCTACCAACACGCTATGACATACATCTTCCATGATCACATGCATAAAAATTTGGAAGACTATATGGATGATTTGTTGGCCAAATATCTTTTGCACCCAGATCATCTCGATGACTTAAGCAAGATCCTCGATCACCTCATCGAACATAAATTCAGACTAAACCCCAAGAAGTGCGTGTTTGGCATCACATCTGGAAAACTCTTGGGTTTCATAGTCTCAAAATGAGGAATCAAGGTAGATCCAAACAAAGTCAAGGCAATCCTTGAAATGCTTTCCCCAACCACCATCAAGCAACTCAGAAACCTACAGGGAAAGATCATGTCAATCAAACACTTCATAGCGCATCTATTTGACAAGTGCCGACCCATGAATAAATTATTACACAAGGAGGTAACATTTCACTGGGATGATGAGTGCCAGTCTTCCTTCGATGACATTAAACAATACTTGGCTTCACCACCAGTATTGGCACCACCTAGACCAGGAGTGTCATTCTATTTGTACATCTCAGCCACTGAGGTGGCATTGGGATCCATGCTAGCCCAAAAAAATGAACTACATAAAGAGCAGGCTACTTACTATCTTAGCCGCACCCTGGTCAGTTATGAACTTAACTATGCAAACATCGAGAAGTTGTGCTTAGCAATGGTATTTGCTATCAAAAATCTATGCCACTACATGTTGAGAAATATAATGTATGTTGTGTCTAAGGAGAATCCATTACGGTACATGATGAGTCGTACTTATCATAGTAGCCGCATGGAAAAATAGATCATGTTATTGACGAAGTTTGACATCAAATTCATTGGACAGAAGTCCATCAAAGGTCAAGTCATCACCGATCAACTAGCAGAAGCTTCTCTCGAAGATGATCAGCCTTTGACCGTAGAGCTACCCGATGATGGGGTCTTCCATGTCTCAGAATCACCAGATTCTGATGAGCCTGAGTCACAGGCCGACATAACCTTATTCTTTGATGTTTCTAAATGTGAGCAAGGGGGTGGTGCGGGAATTGTATTCTTCACACCGTAAGGGGATCCAATGCCTCTATCATTCAAACAAGATTTCCCATGCACCAACAACAATGTTGAATACGAAGCCTTGCTCATAGGTCTTTAGATAGCCATCACCATGAACATCAAATGCTTGAACATTTTTGGTGATTTGTTGTTAATTTTCAACCAAGTAAAAGGGGTATTCTAATGTAAATGCCCAGTTCTGCAGGCCTACAAAGCCCTTGTGGATAAATCCCTGGAAAAACTTGAATGGTATGACATCGAGGCACTCCCTCAATCATCGAATCATTTTGCGGACACTATGGCCTCCTTGGGGTCACTAATCCCGCAAGACCCTTATGGTGAGATGACAACCATTCAAGTCAAAACACTATCACAATCCGTGATGGAGTGCACAATCTCTGACATAATGCCAGGAATCCAACTAATCCAGATTGAACCATCTTAGGATAGGTTCACTCGAATCCACGATGTCCTGAATCACACCACCTAGGGGTCCTTGTTCTCCCCTATTCCCATTAATAGCAACACCACGCTATTCTTACAAGTTTGTTCCCGCTCAGCTTTTGCTAGGGATGAACTGCAAGAGGGATTGGCAATTCATACCATCGAGGTTTCTGATTAGCAAGATTGGTACACACCCATAAGAGACTACCTCAAGCTAGATAACCTCCCACTTGGATTGACGCACACCATGAAAAGATCACTCAAATAAAAAGTGGTAAAACATGTCTTTCTAGGAGACATTGTGTACCATCAGAGCTACGAATGGATCCTCCTCCGTTGCTTGGACTAGTAGGATGCCGCTTGGATGATCACCCAAGCACACGATGGTACATGCGGTGGCCACTTTAGCGGTATAGCCATCGCAAAGCGCATTCTCCGCATGGGCTGTTATTGGCCATCTTTAGAATGAGATTGTTGTGCGTATGTAAGGAAGTGCATGAAATATCAACACCATGCTAATTTGACACACATACCTTCTTAGGCATTGCAGCCAATCCAATCGGCTTGGCCATTTTCATAGTGGGGCTTAGATCTAATCGAAAAGATCTCCCCTGCGTTGTCAGGCCATCGCACGTTTATCATAACGACCACAGAGTACTTCACCAAGTGGGTGGAAGCAATTCCGCTTACCCCTATGACTGTACCGTGCATTACGGATTTTATTTTACATAACATCATATGTCATTTTGGTATTCCATCCAAGATCATCTCGGATAATGGGACATCATTTAAGAACAAAGATGTGCGTGCTTTGACAACAAAGTACAAAATTTAGCATAGTTTTTCAACACCTTATTATCCGTAGGCAAATGGGCAAGCAGAGGCATCAAACAAAATGCTAGTTGCCATCCTTAAAAATATGGTCACAGATAGTCATAAGGATTGGCACATTCAACTCCCACTTGCTCTTTGGGCTTATCGCACTAGCATTCGAATGCCCATTGGGGTAACTTCATTTTTTTTGGTGTATGGCTCCGAGGCAGTCATGCCTCTTGAGTTGGAAATACCCTCCCTACGCATATCAATGCAAGAGTTCATCGATTATGATACTGCACGATAGGCCCGATTAGACCAGCTTACGTTGCTCGACGAACGATGCATCAATGCTCTCGAGCATTTACGTATCTATCAAGAGTTACTTAAGAAAGCATACAACAAGAAAGTTCACCTGAGAGACTTTTAGGTTGGTGACTTGGTATTAAAAGAGAACCAACAAAATTCTAACTTGGCACCCCATCTAAGGGACAAGTTCACGACGAATTGGTTAGGTCCTTATGTCATCAACAGTAAAATAGGACCTGGAACATACTGGCTCGCCTCTCTTTACAGAATCAAGGAACTCGAACCCTTGAACATCAATCATTTGAGGCCATTCCATGTCTGAAAGAGCCATGGACCACCCCAAAAGCTCCAAGGATTCCCACAATCGCTTGGTCAACCTAAAAATACCCCAAAGGTAACCATAATCCCTTTGGTCAAACCAAAAAGCTCCAAGGATTCCCATAATCACTTGGTCAACCTAAAATGCCCCAAAGGTAACCATAATCCCTTTGGTCAAACCCAAAAGCTCCAAGGATTCCCATAATAACTTGGTCAACCTAAAACACCCTAAAGGTAACCATAATACCTTTGGTCAAACCAAAAAGATCTAAGGATTCCCACAATCGCTTGGTCAACCTAAAATGCCCCAAAGGTAACCATAATCCCTTTGGTCAAACCAAAAATCTCCAAGGATTCCCACAATCGCTTGGTCAACCTAAAATGCCCCAAAGGTAACTATAATTCCTTTGGTCAAACCCAAAAGCTCCAAGGATTCCCACAATCGCTTGGTCAACCTAAAATGCCCCAAATGTGCCCATAATCTCTTTGGTCAAACCAAAAATCTCCAAGGATTCCCAAAATTGCTTTGTCAAACCCCAAAACGCCCCAAAGGTGCACATAACCCCTTTGGTCAAACCAAATGCTCCAAGGATTCCCATCATTGCTTGGTCAACCCCAAAAGCTCCAAGGATCCCACAATCACTTGGTCAACCTAAAACGCCCCAAAGGTAACCGTAATCCCTTTGGTCAAACCAAAAAGCTCTAAGGATTCCCTCAATCGCTTGGTCAACCTAAAATGCCCCAAAGGTAACCATAATCCCCTTGGTCAAACCATACACTCCAAGGATTCCCATCATCGCTTGGTCAACCTAAAATGCCCCAAAGGTATCCATAAACTCTTTGGTCAAACCAAAGGCTTCAAGGGTTCCCACAATCCCTTGGTCAAAAATGGAGATTAAAAAACAAACAAAAATAAATGATAATTAAAAATAACAAAAACATTGCATCTCACTTCCATGCATACTCTTAAAAATCAAAACTTAAAAATATAATAAACTGCATTAGGCATCACATCCATACATGGCATATCGGCTGGTCATACATGTAATAAGCACCATAGACTGTAATTGCTAGGCAATTCCATCATTTTCCACATTCAGTCCCTTTTGTAAACACATCCATCCAGAATAACGCCATCCACATTTTTTATCATAGTCAATTGTCTACTAACGACTTTAGGGTTTTTTGTCATTCAGTTGTCTTTAGATTTTTGGTCAAATGTTGTACGAAGTCAGACAGGTTTTACAAAGGTAGAGTTTTACTTGGATCACACCTAGTTACGTAGCATCCCCACACAAGTTAAAACACATAAAAATTCCCAAGTTGTGTGAACACAAGAGAAACCTACAAAGCAGTCTAGGGTACCATAGGTGAAAGGTTAGCCTGCTCATCCCCTTGTGTGAATGGTTCGAGAATGCTGAGAATTGACAAAAGGACAAGCTCTTCCCCATCCAATTCCCCATAATAAATAGTGGTTAAAATCCACTATCAAAAAACCCCAAACACCTTTGATCCCCAAAGTCGTAAGGATTCGTACTACACGCCCCTGACAAGGATGGGTAGTCATCCCCAAGGCCTAAAATATCAATACCATTACATAATCAAATATCCAATCACCTTTGGTCCCAAAATTCATAAGGATTCGTACTACACACCCCTGATAAGGATGGGTAGTCATCCCCAATACCTAAGAGATCAATGCCATTACATAATAATATCCTAAATCACCTTTGGTCCCCAAAGTTGTAAGGATTCATACTACACGTCCCTAAAAAGGATGGGTAGTCATCCCCAAAGCCAAACGGGATCAATGCCATTCACAATCCAACAACCTACGAGCTCAAATTTGAAACCTAAAATGCAAAATCAAATAACAGTGGTTATCACCACTATTCAAACCCCTTGCTCAAAAAGAAAAACAAAAGAGAAAAATAAACAGTGATTTTCATCACTATGCATGAGAGCAAGTTTCCCAACAAGTTGAGCAACCGAAAGAGCCTAAGCTTGAATCGCTGGAATTCTCAACATTCAAAAAACCATCTAGGTGATCCTCATTACAGGTTTGGTAGACATCCTACCTGGCAATGGCGGTATCCTAAACGCATGACGATATGTCTATCACATTAGCTTTGCATGTGAGCAGACCAATGTTTGCATGTGGATGAGCTAGTTTATGGTACCTTAGATTTTCCTGTGGATTAATATTACTAAATACAACAAAGGAGTTAGTGGAGCTAATTAGGTGATCCTCAGTACAAGTGTGGTGGATAGCCTACTTGGCACTGGCGGTATCTTGACAAATACCACATAAACAAATTCAATCGTACACACAAGGATGTAAAATAACTCGGACAAACTCAAGTTTGATTCGTACCTTGTTCAAAAGTCTTGTGAGATAAATGTACAGTCTTGGCTAGTTAGTTAAAACATCTAAATATTAGAAAAACCTTAAACTACATTCTAGAACATTTGTGGTACATTCCATTCTTACATCACCATCAGAAAATACAAAAAAAAATATACACATGCAAAGTTATCACATAGTACAGAAAGCCAGTAAATTATGTATAGTCTATGGTGCCATCGACAAGTTATCAACAAATCATTCCATCCATTCCATATGCATACATCATATAATTAGGAACATCACATTCATAATAACACATGCATACATCAATGTAAATAAATGTGCATAAAAATAAACAATAAATCACAAGTGCATAACCAAAAAGAAAGTCATGTATATATATATTACCAAAATGCCCGTAGGCTACAATAAGTCGGTCCTCTGACCTCACAAAAACATCAAAAACTCAAAAACCCCAAGCCTAGGGAGTTGGCCACCATGATCACGTAGGATCGGTGCGACTAGAACTACCCCCGGTGGTGTGGGTCCTATGGGACCTCCCAGGGTGGCTACTGTCAGCCCCTGCATCACGCCCACTAGCGCTGTCCTCACCCACCCTCCTGCGATGACAAGAAGTAGACTACTTAGTCTCATTGTCTCTCATTCAGTGTGAAGATCCACCTCCAAAGAGCTCAGGTAACTGCCCACCTAGGCAGATAATCTCTGTCTCCAAATCTAACCGATGCTAAACCCAATCCACCTCCCACCGACGATACGTAGCCAATGCATCATCATGATGTACCAACTGGGTCTATAGGATATCCCTCTACCACGAAGCATCTGTGTCCCCATCTTGCCTGTGGTACGCAGTCAATGCGTTCTCTCGCTCTGCCAACTAAGTCCGCAGGAGATCCCTCTCCTGTAGAACCTCCCCGTGCTCCTCATCTCGTCTCTGTAGTAGATCCTCCAATCATGCTATCTCAGCATAATACCTAGCCTCCATGTCCCCTGGGACTGCTTGAGGCATGGGAATCTCTGAGATGGTGGGCTGCTCTGGCACCCACTACTCCAGAACATCCTATATATCTGGTTGCTCCAGAACCCCTAGGTCATCCCCAGTCAAGTCATCAACCTCCACCATATCTACATCATCGAGTGGATCTCCCCAACCCTCCCCCAATTCCTTTGCATCCTCACCACCTACTACTACCACATCCGTGCCTCCTAAAGGCCCCTCACCCTGCCATCGTCGCATCATCCACCACTGGTCGTACTCTGTAGTCGCCCCAAAATTGTCCACATTGGGGATATCAATCACTGCATTCGACTCCTCACCCAACAGCTCAATGATCGGCCAAGCCAGAGTCCTATCATCACCCGAACGATGATAGATCAAAGGCTCACTAGGAAATCCCTGGCAAACTCCAAACTATCGAGTCACCCGAACGTACGGGAAGTACTCCTACTCAGTCTTGTGTCACCCGATTAGCCACCTCCTCCTGCATGCCCATCGGAGGCACTCTCCAGCCTCATGCCAAGATGTATAGTCTTGATTTGGATTCCAGAATACCTCCCCTAAAGCAAGACATGAGAAGGCATTGGCATAGTGCCCTACGATGCCTACCCACCACCGACTTTGCCCCTGCTCCTCTGACCTTCGCAATAAAATAGCATAACCAATCTCCCTATCCACCATCTCTGCTCGAGTGGTCCAAGGCAATCCCTACAGCTGCTCCATAGCTATGTGCTATCACCCCCATCACTGCAATAGGTAGCTGCATCGAATCCCCTTCTGCCTCTGACAGCGGACCTCATATAGCTCATCATAAAGTTGTGCCAGTAAGGTCTGACCCTACCTCATAATTAGTGGCACTGAGGTTGAACACTCCACAAGTCTAAACACCACCTCAAGAAGGTTCCAAGGGAACCTCGCACTTGAGGATTTAGGAAGTAGCATGTTGGATATGAGATTCATGAGTAGTGCATGCCTCACTCCCAACACGCCCCTCTCCAGCCACCACCTCACCAAAATCTCGCCAATCAGGCAATCCCCCTCTGCCTTGTCCACCGCCTCATCCACCCCCATATCCGTAGCATGCCCAAAGCATTGTGTCAACATCGACATCTGATGATCATGAGGAGTAGTTTGAATGGACTGCCCATCTATCATAATCCATAGAATCCAATAAACATCCTCTAGAGTCATTATCATCTCCCCTGTTGGGAGATGAAAGGTGTTGGTGTGGGGTTCCCACAAATTGATTAGGGCAATCAGATATGTCTGATTCCCCATCACCAACTCTAACTGAGTCACCTGCTTGAGCCCAAGGGCATTAAGCCACTCCCAGTCCGCCATATTCAGTGCCTCTCGTTCTTCAAAAATACCGTCGGCTGACGGTATCGACTCTTCACCACCTGCAAAACAAAAAACACAAAAACATTAAAACATGACAGCAAAAATAAACTGTACAAGCAACATTAACAAAATGTACAGCAAAAACATTCTAAAAATTCAAATAAACTCTACAGACAAACAAAAAACAAAATTTAAGTCTAGGGTTTTTACTCTAGTTTAAACCAAAAACAACACTTTACACCTAGGGTTTTTAACTCTAGTTTAAAACAAAAAATCAAAATAAAACAAAATTTTAACCTAGGGTTTTTTAAACTCTAGTTTAAGCAAAAAATAAAATAAACGCAAAATATTTACACCTAGGGTTTTTAACTCTAGTTTAAAACAAAAAACAAAATAAAACAAAATTTTAACCTAGGGTTTTTTAAACTCTAGTTTAAACAAAAACAAAATAAATGCAAATTTTTTTTAACCTAGGGTTTTTAACTCTAGTTTAAACTAAAAAAAAAACAAAAAAATGAAATAGCAACAAAAATTTTAAACTAGGGTTTTGATCTTAGTTTAAAACAACACAACAAAATACAAATACAAAACAATTAAACTAGGGTTTTGATCTTAGTTTAAACGGAAAAACAAAATATAAAATAAATTACGGTTTTGAAAATGTAAAATAAAAACAACAAAATACATCGTAGGAGAACCTACTAGTCTTGCCTCGGCTCTGCAACTTGACGATCTGGTCTGTGCACTCAAGGTATCTATGAAATCTTAACAATGCTTCGCTACGTAGACTCAAACTCTTCCTCCTCACAACTCCAAATTTCCAGAAAAAACAAATGCAAATGAGCCCAAAACCTAGTTTTGGCCCTTATATAGGCTATTAGGCCTGTAATAGTTCCACCCTGGGATGATCGCTCTAGTTAGCACTTGTCCCACCCTGGGACAATTACAAAACTAGTGTTCGTCCCACCCTGGGACAATTACAAAACTAGTGTTCGTCCCACCTTGGGACAATTACAGAGCAAAAAAATCAAAACTAGCACAAATTGCACCCAAAATGCACCAAAAATAGCAATAAAATTGTCGAACAAAGGGGCCTTTCTGCCTATAATCTTGGCATCCAAAAACTAACATTGGGGTCCCAAATTATCACTATCCTACTCCTTAATAAGGCTACCATAGCAGGACCTCTTTGCGGGAGGATGGATTTTTGACTATTTCATCCCCAAAAGGCGTCACAAAAAGGGTCAAAGCCCACCCAAAAATAATAATAAAATTGCCAAAAAAAGGTGCCTTTGCGCCTGACGTTCTTGGCATACAAAACAAACATCAAGGCCTCAAATTATCAATATTATACACCCTAATAAGGCTACCATAGCTGGACCGCTCCACGGGAGGACGGATTTTGACAATTTCAGCTCCAAAATGCGTCACAAAAAGGATTAAAACCCACCAAAAATAGGTCAGATTGTTGGGAAACTGCATAACCATTCAAAGGCAAACAACTGAAGGCACCATTACAAAAGTCATCTTGGGTCAAGCGACTCGTTGATTTTCTCATTTCCGTCATTACCTCATTGATTCGACGCTTGAGGGGGTAGTCACACTTAGTCACCAACCAACAAATACACACCCAATCAAGGAAATGGTATGCATTTAAAGAATCATTGACAAAGACAATCATGCTCTTGTTTGGGGTAGCAAACAAACAATTATCACAAGCTAATCAAACCTTGGCATTCTAGAATCATGAAGGTTCCCAGAGACAAGAGGTTGTGCCCTTTGCCTATTCATGACTGAACAATGTCCAAGATCAAGTAACACCTCACTGAAAAAGGTTAACACTTGAATTAATCTCAGCTCGTTAGAAGCAAGGATTCAAGAATGCATGCCCTTTCCATAATTGGGGCATCAAAATTTGGTTAGTTTACTAAGAAACCCTAATCATTAGTGCTTTGGTTATCTATTTTTTCTTAGCACTACGCCATGCACAGTGCATCCCAAAAAGGGGCATCTATAAACACAAAAATAGCACCAATATAATTATTTGATGACAAGCACTGATCAAATTGATATACATAGCCCCTAGGGCAGCCCATAGAGGTTAAACAGTGGTCCTAACCACTCCCACAATAGTTTTGGAAGGTCAAAGGTCAATTTGACACCTTTCAGGCACTCGGCTCCCTACTCGTTCCACCCTGGGACGATTACAAACTGGTATTCATCCCACCTTGGGATGATTATCAACATTCAATCCAGGGTGGGGTGAATAGCAGGTTTGATGGGAAAAAGGTCAAACCTTGATAAATGGCAGTTCAGATCCACCACTTAACTCCACCTTCAATGCATGGGAGTGCGAGTGAGCATTTTTGAGCTCAAAGAGGCAGTCATGGAGCCCTTAATCAGGGAGGAATCTTCTCTCCCCTGATAAGGCATGATGGCCAAGTGGCGCCTCTGCATGATCATTCACAAGAGACCCTCAGGTCTATAAAATGGTGAGTCTTCTCACCCCAAAAAGGATAGAGCAGGAGAATTTGGAGCAACAGAGTGCTGCCGAATTACATCGTTATTCCTCACATGTGCTTCTTACATCTTTGATCTCTCTTTTGGAAGGGAGGTTATTGGGTGAACATTGGAAGCACAATTCGGACCTAGAACCCAAACATTTGGCCACAATACCCCACCCAATTTTTTGACACAACCCCCCAAGGAGGTTTTGGACCCATCCCAAGTGGATTGGTGTCAAAACCAAGCCCCAAACGGTGGGTGTTCTGCCTTCGGGCGCCCCTTGCATTGCTGCAGTCCTAATCGCCCCACCCCGAAATGATTAGAAATCTATGGTATATTTCCTTAGTAATTTTTTTTGCATTTTATTTTATGTCTTTCATATATGCTGCCATTCAAATTGCATGCAATTTTGATGAGTTTTGACTGGGTTTTCATTGCTTTTCGCTTTCACTAACATACAGGGAGCATTTTTAGATACAAGGCAACCGAGATTGAATCTACAAAATCCGACCTTCTAGGTCATCTCAAAATGCCCCATTTTTCCTAACCCAAACTCTGCAGGTATTTTGGAGACCTTTGGATGGGACATTTAGGAAGTTGCTTTCTGACATTTTATGATAGTCCTAATCGTCCCATCCCAGAGTGATTAGAAATATAAAATAGATTTATTGATTGTTCCTTTTGTAGTGTCCTCATGATGGTGTTTGCATGCTTCTGTCCAAATTTCATCTTATTTTGACATGTTTTTATTACCGTTTTAATTATTTCATGCATGCATTAATCGAAGGCCTTGGGGATTATACGTTTCTCTCCATCCATAAGTGCTACTAATCATTTGTTGTTTCTATGAATGTAGGATCTCGACACCGAAGGGTCAAAAAGGAACTACAGATGCATTCATGCAAGAGGATGTGACGTTTGGCCTGCCCATTTCAAATGTGGGCACATAGAAGATCCCGAAGGGAAGCGTACCATCCGTGGTGTAAAAAAGCTATATCTAACGCTCCTAGCTCCTAAAAATGAATGAGACGTATCGTATCCTGATCTCAAAGAAAAATTAATAAAAATAAGGGCTGCACTTTACATTTGCTTTAAATCTCATTTTAGTTCGTTTGTTTTCCCTTTTTCATGCACTTTAGTCTTTTTTCTTCATTCGCAGGACTTAGCGTTTCGTATGCTTTTGTTTGCACCACACCCGTTACGCCTATGGGCTTCCGCATCCTCGTGCTTTCACTAAGATACAACCCTAATCTAATATTTACAATGATATACCAAGGTGGTACATTGGAATGTACCAAATAATGTAATATTATCCAACACCCTCCTATATTACATTATTTGGTTATTGAAGACTTTAGTCTTCAATATGATCTTCCTCCTAATCTTCTTATTGTCCTTGCTTCTATTACTCTTTCTTCTTTTATTTTTTCTATAATTTTATTTGTGATATATTTGACGATATACCTCCTAAGAATTCATTTAGTAAGTCATCACAATAATATAGCTTTGATCTCAATGATTCCTCATATGCTTCATTATCTTTCTCAACTTGTCTCTTCCTTTGAAAAATCTCAAAACTAATTAATGATAGATACATCACTAAACACTCCTCTAAAGAAAATATAATGGTGTTTTGGGAATCCCACCATGTCCTAAACTTTTTTTCGTGAAGATAGCTTATAAGAGATGTGAAATTTTCTTCTTTGAGAAAAAAAATCCAATTTTATTTTAAATCATCAAATATTTATTTTTCTCCATAAAAGTTATTTATTAAGCTTTTGGAGTAAAAATTGAGTGCATGCAACATGTCTTCACTATATTAACTAAAATATATTCTTTAGAATTTCTTCCATTTTCCTTCACCAATTTCTTTTGATGTAGTGTACCTTATTTCTCCCTAGTTTTGAATAATAAATTGTCAAGTTTCTAAAATTTTCAAAAATATATGAAGAATAAAAATCAAATTTAACCTCCTTATTTCTCCTTATGAATCTTATTAAACCTTAGAAGAACAATAATTAAATATTCCTTATTTCTCCTCAACCTTATCAAAGAATAAAAATTTTAGAATCTAAAATCTTAATACCTCCTTGAAGTGCACGACTTCTTGTGATAACCTTGGCACTGGAGTTTTGATAAACGCTTCAACTTGGATTGAGCATGTGTGGTTTCTTGTGTTGATCTTAGCGCTCACTTATCCTCCTTTATAGCTTCAAAAACTATCCTTGGTGCTCACTTCTTTTGCTTTTCAGCTTTGAAAACTAACCTTGGCATTCACTGTTTGAACATTTCACTAAACATTACCAATGAATGGAATATCAAACTGAGGTGTTATTCATGCAAGTGCCTATTTTAGAACTTTCATAGAAATTTCACCTATCTACCTTGACATGTGTAAGAATGAGCATGCAATGATGACTTGTTGAAGTCTTTCAAAAGACAATTATGCTTCTACCATTTCATTTTACTCTAACTAACATGGCACCTCAACCAAATGCATACCTTCAAGCATTTCAAAATCACTTGTATGGTGAATGATATTTCTCTTAGATGGTGCTAGGTATTCGAACTAGTATTAGACATAAATTAGCACTAACATTCTTGCTAAAGTTATCACATTCTAACTCTTGCTATTTTTTACTTAAGGAGGCTTTGTAACTTATCAACAATTGTTTTTCTTTGCGGTGCTTTACTTTTCCTTGGAGCTTGAGACTTTGATGCTCCATTTCAGGTTTCCTTACTTCTCTAATATTTTTGTTCCCTTGATGTTTGGGTTTCCTTAATGTTTTGTTGCTTAGTACTTCACACAATGCTATGACGTTGATTCTCTCCCATCAATTCTATGTTGCCTCATTGTCTAATGTTTCACTTTTCAATATTTGGTGATTTCTTCTTGGTGTTATCATTCAAGTGCTATATTGTACACACTTGAATCTTTGAATAATTGTTTCAACACTCAACTTTATTTTGATGCAATTTCAAACTTTACTTCACCTTGGTTTCATATAGTGTTAGGTTTTCGCTCAGATGGCACTTAGACTTCTTTTCCTAAGGGTGGCACTTAGCTATTGGTCTCCTTCACTACATAACTCACATCTTGGTAGTCACTTTGCACTAATATTTACCCTTGTATTATTCTTGACATATAGATGGTTGTTGTACATTTTAGACTTTTATACCTTTTTTATTTACAAGTTAACATTTGGAATCTGAATTCCCTTGGTATTTAATAGTCCTATGGATGGTGCTCAACCTCTGCATTCCAACTTAGCCTTTGGAATTTTGTGTACTTTGATTGATGCTCGATCCCAAACATAGCTTGGTTGTTGCTTTTAAAGAATACTCTATGCTTTGTCCTAAGTTATTCCTTGATACTCAACTCTCATTACTAGTGTCTCGGTGCTCAATACTTAGATCAACTTCTTGGTGCTCATATCTTAGCTTTGCATCCAACTAGTCACAAATGATGGTGAATATTTATTTTTTCTCTTAGCGTTAGTAACTTACGTTCTTTTTAGTGCTCTTAAACTTAAGCACTCTGTAATATTTAATACATACAATGCTTTATGCTAAAATTCTTACGTAGCTTTAGTGGTTACTATGTTGCCTTTGCTTGATATTATTCTTTATTTTTTATTCTAACTTAGAACTCTCTTTTGATGTCCAACTTTATTATTGCAGGTGTAGGTGGTCCATGTATTCTTTGATATAGAGGACTTGCACAAATAATATCTCGAATGGTTCTTAAGAAAATAATAGCTCTTTTAATATTTAATCACCTACATTGCCTCCAATCATGCTATGAATATTGTCCTAAAACTTGTTTTTATGCAAACCTTCTTTCTACCTAAATTTTTTTTATCCAATATTTATTAATGTTATCTACTCTTTGTTCAATACTCCTTGACTTTGACTATGTCGCTATTATGGTGCTCTTATTTTTTTGTATGTACATGTACCTTGATTTCATCTTTACTTGATTCTTTTGTGGCTGCTCCTTGGCTAAAATTATATCTCTATATTTACCTTGTAGACTTGATATTATTTATATTTTACTGAACCTATATTTCTCCTTGCTCAATATGAATATTGCCCTACTCTCTAGAATTTTTTGCCTTTAAAAACTTACTATCCAATGTGGACTTCTATGAATTTTCCTTTTACCTTTCAAAACATGCTCCCATGTGGTCTTTTATATGATGCTTCACATAAATATTCAATTCTATCTTCTGAAACTTACAATTTTGTTGCCTTATGTTCTTTGTACTTTTTGAATCTTTATCTTCAATTCTACATTTATGACATTCAAAATTTTCTTCCAGATGCTACCTCTATCTTGGTCTTCAAGTTGTTACACCTTGTGCAATTATTACATTGTTGTTTAACTTGGACTATTCTTAAGAATTTTTGTTGTCTTGAAGTCTTCTTGAAATATTTTTTCTACCTTCAAATTTGCTTACTTGCTTTCTTTCTAGTTATGTAGAGCAAGTTATATTAATGGTCTCTTTTTCTTAAGTACCAATCTTCAATAGGTTCTCTTTCTCGGATCTTCTTCAATTTACCTTCAATGGGACTTTTTCTAAGTCTCCTTTATCCGCTTATAGGGGTCTGCTCTTATGGAGTCTTATTTCTATATCAATATCAATATCTATCTTCAAGACCCGAATTTATACTATAGACTGCCTTCTCTTCCAAATAGATTCTTGGAATAGGTAAAATCAATCTATCTATCAAGGTCTATCTTTAAGACCTAAATATTTTATTAATATTTATATCTTGAAACTTAACTACAACTCCAACCAATCCTTTCATGAGAAAATCTCATGGTCTTCAAGTAATCAAAGATAAAAGTATTCTCTATCTACTATAGGAATATTCTCAACTCCTAAAGATAATTTCACTACAACAATATCTTAGATAGCTTTCTTTAGCATTACTTAAGAATTCAATATGAAATTTATTCTAATTTCTGAAGCATAATGGCAATGACCAACTTTCTCCAAAGTTGGTCCTTTCTAGATAAAAAATAGGGTTATATATTTCCTTGAATGACCAAATTTATTCTTGAGTTAGTTCTCTAAAATCTAAATCCTTAATCTTCACTAGTCGTTATTCAACCTAGTGGTATTAATCTAGCTTCACTAGTTTCTCCTACCCAATGGTAATATCCTTAACTTTTGCAACTTTCAAAACCTGTGCAAGTAACATTGATGTGGCTCTGATACCATTAATGAATTTTGAAGCCTTATACTCAATATAAATTACCATAAAAAAATAATCATAGGATTGAATATGATAAAGTTACAATATAATAAATTCAATAAAGATAATTTAACAAATATAAATAAGACAAATAATATGTATAACATTCAACAATATAATTAAATGTGAATGTAAGGCCTACAATATGGACAATAATATCACTTACAATACTAGGTTCTCAAATGTATTTAAACTTGTATTACTTCTCTTTCTGCTACAAATGATTGTATAGATAATGTAAAACACTATGTAAATATTGTAGATCACTATGTATCTCTTATATCACATATATATCATATATCCTCTATGGAGTCATATATAGATATTCTAGAATGACTCTTTGGTTACCATGACTCTTTCTTTCTATATGCCAAGCCTTATGACTCTTGGCTTCTATACTTGATACTTGCATACACATGACACTATCTTGTATGAACACTTGGACTTGAATTTTCATTAACACTTCCTAATATAAGAACACGTGTGCACTCTTACATAATGGAAACTTATGTACATTTGTACTCACAACACTTGCACACATAATTACATGACACTTATGCATTTCCTTCACATTATTACATTATATGAAATATTAACTCACTTCATAATCTAAGATACAACCCCAATTTAATACTTACAATGATGTATCAGGGTGGTACATTGGCATGTATCAAATAATATAATATTATCCAACACATATTATAGATACTCCAACATATTGGAAGACAATATATGGGCACATTAGACGTGATAGCCTAGCATACAAAAGGATTTCCAAGCATAGATATTTATTTTAGTTAAAAAATAACTACACATATACACATAATGTTGATATTTACTATTATTTGGTGCTAATGTTACATATGTTAAAATACTGATTCAATACTTAACTATCTAGATATCATACCTTTATATACCATAAATTTTCTAATTCTAGTTAAATATATAGATTCAAGTTGATAATTTCGAGATGTTATAAGGTTTGCTTAGGAGTGCCACTATAGAAGTTTTCTTTAGTAATATTTGGATTCCCATAGAATCTTGCAATACATTATTCCATTATAAAAATGATAGAGTTATATTGATTGTCAATTATTATATTTTTATGGATTTTCCAATACCTTATATCACATTACATTCAAGTTGAGTGATTTGTTATTACTTTAGAATGCATGGGTTACAAATGGTATTAACACTTTATCTAACCATTGTTATTAATTCTGACCTGGAATCCTTCCAATTGTGAATTATGGGGTGTGTAAGTGTAAATTGGGCATCTTGGTAATTTTTTTATTAAACCATTGCTCATATTTAATAATAGGCTTATATACGACTAGCTTTATGGTAGTCCATCTAATTCCTAAGGTATAATTATGTCTTATAAGTATATGGGGGTACCATATTAGATCCTATTTGGAACTTTTGTTTATATTTTTTGTAAGTTGTTATTAGGTAAAGTCAATTTAGACCATTACTAGATTGAAGAATCTATAAGTATTAAATATTTTATTGTATTTTGTCATTGATTAATTAAACATACATTCTTTATATATAGGATATATAAAACATCAATGTGTATAGAAATTATGACATTTGTTTCTCATACTATTCAAGCAATAAATTTTATTTCAATTTATTGTTACTTCATTCTAATAAACTAAAACATTATTTTATACACAATGTGTACATTCATATTCAAGTCATTTTTTCTTTTATAAATTTTGTGATGTTTTGACTCTCTTCTAATTATTATTGCTTATTAAATTGCTATGGGAATTGCACTAAGATATCATGGAATATATTTACTTGCTTTTGGAAAAAATAACTAAACCTAATGCCATATAAATACTAAGAAATCTATACGATTAAAATTTTAAGCTTTAGTGTATTTGAAAAATATTTAAAATAAAATAATAATCTAATTTAATACTTTGTACTCATAAGCATAATAAATATTTAAGATAAGATGACATGTAAACATGATAATTTGTGTTTCCTAATAGATCAACATAAAATAAAAAATAAAAACAAATAAGTGGAAAGTAAAATAATTTATATTATTATTATTATTACTACCTAAGATTCGAATCAATCATTTGATTGTTTTGAGTTGCTAACAAGAAAATACTAGTAATTGGAAATTTTAAATAACTTAACTTTTTGAGGCCATACATTGAGGACTATTGTTGAAAATGAGGTAATTCAAAGATATTCATAAGATCTACATTGTGTTAAAAATATCATGCAAATAATTTTTTTTTATATGTCTAAAACTTAAAATCTAGTCAAAATATTCTAAAAATTACATTGTAATATTTTGGTCTAATTTTTAATCTTATTGAATGTAGTCTTAAACTATAAAAAACATCATCTAAATAAAGCACACTATAATTCCTCCCTTTGAGGAACTGTTATGAAACTATATTCTTATAAGCATTTATCATCCACAATATATTGAGATATCAAATAATTCATCTATAAATAACAATCCATAATGTAATAATCCACACAATGACACCAAGATAAATAATACCCTTAAGAAATTGTAAAACCACTACTACTCTTCTAGGAAGGAATAACTCCATATTGTCTCTCATATCTCGTTTACAAATATAATTACAAGGTAATAATTGATATGACCCATGATTCCTTACAATTATAATATCCCTTCATTATATACCCAACATCTAAAGATACTTGGGAGAGGATATAACGTTAAATCTACTGAAGTCCTAAACTCTTTTTATCTTATTATTTTAATACAATATCACAATATAATAAACCTTAGGTTACATGAGAACATACCAACTAAACTATTTATAGCACCCATATGTAATATAATATTTTATCCAAATATACCTATATCCCTAAGTACCATTATAATCCGCCTGTTTAAAAATGTTTCATTCTCAAAACATGAGAAGAAACTAAAAGATATTATCTTCTAAGCTTTGCTAGCAACTAGTACTAATATTGACCATCCTTTACCCAAGTGAACTACTAATTGGTGATGGTATTCTATGATATGATGCTACTACTGTAATATATTGATATCCATACACATTGCTTATTTGATTTCGGTTATCATTGCACCACTCTAACATCTATAATTACTACTCTTTTTATCATCATTACTATACTTGTTGCCTTTTGACTACATGTAGGTCCACAATAATATTGATGCTCTATCTCATTCCTCCATGATTGTTGTGCTCATTGTAATGTGGATGAATATATGCAACAATGTTATGCAGGTGTTTTCCTTCCTTTAACTCTTAACCTTTAGTTCAGTTGATAAATGTAGCTTGGATAGGAACTTCTTGCGCAGGCTTTAGTATGGACGTACTAGAAGTAGTTCAAGACATTTCTAATCCTATTTTGAAATTCACTTAAGTGATTTTCTATTTTTAAGTTCACTTAAGTAATTCGTTTTGTAATTCACTTAAGTGATTCTATTTTGAAATTCACTTAAGTGATTTTCTATTTTTAAGTTCATTTAAGTGATTTTATTTTGTAATTCACTTAAGTGATTATATTTTGTAATTCACTTAAGTGATTTTATATTTTAATATTACATCTAAAGATGAGATGAGATGTAATCTTAGGGTTACCTTTTTCAAGGATAAAAGGAGAAGGTCAAAAGTGTTTTACACAAAAAAAAAAAAAAAGAGGAGAAATTTTTTTTGAAAGAAAACTATAAGCTTAGGAGGAGAAGAATAGTGAAATTGCTGGCTAGAAAAGTAGCAAGAGAGCATAAGTATTTTGTTTTAGTTGTGGCCTCCTTTATTTGTAATATTTTAGGTTTAGAAATATATTTAACTTTTGATGTTCAAACTATTTATTTTTCCAGCCATATGTGTGACTGTTGCATGTTTGGATAAATTATTCTTAGATATGATTTATTTTAAAATAATATAGGACAACAGTTATCTAGAGTTGGAAAATTTACATGGTATCAGAGCTAGGTTTTGTGATTGATATCCTCAAGGGTTTACAATAGTATATCATTGTTGGATATTAAAAAAATAGTAGTTAAGATTTCATATTTTTTGCTTGAAGGACTAAGCTTATTTGTGGGACAATTTTTTAAGTTATTCATATCATATCTAAAAGTTTGTGCAGTAGATCTCAGATATGGTAGTAGATAGCCTCATATTTAAGAAAAGATTGGAAGGTGCCTCCAATTTCTTGCCCTATAAATTTAGGATAATGTTCTTATTGGAAGAGAATGATCTCTAGAATATTTTCAAGGATGATGTGACTCTACCTACAGATCCACAACAATTGGTAGCTCACAAAAATAAGGAAGTGAAGGCCAATTAGATGATATTAGAAGCAGTGAAGGATCACCTGATTCCTCATATATTCAATAAGACTAATGCAAAGGAGATGTTTGATGCCCTAGTTAGCCTCTACCAAAGTAAGAACATAAATAAGAAGATGATATTGCAAAACAAACTTATATCTATGGAGATGACCAGATCTAACACCATTACCAGTTACCTGATGATATTTATGGAGATGATATTGCAAAACAAACTTATATCTATGGAGATGATATTTATGATCAACTGGCAGCAGTAGAGGAGAATGTTGAAGACATATAGTTGGTGAACGTGGCACTTAATAGTTTATCAACTTCATGGGAACAGTTTGTCAAAGGCATCCATGCTCGTGAGAACATTCCTAACTTTAAAAAAATTTGGGATGATTTCATATAGGAGGAGACTCAGATGAAGTCAAAGACCAACAAGAAAAGTGGTGACAATAACCTAACTCTATTTGGGTAAACTAAGGGCAAATGTAAAGGACCCAACAAGAGTTAGGTAAAGAATAAGGAGTCAACCTCACAGTCAGGGAAGAAGGACTTGAGCAAGATCAAGTGCTTCATTTATCGTAAGCACGTCCATTATCCATCATAGTGTCCAGACAAGAAGGGAAAAGAGAAGCAGTAGCAGATGGAAGTAGCAACCTATGCAGAAATTCAGATGAGTAAGTTTGCTACCAAATTTGAGAAGGATTTCTCATTAGTCTCCTGCTTTTCTACCAGTACAATTATAATAAATGCTTGGTATGTGTATAGTGGAGCATCTCGATACATGAAATTATCTTGGTAGTGTTTTAATAGTATCCAAGAGAAGGACTCAAGGGTTCAGGTTGATCTTGGTGATGATACTAAATATCCAGTTGTAATAATTGGTATCATTTCTTTTTTACTCCAGTCAGGGAACTCTTTAGACTTTAATGATATTTTATTTGTTATAGGTCTCAAGAAGAACTTGCTTTCAATTTTTGTTATGGATGATAAGGGTTATGGAGTGGAGTTCAAGAACTAGCATGTCCTTATTAGACCAAAAGAATCTAGCCTAGAAACAACACAAGTAATAATGGTTAGATAAGACAGTCTATAAAGGTTGTAGGGTGAACTTGTTCGAGCACTAGTTCATAGTAGTAACAACTTATGTGAGTTGTGGCACAAGAGGATGGGGCACCTACATCATAGAGCATTGTCTATTCTAAGGGAGATAGTCATAGGTCTTCCATATTTTAGCATTGAACAACATAGAGTATGTATAGGGTGCATGCTTAGCAAGCATGTCAAGGTTATTTTTGTAAACAATGAGCATAGGTCTAAGGAGATACTAGATATAGTACATTTATATGTTTGTGGACTGATATCAGTAGAATAAATTTTAGGTATCATGTACTATGTTTCATTTATTGATGATATCTCTCACAAGACATAGATCTACTTCTTAAAAACCAAGGATGAAGTCTTTAACATGTTTCAGGAGTTCAAAGCTCTAGTTGATAACCAGACAAAGAAGAAGATCAAGGTTTTGAAATCAAACAATGGGGTGAATATACCTCTAAGGAGTTTGATGGTTTCTATAAGTAGGTAGGAATCAAGAGGGAGCTAACTATTCCATACAACCCATAATAGAATAGGGTTTTAGAGTAAAAGAAATGATCCATCATAGGGGCTGCTAGGGCGATGATTCATGACCAGGGCTTGTCAATATTTCTTTGGGAAAAAACATGCAACATAGTAGTCTACATCCATAATAGGTTTCCTCATAGGATCTTGGAGGACAAGACACCACGGGAGGTATTCACTGGTGTGAAACCAGAGGTGAGTCATTTTCACATCTTTGGATGTCCAGTTTATATCTATGTTTTGATAGAGAAAAGGACCAAGTTGGAGCCCTCCAGTAGGAAGGGTTTATTTGTAGGATACAGTGATAATTCAAAAGCTTACAAGTTTTATATTCCAGAGAAGAGGAAGATAATAGTGGACAAGAATATAAATTTTTAGGAGGATGTTGCATATAGGAAGTCCCATGAGCCTATTACAATGATAGAGAATGAGAAGCAAGAAGCTCCAAATTTTGAGCTAGGGTCACCAAAGACACCAATAGTTTCTAGTTTAGGACAACAACCTTCAAGTGATAAGGTGGAGACATTAGTCGCTTCTAGTTATATCAGGAGACCTTGATGGCTTACACAATTATTGAGGGATTCTCAGGAGTATGTTGAGGCTCCTATAAGCATGATTAGAGAGAGAAAACCTCTAAGGAAGTTTTCAAACTACATGTTATTAATGAGTAACATCATAAATTTAGAGCATTTCAATTTTTAGAAGGCAAAAAACTAGCAGGTTTGGCAAGATGCCATGGTGGAAGAGTACACCTCCATCATGAAAAATGATGTTTAGGACATAGTTCCAAGATCAAAGGGGAAGTTAGTTGTGAGTCCCAAGTGGCTCTACAAAATTAAGCATGCTATAAATGGCACCATCGCAAAGTTCAAGGTAAGGTTTATGGTGAGAGGTTTCTCCTAGAAAGAGAGAGTGGACTATGAGAAGAATTTTACTCCAATCACCTTATATGGACTTAAATAGGTACATAGAGTAGCCTTAATACTTTGAGGTAAATGGGAAGGAGTCCCATGTTTGTAGGTTGAAGAAACCCTTATATGGACTTAAACAGGTACCGTGAGCATGGTATTCTAGGATAGATGGATACTTGCAAAGTGAGGGTTTTGCCAAAAATGATGTAGATCCTAATATATATTATATATTTTTTAGGACTAATCTACTCATTTTGGTGCTATATGTAGATGAGTTGTTTCTTACAATTGTAGAGAAGCTCATTACAGGGTGCAAAGCAAATATGGTAGCTAAATTTGAGATGAAGAACATTGGCATGATGCATTACTTCTAAGGTTTGGAGGTTTGGCAAAGACCAAAGGAGATATTTACTTGGGTAGGGTAAGTATGCAGTTGAGATCCTGAAGAGGTTTCATATGGAGGACTGCAAACCTATGGCCACACCCATGATCACTAATCTAAAGAAGGTGACAGCTTCAAATTTAGAATTGGTGGACCCTTTGTTGTATAGACAAATAATAGGATCCTTGATGAATTTGGTCAACACTCAATCAAATATATGTTTTGCAATGAACACCTGGAGTTATTTTATGGTGGAGCCAAGGCAAGAGCATTGGGTAGTAGCAAAACATGTGCTCAGATACTTGATGTGTATGGTGGAGTATGGTCTAAGAAATCTTGGACATGGTAAAGTGAGGTTACAGGGGTATACAAACTTAGATTGGGCAGGTCATGTTACAGACATGAAGAGTGGCTTAGGGTGCTACTTTAGCTTGAGATCATGCATGATATTCTAGTTTAGCAGGAAGTAGACTTCTATGGCACTTAGCTCAACAGAGGCTGAATACATGGCAGCCAGTATTGATTGATTAGGAGTTGGATCCCACAGTGATATACTATGATAATCATAGTTATATCAAACTCTTTGAGAATATAGTATTTCATGACAAGTCCAAACATAGACATCAAATATCACTTTATACGAGATAGGATTCAAAATGGATCCGTAAAGCTTCAATATATTCTCATAGATCAACAAGTAGTTGATATTCTGACCAAGATCTTAGTGAAAAGGAAGTTTGAAGAATTCAAAGATAAACTTGGATTGGTGCAGAATTCCTTCCTTGCTAAGAGGGGGTGTTGAGAAATGTAGCTTGGACATGAAATTCTTGCACAGACTTCAGTATGAACGTGCTAGAAGTGGTTCGAGATATTTCTAATTCTATTTTGAAATTCACTTAAGTGATTTTCTATTTTTAAGTTCACTTAAATGATTCTTTTTGTAATTCACTTAAGTGATTCTATTTTGAAATTCACTTAAGTGATTTTTTATTTTTAATTTCACTTAAATGATTCTTTTTGTAATTCACTTAAGTGATTCTATTTTGAAATTCACTTAAGTGATTGTCTATTTTTAAGTTCACTTACGTGTTTCTATTTTTGTAATTCACTTAAGTGATTCTATGTAAGTGATTTTCTATTTTTAACCTTACATCTCAAGATGAGATGAGATGAGATCTAATATTAAGGTTAGAGATATTAGCGTTACCTTTTTCAAGGATAAAAGGAGAAGGTGAAGAGTGTTTTACACACAGAAAAGAAGAGAAAAAAAACATATTGTTCAAGGAAAACTACAAGCTTAAGAAGAGAAGAACGGTAAAATTGTTGGCTAGAAAAGTAACAAGAGAACAAAAGTGTTCTGTTGTAGCTATAGCCTCTTTGATTTGTAATATTTCATGTTCATAAATATATTTAACTTTTTTTGTTTAGGTTTATTTGACTATTGCTTGTTTTAATAAATTATTCTTAGATCTGATTTATTTTAAAATGACATAAGACAACAGTTATCTAAGGCTAGAAAATTTACAAGTTCCACTATCTTAAATTCTTCCTTGCATTATTCTCTCTTTTATGCTTCCTATGGTTCTTCCTTCTACTCCTTTTCTAATAATTCTTTGGGCTTTACTTCTCCTTTTAATTTTTTTTATTGATTCTTCAATTTATTTGCCTATAATAACTTTTTATTTTTCCTTTAAACTAAAAAAACATCCTTTAATATTATTTTTTTAACTTTTTATTTTTCCTTTAAACTAAAAAAACATCCTTTAATATTATTATTTTTTTATTTACATGGTGAATATTTTTTTATTTATTTACATAGTGTAATTGGTAACACCACGAATTCGGCAGGCTGTCCAGCTTTTATGGCCGCCACAATATTATGCATTGTTCGCCCCGAAAGCCGTCACACAGATCCTCGCGCAGTCTGCCTCTATAACCGCCATGCCACAATCATTTTAAACCTTTTATGTGGTTGAACACACCAGAAAAGTGACGAGGGTTCAGTCTGGTGAAGCCCGAGATTTAAACCTTGAACCTCCACCCCTAAGTTTGGTTTATTTTTTTTAACTTTATAAAATACTTTTGTACAAATTAATACTACCAATGAACCCAACCACGCATACCCAAAAAATAATATCCCAATTATCTATAGTTTAGATTTCACACTCAATCAACTTTGTATGTTTGATGCTTCGGAGAAAGTGGAAATGCAACCCAAAAAGCATAAGACAAATAACTATAAAGTTAGTAACTTATGCCCTTCTTATCGACATAATTTCTAAGCTAATAAAATTAAGTAGGATGTTTATGGTTATTAACTATGTGAGATTAGTAAAAGCATAGTAAATATCCTAGGAGATCTACATTAATGGAAAATGGCTGTGGGAAACATACATTATTATTTGTTTCACAGTACGCTGACGACTATAGCAGATCTACGTTATTGGAAAATGGCTGTGGGAAACATACATTATTATTTGTTTCATAGTACGTTGGGAACCATAGCAGATCTACATTATACAGTTAATAACAAAACGTCAAATCTTAAAACTAAATAAAGAAATTCGCTCTTTAGTCAGTCAGCGAATCGCGTATCGGGCAGTGCTAATTAGTGTCCCATAAAATTCCGTGGGAAATGGATCTCATGCTTTCTAAGAAAATGCTCCGCGCATGCAAAAGCAATCTACATGTCATTTCAGGTACGACTGTGAGATCTCGTGCTTTCCAAGAAAATGCTCCACTTGCATGTGGTCCGCCCTCTGCTCACAAACAATCATCAAGTAAGAATATCATTTCAGGTACGACTATGAGTGTTAGAATTCCAACTATTTCTAAGAAGAGCTAAGGAGGACCTGACATGACCATGAACATGTGAGGGTTGCTTTCTAATCAAAGCTTCGTAGTATTAGGTTTTGTAATCCACCTGTATCGATAAAAAAGGAAATTAACGAAAGTCGCCACATTTAAACAGATTCTTATACAACCCGATGAAGTGAAGTCTATCAGTAAATCTTTAATGTCGCGGTTTAAGAAAAATCAATAATAGTGTTCATTAAAAAACAAATCAAAACGTTGGCCGAAGATCCTCACTTTTCCAAACTTTACATATTTTTATAGCAGGTTTGATGGTCCAGACTTTAAGATTTTAAATAAGTCTAACACTTGAATACCATAACGTTCCAAAAAAGAATTTGAATCCTACATTGATTTATTAAATTTTTTAATACAATTTTTTAATACATATATTAGTTAATAATTGTTTTAATGATAATTATTTCATAAAATTGCGTATGCTTTATTTATTTTATTTTAAATAATATTTTTCATACACATTTAAGGATTGAACTCGAGTCATATCATTGATAATGTAAATGGCCTTCCTTACCAATAAACCACACTTATGAAAATTATATATTTTATTTTTATTTTATTTTATTTTATTAATTATAAATCATTCCTTAGTTTCAAATTAAGGACTCACTGTGAATTTGGAATATGATATGCTTTGTTTCCTTTCTATTTCTAGTTATTAGACTTTTAAAGGGAATATTATATTCCACGTATGCAACAATAATCTTACTTTATTAAATTTTTTAACAAATATTTATTATTTAATTATTTGCATATTTAATTAATTAAAACATTCAAACTTGTTGTATTATAATTTGTTAAGATTAATTCAGATTTTCTTTCATCCAAAAATATTGGTTTTTATTCATCTAGAACATGTATTTTGATATTTAAATTGAACGTTGAATTTGAATGTAGTTATGGTTAGATTTTTAAATTTTAATTTTAAATCTGAATGTTGTTTTGGATATAGGTTTCTTTTATTTTGGTCTCTTTTGTCAAGTTGACTGTTTGATCATGATAATCTCTTGTATTTGTTTAATAAAAATCAATAAAAATCTGCAGTTTATTTGATTGAAGGTTGCTTCATTAAATTTTAGGTTTGGTTCGCAAACTCTTTTCTTATTAAATCTAAAGTTTGAACATGCCTTTCAAAACTCTATTTACAAAACCTGCAGTACTCTTTAATGTTTGTCCTCCTCTATTCAGAAAGCACCTAGATCTATTTTAAAAGTAATATATCCTAGGTCTACATCTTGACTAGTTGTACTGTGATACCTATCATCTTTTGACTGTTATTTTTGGTTGAAACGCGGGGCACTCATTGGCTTTGGGCTAATAGGGAAGATGTGCTCCAACAACACGGGTGTGGATCCTGTCCATATGAATCCCAATGATCTTCGCGATCTAATCCCACTGATGGCGACTTGACGAACTATTGTGAGTGCTTACATCATCCGTCATGTCAGCATTTTCGATAGGGCTGACGTACTGACTATGCCATAAAATTACATTTACACAATTTTCGCTCAAGCTTACAATTATGACAGGCTCTTTTTTGAAATCTGAGAACATGCCAAGGATCAACTTTGGCATTCAATCCATTGTAGGGGTAAGCTTAGAAAGGATAAGTTGTAATGTTTTTGTTCTTTTATTTATATATAATTATATTTTGTCCGAATAGCTGTCGTAACGTGAATCATCATATCAGCCCACCTTTAGAATGCATTGACTGTTCTTTTTTTAAAAGACGATAATTGACATTTTTTTCTTCCGCGCTACACAATTTGAATTGCAGTGATGCTCTCTAATCTCCGTTAATGGTTTGATGGCTTTAAAACTAAGGAGAGATTTGTTTGAAAAAATTTAAATTGGACTTTGGTAAGGTTGAAGCTAACTTAGTTTTTTTTTTTTCTTAGTTAAGGAATTTAATATTGTTTGGGCTTTGGTAAGGTTTGAAGTTAACTTAGTTTTTTTTTTTTTGGTTAATTAAGGAATTTAATATATTGTTTGGAAAGTGAATGCTGAAAAAATTAATAGTTAAATTAATATCATTTAATATTTATATTTAATTATTATTAATGATATTAATTTTATGAGACTCATTTTTAGGGATCTAATGACCTAAATGCCTAAATATTTATTTAGAACAATCATTATTAATTTATATATTATAAATTTTATCATATATATTAATTATTTTTAGATAATGCCTCATTGGAATTAGGTAATATTTGATTCCATTCATTTTTATAAACTATTATGAAAACTGACATGGTATAAAAGAAGGTATAAATTTTTATTATTTGTTTGATTCTATAGATGATAGATTTCATTTTAAGCTTTTATTGAGGACAATTTTTATAGGGACTTGTAAATAAGTTTTTTTTAAATTGATGAGATAATCTAAAGAATAGGTTTTGATAGAAAACTCTAATGGATTTGGATCGTGAGGCTCTCATTAGAATCAACATATTTGCTCTTAGATACATGCAAAAGCATGGAGACAAACGCAGATCCAAGTATAGAAGTAGATTCTAAAGGTAGAGGTAAATTCAAAGTAGGCAGGTTTAGGTAGATTCAAATGGTGGAGATAAATTCCAAAGGTAGAGGTAGATTCAAATGGTGGACGTAAATTCTAGTGTAGTTGATAGACATAGATGTAGTTGATATATTTGGGTGCATATGCAAAGGTTTTTTTTAAATATCATAGTGCAAACAACGACAAGTGTACAAAAAAGATAAAGATAAAACCGAGAAAGGCATCAAACCCAAATATCTTATTTTTCTTCTCTTTTTATTTTTGTCTTGTGGTCCAAAAGTTCGAAATTTGAATAAATACATTTGGTGGGGCCAAGGCTAGGTTTTGAAAAACTAATATCCCAAAAATTATAGTGCATGCTTGTTAAGAAATGTTGAATATTATAAAAAAGATAGGAAAAATAGGTGAGATTAATTTAAAAATATTAGTTGATACCATGACTAACCCATCTCATTATAGACTAATATTTTTATAAGAATGCATAGATATATTGCAATATGAGATGTTGGAATTGACTATAATAATGAGGAAACAACAAGGCCTCATCTTAGAATAACATTAACTAATTTTGAAACTAGTTGTTCAAATCAATCTATTGGAGATACCATTGGTAGAATTGAAATCCTCCACTACCATGGGCTAGTGTAGTAGTAATGATTTTATAAATGGATCCCGTATTTAGACTAATAAGTTGTAAATCAACAAAGAAAAATAAAATGAAGACAATCTATACAAATAAAATAAATTTAGGCAACAATTGCAAATATGATGATAAAAGAACATGAACCGAAAAATAAATTAGAGGAGACTAGATCATGGATAGAAGTGGTAAGAGATCCAACAATCAAGTCAAAGGAGCAAAGATATTTAATAGATGAAAAAATCAAAATACAATTTTTTGAAGAAAAAGAAAGACCAAATAGATCAATAAATATTATCATTAAGGGAATAAATGAGTATAAAGAACAAAAAATATAACCAACTTAATAAGGGGTTTTCTTTTTGATAAACTTCATTGAAGTGGACAAATTCATCAAGCATCTAGACCAAGAAATGTAAGAGAAGCCATGAGAACTAGACCAATCCAAGTCATAATATCTATTATAAGAGATAAAGGTAGTTATTTTAAATAGAGGATTGCTACGATAGTCATATTTTTACTTGGGTGAGGATCTTACTCCCATACAACAATAAGAGATGAGGATTGAATGAAAAAAGGTAAAGACAACAAGAAGTAAGGGTGAAAACGTATGGTTAAAAAATGGGAAAGCATGCATTATAAATATAACACAAAAATAAATAAGAGATTGGTACCCAATGGGAAATCTTAACATTGGTGAGTAGGATTTGCCATGGATATCCATCAAAACGAGGTCCTGGTCTAGGGCCCATAACTAGAACAAATGATGTAACTATAGTAATAGAAACACATGAACATGATGGATTCAAGATTTTAAATTGAGAAGGACACAAATACATATCACTATAGAATAAAGTAGTATAAAATGGAAAAGGTTATGGTGGAGTAATAATAATATTATAAATTCTTGGGATATACTCATATAGGTCAAGAAATAAGACCCAAATAAACATAATATATGGATTAAAATCACATATAATGATAAATTGATTAGTATTACAACTTGTTATTTTGCTCCACAACATTAAAATATTTACAAGAAATATGGTTTATATCATGAAGATCCATAGAATTCGATAATTTAGCTTAGAGAGGTGGTTTTAATGGATGACTTTAATGCTAAGACAATAAATATGCAAGCAAGTTCTTTAAAGGTTAGTGAAGGCATATATGATAATCTAATATGACTAGAGGAAGAGGTTGATCACCATTGGTTAAGATTATCATATGATAGTCAAGGAACCATCACAAATTATGGATATCCACTTCTTAAACTATGTAGCATAGATATATTGATCATCTACAATGGCATAAAGGTGTGGTAAAAATATAGAAAATATACGTGTCAAACACATAGTAGACATGATATAGTTGTTTATAATATTTTTTTATCAAAATTAAATTCAACGATATAAGATCTAAATATTGAAGCAATTTCCATGGAGCTATGATCTAATCACAATTCAATGTACATAAAGATCCAAGTGTAATAAAGTGGAAAAAGTAATATCTTCTAATAATTGAAGGAAAGACAATAAGAAATGCCTATATAAAAAATAAAAATTTAAATGTCACTCAAGCAAATTATGCAAAGAGAGGAAAGAAAGAGGAAAAATATTTTTCAAGCTTATACTTTTGATATCCACAAGTTGTTCAAATCAATCTAATGGAGACACCATTGGTAGAATTTAAATCCTCCACTACCATGGGCTTGTGTAGTAGTAATGACTTTATAAATGGATCCTATATTTAGACTAAGTTGTAAATCAACAACAACAAAAAAAAATTATGAATACAATCTATACAAATAAAAGAATTTAGCCAACAATTGCAAACATGATGATAAAATAACATGAAATATAAAATAAATTTAAGGATATTAGATCATGGGAACAAGTGGTAAGAGATCCAAAAATTAATTCAAAGGAGCAAAGAAATTCAATAGATGAACAAATCAAAATACAATTGTTCGAAGAAAAAGAAATACAAAATAGGTAAATAAAAATTATCATTAAGGGAATAAACGAGCATGGAGAACAAGAAAATATAACCAACTTAATAAGAGATTTTATTTTTAATAAATTTTATTGGAGTGGATAAATTCAACAAGCATCTAGACCAAGAAATGTAAGAGAATCCATGATAACTAGACCAATCCAAGTCACAATGTCCATTATAAGAGATAAAGGTAGGTTCTTCTAAATAGAGGATTGCTACGATAGTCATATTTTTATATAGGTAAGGATATTATTCCCATACAACAATAACATATGAGGATAGAATGGGAAAAGTTAAAGACATCAAGGACTAAGGGTGAAAAGATATGGTTAAAAAATGGGAAAGCATGCATTATAAATGGAATACACCAAAATAAATAGGATATTGGTGCCCAATGGGAACACTTAACATTGGTGAGTAGGAATTGACATGGATATCAATCAAAAAGAGGTCCTAGTCTAGGGCCCATAACTAGAAAAATGATGTAACTATAGTAATAGAAATACATGAACATGATAGATTCAAGATTCTAAATTGAGAAGAACACAAATACATATCACTATAGAATAAAGCAGTAGAAAATGGAAAAGGGTATGGTGGAGTAACAATAATAATACAAAATCTTAGTATATACTTGTATAGGTTGAGAAATAAGACCCAAATAAACATAATGTATAGATTAAAATCACATATAATGACAAAATTATTAACATTACAACTTGTTATTTTTCTCCACAACAATAACATTTTACAAGAAATATGGTTTAGATCATGAAGATCCATATATGGCATTCGCAAAAGATGTCATAAAATATAACAAGCTTGGATAGGTGGTTTTAATGAATGAATTTAATGCCAAGACAATAAATATACAAGCAAGTTCTTTTAAGGTTAGTGAAGGCATAAATGATAATCTAATATGGCTGGAGGAAGAGGTTGATCACCATTGGTTAATCTGATAAAATGATAGTCAAGGACCCATCACAAATTATGGATAATAACTTCTTAAACTATGTAGCATAGAGGAATTGATCATCTACAATGGCATAAAGGTGTGGTAAAAATCTAGAAAATATACTTGTCAAATACATAGTAAACATGATATAGTTTATTATAATATTTGTTGACAAAAATTAATTTCAAGGATTAAGATCTAAAAATTGAAGCAATTCCCATGGATCTATAATATAATCACAATTCAATATACATAAAGATCGAAATGCAAAAAAGTGGGCAAAGTAATATCTTCTAATAATTGAAGAAAAGAAAATACAAAACATCTATATAAAAAGAAAATTTTAAAAAAACTTTTAAAATGTCACTCAAGCAAACTATGTAAAGAGAGGAAAGAAAGAGGAAAAATATTTTTCAATCTTATACTTTTGATATCAGTAAACTAATAGATATAATAATAAAAGCCTTAGAACCATATAAAAATTTAAAACCTAGAAAAAAGAAAAGATGAAAGTTTCCATATAAATCCATGGTATGATGAAAAATACAAAGTAGTAAGGAGACCCTTGAAAGAACAAGGTAAAGGGAAAACAAATAGAAATATATATAAACAACTAGTGAAAAAAATATACATAACAAGAAGGAAAACAAATTTCATATATCTTGCAAAGCATTATCCAATATAATTTTGAAAAGAGCTACAACAAAGCAAAATGTATACAAAAAACAATATCACAAGTAAACAATGGTTATAGTATGTCCAGTAATTATATGATAGAAACCAAGAAAATGATACCCCTTCTATAAATGACACAATTGTAAATATTATTTCTCTAAAATATGTGAAGTAAGGCATTAAGAAAACAACAATAGGTGAATCTTAGTATATAGATGTTTTGCAAGTTGAACATCTCAAGCGTGGGGTTAATATCTTAGCATCACACATACAAAATATGTTTAATGGTATTATTAGAGGAGTATTTTCACTAGAATGGATAACCAATCTAGTCATACCATTGCATAAAAATGAAGACACCAACAATCCTTCAAATTATCATACCATCATGATTAATCCTTTTTTTTACAAAATATTTTGGTAGCATAGTAGAAAGCAAAATCTATTAGATTTAGGGGGAAGACAAGCAATAATATGACACATATATTTTCATCATATTCTAGTGCAAATACATGTACAACCATCATATTTATACAATATGATATATCTTAGTTTCAATATATCCTTCGATGTTTCATGTTTTGGTGTTTCACCTTCATCCTAAATTTATCTTCTCATTATTTTGGGATATTTCTATTCACCCACACGTGATATAAAATAATTATCCCTAAAATGTAATAATTACATGACAATAGATAATGTAATATGTAATAAAATATAACATCAACCTTATTACATTATTTGATATAAAAATCCTTAACCCTATGATAATTAGGGTGGTATGCTAGAATTGTGCTCTAGCTTTGGATCTAGCACTCACTCTAGCTTTTCTAGATTTGGATTTGGTTCTAGATAATCTCCATTGGGTGTATTTTGACATCAACCTCTGGGTCTGCCTCTAGGTAATTACCTATGGGTCTTTACCTTCAGGCCACCTCTAGTCCTTACCTTTGGATTTCCTCTAAGTCACATTTGGGTTGCCTCTAAGTCATCCTTTGGATATACCTTTAGGTCATCACATTTAGAAAATCACCATATATATATAATGTTTCATTGTATTTTCAGTCATTGTAAGCTTCCAAGCATACCTTGGATCACATATCATATTTTCCAATATTACATTTCTTCCTGAGAAAACATGCAATTATGATATTTCTCATCCACAAAACTTGGTGTGCTTTTGTAGAAACCATTCAATATTTATTTCAATTTATTTCATTATGATACATTAATCCATCAATAATTCATATGTATTTTATCAATAATTCTATCTTTTTTGTTGATATTTTTTTAAATGATTATTACTTCTAAAAATCTCACAAGGATCCAGGTTCCAACACCTAGTTGTCACATGTATGAATCTTCCACAATGATTGCAACAACTCATCCTAGGAACTTCTACATATGATACTTTCTTCACAAATTTTGTGTCACTACTTCCTATTTGCCCTACATATACAAGGCCTTCATTCTTTTGCCTTATATGCAACATTATGGGTATTTTCATACCCTACCCATATCTTCCCAATCTTGTACTATATTATTTTATTTTCTCATTATTTTTGAATCAATTCCTTTGTTATACTTTTCAAAATGCCTAATTTATTCACCATGATCCTTGTCATTATCACCAACAACATTAAAAAATAAAAAATATATCATCATAAAAATAATCATCAACATAATTTGAATTATCATTATCACTCTCAATTTTTATAATATGGCCTTTGTCATGGCAAATACAACCATATTCTACACAATCATTTCTATCACTAAAAAACTTCAAATCATGTGTATCAAACTATATCTTCCTTTTGGATAAGATCATATGTGTCACAATAACTATATGTCATTATGGGTCTCAAATCCCTAGTATCACAATTGAAATCTATCCTATGAAGATCACTTGTATCATAACAAAAAAAATTCATCATAGGCTTATCCTTTAAATTTTTAATCATTTTTATTTGCTTTCTATATTGCACCTCAAGGATGTCAAGAGTGAATAGTGAAACACACATTCTTCTCATTGTACTTATAGAGATTATCACATCATTTTCAAAGTACCTTCATTAACGTTTTTTAGTATTAATTGTAAACAACACCTAAATTTTAGAAATTCTCCACCTTCACTAGTTTTTAATGATACATTTTTGAATTTCTCCTTGTTTCTTGGCTTGTTTACCATATTTTTTATTTCTTGGTTTTATCTCTTCCTTGTCCATGAGTACCTTGTATGTTTCATATCCTTCACAATTTAAATTGAGTTTGATCTAAAAAATATACCTTTGTTGTTATTTCCCTTGTTGATATTATCCCTATTGTTGTTGTGATTTAAAATATTTCTTCCTTTGAGGAGTTCTATGGAATTGAGACCCATGATTCATCATATTGTATTTATAAAACTTGGTATCATATCATTTTTCACAAATATGACAATACGTCATCTTCATTGAGGTTGTATTTGTGATGAAGATGAGGTAGAAGAACCATTTGAACCTTTTTTTTTATTTCTTTATGGATATGGGGGAATTTTGGATGTATCATCTCTCAACTGATTTTCGACTTTATATTGTTTAATGATTTTTACCAATTCTTCAAATGACACCCTTTTGTTTGATATTTGGAGAGTTGCCACCATTTTTCTAAGTGATTTAGGTAGAGCTTTACGTATAATTGAGAATAAGAGCTTGTCATATATTTCTTTCATAGTATTGAACATTGACTCTATGTTTATAACTCTTTGAAGTAATTGTTCAATAGTCTCACCATCTTGAACCCTTAATATATGTAGTTATGATTGAAGATGAAGGATTGTGGCTTCATAATTTTATTTAAATATTTTTGTAATGTCTATCCATGCATCTTTAGATATTTTTTCTTCACTTATATGTGGTTGCATTTCATATACCATTGCAAACATGATAAGCATATGTACCGTTGCATATATTTCATCATACTTTTGCTTAGCTTATGTCTCCTTAGGTTGAGATTCATCACCTTTAACTATGTCCCAAAGTTTTTTGACCTCTAGTATTGTTCTTAGTTATGTCTTCCATGGCATAAAATTTGGACCCTTAAGAAATTGAGATTCTATGAGAAGGATTTTTTATTTAGACTAGGAGAAAGCTTCTTATATCTCCCAAAATGGTCCCCTTTTGTATATACCATTAGTCCTATATGTCCAACCTTTTGATATACTTGCTTTTCTTATATACCAATTAGTACATGAAAGAAGCTAGTCATATTGATATATGTAGTCTTATGTGAGAGAGACCTTAAGGTACATGAAAGAGATCAATATGTGGTACCAAGGTAGTACTAAAAAATATTTTTTCATATCGATGACACTTGCTTACAAAGAAATACTCATATGTGGGTGTAACTTCCCTATATACTTGGATTTTCTCAAATTCAAAACTTATGTCAAATGATAGTAACAAATGTAGTGAAAAATAAAGTGAAACAAAATATCACAAAAATGTGTTCTTATTCCTCCGCAATTAATTCTAGGTTCAATGCCTAAATCTCATTATGGAATCTTTATTAGGCTTTAGATATAGTAACTTAATGCAATGACTTTAATTATAAATGTAATATAGAGGCATAATTTATACCGAATGTTATAATTGTGCAAATCTTATGCTTGCATTTTTATAAAAAAATATTTTTGATGTAAATTTATATTTAAAAAGTAAGGTGTTAGTCACTATCAAATGCACATTTTACAAAAAAAATATTACTTAATTTTCTTGTACAAAATTCCTTTTTTGAAAATTCTAACTTTCCCATTTCTATATCATGACTTAAAAAAATATATGCTTAAATAAAATGCACCTATACTTGGAAGTAAATATTTCCTTTAGATAAGTTCCCAAAGAGAATTGAAATTGTAACCTTTTCTCCTCAAAAAAATATTCTTCTTTGTAATAATTAAGTCTCCCCTTATGCAATTTGCACTTTAAATAAATAAATAAAAACAAATACCTTACATATTTAGTAGCATTTGGGTAGGAAGATGCTTCATCTTAGCACCTCTTTGTTTTTCTATATCAAGCCTACATCATTGCCATGTGCCACAATATCATTTTATTCCCTTGCAAAAAACTTGTACAATATTTATGTTAAGAGTTATTACATTATGTATAATGTGAATGTAAGTTGCATAACCACTAAATGCATTGTTTTAAGGTTCACTAAGGGAAAAGGGTAGTTGTAGAATGTTATCCCATATTTGGGAATCTATTGTATTTAAATACCGTTACACTTTCATGATATAATTTATTTGAAGCTTAAGTTCTAGCATGTGGTATCAGAGCATGTAGAAGGATGGAAGAATTCTCCTTCTAATCCTCCTCTAGCTTCAACATAGAGAAATCCAAGGTGCACTCTATTTGAGAAAAAATTCAAGTTTGAGATAAGAAATTTCAAGGGCCAAATTACCCTATATGAAATTATGATCCATGAATAAAAATTCCATGGGAATTGTTTTTAATTATTGAAAGGTTTAAGGGTGAAAATAACTTTTCAAATATAGATTTAAGCAACAAAAGGAAACTATTGAAAGCTCCATAAAAAATTGAAAGAAGCTATCAAAATATCTATAAAATTTGAAAGAAGGAATCCATTTGAAGCTCCTTTTTAAAGATGACAAAGAAGTTTGAAAATTTTTAAATTATAGAAGGATCATATAGCCAATTTAAATTTTGTGAAGAAAAAGAAATAGAATTAAGGCCAAAAATATAGCCTATTGAAGTTTATCAAAGGTATTTAAAACAAAGAAAAGAGCAGAACGGATTAAAATAGAAGGATCATAAGCCAAAGAGAAGTGTTAATAAGTGCATAATCCTATAAAAGGTGTCATGATTTGGAATCAAAAGTAGGAAAAATAAAGTAGTAGTATTTTCACCAAAGTATGGCTAGGAGAAAATCTAGTCCAGCCAAGAATATAGTGATCGAACAAAAGGTATATTACTCTAAGAAGAATAGTCAAAGAAGAGAAGATAAATTTATGAAAAAAATAATTAGATCAGTAAAGGGAAATGAATAAATCCAAAGCATAATGTTTCTTTTTGTCATTTTCATAGAATTAGTAGTAGTAGTAAGAAGCACATAAAAAATATCCTTCAATACTCGACAAGGAGACAAGACAAAATTATAAATGACAATCACCTCATGAAGAAACCCAAGTAGAGAGCCCATGGTAATGAGAGATAAACATTAATCAAAGCAATTCTAACAAAAATATAGAAAAAACCCTGTGAAGTACCCATGATCGAGATGTTAAGATAACCAAATGAATTTGAGAACCAAGAATAAAAGAAGCAATAATTGGAAATTTGAGCGCTAAAATAAATAATTCAAGCGTCTAGGAGATGATACTAGAAGAATTAAAGCATCGAGGAAAAAAAACTAGTCTTTAAAAATAATACAATTACAAAAGATGAGATAATATATTTTGGTACCGATAAAATCAGACAAGAAGAATTTAGGCACTGAGGAGATGATACAAGTCATCCAGTACAATACAAACATCGAGAAAAGGAAAGAGAAAGAGTCTCTAACATATTTCCAATTTGTAGAACCCTTTTTAGCTTAGATCGCCATTAAACAAGTGTTGGGAGAAAGGGAATGTATGCAGTCTCTATTAAATCCTCTCCAATCATTGATACATTTTAAGGTGTGACCTTAATTATTCAAAATAACTGGAGGGAATACTTTCCAAAGTATGAAGTGGATATAAAGTTGGTAAAAATTGAAGGTTTGTATTGGGAAGAACAAAGAAAAAGGTGTAACTACATAGGAAGATTATTATTTTCATTTTTTTTGAAAAATGAAGTGGAAAGAATATTATTTGAAAAGTAAAAAATATATATTCCAAGGAATATTCCATAGAGGAGGGAGCATTTCCTCTACTCAGTGAGACGTAAATCTATTGTTGCATGTTTATTATTTGAATGTTGCACTAAACATTGCCAATGAATGGAATCTCAATTTGTGTTGCTCTTCATGCAAGTGTCTCTTTAAGCACTTTCATGGGCATTTCGTCTATCTACCTTAAAATTTGTTAGAATGAGCATGCAATGATAACTTCTTAAAGTCTTCTAGAAGATAATTACTCTTATGCCATTTCATTTACCTTTAAAAAGTGTGATGCCTCAACCAAATGCATACCTTCGAGTGTTTCAAAGTCATTTGTGTGGTGAATGATGTTTCACTCAAATGGCACTAGGAATTTAAATTGGTATTTAGCACTAATGTTCTTTCTAACATTCTTATATTCTAACTCTTTCTATTTTGTACCTAAGGAGACTTTATAACTTATCGATAATTGCTCTTATTTGTGGTGCTCTAGTTTTCCTTAAATATTGAGACTTTAATGTTCTCTTTTTTGTTTCCTTGTTGCTCTAACATTCGCATTCCCTTGACGCTTGGATTTCCTTGATTTTTTGTTGCTTAGTACTTCACATAATGCTATGGTGTTGATTCTCTCACATCAGTTATATGTTGCCTCGCTATCTGATATTTCACTTTTCAACATTTGGAAATTTCTCCTTGGTGTTATCATTCAAGTGTTATATTGTATATGCTTGGCTCTTTGAATATTACTTTCACCACTCAATTTTATTTTGATGTAATTTTAAACTTTATTTCACCTCGGTTGCATATGGCATTAGGTTGTCACTTAGATGATGCTTAGAATTCATTTTTAAGGATAGTACTTAACTCTTGGTCTCCATAACTATGTCACTCACCTCTTGGTAATTGCTTTGCTCTAATATTTACCCTTGGCTTATTCCTAACACGTTCTTGCTTGTTGTACCTTTTAAATTTCTATGTTTTTTTATTTATAGGTTAACATTTGTACTCCAACGTCCCTTGGTATTTGATAGTCCTATGGAATGCACTCAACCTTTACACTTCAACTTAGCCTTTGGACTTTTACATACTTTGATTTATGCTTGATTTCTCACGTAGCTCACCTAGTGCTTTCGATAAATACTTTGTGCTTTATCCTAAGTTCTTCCTTGATACTTGACTCTCATTACTAGTGTCTTTGTGCTCAATGCTCGACTTAGCTTCTTATTGCTCAGCTAATGGCTCTACATCCAACTAGTCATGGATGATGGTAATTACTCTTTCTTCTCTTAGGAAATACAATTACAACATAAAATTTGATATGGTCAATGATTTCTTACAATGATCCCTTATTTATATACCCCACATCTAGAGCTACTTTGGGGAGGGTGTAACCCTAAACCTATTCATATCTATAATGTAATCTCACACTATAATAAATCTTAGATATATAATATAACATTACATCTAAATATACCTATATCCCTAGGTACCATAACAATCCACACCCTTAAAAATATTTCATTCTCAAAATATGAGACTAAACTAAAAGATATGATCTTCTAAACTTTGGTAATAACTAGTACTAATCTTGACCATCCTTTATCCAAGTGAATTTCTAATTTGTGATGGTCTTCTATGATGCCATGTTACTACTATTTAGATATCCATACGTGTTGCTCATTTTATTCCTGTTTTCATTGTACCACTCTAACATCCATAATAACTAATATTTTTTTGCTATCATTGCTATACTATATGCCTTTCTAACTATATATAAGTCCCTAATAATATTTATACCCTATGAAATTCCTCTATGATTGTTGCTATTCAAGGTAGTGTGGTTGAAGATATGCAATAATCCTATGTAGGTGTTTTTCTTATTTTAACTCCTTATCCTTTGGTTCCACTATCTTAAATTATTCCTTATGATTTTCTCTCTTATACCCTTCCTTTGGTTCTTTCTTCTACTCCTTTAATGTTACTTCCTTGGAAGGAATAACTCCATATTATCTTTTGTATCTCATTTACAAAGACAATTTCAAGGCAATACTTGATATGATCCATGATTCTTTACAATGATAATATCCCTTCGTTATATATCCAACATCTAAATATACTTGGAAGAGTATATAACCCTAAACCTAGTTAAGTTCTAAACAATATAATACAATATCACAATATAATAAACTTTAGGTTACATGGGACCACACCAACTATTCATAATACTCATATGTAATATAATATTGTATCCAAATATACATATATCCCTAAGTACCATTACAATATATCTGCTTAAAAATATTTCATTTTAAATATGAGAAGAAACTAAAATATATAATCTTCTAAGCTTTGCATGCAACTAGTACTAATCTTGACCATCTTTTATCTAAGTGAAATACTAATTGGTAATGGTCTTCTATGATATCATGCTACAACTATAACACATTTATATCCATAAACATTGCTCATTTGATGCCTGTTATCACTGCACCACTCTAAAATCTATAATTGCTACCCTTTTTTTATCAACATTGCTATACTTGATGCCTTTTGACTACATGTAGATCCACAATAATACTAATGCCCTATTTTATTCCTCCATGATTTTTGATACTCATGGTAGTGTGGGTGAATATATGCAACAATCTTATGTAGGCATTTCCTTCCTTTAACTCTTAACCTTTAGTTCCACTATCTTAAATTTTTCTTGTGCTCTTATCTCTTTTATGTTTCCTTTGGTTATTCCTTCTAGTCCTTTAATAGTAATTCCTTGGGATTTACTTCAACTCTCTTTTAATATTTTTTATTGATTCTTCAATTTGTTCCCTTATAATAACTTCTTATTTTTACTTTATACTAAAAGACGTCCTATAATTTTGTTTTCCTGTACCTCAATTTTATAAACTTCTTTTGTATATATTACTACTATCTAGTGAATCCAACCAGGTATACCTAAAAATAATATTCATATTATTTATAGTTTAGATTTCACATTCAATTAAATTTGTATGTTTCATGCTTCGGAGAAAGTGAAACTGAAACCCAAAATGCATAAGATAAATAAATATAAAGTTACTAACTTATATCCTTCTTCCACAAAAATCACCCAGGGCTCACACCTGGCCTACTACATTTGACATACTCAAGGAGCAAACCTGAAACAACAAAAAATAAGAACACACAAACACAAAGACACAAAAATATTAAAAAAAAACATACTCCTTGAGTGTGTCAAAAAGATAAAGCACGACCAAACACACATACAATAAGATAAAAAAATACAACACGAACAAAAAACACAATAACAACATAACAAACCACAAACATAACACAAAACAATAGAATGCTACAAAAACACAACAAAAAAAAATATGAAAAACAAAAACAACCAAAACCTAAAAGATAATAAAAAATAAATTAAAAAACACAACCAACAACAAACAACAGAGTGAAATAAAAACATAAAAAACACATACACGACAAAACACAAAAATACCAATTAAGACAAACATACATAAACACAAGCACAAGAACATCACAAAAACAATAACAACAACACAAAACACAAAACAACAAAAACACAAGAACAACAAAAAATAATACAAAAAAATCACAGACATATATAGAAAATAAAAAGAAATGAATAGAATACAACAATGACATTTCTAGAAAAAAAGACTATTAAGACAAGAATCAACTGAGGAAACAAAAGAAATATTAGTTTGAGCTAGAGAATTAAAATACCTTGACCGAACTAAATATAAACAACAATAAAGTAAGAAGAAACTAGATACCTTCAGAAATGGAGCCATCCAAAGAAATGATAGAAAGAATAGCTTCCCTTATTTGTTAAGCTCACCATCTAGGAGGGTGGTCATAGCAAGTAAGATCACCTTTGTCCAAAGCCCAATTAGCTCAAGCATTAGCACTCTTGTGCTGATCTCTGACCACTTGATTGTAATTAAATTTTAATAATCCCATTTGGATTAACTGAATCTTCTCAACAATTTTTTCAATCAACCTTATGATTCTTGGAACGAGTCTTGAAAATATTAATAATGAGTTGAGAGTCATACTCAACTAGTAAATTTTCCCATCCAACCTTAGTAGCCTCTTGAAGGCCTCTAAGAATACCATACCCCTCAGCAAGGTTATTGGATAGAATACCCAAATTCTCAGCAAAAGTAAAAACCAAGGAGCCATCTAAAAGTCTACCAAATCCTCCTGCACTAGATTTTCCAGGGTTCCTTCTAGAGGCTCAATCAGTATTGACTTTTCCAAAATCCTTAGGAGGAGGTTGCCAATTCCTTATTCTATCCATATTGCAATTACTCGCATTCCCTTTAAGTTGGTTTCTCTCTGAATATTTAATATTCAATCTTTGCATCACTTTATCCCATATTTGGTGGGACTTTTAAGGGTGATTAAGGAGCTGATGGAATGATTCAACTAAGTTGACAATGGTCTTTTTCCATATATAGTGAATATCCTTCCTTTCTTGATTAAAAATCTGGTTTTCTTTCATTCCATATATTCCAAAGAATAATGGTAGAACCCATCCAAACTAACTGCCTAATAAAATGAGCAACTCCCTCTTGATTAGGCCAATTCCTCCAAAGTTGTTCAAAAGTAAAAAAACTAGTGTTGGAAATTATAGCATGTTTTGTTGTCATTGATGTCAAGAAGTTGGATATCCTAAGTTAATGGATTTAATTTCAAAAGGTTTGATGTCCTATAATTAATATGCTATGAAAGCAATGCAAGTTTCTCTCCAAAGCACTTAGGACCATGGGTTCTAAGTTAATGAATAAGAGGTTTGAATGAGACTTAAAAGCTCAAGTTTAAGGCTATGTGCAAGAAGGCATGTGAAAAGGGATAATATTATAATATTCTAGCCATCAGGGCCTTTCAAAAATGAGATTGGATAATTCATTGTCCAAAGAGTTATCAAAGAGCTAATTATTTAATTAGTTAATATTTAACTATAAGGTTAAATAAAATAATTAATTAAATATTCAACCCTAATGTTAAATATTAATAAAAATATTTATTGAAATTTCGAAGCACCAAAATCAAATTTCAAAGAGCGTCGACGTCGAATGTATAGGAGGCCATATATATTAATAGACTAAGGTTTAGCCTAAGTAAATTATTACCTTTTTTATGCGATGCGACAAAAGGAAAATAGATAGTACATCGTGCATTTCTTGGGGTAGTCATTCGTCAAAGGTAGGAAGGGGTGTGTCCCCACTTAATATAAGGTGGCAGCTGAGCTGGAAAGCTAGGCTTGTGCAACACGTAGTGAGAAGGAGATGTTGTGTTCGATTCATGTGGAGGCATTTTGATTGCATAATTGAATTTACTTTTAGGTTGGCAGTAGAGGTTAAGGAAGAGAATGTGTGCCATTGTTCATTTGGGTTGGCTAGTCCACACTGTGACCTAGCCATGGCTAGGGTGTGGGGCTAGTAGGCAATGCAGTTTGACTCCCGATGATAGGCGGTAGGCGGCAGCAAAGGGAGAATTAATTTTATTAAAATTTAATTTATGCCCTAAGGTCTAAGGTGGCCAAGGTATCTGCTGGGGAGATATAAGGAGTTTTAAATTATTTTAATTTTTGCAATAAAAAGGAGTTATAAAGTGATTTCTTTCTTGAGAAAAATTAAGGTGGCTTGTTTTGTTAATGCATTGGGATAAAAATTGAAGTGGTGTTTTATTTATCTTTTGGAAATGCATTAATGGCAAGTAGGATATATAAGGTGTAAATGAAATATTTTTCCTATGTAATTTGTAATTCTTGTTGATGAAATTTTGGTTGCAAAGTTAGGAGTAATAAGGTATAAAAGTTGTTTGACAATTTCTGTATGGTAAAATATTTGTTGAGGTGAAATATTCATGTGGAGGTTTTGAGATAGACGGTTGCTATCTAACCTTGAAGTGGCACAAAGGATTCGGTTGTAAGTGAGATAGATTTTGAAGACATATCTCCATAAAAGCAAAGAGGTATGGGCACATCATTCTTTGTTTGAATTATTTCTTGGAATGAATGTTGTGAAACATAATATGGAGTGAAAAGGATTATTTGATAAGCATTGTTGGAAATATTTGAGTGAGGATTATATGCTTCATTGTTGAATGTTTTAAGAACATTTGAGATAGATATGAAGAATTATTTGAGTTAGGATTTGAGACCTAAATTGTGCTTTTTTTTGGGAGAATTATGAAAACACTTGTTTAGGGTTTGTGAGCAAGCTGTGTTTCATTGGTTGAATGAAACTTCTTGTGCATTGGTTTTGAGTGATATTAAAAGTGAATGTACAAACATTAGAAATAAGATTTGTGAAAGCAAGAGTGTAGATCATAAAAATAGGTGTCATGTACTAGATTGAATCTATATTTAAAAGAGCAATAAAAGTAAGACATGTGAAAAAAAATAGACTTAATGATTGAGTAGAACATATTGAGCTATTTGCAAGTGCATATTATTCTCTATATGTTACAGAGATTAAACAAATTTTGGATAGAATATGTCTAAACTGCTTCAAGTTAAAGTAATTACTTTGAAGATTAGACAAAGCATTTTATAATATTATGTGCAAGATTTGATATTGATTGAGCATATCTTGTAAATTATTTTGAGTACGTGTTAGAGCAGGTTTGAGCATGTGCTAAAGTAGATTTGATCAAGTCTTTTGAGAAGGCTTGAGGGTAGAATTGAGCAAGTATTTGTAAAGAATTGAAGGTATATTTGAGCAAGTCTTTTGAGAAGGCTTGAGAGCAGAATTGAGCAAGTATTTGAGAAGACTTGAGGATAGATTTAAGCAAGTATTTTGAGAAGGCTTTAGGCTATAATTGAGTAAGTCCTTGAGAGGGCTTGAACGCAGATTTGAGTAAGTATTATGAAGACTTGAAATAACATTAAAAGTAGGTTTGATTTGTTTAAGCTTTGTATTATGGATTGGGGCATATCTAAGAAAATTTGATTGATGATTTAGCCAAGCTTTGTGTTAAGGCTTAGGGATAGATTTGAGATATATTATGGTGTAGATTTATGAGCATATTTAGAGTAGATTTAGAGCATATTTGTACTAGACTTAGGACAAATTTTGGTGCAAATTTAAGACTAAGTTGAAAGTAATATTTTTAGGTGACAAAGTAAAGAGGATAATAGTCTCTAGTGGATAGAGATTCATTAGCTAGTGCAATAGGGATAGAGGTCTCCTATGAAGAGAGATCCACAAGCTAGAGTAGTGGGGGCAGAAGTCTTCTAGAAGATCATCAACTAGAGCAGAGGATAAAGAGTTCTCTTATGGATAGAGATCCATAAACCAGAGCAAGGAGAAAGAGTTCTCCTATGGATAGATATCCATGAACCAGAGGAGTTCTCCTATGGAGTGTGATCTTTGAACTACCTGGAAAGATAGAGTTCCTATATGGAGAGAGATTCATGAACCAGTTGAGGATATAGAGTTCTCCTAGATCAAGTACCATAAACCAAATAAAAGGAGAAAGAGTTCTCCTCTAGAGAGAGATCCACAAATCAGAGCTTAGAGGATTAGTGTCTCCTTTGGAAAAATGTCCATAAACATTGTAATAGGGAATTGATTCCCAAGAAAATTTTTTGAAAAAATTTAGTAGAAATATTCTCTATGGAGTAGCCCACATTGGGTGAACCATGATAAATTGGTGTCTCCATTTCTGATTAATGATTTTATCCAGTTCTTGAAGAATAGTCTTTGGTATATTCAACATGATAGAAATATAAATAGGAATAGCCTAAAGGATTTTACCAAGGTGATCCTACCTCCAGAAGAAATCCACCTATTGGTCTACTTTCTAATTTTCTTCTTGACTTTGTCCAACAATCAATTCTAATATTTTTTATATCTTTGAATATTGATGGAAATACCTAAGTAAGTGATTGGAAGGGAGGTCTTCTTATATATTAATATTAAGATCATGGAATCCTATCTAGTAGAGAAGTGAAAGAAAATGACTTTAGATTTGTCTTTATTTATCAATTTCCTAGTAGCCTTAGAAAAATAGCTAATGATTTACGTAATTGTAGAAGCTTTCGTAACTGTAGCTTTACCTAAAAGAGTAGAGTCATCAAAAAATTAATATGAGATAGAGGTCTAGCTCCATGAGTAATGGTAACTCCCTCAAGGGTTTTATCTTCTCTATTTTTTGTTATAGCCCTATGAAAGCACGAGATTCCGAAAGTTGAAAAGAAACACTAAAGCTATGCAATGCAAAACGAAATGTAACGCTTTAATCCTAGAAATTTGAAATGCATGAAATAGGGAAAAGAGACGAATTGAGACGAAATGAAAGAAGTATAGAAAGCACAACCCTTTTTATTTATACTCTCTCAATATCGGTTACAAAGACGTCTCCCGCCTTTTCAGGGGCTAGGAGCGTTAACATGTTTTGGTTACAATAGTGACTAGTGATCCTCCTTCCGCGTGCCCACATGCAAAATGGGCGGGCCAAAGTGTTGCCACCACTGGTGTGAATGAATCTTTGATCCTTGCTGCTCCTCCTGCATTCAAAGAAACAACAAAATCGTTAGTAGCACCTACAAATAAGACAAAGCGTTTGTTCTCTAAAAACAATGAAGGATGCATGCATGAAACTGAATAAAAGGATAAATGAACTGAATCAAAATAGTCTGCAAATTTCACAAAAACAAGGGAACATCACCAAAAGGTCACTGCAAATGAAATAGTCAAGAAATTCTTCACCGATTTGAATTCACTCCTAGGCGGGATGGATTCGACTGTAATTCGTTCCGGGGTAGGACGAATTCACCTGCGACAAAGCGTCGAAGTGATACTGCCCCAAATGTCGCATCTCTAGGGAGCTCCAAAAGACCTACAAACTTGGGGTTAGCTAATTGGAGGCATTTTGGGAAGACCCGTAATGGTCATATTTCCCCAATTTGGCCTCCATCAATGGGAATTTGACGTTGCTGCCTACAAGTTAGTGAGGACAACAAAAGCGATAAAACATGATAAGATTTGATCAAAGCATTATGAAATCGGAATTACAAGCTATTTAAGCAGCATAATATGGAATGCAAAATAAAAAAATGACAAAAAGAACAATCTGCCATGAATTCCCAATCATTCTTAAAAAATAATATTAGGCTCATAGCAGTGTGGGGCGCCCGAGCGGGCCGCCCACCGTTGGAACCTGATTTCGGCACCAATCCACTTGGGATGGGCCCAAAATCTCTTGTAATGTGTTGTCGGTGAATTGGTAGATCAATGTGGTCAAGTGTCGGGTTTTGGATCCGGATTCACACTTCCAATAACCACCCAATGACCTCCCTTGCGAAAGAGATCAAGGATGTGGAAGAGGTGAATCAAAGGTAAAGCATGGTATCAATTTGGCAACACTTCGTTGCTTAAAAATGCTTCCAACCTGTCCTCTTTTGGGTGAGAAAGCTCACCATTTTATAGACCCAAGGGGTCTCTTTGGATGGGCATGCATGGGCGCCATGTGGCAGTCATGCCTTCCCATGAGGGAGGAGATTCCTCCCTGACTTGGGCTTCCATGACTACCCTTGTGATAGTCCTCTAACGTTCAATCTGCTCACCTACACACGCATGCAAGGCAGGAGGCATTAATGGACTGTCCTTAGCTGCCACTTGTCAAGATTTTTCTTTTTGCCCATTGAACCTGGAATTCGCCCTACCCAGGAACGAATTCAGAATTCATCCCTGGGTGGGGCGAATCCCATTTTGAATTCGTCCCAGGGTGGGACGGATTCGGAGCAAAGTGCCTGAATGTGCCAAATTGATTTCTGACCTTCCAAAATTGCTGTAAAAGTGGTTAGGACCACTGTTTAACCTCTGAGGGCTGCCCTTGGGGCTGTGTGTGTCAAAGCGATCAGTGTTTGCAGTCACATAATCGGATTGGTGCTGTTTTGGTGTCTACAGATGCCCCTTTTTGGAAAGCACTGTGCATGGTGCAGTGCTGAGCAAAAATAGATAACCAAAGCACTAATGATTAGGATTTCTTGGTAACCTAACCAACTTTTGATGCCCCAAGCATGGAAAGGGCATGCATTCTTGAATCCTTGCTTTCGACGAGCGAAGGCACTCAATTCAAGTGTTAACCTTTTTCGGTGAGGTGTTACTTGACCTTGGACATTGATCAGTCATGAATAGGCAAAGGGCGCAACCTTTTGTCTGTGAGAACCTTGAGTTCATGATTCATGAAATGCCAAGTGATTTGATCAGATTGTGATTATTGCTTGTTTACTGCCCCAAGCAGGAGCGTAATTGTCTTTGTCAATGATTCTTTGAATGCATGCCATTTTCCTTAATTGGGTGTGTGTTTGCTGATTGGTGACTAAGTGTGACTACCCCCTCAAGCGACGAATCGATGAGGGAATGACCTTCATGAGAAAAGCGACGAGTCGCTTGACCCAAGATGACTTGTGCAAGGGTGCCTTTAGATGGTTTAGCGTTAAGTATGTGCAGTTTTCTGACATTTAGACCTATTTTTGGTGGGTGGTAACCCTTTTTGCGACGCTTTTTGGAGCTAAAATTGGCAAAAATCCATCCTCCCGTGGAGCGGTCCGGCTATGGTAGCCTTCTTAGGGAGTAGGATAGTGACAATTTGTGACCCCAACGTCTATTTTGCATGCCCGGGATGTCAAGTGCAACAGCACTCTCATCGGGCAAGTTTATTAGCTTTTTTAGTGCATTTTTGTTCAATTTTTGCTATTTTTTGAAATTTTTGCCCTGAATTCGTCCCAGGGTGGGACGAATACCAGCTTAGAATTCGTCCCAGGGTGGGACGAGCGCTAACCAGAGTGCTCATCCCAGGGGGAACGAATATAAGCTCAAAAGGCCTATTTAAAGGCCAAAACTAGGGTTTGGGCTCATTTGCATCTGAATTTTCTTGCGATTTGGAGCTCTGGGAGGAGGAGGTTAATTCTGCGAAGCGAAGCGCTACCGAATTTCTCCTGACATCATGAGTGCACAAACCGGATCGAGCGGCGGAGCCGAAGCGAGACCAGTAAGTGCTCCCTAGTGTTATTACTTTTGTTTAAAACTGCAAGTGTTTTGTTTAATTTTCTTTGTGATGATGTTTTTCAAAATTTTAAAACTGAAACCCTGAAACTGAGCTGAACACAACCAAGACTTAGTGTACAACTAAATGACAAACGTAGTGAAAACCTAGGTAAAGAATTGTTATTTTGCTTATAACTAAAACCCTAGGATAAACGGAACGTAAAACCCTAGTTCTTAGGTTGAGCTGGTCAGTTTTAAAACGTAGGTTAAAACCCTAGGTTTAAAACTGTTATTTTAATTTTATGTTGTTCGTGCAGACTTTTTAAACTTAAAATACAGAGATCCTAAGACTGACAAATAGGACTGACAAATTATTGTGTTTTTGTTAATTAATCAGTTTAGAGTTTAAAAACCCTAGGGCTGACAAATTAATTTTTTTTTTTTAGAAACCTAGGATAAATTAATTTTTTTTGTTTTGTTTTTTGAATTTATCTTAGGATTAGAAACCCTAGGACTGACAAATTAATTTTTGTTTTTGAATTTTTGTTTTGTTTTTAAATTTATCAGTTAGGATTAGAAACCCTAGGACTGACAAATTAATTTTTGTTTTTGAATTTTTGTTTTGTTTTTAAATTTATCAGTTAGGATTAGAAACCCTAGGACTGAAAAATTAATTTTTGTTTTTGTTTTTTTTTTAAATTTATCATAGGATTAGAAACCCTAGGACTGACAAATTAATTTTGTTTGAATTTTTATGTTTGTTTTTGGTTGTACATTGGTAGGCAATGTTGTATATTCATGTTATTGTTGTACAATTTTTTTTCATGATTTTAATGTTTTTGAATTGTTTTCTTTTGCAGGTTGTTAAGAGCCGGTACCGTGTACCCACTGCTTTTGCTGAAGCATGAGGGGCGCTAACTATGGATGACTGGGAGTGGCTTGATGCCCTTGGGCTCAAGCAGGTGGCTCGACTGGAGCCTGTGGTCATGGATCGGGCTTATTTGATGGCCCTGATCAATCTGTGGGATCCCCGGACCAACACCTTCCATCTCCCAATAGGGGAGATGACCGTGACCTTGGAGGATATCTATCGACTTCTACGGATTTCGATAGATGGACTGCCGATCAGGACGTCACCGCGTGATCAACGGACAACTATACTGATGCGATGCTTCGGGCATGGGGAGGAGCTGGGTGTGGAGGATCCAGTGGAGAGGGCAGAGGGCGACTGCCAGATTGGCAAGATTTTGGTCCGATGGTGGCTGGAGAGGGGGGTGTTGGGAGTGAGGCACGCATTCCTTATGGGCCTCATTTCCAACATGCTGTTACCTGACTCGTCAGGTGCGAGGTTCCCATGGAACCTGCTGGATTTGGTTTGGCGGTTGGTAGAGTGCTTGACAGAGGCACCGCTAATCATGAGATGGGGACAGACGCTGTTGGCATAGCTCTATGGTGAGCTGTACGAGGTCCACTATCGAAAGCAAAAGGGGATTAGCTGTAGCTATCTATTGCAGAGTTGGGCTTGGCAGCACATAGCGGTGGAGAGGCCAGTCGGGTTACCGTGGATGACTCGAGCGGAGATGGAGGATAGGGAGATAGGCTATGCAGTTCTATGGCGGCGGTCTGGGGAGTAGGGACAGAGTCGATGGTGGGCAGGTGTCGTAGGGCACTATGTCGATGCCTTCTCTCGGCTTACTCTAGGGGAGGTGCTCTAGCGCCCCTATCGGGACTGTCCAGCCTGGTCGAAGGCTGGAGAGTGGCTTCGATGGGTACGTAGAGAGCGATGGCTGATTGGGCGACACGGGACCGAGCATGAGTTCTTCTCCTACAGCCGGGTGACATGATAGTTTGGGGTGCGCCAAGGGTTTCCTGGTGAGCCCGTGGTCTATCGACATCGGGGGATGAGAGAACTCTGGACCGATCGGTCATCGCGCCACTGGGCGAGGATTCAGATACGGTGATCGATGTCCCAGATGTGGATGACGTCGGGACTACTGTAGAGTACGACCAGTGGTGGGTACTATGATGATGGCGGGGAGAGGGGCCACTAGGAGGCACGGAGGCGGTAGGGGCGGGGAGGGTGTCGAGGCACCAGGGGATGATTGGGGAGCTCCTTGGGAGGATGCAGACATGGTGGAGGTGGAGGATGAGGATGCGGATTTGGGGGTTCTGGATCAGCCGGAGATGCAGGACATCCCGGAGTAGTGGGAGCCAGAGCAGGCTGTTGTCCTGATTCGCCTATGCCTCAGGCAGGTTCGGAGGAGGTGGAGGCGAGGCTCAATGCTGAGATAGCATGATTGGAGGACCTGCTATGGGTGCGAGATGGGGAGCTAGGAGAGGCTTTGCAGGAGAGAGATCTCTTGCGGACTCAGTTGGTAGAGCGGGAGAGCGCATGGGCGGTGTCTCACCGGTAGGAGGGGGATACTGATGCTGCACGGGAGAGGGATCTCCTACGGATGTAGCTAGAGAGAGGGATAGGGTTTTGGCAGCGTGACGATGCAGTAGCTTACTACCATCGGTGGGAGGCAGAGTGGGATCGACGGGAATCAGATTGGTGATGGCATCGGCTGGAGATGGAGGGAGAGATTATCCACCTTGGTGGGTGAATACCTGAGCCTCCTGGAGGTGGATCGTCACATCGGACGAGGGGCAGTGATATTGAGCAGTCAGCATCATCTCATCGTAGGCGACTAGATGAGGGAGGGGGTAGCAGGCGTGATGCGGGGGCTAGTAGCAGCCCTGAGGGGTCCCATAGGACCCACACCATAGGGGGTAGTTCCCGTCGCACCGATCCTACGTGATCATGGTGGCCGACGCCCTAGGCTTGGGGGTTTTGAGCTTTTGGATTGTGCGAGGTCAGATGACCGGTTATTGTAGCCTGCGGGCATTTTTGTTATGATATATATATAGATGACTCTTTTTTGTTTATGCGAGTGATGATTTGATTTTATGCATGATGAGTGATGAGTATGGATGTATGCATGTTAATTTATTTTGATGGATGCATATGTTATGATGAATGCAAATGTTTTTGATGTATATGTGATATGCAAAATGTAATGGATGAAATGAATTTGTGTTGTTTGGTTAGGGCACCATAGACTGTTTAGGACTTTGTGATTTTGTTTTTAGGCGATTGTTGTGGTAAATGACTTTGCATGTATACATGTGGTTTTTTTGTATTTTTTGATGGTAATGTGAGGATGAAAAGTAGCGCAGTTGGTTTAGAAATGTAGCTAAGGTTTTCTGAGACTCAGACGGTTTTAACTCACTAGCCATGACTGTACTTTATCTTACAAGACTTTTGAACAAGGTATGAATCGGACTTGTCTTTGACCAAGCTATTTCACATCCCTGTGTGTGCAATTGAGTTCATTTATGTGGTATTTGTCAAGATACCGCCAGTTGCCAGATAGGCTGTCAACCAAACCTGTACTGAGGATCACCTAATTAGCTCCACTAACTCCTTTGTTGTATTTAGTCAGATTAATCTACGGTGCTATCTAGGATACCATAAGCTAGCTCATCCACATGCAAACATTGATCTGTACACGAGTTAATGTGACAGATATATCATCATGCGGGAGGTTTACCGCCAATGACCGATAGGCTATCCACCAAACCGAGTATCGAGGTTTGCCTCATGACCTGTCGGAATGTTGAGAGTTCCAGGGATTCAAGTTCGACTCCCTTCTTTTCTTCAATTGTATTGGGATACTTGCTCGTTTGTAGTGATAAAAATCACTGTTTATTTTTATATATTTTTCTTTTGAGCAAGGGATTTGGATTTCGAGTGATAAGAATCACTATTGTATGTGCCTTTTGATGTATGCACTCCGGTGGTGATGTCAAATTTTTGGAGTTTTGACTTTTTGCAAAATTTTGATGTTTGCAACTTTTTGAGAACTTGGGATTCTTGGGGAATTGGGTAGGGAAGATGCTTGTCCTTTTGCCAACTCTCAGCATTCTTGGGGTCATTCGCATAGGGGGATGAGCAAGATAACCATTTCGCTTATGGTGACCTGGATTACTGTGCAGGTTTCATCTTTCGTTCACACAACTTGGGAATTTTTATGTGTTTTAATTTGTGTTGGGATGCTACGTAACAAGGTGTGATCCAAGTAGAACTCTACCTTCATAAAATCTGTCTGACTTGGTACAATATGTGGCTAGAAAGCAAAATGATGACTGAAAGATGAAAACTCTTGATACATTAGAAGACCACTTCTAGTGTGGTAAAAAGTAGTGAATGGCATTTTTTTTTGTTATAAAATGGAAAAATGTGGAACAAGATGGACTAGCAGAGTAATTACAGTCTATGGTGCCTTTGACTTGTACGACCACAAATATGCAATGTATGGGTGTGATGCTTAATGCAGCTACATATTTTTGTATTTTTGATGGATTGATTTTTGTGAATATGAAGATGAGATGCGAGAAGAGCTTTTTATTGATGAATTTGAGCATGCCTGGAAATGAGATGCAAATTTTTGTTGTTTTTGATGATTTTTGAATTTTCTTATTTTTGACCAAGCGATTGTGGGAATCCTTGGAGCATTTTGGGATTGACCAAGTGATTGTAGGAATCCTTGGAGCATTTTGGGATTGACCAAGCGATTATAGGAATCCTTGGAGCATTTTGGGATTGACCAAGCGATTATAGGAATCCTTGGAGCATTTTGGGATTGACCAAGTGATTATAGGAATCCTTGGAGCATTTTGGGATTGACCAAGTGATTATAGGAATCCTTGGAGCATTTTGGGATTGACCAAGTGATTATAGGAATCCTTGGAGCATTTTGGGATATGGCTCTCTTAGATATGGAATGGTCACAAATGACTGATGTTCAAGGGTTCTGTTTCCTTGATTCCATCAAGAGAGGCTAGCCGGTATGTCTCGGGTCCTATTTTGCTATCAATTACATATGGACCTAACCAATTTGCCATGAACTTGTCCCTTAGGTGGGACGACAAACTAGAGTTCTGTTGGTTTTCCTTCAAGACCAAATCACCAACCCGAAAGTCCCTCAGGTGAACTTTCATGTTGTAAGCTTTCTTAAGTCGCTCTTGATAGATACGTAAATGCTCGAGAGCATTAACGCGTCGTTCATCAAGCAACGTAAGCTGGTCTAACCGGGCTTGCTACGTAGCATCATCATCGATGAACTCTTGCATTGATATGCATAGGGAAGGAATTTCCAACTCGAGAGGCATGACTGCCTCGGAGCCATACACGAGCGAAAATGGAGTTGCCCCGGTGGGCATCCGAATGCTAGTGCGATAAGCCCATAGGGCAAGTGGGATTTGGATGTGCCAATCCTTATGACTGTCTGTGACCGTATTTTTAAGGATGGCAACTAGCATTTTGTTTGACGCCCTTACTTGCCCATTTGCCTGCGGATAATAGGGTGTCAAAAAATTATGCTAAATTTTGTACTTTGTGGTCAAAGCATGCACGTCTTTGTTCTTGAATGGCGTCCCATTATCCGAGACTATTTTGGATGGAATACCAAAATGACATATGATGTTATGCAAAATGAACTCCACTATGCGGGGTCCTGTCGTAGAGGTAAGCGAAACTGCTTCCACCCATTTGGTGAAATACTCTGTGGCCATTATGATAAACGTGTGATGGCTTGACGATGTAGGGGAGATCTTTCCAATTAGATCGAAGCCCCACTATGAAAATGGCCAAGTAGACTGGACTGTCTGCAAGGCTTGGGAAGGTACGTGCATCAAATTGGCATGATGTTGACACTTCACGCACTTCTTGACATATGCGCAACAATCTCGCTCTAAAGATGGCCAATAATAGCCCATGCAAAGAATGCGCTTTGCGATGGCCATACCACTGAAGTGGCCACCACATGTACCATCGTGCGCTTGGGCGATCGCCCAAGTGGACTCTTGCTGGTCCAAGCAATGAAGGAGGATTCCTTCATAGCTATGATGGTACAAAATGTCTCCTATCAAGACATACTTAGCCGCTTTCTGCTTGAATGCTCATTTTGCGGCATGCGTCAATCCAAGCGGGAGATTACCTAACTTGAGGTAGTCTCTAATGGGTAAATACCAATCCGTTGATCGAAAGCCTCGACGGTATGAACAACCAATCCCTCTTGAAGTTCATCCCTAGCAAACGTTGAGCGGGAGAGAACTTGTAAGAATAGCATTGTGTTGCTATTAATGGGAGTAGGGGAGAACAAGGACCCCCAGTTGGCATGTTTCAGATGATCGTGGATTCGAGAGAACTTATCCGAGGATGGTTCAATCTGGATCATGTGGATTCTTGGCATCAAGTCAGAGCTTGCACGCTCCATCATGGATTGCGATAGGGTTTTGACTTGAATGGTTGTCATATCACCAGAAAGGTCTTGCGGGATTAGTGACCCCAAGGAGGCCATTGTGTCCGCAAAATGATTCGATGATCGAGGGAGTGCCTCGATGTCGTACCACTCAAGTTTTGCTAGGAATTTGTCCACAAGGGCTTTATAAGCCTACAGAACTGGGCATTTGCATTGGAATACCCCTTTGACTTGATTGACAATTAACAATGAATCACCAAAGATGTTCAGTCATTTGATGTTCATGGTGATTGTTGTCTGAAGACCTATGAGCAAGGCTTCATACTCTGCATTATTGTTGGTGCATGGGAAATTTAATTTAAATGATAGGGGCATTGGAGCGCCCTGCGGTGTGAAGAATACTATTCCCATGCCACCACCTTGCTCACATTTAGAACCATCAAAAAATAGGGTTATGTCAGCCTGTGACTCAGGCTCATCAGAATCTGGCGATTCTGAGACATGGAAGACCCCATCATCGGGTAGTTCTATGACTAGAGGCTGATCGTCTTCGAGAGGAGCCTCTGCTAGTTGATCGGCTATGACCTGTCCTTTGATGGATTTCTGTCCAATAAACTCTATGTCAAATTTTGTCAACAACATGATCCATTTCGCCGTGCGACTACTATGATAAGTATGACTCATCATGTATCGCAATGGATTCTCCTTAGACACAACATACGTAGTGTTGCTCAGCATGTAGTGGCATAGCTTTTTGGTAGCAAACACCACTGCCAAGCAGAGTTTCTCGACGTATGCATAGTTAAGTTCATAACTGACCATGGTGCGGCTAAGATAGTAAGTAGCCTATTCTTTGTGAAGTTCATTCTTCTGGGCTAGCATGGCGCCCAGTGCCACCTCAGTAGCTGAGATGTATAAGTAGAATGACACTCCTGGTCTAGGTGGTGCCAATACTGGCGGCGAAGCCAAGTATCATTTGATGTCATCAAAGGCTGACTGGCACTCGTCATCCCAGTGAAATGCTACCCCCTTGTGCAATAATTTGTTCATGGGTCGGCACTTGTCAGATAGCTATGCTATGAAGCGCTTAATTGATGTGACCTTTCCCTGTAGACTTCTGAGCTGCTTAATGGTAGTTGGGGGAACCATTTCAAGGATTGCCTTGACTTTGTTTGGGTCCACCTCGATGCCTCACTTTGAGACTATGAAACCCAAGAGTTTTCTAGATGTGATACCAAATACGCACTTCTTGGGATTCAGTCTGACTTTATGCTCCATGAGGCGATCGAGGATCTTGCTTAAGTCATCGAGATGATCTGGGCACAAAAGAGACTTGGCCAACAAATCATCCATGTAATCTTCCAAAGTTTTATGCATGTAATCATGGAAGATGTACGTCATGGCACGTTGGTAGGTGGCGCCAACATTTTTAAGGCCAAAGGGCATGACCTTATAACAAAATGTCCCCCAAGGCATTGTGAACGCCATTTTTAGTTGGTCCTCAGGATTGATACGAATCTGATTGTATCCCGAGAAACCATCCATGAGGGATAGCATTTCGTGACCTGCTGTAGCGTCTACCAACGCGTCGATGCTTGGCAAGGGGAAATCATCCTTAGGACTCGCTTTGTTTAGATCTCAAAAATTAGTGCATATGTGAATCCTCCCATCGAGATTTTTGATGGGCACCATGTTGGACAGCCATGGCGGATAATCCATGCAGATGACAAACTATGCATCCAATAACTTTTGCAATTCATCTTTGACCATCAAGGCCACTTTTGGGTGCATCTTACGTAGTTTTTGCTTAACTGGCTTGATTTTCGGATCAAGCGTTAGATTATGCATGACTAGCTATGGATCTAGCCCCGACATGTCTCTGTATGACCATGCAAAAACCTCCTTCTTCTCTTTGAGAAGGGCAATGTAGTCGGCTTGCTCTTCAGGGGATAAGCTTACCCCTAACTTGATAATCTATGGATTCATTGGATCCAAGCCGATGTCTACGTCAATCATCTCCTCGATCGACATGTGGGATCCATCCTCCAACTGATGTGGAGTTGGGATCAAATGGATATCATTAGCTGAGTTTAAATCTGCGTTGGGAACCTCGGGTTCCTCTTCAGCATGAAAGATATCCTGAGTTGTCCCTGGGGTAAAATGAGGCATTTTATCGAAAGGCCAATACTATGATGGGGATGGAGGTGAATTGACATGATCCCAGTCAATGGCATCTATGTCTAGATGCAAGGACCATGCTGGATCAGCCAGATTGCGGATGGGTGCGGTCAAGTCAATGGAGATCATGTGGATGAAATGATTTTGGTCTCCATTACCATGGGTGTGATGACTCAAACATTCTGGATGTTCTCTGTGTTCTGGATCTGGTTCTATAGGTACTGGCATGAATGGATCGGCCCTATGTGCTAATAGGAGGATAGGGTCTACCCTCGACACTGATATCACCCTAGGGTCTCGAAGTGGAAGGTGCTCTTCGTGTACCCAGAGCAGCGGATCCAACACTTGATCCCACCCTGCTGGGTCTACGTACCACTCATGCCCTGGCACTATGCCCATCTATGCAAATATGTCATTAATCTCCAAGGGGTATCATTGTTGCATTTGTCGCATGTGGTTGAGATAGGCCATCTCAGTTTCATCTTTCGAATCATTGTCGGAGATCCAAAAACCTTCATTGGCTCCGACAATTGCTTGCGACATATGAGTCTCATCTTGTTCAAGCAAATTAATCTGGTCCCATTGCGGTTGTTCCACGCTCCATGGGGGGACCTGATTCTCTTGACGCGACACTGGCTCGATTGGAGCCTCTAGAGGGAACAGATTCAAAAATATCTCTTGATAGTTATTCATGGGAATCTCTTGTGAGTGATCACTATCGGATTCGAAGGGATCATATGACACTGGTTCATATTCTGATTCATCCTCCGAAGATCCTTCTGGACACTGCTTATACCTTCCTTGAAAGTGAGTTCTCAAACTTTCACCTCTCTCTAGCAAAGGAGAAGGGTTATTGATGTTAACAAGGGTGGTTGTTGACCATGGGAGGTAATCTCCCAATGTATATGTTGTGTTTGGGTTGGCATAAGGATCTGATGCCAATCCACCCTTGTTGCCTATTCCTAGGCCTTGCATGTTTTCCACCAAGATGTCCAAGGGCAGGGGGTGGTTGAACCCTACTCCCGACTTGTCATAAGGCATTTGGTATCTTGGCTGGCAAAGGACACGCACTCCTTGCTCATACCTGCCTAGCCCGTATCCATGCCAATTGCATTGGCCAAGATATCTCAGAGCGAAGTCCGGGTTAGACAGATAGTTGACATCTTCTACAAAAGGCTCTTCATCCTCATCCTTTTGCATGCATGGCTCAACACCATGGTCAAGGCCCCCATACACAAAATTGGTCTAGTTCGATGGGTAGCCTAAAGGAACAATTGTCCCGATGGGGAGGCGAGGTCTCCCCATGTCTTGCACTGACTCTAGCATGGTCGTTGCTATGACATTCCACACTAGATACTCCCCCAGGCCCGTACTGGCCATTTCAATAGTAATTGTTGGCGATTGAGAGGGAGGGAACGAAAGCTCTTCCTGAGTCCATTCCATGTTGGGTGGACTAGGAGCCTCAACTTCCATTGTGCTAGGTATCTCTTCGGTTGAGATGGTTGATATTGTTGGCAGTGCCTCTTCCAGGGGTTGAGCCTCTTCTAAGATTTGCTTCCCTTTGTCCTTCTATTTAGCCATGATAGGTGGCATTGGTAGTGAAGGAGCTGATGATGAAGATGCACCTGGCTAGGGTTTTGATGGATTAGTCACCAGTGGTGCTTGCGGCATCGGACCCTGTCTAGATGGATTTAACTAAAAATCCAAGTGCGTCGATGGGAGGGTCGATTGCGGCATCAACTGCACCGCATTGCAATATTTGAAGGGTTCTAAGTCCACCGGGACTACATGTACTTCCCCTTCAAATGCATACTTCAAACACTGGTGAGCTATCGAAGGGACACACTTCATGTCCCTGATCCATGGCCGCCCTAGCAATATGTTGTATGCCATCTCGCCTTCCAAAATATGGCACAATGTAGGTATCATCTTTTGTCCTACCTGAATGGGTAGAACAATTGTGCCAACTATCGAGCATATCGCATCATTGAATGCTCGCTAGTGTGTAAGTGGAAGCCATGATGTGAGAGGTTGGCAACTTCAGATGTTTCAATGCTGTTGTAGTAATGATGTTACTTGGACGAGCCGTTGTCTATCAACACCCTCTTATACGGGATCCCGTTGACCCATGCGATAACGTGCAGGGGTGGATCTTGCCATGTCATCAGACACTCGATTTAACTTCATCTTCTCGGAAGGTAATGACTGGCTCCGTGCATCATTTTACATGTCCCACGAAGTTATTGAAGGAATTCGCTTCATGGGGCTGCAACTCGATGGCTTTCAAAATCTCCATGAGAGCCTCCCGATGGGGCGTTGATTGTTGTATAAGCTCATATATGGAGAGCCTAGCCGACGTGGTCCACAAACTCTGCATGAGTTTGGTCCGTATCGTGGCCGTGGGTCTAGGCGGAGGTAGCTGCACAGGGTGTTGTTGAGGTTGTGACGTCGATGGAACCTCTCTTGTGGCTGCCTCGGGGGCAACTCCTGGGTATTTCTTGTTCCTAGTCACTATGCTTATCATTCCCACATACCCTTGCATGGGGCAATTCTGTTGCACCTCATTGACCTGAAGGGGTTTTGCCTGTGCCTCATGGGCAGGCAAGGGGTCCTTGAAAACCCCCATCTGCTAGTTGTTTGGCGCTATGGGGTTGTCCACTACCAATGTCTTATTGTCAATCAGGTCTTGTATCAATCCTTTGAACTTCCAACATGCGTTCAGGTCATGTCCCCTTCGCCTGTGGAACCTACAATACAAGTCCTCTCTATATCCCTTAGGCTTGGGAGCGTTAGGATCTATGGTTTGAATCTCTGGAAGGGTGATCAAGTTCGCCGTTGACAAGCGGTCAAATAGGGAGTCCCTAGACTCCGTATAAGGGGTGTACTATCGCTTAGGGTGACGCTGCTGATTTTGCTCCTATTTTTTATTTTCTCTTTCATAATTGTTAGGAGGCACTGCCTGATAATTAGCCTTTTGAGGCTGTATTTCTTGTGCAGGCTTAGGGACATTTATAGCAACTTGATTAACCATAGTGGGTTTTTGTTGCGTAGTCCCTATCTTTGTGTTCTTGTTCCACTCTTTCTTCTTAGGTTTGGCAATTTTGCCATCCTATATTTTGATCTCTTCGATAATTCTGGCTTGCACCAGAGCTTCTTCTAAGGTGGCATATTGCTGCAGCTGCAATAGCATAGAGATCGATCTCAAACAACTTCGTGAGAACATTTGTGTAAGGTCGGACATAGGGGGAAGGTAGGGTAGCTTGGAAAGCAGAGTCCTCCATCGATTCTCGTAGGCCACCATGGTCTCCTCCTCATATTGCCTGAGGCTGGCCAGGTCACTCAGTGACGCCTTCTTCTTGGTGTTGAAGGTGAAGCGTTCAAGGAACGCATCCACTAATTGATCCAAGTTATTGATGTTGTGCTTCGGCAACTGGGTGAACCAATCCGAGGCAGGGCCCATGAATGTGGTTATAAATGTCCTTAGCAATAGTGCATCATTATCCTGAATGCCAAAGCATTGGCTCAGGAATCTTGTCACATGCTCTTGGGCATCCTCTTCACCCTTAAAGACTGCCAACTGAGGCAGCTTGAAGTGTTCGGGGTAAGGAGGTGCAGGCACTGACGGATGCACAGGGTGACTACGGAGTTGGCGTAACATGGGCTTTTGGGGCCTAGAAGCTTTGGTTTCCATAGACTCCAAATGCTCTAACAACGCTTTGTATGCATCGAAAGATTTAATCTCTTCCTCTTTAGTTTGCTCCCGTTGTGGGTTGTGGGAGACTTGAGGCCTATGGGGGGTGGCTGGATAGCAACCCCTCCGCCTTGGTAGGGCATTTCGGCCCGCTCTACTTCTTGTTCATACTCCTCGTAAACTTCTTGAGGAGTCTCTGGGTGAGACCTATGACCCTGAGTGGGTCCCCATGGAGGGTACCCATCATTGTTTCGGGGAGTGGCCTCCCTCTCAGGTCTATGGGGTCTCGGAGGCAAAACTTGATGAGGTCACGGAGACCTATCCCGCACCAAGGGATTATGCCTCTCATATGGTTCCACTCTTTGGGTGTGAGGGGTTGGAACCCTCTCAGGTAGGTTATAAAGTAGCTCATCTGTTTGGCGCTGAATGCGCTCCTTGCTAAGGTGGTATAGACGCTCTAGCTGCTGCTGATCTTGCTCAAGCCACATGATCTGGGCTTGGCGGGTGGCATGTCTGGCGACTGCCAGGTCAATTTGGTCCACCATCTTGGGCCTAGGAGGCCTGAATGCCTCTCCTATGCATTTGCCTCGGTCGTGATGATCCGAGATCTCAATGGGTTGCTTCCCTCTGTCGAGGTTGGCGGCATTTACCCGAGGCTCTGGCCTCAGTGGGTGACCATGGTATCTAGCAGGTGCGGAAGCGCAAGGCTCCCATGCTATATATTGCTCTCGAGGAATGTGATGGTCTTCCTCGTACTCCCTTTCGTAGGTGTGAAAGGGGTGGGCGGAGTTAGCTTGCCCTGTTTGGAGAGCCCTACGCTCTGGGGTTTGTCTATTGGTTCTAACAGTGATGGGAGGCAAAGGAGAGATGCCATAGTCATGTGGCCTCTCCTCATGGACACTATGCCTCTCTAGCACTTCATCATGTGGTGGCCACTCATATCTAGCTTCTAAGGGAGCTCTTCTATCTACGTTGAGTGCCACGTGTAAAGATTCTTCTCGAAAGGGGCTGTGATGAACGGGCGTGTCCCCTAGAGGGGTGTCCCTATAATTCCACCTTGACATGGAATGATGTGGACTCTCTTGTGGGTCAGACCGCCAAGGCGGTATGGCCAAGTCCTTAGGGCTAAAGCGGAGGTGACTTGTGCCCGCTCCTTGTACACTTTTCATAGCTTCTGCCCTTGATTGGGCTTGGCTACGGGTGTACACCATGGTGGTGCTCTTCTACAAGCTAAGCAGATTTTTATCTCTTTTATGATTTTTTATGCTACACTTAAATAAAAAAGAACACACACATACACAAATGGTGATTATCTCGTTTAAAGGTTGAAAGTGTGTCCTAAAACTGGTTTAGTGTGTTTTGTTGTTGTTTTTGAGGTTTTTGTAAAGAACGTTTAAATGCAAAATGAAGGCTCTTATGGCTCCCAAAATTGGTCGCCCCTTCGATATACCATTGCCAGACCGATATACCAACCTCTCTATATACCCGCCCTTACGTGAGGGAAACTATAGGTACGTGAGAGCAGATGGTACGTGGAACATAGGCGGTACGAAAGGGGGATTGCCCTGTTTATGACACCTACCATAGAAGACTTATCCTCGCATGTTGGGAATCACCCCAGCGACACTCGGTCAGCTTTCATCAGGATTTACGTCTAACAATAGTGACAATCGGGGTAAATGAATGCAAAATTCAAGCCAAGGTGGTGATGAACCCACCGTTGGTCTTGATCAAGGGCTGGGGTCTTACGACCAGCTCCTTGGTTTAAAAATGCCACGTGATGTGTGTGTGGTTCATTTTAATTTGAAAAAATGAAATAGGCAAACAAAAAGGAAACTTTCCCTAAGCCATACAAAAACTAAAAATCAGAAAATAGAAAACAAAAATTTGATAGAGGCTTGTTAAAAACCCCTACCTCTTCTCTGCCCAAAAGGATGTTTCTGATTCTCGGCTCTAAAACTGCATAGACAAAAATTCATCTCTGGGTGAGACGAATACCAGAATAGAATTCGTCCTAGGCTGAGATGAATTCGAATTCATCCCAGGGTCAGACGAATTCCAATCGTATTCGCCACAGGCTGGAATGAACAACAGTCAGAGTTCAAAAAATGGCACCTGTAAGCAAGAAAACACAAATTTTGATCAGTTTCTTGATCTCAAAAATCAGGGGACAGAGTCCCACCGTGATCGCCACTGAAAGCACGAGATTTCGGAAGTTGAAAAGAAACACTAAAGCTATGCAATGCAAAACGAAATGTAACGCTTTAATCCTAGAAATTTGAAATGCATGAAATAGGGAAAAGAGACGAATTGAGATGAAATGAAAGAAGTATAGAAAGCACAACCCTTTTTATTTATACTCTCTCAATATCGGTTACAAAGACGTCTCCCACATTTTCAGGGGCTAGGAGCGTTAACATGTTTTGGTTACAATAGTGACTAGTGATCCTCCTTCCGCGTGCCCACATGCAAAATGGGCGGGCCAAAGTGTTGCCACCGCTGGTGTGAATGAATCTTTGATCCTTGCTGCTCCTCCTGCATTCAAAGAAACAACAAAATCATTAGTAGCACCTATGCAAATATGAAACATTTGTTCTCTAAAAACAATGAAGGATGCATGCATGAAACTGAATAAAAGGATAAATGAACCGAATCAAAATAGTCTGCAAATTTCACAAAAATAGGAACATCACCAAAAAGGTCACTGCAAATGAAATAGTCAGGAAATTCTTCACCGATTTGAATTCACTCCTGGGCGGGATGGATTCGACTGTAATTCATCCCGGGGTAGGACGAATTCACCTACGACAAAGCGCCGAAGTGATACTGCCCCAAATGTCACATCTAGGGAGCTCCAAAAGACCTACAAACTTGGGGTTAGCTAATTGGAGGCATTTTGGGAAGACCCAGATGGTCAGATTTCCCCAATTTGGCCTCCATCAATGGGAATTTGACGCTGCTACCTGCAAGTTAGTGAGGACAACAAAAGCGATAAAACATGATAAGATTTGATCAAAGCATTATGAAATCAGAATTACAAGCTATTTAAGCAGCATAAGATGGAATGCAAAATAAAAAAATGACAAAAAGAACAATCTGCCATGAATTCCCAATCGTTCTTAAAAAAGAAGATTAGGCTCGCAGAAGATGCGGGCGCCGGGCGGGCCGCCCACCGTTGGAACCTGATTTCGGCACCAATCCACTTGGGATGGGCCCAAAATCTCTTGTAATGTGTTGTCGATGAATTGGTAGATCAATGTGGTCAAGTGTCGGGTTTTGGATCCGGATTCACACTTCCAATAACCACCCAATGACCTCCCTTGCGAAAGAGATCAAGGATGTGGAAGAGGTGAATCAAAGGTAAAGCGTGGTATCAATTTGGCAGCACTTCGTTGCTTAAAAATGCTTCCAACCTTGTCCTCTTTTGGGTGAGAAAGCTCACCATTTTATAGACCCAAGGGGTCTCTTTGGATGGGCATGCATGGGCGCCATGTGGCAGTCATGCCTTCCCAAGAGGGAGGAGACTCCTCCCTGACTTGGGCTTCCATGACTGCCCTTGTGACAGTCCTCTAACGTTCACTCTGCTCACCTACACGCGCATGCAAGGCAGGAGGCATTAATGGACTGTCCTTAGCTGCCACTTGTCAAGATTTTTCTTTTTGCCCGTTGAACCTGGAATTCGCCCTACCCCAGAACGAATTCAGAATTCGTCCCTGGGTGGGGCGAATCCCATTTTGAATTCGTCCCAGGGTGGGACGGATACTGAGCAAAGTGCCTGAAGGTGCCAAATTGATTTCTGACCTTCCAAAATTGCTGTAAAAGTGGTTAGGACCACTGTTTAACCTCTGAGGGCTGCCCTGGGGGCTGTGTGTGTCAAAGCGATCAGTGTTTGCAGTCACATAATCGGATTGGTGCTGTTTTGGTGTCTACACCCTACCTAAGCATTCAACAATAATGATGAATAAATAAGGGGATAGGAGGTCACCCTATCTAATACCTCTAGAAGCTGGAAATAACTAAGAAGGTATACCATTGATAAGAACTAAGTAGGAAACTAAAGAGATACATACCATAATCCAATCCATCCAATCCTGAGAGAAACTAAATTGCTTCAAAACTTTGATAAGGAAGTGCCAATCCACTCTATCATAAGCTTTGGATAAGTCTAACTAAATGGACATAGAAGGAGATTTTTGCATATCCATAGAATGGATGGCTTCCTAAGAAAGAACTATCTCATCAACTATTTGATGCCCTTCCACATAACCCCCTTTTTCAGGGGAAATTATCTTATGCAAAAGAGGCTTCAACCTTTCTGCCATGATATTAGTAATGATTTTGAGAAGAAAATTACATAAAGCAATAGGTATAAAAGTTGAGATATGTTCAGCCTCTTGAGCTTTTGGAACAAGAGTAATCTAAGATTTATTGATGACCTTTCAAATTTCTGTCTTTCCTAGCTTCTTCCACCACCTCTTATAAATTAGCATGATGGATATCCCAAAACTCTTGGTATAACTCAATGGGAAAACCATCAAGACCTGGGATTTTTCATTTTTACAATTTAAAAGCTCCCCATTGAAGCTCATTGATAGTAATAGGAGCAGTCAAAATATAGTTATCCTTAGAAGTGATAAGAGAAGGGATTTCTTGAAGAATATTTTGTTGAGAATCTTATTCAAGAGGAGTAGCAGTAAAAATATTGAAAAAGTAATTGGCAACAATAGAGTTCATGCCATACCAAGTGTATACAACGTCTCCAAAATATGATTTCAGGTAAGAAATAAAGTTCTGAGATCAACAAGCTAGAAGAGATTTATGGAAGAAATTTGTGTTACGATCACCTTCTTTGAGCCATTGAATTCTAGATTTTTGCTTCCATAAGAGTTCTTCTCTTTTTTTCCATTCCTCTAAATTTGCTATGAGTTTCATATACACTTATACTCTTTGTAAGGCCATCTAAAAAAAAAAAATTATTTAAATTTTCAAGTTGAGCAATAACTTCATGTTGTTTTTATGAACATCTCCAAACTCATTTTAGTTCCAAGTCTTGATTTTGGATTTAATGTATTACAATATTTTGGCAAAATAGAACATCTTAGTCCCATACATAGGTTTACCTTCATTCCACCATTGTTGCACTCAATGTTTAAAGGAACTGTCACTAAGCCACATTAACTAAAATTGAAATGGAGAGAAACTCACATTGATTTTTCACATTTCTGCCATGATAGACCAGTGATCCAAACCAACATTGTTAAGAGTCTTCATTTTGGGAATATGACCATGGATTTAGAAATTGTCAGAGAGCAAGAACCTATCCAATATTTCCATTATACAAGATAAGCCTTACCTTTTTTTAAACCAATTCATAAGGCAATTATCTGATTGGATATCCACAAGATGGAGGTTTGTAATATATTTTTTCATGAGGTCAGTGCTCTTGTCCAAGTTTCTATTTTTCCCTATTTTCTCATCTAGAGAGAGGATGGTATTAAATTCTCCTCCGATCAAGATACAAGCTTCAGGAAAATGAGAGATAATATAAGTAATATTCTTCCATTATCTTATGTTTTCCTCCAAATTATTCAGAGCATAAACAATAATGTAAAGCATAATTTGATTGAAATATATGCTTCGGATAGCAATAGCTAAAATACCCCAACTGCCAACCAAATGGTGAATAACTACCTCTTTTGGGTCCCAAAGGCAAGAAATGCCACCAAAAGTCCCCTAGGAACTGAGGGAAACCACTTTTCCAGCTAGCCAAATTTTACTAGAAATTGAATCCATATCCTCTATTGACATCTTCGTTTCTTGAAAGAAAACAAGATGGGGATAATTTATCTGAATCATTCTTCTAATTTTATTTTGTTTATGCTCCTCTAATATTCCAAGTGATAATCTTCATTAATACCAGGGCTAAAAAATTTGGGAAGGGCATAGTTCTTATCTTCCTCTACAAGATTTTCACATTCGTTTACCATATGATATTGATTAGTCTTGCGACCTACCTTTTGATTAAAATCTATCTTCAATTTTTTTTCCCAGTTTCTTGACTTACTTCAATTGAATCTGAGATGGCTTCTAGCCTTTAAAATGCTTGTACATAGTCAAAATGTTACTAGAAGGTTCAACAAAGTCTATATTGGGACCTGTAGTATTTGAAGTTTTAACATTCAAAATATTGTTTTTCTTGTGAATATTTTCTCCATTTTTCTGTTGAAATCCTTTGATTTGTTGGTTTATCTTTGAGTTTTTTCCTTTATCTATAAATTATGTTTCTAATATTTTTGTTTCCATTATTTCCTCTTCCTCACTTGGGACCTTATTTGTGGAAAGAATTTCAAACAGATTAGCAGATAATTTTGATTGATCATTCATAACTGGTTTTTCTGAGTGTTCTTCTTCTTAGGCATTTGGAAACTTGCTGAATTTATATCTTCTTTATTTTGATCTAGAATTTTATTTGAGCAAACACTAGCCAAATGACCATATTCATGACAAATTCTACAACGAAAAGGAATGTTCTCATAGTCCACTACTTGCTCCCAAGCGTCCTTCCCAAATTGTAAAATGATCTTTTTAGGTAGGAGTTTGTCAAAATCCATTAAAACACATATCCGAACATAAATAATATGTTCATTTTTTTTAGTACAATCAGCAGTCATCATAAATGTTCCTAAAAAGTTTTCAATTGAAGAAAAAATATTCAGATTTCAGAATTCAATTGGGAGGCCAATAACCCACACAAAACTTGTAAAAGGCATATTTTCTTCTACTTTAAATTTAGTATGCCAAAGCTTCATAAAAAGCGCTGCCTTTCAAAAGAAAACCAGGAACCCTAACTTATGCCCTTCTTATCGACATAATTTCTAAGGGACGCTAACTTATGCCCTTCTTATCCACATAATTTCTAAGCTAATAAAATTAAGTAGGATGTTTATGGTTATTAACTCTGTGAGATTAGTGAAAGACGTTAATTAGGCGCAATCCTAGGAGATCTACATTACTGGAAAATGGCTGTGGGAAACATGCATTATTATTTGTTTCACAGTACGTTGAGGACCCATCATATGTTAATTTGTAATTGTTTAAATGTTGAAAAGAAATCATCACGTTACAATTACGATAACGAGTTGATTTTACACTGATAGCGTTTGATCCAACAGTGTATAACATACGGTCGTGCATACATTTCTATTGCTGCGTTGCTCTTTTCAGTTTTATATCCTACCGTGAACGTACTACTATAACAAGCAAACGTCACATTATACAGTTAATAACAAAAAGCTTCTTTATGTCAAATCTTAAAACTAAATAATGAAATTCTCTCTTTAGTCAGTCAGTGAATCGCGTATTGGGCAGTGCTAATTATACAGTTCTAAGAAAATGCTTCGCGCATGCAAAAACAATCTACATGTCATTTCAGGTACGACTGTGAGATCTCGTGCTTTCCAAGAAAATGCTCCAATTGCATGTGGTCCGCCCTCTGTTCACAAACAATCATTAAGTACGAATGTCATTTCAGTAAGAATGTCATTGTAGGGGCATGCTTAGAAAGGAAAAGTTGGAATGCATTTGTTGTTTTATATATATATATATATATAATTATATTCGGTCCTAGTACCTGTCGTAATGTGAATCATCATATCAGCCCACCTTCAGAATGCATTGAATGCTTTTTTTTAAAGACGATAATTGACAATTTTTTTCTTCCGCGCTAAACAATTTGAATTGCAGTGATGCTCTCTAATCTCCGTTAATGGTTTGATGGCTTTAAAACTAAGGAGAGATTTGTTTGAAAAGATTTAAATTGGGGCTTCAGAATTTAGCATGTATTGCTGGGTAAGTTTTTGAAGCTAAGTATTTGTTTTATTTAGCATGTATTGCTGGGTAAGTTTTTGAAGCTAAGTATTTGTTTTATATATCGTTTAGAGTTAGTTTTTTTTTTAAGTTAAGTTATTTAATGTATATTGTTATATAAATGAATGTTGTGGAAATTAATAGTTAAACTAATATTATTTAATATTAATATTTAATTATTGTTAATGATATTTATTTTATGAGACTTGTTTTAAAGGTTATGAAGGGTCTAATGACCTTACACTTCTAGAGATTTAGTTACAACATTCATTATTCATTGATATAGTATAATTTTTTTTTTATTAAGTAAATACTTCTTATACATATACATATTTACCGTTGGGATTGAACCCGGGTCACATCACCGATAAAGCAAGTGGCATCCTTTTCGGTAGACCACATCACGCGAATATAGTATAAATTTTATCATGTATATCAATTATTTTTAGATAATGTTTGATTGGAATGAGGCAATATTTGATTCCATTCATTTCCATAAACTATTATGAAAACTAACATGGTATAAAAGAAAGAAGGTATAAATCTTCATTATTTGTTTGCTTCTATTAATTATAGGTTTCTTTTTTAGCTTATATTGGGAATAATTTTCATAGAGACTTGTAAATAAGATTTTTTGAAGTTGACATAATCTAAAGAATATGTTTTGATAGAAAACCCTAGTGGATTTGGATGGTGAGGCTTTCATTAGAATCAACAGATTTGCTCTTAGAGATACGCAAAAGCATGGAGACAAAATAAAATCCAATTAGATAAGTAGATTCCAAAGGTAGAGGTAAATTTAAAGTAGGTAGGTAGAGGTAGATTCAAATGGTGGAGATAAATTCCAAAGGTAGAGGTAGATTCAAATGGTGGAGATAAATTCTAGTGTAGTTGATAGACATAGATGTAGTTGATAGATTTGGATGGATATGCAAAGTTTCTTTTTAAAATATCATGGTGCAAACAACTACAAGTGTACAAAAAAGATAAATACAAAACCAAGAAAGGCATCAAACCCAAATATCTCATTTTTCTTCTCTTGTTATTTTTATCTTATGGTCCAAAAGTTTGAAATTTGAATATATACATTTGGTGGAGCCAAGGCTAGGGTTTGAAAAACTAATATCCCAAATATTCTAGTGCATGCATGTTAAGAAATGTCGATTCAATTAATGACAAACAAATAATATAAAGGAAATAGGAAAAATAGGTGAGATTACTTTGAAAATATCAGTTGATACCATGACTAACCCATCTCATGATAGACTAATAGTTTTAGAAGAATGCATAGGGAATATTGCAATATGAGATGTTGGAATTGACTACAGTAATTAAGAAACTACAAGGTCTCATATTGGAGCAACATAAAACAATTCTGAAACAAGTTGTTCAAATAAATCTATTGGAGACACCATTGGTAGAATTGAAATCCTCCACTATCATAGGCTTGTGTAGTAGTACTAATTTTATAAATGGATATCATCTTTAGACTATGTTGTAAATCAAAAAAGAAAAAGAAAATAAAGATAATCTATACAAATAAAAGAAATTTATGCAACAATGGCAAACATGATGACAAAAGAACAAGAATTATAAAATAAATTAGAGGAGACTAGATCATGGACACAAGTGGTAAGAGATCCAACAACAAATTCTAAATTATTTTCTTACATAACTTTTTCCTTTCTAAATTATTTTCCTACATAACTTTTTTAAAATTTTATTTAGTTCTATTTCTTTATTTTATTTCAAAGCTTATATTCGCTAAAGTTAATATTCTATTTGTTTACATATATACCATAAATTGAGATAAAATTTTAAATTAAAATCCAAATTCTTTTAACTCGTCCTTTTGCTTATTTAAAAAAAAATATATATATATATATATATATATATATATATATATATATATATATATATATATATATATTTTGTCAAACCATTTATATAAGGTGTCTTATCACCATACAACCTTGTACTTGTTTGAAAAATCAACTTATCATGCCATTGCTTGTAATTGACAATTCCCCACCCTTAGTAAAGGATTGAGTCAAGTCTATCTGATAACCTTTGCTAAGATTTTGTATCATTGTCTTTCAAAAGAGATCCACACCAAACATATTAAATATTTTTCAAATCCTCAAGTAAAAGAATTATAAAATTTCTTGGTAGAATTTGAAAAGGTCCATCATTTTTTCTTGTTTACATTCCACATTCAATCAACTTTATATGTTTGATGCTTTTGAGAAAGTGAAAATGTAACCCATAATGCATCAAGATAAATAACTATAAAATTAGCAACTTATGCCCTTCATATCGACAAAATTTATAAGCTAATAAAATTAAGATGATGTTTATGGCTGTTAAGTTTGTGAGATTAATGAAAGGCATAGTAAATAGTGTTGGGTGTATTGTATCCTTTGCATGAAAAAGAAAAAAAAAAACTAAAAAATCTAGAAGGTAAAAAGTATATCTAAAGCTTTCAAAAATTTAGCTGTGGGTTCAAAGCATAAGCAAAAAGATATTCTAGAACTATGGATTTGAAGCTGATTTCAGAGTGCTAGTAGGTCTAGAACCTACAAGGATTGGGATGAATTTGTATTCCTTGGATTCTACGGATCCTTAGGAGAATTTTCTTGAAGTCTCATTCATGTTGCATATCCTGGGTGAGTTCCTCCTTTTGTTGTTTTTGGATGGGAGTTTGGAGGTTTGTAAGAATTTTGCTATTTGCAAGAGCGTTCTCCAATTTTTTAGTGTGTTTAGGAGTAGTATCTCGGTTGTTGGTGTTTCAGAGGTTAATCTTAGATTTTTCCTATCCAAGAACATGGATCCTAAGTTTGTGGATCTTATGAAGTTCTTGTGGGCTTTTCCTTTTGTGGTCTTATGCTAGGCTGAAATAAGTTAAAAAATTTATTTGCTTATGTGAGCAAAGACTCTAGATCTTAAGGGTTTTAATGCTAGTCTTGGTGTGGTTTTGCCAAAGAATGGGGATCATCTCAAGGATCCTAAGATTCTATGGTAGACATTTCCTCCCATGGCTTTGGAGTTGGGTGGAAAAAATATTCAAATTGCTAATGCAAAGGTAAGCAAGAATCTCATAGTGAAGGGTTTTTATACTAGCCTCGGAGATGATTTGATTAAGAATGTGGATATTGTGGGGTTCTCTCATTCTTTGTAGAAGATGATCTGGATGTGGGTATTTCTAATTGCTTAGATCCTAATTTTTTATCTTTTTATATCTCTATTGAGTGGCCCCGAAGGTGGTCTACTTGTTCAACTTGTGCCTTATGGCTATGATGTTTTTATGCTCCTCCTCTTGGGTCCAAATAATTCCTTGGTTTCATAGATCTAGGAAAGCTTTGCCAGGGTAACTCTGTTGTTGGGGTCCCAAGGTTTGTGGTTTTGGTGACTCTCTATCAGGTGGAGCTAGATTTCAATGATCCAAGGTTTGTGGATCCATATTTACTCTCTTTGATTATCCCTGAGACTATGTTTTTGAAAAAGACCATGTTACACGTTGGATGTGGGGGACCCCAACATTCTTTAGATTCAATTTTGAATAGATTCTTGCAAGACTACAAATATTTTATTTACCCCATGAAACGTGTTTCTTGGCTTGGGCGAGAAATTTTTGAAATATATATTTTTAATTTCCTTAGAGCAGGATTGTATTTTTTTGCTTAGGTAGGAAACTTTTCTTTGTAAATTTTTTATTTTAATCTAAAGTGGGTCTTGGTGGTTTGGTCAGATATCGTGTTTCTCCTGGGGATTGTGTTTCCTAGCTTGAATAGAAAAATTTTCTTTTTAAAAAATTTGAATTTAAAAATGAAGTGGGTCTTGGTGGTTTAGGCATATCCCAAGTTTCTCCTAAGGATTGTGTTTTCTAGCTTGGGCAAGAAACTTTTATTTTTAAAAATTGTAAATAAAATGAAGTGGGTCTTGCTGGTTTGGATGGATCCTAATTTTTTCCTTGGAATTTGTGTCCTATTTTAAATCCAAACTATTGAAGATCATTTAGGATCATAGTGATCTAGTTCTTCCTTTTGTTTTTATATTCCTAGATCCTATTATCAGATCATGTTATTTCTTTCTTAGGTTCTCTTATTTGTTTCTCTTACAACCATTTTCTCAAGGCTTTTTTTATTGTAAAAGGTTTGGGGACCCTCAAAACCCCTTCTTGGCTTTGTAGAAGGTTTGGGGATCCTTTCAAAACCCCTTACACATAATTAAAAAAACATATATATATATGAAGCTAGAAAAACATGGTTTGTAGTTAAGAAAAAATATTGTAATAATTCTATATATTTGATGTATCCTCCACTAGTTGACCTATCCATCCATCCTCACTTGGGTGGATCATCCAATCTATACATGGTCCATAGGTGCATTATATTGGGAGTGAGGTACCAAAATATACACAAGAATAATAATAAAAGAGAGCAAGAGGTGTGGTTATGAGTTTCTATTATTTTTTCTCGGTCAAGGGTTTCTAGGATAAATATTCATGTTCATTGTGTATGCATATTATTTTTCTTCTATTTTTTTATTATGTTTACATTATTAACTCTAGAATAGATTTATCAATCTCTTCATTTGGTATCAGTGCATGGTTATTGGATTCATAGGGATGTCTTTGTTTTTAGGGTTCAACTTAGTTGGAGAAGAGCAAGGGTATATTGGGTCTATGATAAATTTATTTTTTAAGTGGGAGATTTGTGTAGTGAATCTAGTGTGAAGGAAGGATAGCATGCTTGTTGCTTTTGTACTTCAAGAGGAAGTTCTAAAAGAAGTAGCAACATGGTTTTGGTATCTTGTTCTTGTGTTGTGATAAACATGGGATTCTTGCCCATGTATTGAGCTAGAGGGATTGTGAGGTGTTGTGTGGGCTTGTTTGTGTACTAAGCTGTAAAGGATTGTGTGGGCTAGTTTACCTTATCATTTTAAGGTATTATTGGTTTATGGCATGGTGGTGCTTGGAAAATTTTGAAGGAATTATGAGGGCATGATGTTTGATAGCCAACTAATATCGTTAGCCCTTGTGCAATGTGTGTGATGTTTTGGAAGGAGTTATGTGTTGCTCTTGTGTGATGGGATGTCATGCTGAAACGAGTAGTTGACATTGTGTGTGTTCTATCTAGGAATATTTTTTCTCTTATGCAATGATGGTTGTGTTATAAGAGAAAGTGAACATGGTTGGTGCTTTGTTCCTATACTATGTGAGGATAGAAGGTTGACTTTAGAGCCATGGGGTAATTTAGGGGTTTTGACTCCTATGGTGCTTGGATGGTAGGAAAGGGACTATGTGGGCACTATGGTAATGTACGTTGTTATTGTGTGATAATTATGCTATGTTGGAGGGGTAGTCGATATTATGGATTAAACTTGAATGTTATGTGCTTGTCGATACTAGGAGTGCTTGGAATAGGTAATTAGTGTTGTGGCTTCTCTAGTATGTGAGTTTGCATTGTGTTACTCTTATATATGGGAGGTGTGCATGAAAATGGCAACAATAATGAATGAAGGTTATTTGTTCTTGTGTGATAGAATGTTGTGTTGGAGGAACTAGTGTTGAGCTGGAGCACGAGATACGTATCTTCTAGAAGATTTTTTTTAGGATATGGAAGAGTGCCTGGCAAGTTCATGAGGACTTCCAAGAGCATAGGAAGTGTAGATAGCAACATGGTACTTGGTGTATGCATCTTGAATTTGGAGGATAAAATTGGTTGATAATATAGTGATATGTAAAACTAGGAGTATGGATTCTTGGAAGGGGTTTAGAATAATAAGTTCCAACCTGGTATGTAGAGTGCTTGAAAATGGTCGTGGTCTTAGATGGATCTTAGAAATCACAAGTTAGAGATGTCAATGGAACCATTGTTGTTATATATAATTCATCGACTTCAAGGAAGTGAGGTCATCAATGGATACCTAGAACCCTGACAACTTTATGGATTGAGTGTGTGGAGTGGGGTGAGTCAATATTTGGAAACATCGAAGGGTAGGACCTAAGGTGTGAAGGTAACTTGGAAATCATCTCAAGAAGGAGATCCACAATGACTATGGGTATCAATGGTTCAACTAGTTGGGTTGGACGATATATGTAACTGGAGATGGATTTCATCCATGGGATTAATATGAAAGGAAAGGGTTGATTCAAGAATGAAGGATTGTTTTGGTTGAAGTTGTAGTGATGTTCGACCAAGTTAGTTCTATGTGAAGATACCTATGCATAAGTCTAGTCAATTGCTAAGCAATGAGTGTCTAAAGGGGTTTGAGTTGGGTCCTTGACATTGTGAATATTTGAGGGGTAGCATTAGGGACTTGGTAGTGCTTGTGGAAGAGTGAAGGAAAGGGACATCAAGTTTCTATCTCACTAGGCATGGAGAAGGGTTCTTCATGAGTACCAAGATGTATGCCAAAGGAGTTGCCATTAGACTTGGCTCTTGGAAAAGCATGGTCCTTGATCTGTACATTTGGTGTATCACATGGGATTGTGGTACACAATGGGTAAGGTTGTCCATGAGATGGTCACTCTTGTGTACAGTATGCGCATGGAGATAGTGGTGGGTCAAATTCATATGTCTTCTACTCTTTGGTGCTAGGAGTACTTGGAGAGGGTGGTTGTCATTAGAATTACTCTATGGTGCAAGGAGTGCATAGAGATGGAAGTTTGAGTTGTGTATGCTCTTATGTATAGGGTGTGCATGAAGAAGATAGGTAGGGTGAATGTGAGTACTTTCTATCCTTGTGTGGTGAATGTAATATGTTGAAATGGGTAGGGAGTGATATGCATGGGTCCCTTTATGAAATATTGGAATGATAGAGACCTCCTCAAATGGAATCAACAAAGTCTTCATCGGTGTTGAGGATGCCATTGATTTTAAGTGAGGGAGACTATGAGGGAGGAGTGTCTGGACTTCCCTCCATACGTCAAGTGCCTTGATGTACCAATATCATGAGTGGGCACATGGAAAGACTCGTAAGGTAGATAGAGACAGGTGGCTTCCCAATATTTTAAAGTGCGAGTGAGAAGGCAAGAATCACAATGGGGGTAAGTTTTCCAAGTTTTTTAACCCAAATCTTGGTGTTTTTTGTGCGTTAGGCATAATCCGATAGAGTAGGATTAGGATGGGTGACCTTTTGGGAAGACCCTATGGTGCAACCCCCTTCATTTGTTTCCAGTGTATGAGATATTGAAGGGAAATGGTGGATGCTCTTTGTTCTAGTGTTGTTGATTCATTAACTAGGCATATGAGTACTGAGAAGTTTTCTTGGTGCAACAAAACAATGGGTTTAGATGTCCCAAGTAGTTGAATTTATAGTTTGTATAGGCCCCATTGCAAAGTATTCAACAAGTGGAAAATTACTGAGTATATTGTATCCTTTGCATGGAAAAAAAAAAGCCAAGAAAACCAAAAGGTTAAAAAATCTAGAAAATAAAGAAATATATCTAAAGCAAGAAAAACATGGTCTATAGTTAATAAACACTATTGTAATGATTCTATGTATAGATGTATTCCTCACTAGTTGACCTATCCATCCATCCTCACTTGGATGGATCCTGGATCATCTAATATATGCATGGTTTAGTGTGAGGCACATAATATGCACAAAAATAATAATAAAAGAAAGCAAGAGGTATGACTCTAAGTTTTTATTGGTTTTTATCAATCAAAAATTTTCAAAATAAATATTTATGTTCGTTATGTATACATATATATTTTTTCTTTTATTTTTATTTTTGTTTGCATTAATACCTCTAAAATAAGTTTTTTAATCCCAGCAGATCTAGTTTATTGGAAAATGGCCGTGGGAAACATGCATTATTATTTGTTTCACACTACGCTGAGGACCATATGTATAGAACGGCCCACCATGTTAATTTCTAATTGTTCGAATGTTGAGAAGAAATCATCACGTTACAATTGCGATAATGAGTTGATCGTACACGGACAGCGTTTGACCCAACAAAAGTTTTGCATTGTCGTCATTTTGTGATTCTTTTCTATCAGAAGTAAATACTGTATATCATACGGTCGTGCGTACATTTCTATGGCTGCGTTGCTCTGTTTATATTTTTATATCCTACTTTACATTATACAGTAAATAATAAAAAACAAAACAACCATGAACATTAAACTTCACATTGTACCTGTCCTTTTCGGACAGCTAATGGTGGTGGGGTATGTATGCTAGAAAAAATCAACAACCATTAACATCATAGCATCTTTACGATCAACAACCATTAACTTCATAGCCTCTTTACGTCGATTCTTAAAACTAAATAAAGAAATTATCCAGCGAATCGTGTATTGCGGAGTGTTAATTAGTGTCCCATAGACTTCAGGTACGGCTAAAATTCCAACCATGTCCAACGAAATAACACGGGCAATAGTACGGACGACGTGACAGGTACATCTCAGGGTTGCTTAAGAATCTAAACTTCTTAGGATTCGCTTTTGCAATACACCTTTATCGATAAGAGAGGAAATTAATGAAAGTCGCCAACGTTTAAACAGATTCATATATACAACCCGATGAAATCTATCAGTAAATCTTAATGTCGGGACTCAGTAAGATCAGTAATAGCGTTCATTAAAAAACAAATCAAAAGGTTCGCCGAAGATCCTGGCTTTTCGAAACTTTATTATTATTATAATTTTAATAGGATACTTATCCTCAAATCCAACTAAATAAAACAGTCAAGCTGCAGTCTCTGCTGTTTATGTTTAATAGAGCACCTAACTCGAACATTTTGTCAGGGCAATTAGAAATGCAATGTCATCTCATTACATAGGAAGGTCCTACACTCAACTACTCAAACTCTAAATATTATAGGAATGCCCCAGCTTGCAGTCCTCCCTCTCTGCTGGAGTCTACATTACAGGTATCTAATCACTTAATATCAAAATATGGAGCAAGAATTGGGATTCTCATCACAATGGCAATAGTTGTATTCATTCCAGGGTTCGCAGCTTCCATTTACATACAGATACGTTATATTTGGCATAGAATATGGGACAATAGTTGTACTCACTCCAGGTTTCTCAGCCTCTTTCTTCTTATCCTTGTCTTCTTTCTTCTCCGCCTTTTCGGGCTGCTTCTTCTCGGGTTCTTTCGCCGGTCCAACGCTCAACACTTCCGCCGATCCAAATTTTCTAAGTTTAGCAGTGAGACAAACCGGATCTGGGTCCCCGATGACCGTGATCTTCTTCTCCTTCATATCAATGTCTACAGAGTTAACCCCTGTGACAGATCCAAATAACCTATGAAGGATTAGTATTACTATAAAAGTAGTTGCAACAATCTCCACCTTTTCTCTTATATTTTCATTTTACCTTCGACTCCTCCAACGGTCTTGATGACCCTTTGCTTGCATTTTTCGCAATTGAGTTCCACTTTCAACACGATTTTCTGCACACACGGAGCTTACGTTACAGTCTGAAATAAAAAATTAATGCAAAGTAATACTACAAACGAACGACATTGCTGTACCTTTGACATCTTGCTCTTTTGCTTCTGAGGCTTATATCCTGCACGGTCTTTCGCCTCTTCCTCTGCTTCTTCCTCTTCCTCTTCCTCTTCCTCTTACTCTCACTCTCGAAATAAGTCCTGTTCTAGTAATATAAGAGTCTCAGGTTAAGTTTTTCAAATTACTGTCTTCCTTGAAGCTTCTGCTTGATGCACCTTCGACGAAGGTCTACCTCTTGACCAACCGTACTGTGATAGTTATCATCTTGTCGAAACGCCAGTCTCATCGTACTTTTTCCTTTATACCGTACTTTTTTATTATTTAACATGTTTTAAATTTTGGGCGGTTCCTTATACCCTTTATTTGTTTTTGTTGTTGACCTAAATTGAAATGGAGACAAGGCCGCATCCTTTGACAGATTCAGATAAAAAAGATTCAGATCACACTACTTCCTTTGATAAATGGTACCCCAAAGTTTCAACCTAAGTCTTTTCTTAGTAAGTACCCAACCACATTAACACTTACCAATCCACCTAACCTTTAAAAACTCAAAAACTTCTACTAGATACACCTTCTAAAAAAGTATACATCTTCGTATACATCTTCTTTTCTTCACTGATACATTTATTATACATATACCTTACCAAAATTTCACCTTTATTTATTTTTAACTAACTTATTAATACAACTACCTATAATATATTTAAATGTAAATTTTAAAAACATATAAAAAACCCTTAAAAACCCAAAAAAATTCAAAACCTCCTGACCAAGCGTACTGTGATAGTTATCATGTTTTCAATGTTTCTTGTTGAAACGCCAGTCTCTATCGGAGCTTCTACTTGATGCACCTTTTTGGAAGGTACACATTTTTTTTAACCAGTTCATTGATATATTTATTGATTTAATTTTAATTTTTTTTTAATTTATTTTTTTTAATATTTTACTGTATATTTATATCTACATATTCCATAATTTAAACTTAAATTAAAAAACCTCAAAACTGTTCCATATGAACGAACTTTGTACTGTGATAACGTTTGTTGTTGAAACGCGGAGCACTCTTTGGTTCCAACAACTCGGGTGTGGATCCTGTCCATACGAATCCCAATGATCTTCGCGATCTAACCCCACTGATGATGATTTGACGAACTATAGTGAGTGTTTACATCATCAGTAACCTCAGCATTTCCGATGGGGCTGACGTGGACTACGACATAAAATTGCATGTAACTAGGTTTCCGGTTACATTTACACGATTTTCACTCAAGGTTGTAATATGACACTTTCTCTTTTTCGAAATTTCAGAACACGCTAAGGATCAACTTTGAAAGTCCCCCCTTCGTAGGGGAATCCTTACAATGGAAAATTTGTAATGCTTTTGTTGCGGGTTCATTATGGATTTTTTTTTACATGGTTGAATCGATAGACCTTTGGCGGATTGTTTGCTTTTATGGCAGCCTTCGTCTATTTTGGAAGCTATCATACAGTATTAGATGCAGTTTGTACCTATAACTGCCATATTACATTCATTTTAATTTTTTATATGACTATACGGTATTCTGCGTTGTCAGCTTTAGAAGCTACCACACAATACGTACTCTGCCTTTATTGTCATTACAATATTTTGTGTTGTTTGCCTCTATGATAACTACGATATTTTGCAATGTTCGAAAGTCGTCACGATGTTCTATGTTGTCCACCTCGCAAGTGGCTACACATTACTTCGTTTAGTCCGCCCCTATAACCCATGCTGCTCATTTTAAATCCTCAACGACGGCCACAATATCCCATGCTATCTACCTGGGAAGCCACCACACTACTCTACGCACTCAAAATATCCCGTGCTATCTACCTTGAAAGCCACCACGCAGTACTTTGTACACTTTGGTGGTGTTCACCTCAAAAAAACAAAACGCCACACAATACTCCACCCAGTCCACCCCTATAATCACCATGCAACATTCATTTTAGACAATGATTTGCCTCAAAATCTTCACACTATCTATCTCGGAAGCCTTCACGCAGTTCTCTGCTAGTCTGCCCTTATAACTGCCATGGACAATCATTTTAAACCATTATCCACATCGAAAACAACCACCTTATAATCACCTTGTTGCATTCATTTTAAACCTTAAAAACACTAGGAAAAGGACAAGCGTTCAGTTCCATTTAACATTTGTTACCTTGGGAGGTTTTACCACACCAATTAATCTATACCTCAAACCTAAAATTTATTATAAATTTAAAATACTAAAAAAGTAAGTTATTATATATTCGGTCCGAGTAGCTGTCATAATGTGAATCGTCATATCAGCCTACGTTACGTTTAGAATGCATTTTGAAGACGATAATTGACATTTTTTTCAACGCTAAACAATTTGAATTGCAGTGATGCGCTCTAATCTCCTTTAATGGTTTGATGGCTTTAAAACTCCAGTTCTCTCTAATAATGGAGACGTGAACTGTTTGTAAATCACTCTCCAAGTTTTTATTTATTTTTTTTTAAAATGGGTTTTGAATGGGTTATTTTTTATTTTAGATTATTTTAATTATATTAATTTTTTTTTGGAGTTATTAGTAAATAATAAGGTTTTGAAAGGGTTATTCTTTTTTACAACTCTTACAAATTTAAGATTTTTTAATTTTTTTTTTTAATTTTTATATAATGGTAAATAATAGGGTTTTGAAAGGGGACCTTTACTTTTACAACTATTGAAAATTCAAGAATAATAAATGAATCAATGGAGACATAAAAAATAATTTATATTCTTACAAATCAAATTTTGCATTTTCAGAATAATACAGATTTTTTTGACCAAAAGTGCAATGACCAAAACAATAACAATAACTAGTCCTACTGCTTTTTCTATATTGTCATCTGAAATTTTAGTAGAGTTGAAACAAGTATTATCTTTAAAAGTTTGCCATTTATTTAGCCTCCTTACAATAGAATGCAACTATATCTTGTGGGAAATTATTAAATTTGGTTTGCAAATCATGTGAACAAAATTAAAAATAAACTTGTCATTAATTTGCAAACACTATCCCTCCAACTGCTTCAGATTCAATAAAGTCCATAAACCCCCAAACATACCATCAACAAGAACCATTTCCATGTGAGTCATTTTCCAAATTGCATTTTTCACCTTCTCTAATATTCTAAGATATAATTTTTTTTTTTATCAAGTTGAGGAAGTTTTCCTTTTCCCAAAGACAAAATTCTTTGTTTTCCATTACCTACATCCTTAGCAACATCTCTGGTTCTCAATTCTTAGATATTGGGCCTTCTTCAAGAAACTAAAATTCCTAAATCAACATTATTGGGTTTCCTTCTACTTTTGGCTATTTTTTTAATAATATTTTCCTCATTTTCCAATTCCGAATCACTAGAATAAGTCTATTCTCCTCCATCTTCTTCATCCTTAGAGCCATTCTAAATAATGTTAAATATTTTTTCATAGCCAATCAATGTCACATTCTACTGAGGAGTGGTTTCTCCTCAAACCCTCATTTCTATGCTATTTTCCTTCAATCCTACTAGAGAGTGTGACTCTTTCTCAATATTCTCTTCTACATGCAAAGAAAAATTATTTTCCTTTTCAATCAAAATCTCAATTACCATTCATTAATACCTCCAGGTTGAGTATCTAGAACAAATTCTTCCCCTTCAACAATGCCATCCCCATAAAAGATAACAAGAACCTCAAAGCTATTTGAAGATGGACCCTTACTAATTTCACCAAATTCTTTCTACCTTAGAACTTCCCCTTACTCAGTTTTCTTTTTTCTCCAAACTCTCGAAGGTTGTCTAGTTCTATTATTCATAACTTTCTCCTTAGGATTTTATGGGTATGTTTTCCAAATATGCCCTACCCTTTTGCAAATGTTACACAAGGGAATGGGAGTTTCATATTGAATCTCTTGTTCTCATTCCTTGTAATATGAAACTAGTCTAATAGATTTAGGTAATGGTTTAGCCAGATCCGTCTATACACAAAAATGAGCTCCTCTCATTTTGGTCTGGGATTTAGTAGCTGAATCCAAATTAATTATTTTACCTATCGCTTTAGCTATCCCAATAATAATATTGTCATCCCAAAATTCCATTGGAATCCCTGGTAGACTCACCCATAAGGGTATCGATTAAAGAGTGGATGTGGTTGGATTAAAGCCTTGGCTCCATTTTTGTAAAAATAACCCTGTCCTCCCAAAAAACCATGGGCCCTTCAACAAAAAATTTGCCATATACTTCAAATTTGCAAAGTTAAACAACAAAGAATTATTAGGCAAAGCCATCACTGCTTCATGCCCTAGAAGTTTTCATTTATCCTAAATCCATTCCTTATTGTATCTAAATACAGTCTATTGCCTAAAAAAATTTTAACCAAATATTTTTTCCTTTTTGAATCCTTTGTAAGTCAAAATTTCTAGGATCTTAAGAGTAAAACCCTTTTCATCCTGGTCTAAAGATAAAACCAATCCCTCTTCTTATGAATTATGACCTCTCTTCAAAATGTGTGCCCAAGAAGCATCTCCCTTTGATTTTTCCAATGTTGTTGAATTCAGATTTGCTACTCCTAGATCTAAAGGGCTAGACTCTCTCCTATCATCATACTTAGGGGATTCTACTGCAACATAACCCTCACCTATCACCTTTCTTGCTTCTCCTATCCCTACTCCTCCTATGTCTATTTTCTCCAAGTGTTCTTTAGCTTTGATGATTTTCTAAAAACAATATTTTACATGCTCGTGGGAAGCATTGATACACTCTCGATGAACATGTTGCTCTTCCTCCATCAATCCATTCCCATATGAGGTTGGAATTTCACATTGAGTTTTTTTTTTAGTTTTCTTTTTAAAAGTAGGGTTTTGAAAGAGTTGTTCTTTCCCTTTTACATTGATTTAGTCCCATTGAGCTATTTGGTATCCCTGATATTTGAACCTTGGTATGGGATACATCAATTATTTATCCCAACTCGTTGATAGGATGATTACAATAATATGTACATACAAACTTATTTTCCCATAATATACAAAATTTACATATCATCTTCTTGGATTCCTCTTTTGGTCTCTTCCAATTACCTATTTCACATCTAAAATAAATTGAGCTAGTCCTTAATTAGGCCGTCAACCTCTTTGCTTCCTAATTGATGTTTGTTCCTATATAAAAAGTTTAATAATAATTATATATAAGGATAAATTCATCAAGATAAAATTTATTTTTTCTTTCTAAATTATTTTCTTACATAAATTTTTAAAAAGTTTATTTAGTTTTATTTCTTTATTTTATTTCAAAACTTATACTCACTAATATTAATATTCTATTTATTTACACTTATACCATAAATACAAAATATTATATTAAAATCCAACTCCTTTTAACTCATTCTTTTGCTTATTTTAAAAAAGTTATTTTTGTCAAACCCTTTATATAAGGTGTCTTATCACCACACAACCTTCTACTCGTTTGACAAATCAACTTATCATGCCATTGCTTGTAATTGAAAATTCCCCACCCTTAGTAAAGGATTGAGTCAAGTCTATCTAATAACCTTTGTTGAAGCTTTTGTATCATTGCCTTTCAAAAGAGATCCAAACCAAACATGTTAAATTTTTTTCAAATCCTCAAGTAAAAGTTGTGAAATTCCTTGGTAGAATTGGAAAAGGGCAATTTTTTATTGTATACATTCTACATTAAATCAACATTCCATGTTTGATGCTTTTGAGAAAGTGAAAATGCACCCAAAATGCATCAAGACAAATAACTATAAAATTAGCAACTTATGCCCCTCTTATAGATAAAATTTATAAGATAATAAAATTAAGATGATGTTTATGGTTGTTAAGTCTATGAGATTAGTGAAAGGTATAGTAAATAGTGTTGGGTGTGTTGTATCCTTTGCATAAAAAAAAGAAAAAATAGCTAAGAATGCCAAAAAGCTAAAAAATATATCTAAAGCTTTCAAAAATTTAGTCGTGGGTTCAGAATGAAAGCAAAAAGATATTTTGGAACTATGGGTTCAAAGCTGATTTCAGAGTATTGATAGGTCTAGACTCTACAAGGATTGGGGTGAATTTGTATCCACCAGATTCTATGGATCCTGAGGAGTATTTTTTGGAAGTCACATTCATGTTTCCTATCCTAGATGAGAAGTTCTTCCTTTTGTTGTTTTTGGATAGGAGTTTGGAGGTTTACAAGAAGTTTTCTATTTACAAGAGTGTTCCCCAAAATTTTAGTGTGTTTGGGAGCAAGATCTCGGTTTTTGGTGTTTCAGAGACTGGTCCTAGAGTTATCCTATCCCAAAAAATGGATCTTATGATGTTCTCGTGGGCTTTCCCTTTTGTGGTTTTTGTTGTGGGCTGAAAGAAGTTGAAAATTTTAATTACTGATATGAGCATGACTCCAACTCTCAAGGGTTTTAATGTTGGTCCTAGTGTGGTTTTCTCGAAGAATGGGGATAATCTCATGGATCATGATATTCTATGGTAGGCAATTCCTCCCATGGATTTAGAGTTGGGTGAGAAAAAGATTCAAATTGCTAATGCAAAGGTGAGCAGTAATCCAACAGTGAAGGGTTTTTTTATTGGCCTTGGATATGATTTGACTAAGAATGTGGATCCTATGGGGTTATCTCATTCTTGTAGCAGATGGTCTAGATGTAGATCTTTCCAATTGTTTGGACCCTAATTTTTTATTTTTTGAGATCTCTATTTAGTGGTCTTGAAGTTGGTCTTCTTGTTTAACTCGTGCCTTTTGGCTATAATATTTTTATTCTCCCCCTCTTGGGTCCAAAGAATTCCTTGGTTTCATAGATCCAGGAAAGCTTTGGAAGGGTAAATTTGTGGTTGGGGTCCCAGTGTTTGTGGTTCTAGCGAATCTCTATCAGGTGTAGTTAGGTTTCAATGATCCAAGGTTTGTGGATCTCCATTTGCTCTCATTGATTATCCCTAAGATAATATTTTTGGAAAAGGCCCTGTTGCACCTTGGGTTTAGGAGACCCTAGAATTATTTTGATTCAATTTTGAATGGATTCTTGCAAAACTACAGAGATTTCCTTTTCCCCCATAAAACATGTTTCTTGGCTTGGGCAAAAAAAATTTAAAATATATTTTTTTGAATTTCCTTGGAGCAGGATTGTGTTTCTTGCCTTGGGTACGAAAATTTTCTTTGTAAATTTTTAATTTTAATTTGAAGCAAGTCTTGGTGGTTTGGTTAGATCCTGAGTTTCTCCTCGAGATCGTGTTTCCTAGCTTGGATGGGAAATATTTATTTTTAAAAGTGAGTCTTGGTGGTTTGGGCAGATATTGAGTTTCTCTTGAGGATTGTGTTTCCTAGCTTGGGTAGGAAACTTTTCTTCTTAAAATTTTTAATTCTAAAATGAAACGGGTGTTGGTGGTTTGGGCAAATTCAAAGTTTCTCCTTGAAATTCATGTCCTATTTTACATCCAAAATTTTGGAGATCATTTATGATCCTAGGGATTTGGTTCTTCCTTTTATTTTTTTTTCCTGGATTCTATTGTCAGATCATGTTATTTCTTGCTCAGATTCTCTTCTTTTTTTCTCTTACAACTCTTTTATGTTGTAAAATGTTTAGGGACCCTCAAAACCCTTTATTCCATGTAATTATATATATAAAGCTAGAAAAACATGGTCTATAGTTAAGAAAAACTATTGTAATGATTCTCATCCATGGGCTCAATGCGAAAGGAAAGGGTTGAGTCAAGAGTGAAGGATTGTTTTGGTTGAATTTGCAATGGTTTTTGACCAAGTTAGTGTTATGTCAAGAGATATATGCATAAGTCCAATCAAGTGTTGAGTTATGAGTGTCTAGAGGGGTCCGAGTTGGGTCCTTGACGTTATGAATATTTGGCATTGGGAACTTGGTAGTGCTTGTGGGAGAGTGAAGAAAAGGGACATCAAGTTCCTATCTCACTAGGCATGGAGAAGGGTTATTCATGAGTACCATGATTGTATGCCAAAGGAGTTACCATTGGACTTGGCTCTCGAAAAAGTATGGTCGTTGATTTGTAAATTTGGTATGTTACATGGAATTGTGGCACACAATGGGCAAGGTGCCAAGGACTTCACTGATTTTAAGTGGGAGAGACTATGAGGGAGGAGTGTCTCTAGACTTCCCTCCATACCTTGAATGCCTTGAGGTACCAATACCATGACTAGGCACAAGAAAAGACTAAGAAGGAATATAGAGACAGGTGGCTTCCCAATCTTGTAAAGTATGAGTGGAAAGGCAAGAATCACAATGGGGGTAAGTTTGCCAAGTTTTGTGATGGGTGACCTCTTGGGAAGTACAGATGGTGCAACCCCTTCACTTGTTCTTAGGCTATGATATGTTGTAGGGGGAAGGTGGATGCTCTTTGTTCTTGTATTCCGAATTCATTAACTAGGCCTATAGTGCTGAGAACTTTTCTTGGTGCAATGAAACAATGGGTTTAGCTGCCCCAAGTAGCTGAATTTATCATTTGTATAGACCCCATTGCAAAGTATTTAACAAGTGGAAAATTGTTGGGTGTATTGTATCCTTCACATGAAAAAGAAAAAAAACAAAAAATAAAAACCTAAGAAAACCAAAAAGCTAAAAAATCTAAGAGATAAAGAGATATATCTAAAGCTAGAAAAGCATGATCTATAGTTAAAAAACTCTATTGTAATGGTTCTATATATTTATGTATTCCCTACTAGTTGACCTATCCATCCATCCTCACTTGGGTGGATCATCTAATCTATGCATAGTTTATAGTTGAATTAGAATAGGTATAAGGTACTAGAATATGCACAATAGTAAAGAAAGCAAGAGAAATGGCTCTAAGTTTCTATTGATTTTTATCGGTTAAGAGTTTTCAGAATAAACATTAATATACATATTATGTATACATATATTTTTCCTTTTATTTTAATTTTATTTGCATTAATAACTCAAAAATAGGTTTATAATCTCTTCAAATAGGAGAGGTTAATTAGGCTTAATACCATAAGATCTATTTTATTGGAAAGTGGCTGTGGGAAACATACAGTACTATTTGTTTCACACTACGTCGAGGACCCTATGTATAGAGTGGCCCACCATGTAATTTTTAATTGTTTAAATGTTGAGAAGAAATTGATTGTACACGGACAGTGTTTGACCCAACGAAAGCTTTTTCATTGTCGTGATTATTTTCGATCTGAAGTAAATACTGTATAACATACGGTTGTACATACATTTCTATGGCTTCGTTGGTCTGTTTATATTTTTATATCCTACTACTACAACATGGAGACTTCATGTTATACAGTTAATAAAAAAAACAACCATGAACATTGAACTTCACATTATACATGTCCTTTTCAGACAGCCAATGGTGGTGGGTATGTATGCTTATATATGGAAAAAATCAACAACCATTAACATCATAGCCTCTTTACGTCGATTCTTAAAACTAAATAAAGAAATTCTCACTTTAGCCACCAAATCGTGTATTGCGCAGTGTTAATGTCCCATGAACTTCTTGGATCTCGTGCTTTCCACACGCATGTTGTCTGCTCTCTGCTCACAAACAATCATTACGTAAACATGTCATTTCTTCCAACCATGTCTAACGAGATAACATGGGTCATAGTACGGACGACGTGATATGTACATCTTTAAGCAAATCTGGTTAGTGGATTGGTAAGAAGTTGGGTATTTATTAGGAGGAGACCTAGGTTCAAATCTTGTAAGAAAGCCTATCTAGAGTAAAGGTAGTATTCTGACTTGAGTTTGCTGACTGTGCGCTAGCTTGATGACGGGGTTACCAACCTCGGGTCTCCCTCACTCCAGGGGAGTCTTACCCAATCTAGAGTAAAGGTAGTAGTCTGACTTAAATTTGCTGATTATGCGCCAACTCGATGATGGATTACCAACACTGATCCACCACTGATCCTTCACTCCAAGGGAGTGAGACTGTCTTTACTAAGATCCCTGTGACTAGTTGTAACTCCTTAGGATTCGCTTTTGCAATACACCTTTATCGATAAGAGAGGAAATTAATGAAAGTCGCCAACGTTTAAACAGATTCATATATACAACCCGATGAAATCTATCAGTAAATCTTAATGTCGGACTTATTAAGATCAGTAATAGCGTTCATTAAAAAACAAATCAAAAGGTTAGCCGAAGATCCTCGCTTTTCAAAACTAAATTTTATTTTATTTTATTTTTTTACATAATCATAAGATTGAACCCAAATCATATTATTAATACAAATAATATCCTTATTAAGGAATCACACTCATAAGGATTATTAATAAGATACTTATCCTCATATCCAACTAAATAAAACAATCAAGCTGCAGTACTTGTACATTTTGTCAGGGCAACTAGAAATGCAACTAGAAATGCAATGTCATCTCAAGGTCCTACACTCAACTACTCAAACTCCAAATATTATAGGAATGCCCCAGCTTGCAGTTGAATTGAACTCGAGTTACATCACCGATAATGCAAGTGGCATTCTTATCAGTAAACCACATCACACGAATATAGTATAAATTTTATCATGTATATCAATTATTTTTAGATAATGTTTGATTGGAATGAGGCAATATTTGATTCCATTCATTTCCATAAACTATTATGAAAACTAACATGGTATAAAAGAAAGAAGGTACAAATCTTCATTATTTGTTTGGTTCTATTGATTATAGGTTTCTTTTTTAGCTTATATTGAGGATAATTTTCATAAGGACTTGTAAATAAGATTTTTTGAAGTTGACATAATCTAAATAATATGTTTTGATAGAAAACCCTTGTGGATTTGGATGGTGAGGCTTTCATTAGAATCAACAAATTTGCTCTTAGAGATATGCAAAAGCAAGGAGACAAAAGCAGATCCAAGTATAGAAGTAGATTCCAAAGGTAGAGGTAAATTCAAAGTAGGTAGTTAAAGGTAGATTCAAATGGTGGAGATAAATTCCAAAGGTAAAGGTAGATTCAAATGGTGGAGATAAATTCTAGTGTAGTATATAGATTTGGATGCATATGCAAAGGTTATTTTTAAAATATCATGGTGCAAACAAAGACAAGTGTACAAAAAAGATAAAGACAAAACCAAGAAAGACATCAAACCCAAATATCTTATTTATCTTCTTTTGTTATTTTTATCTTGTGGTCGAAAAGTTTGAAAGTTGAATATATACATTTGGTGGGGCCAAGGCTAGGGTTTGAAAAACTAATATCCCAAATATTCTAGTGCATGCTTGTTAAGAAATGTTGAGTCAATTAATGACAAATGGATAATATAAAGGAAATAGGAAAAATAGGTGAGATTACTTTGAAAATATCAGTTGATACCATGACTAACCCATCTCATGATAGACTAATAGTTTTAGAAGAATGCATAGGGAATCTTGCAATATGAGATGTTGGAATTGACTATAGTAATGAAGAAACTACAAGGTCTCATCTTGGAGCAACATAAAACAATTCTGAAACAAGTTGTTCAAATCAATTTATTGGAGACACCATTCGTAGAATTGAAATCCTCCACTACCATGGGCTTGTGTAGTAGTAATAATTTTATAAATGGATATCATATTTAGACTATGTTGTAAATCAAAAAAGAAAAAAAAAATAAAGATAATCTATAAAAATAAATGAAATTTATGCAACAATGGCAAACATAATGACAAAAGAACATGAATTGCAAAATAAATTAGAGGAGACTAGATCATGGGCACAAGTTGTAAGAGATCCAACAACAAATTCTAAATTATTTTCTTGCATAACTTTTTTCTTTCTAAATTATTTTTCTACATAACTTTTTTAAAAGTTGATTTAGTTCTATTTCTTTATTTTATTTCAAAACTTATATTCACTAAAGTTAATATTCTATTTATTTACACTTATACCATAAATTGAGATAAAATTTTAAATTAAAAGCCAACTTCTTTTAACTCATCCTTTTGCTTATTTAAAAATATATATATTTTGTCAAACCATTTATATAAGGTGTCTTATCACCACACAACCTTGTACTTGTTTGACAAATCAACTTATCATGCCATTGCTTGTAATTGACAATTCCCCACCCTTAGTAAAGGATTGAGTCAAATCTATCTGATAACCTTTGTTGAAGCTTTTGTATCATTGTCTTTCAAAAGAGATCCACACCAAACATATTAAATATTTTTCAAATCCTCAAGTAAAAGAATTATAAAATTCCTTGGTAGAATTTGAAAAGGTCCATCATTTTTTCTTGTTTACATTCCACATTCAATCAACTTTATATGTTTGATGCTTTTGAGAAAGTGAAAATGTAACCCATAATGCATCAAGACAAATAACTATAAAATTAGCAACTTATGCCCTTAATATCGACAAAAATTATAAGCTAATAAAATTAAGATGATGTTTATGGTTGTTAAGTTTGTGAGATTAGTGAAAGGCATAGTAAATAGTGTTGGGCGAATTGTATCCTTTGCATGAAAAAGAAAAAATAAAAAGAAAAAAAAAGCTAAAAAATCTAGAAGGTAAAAAGTATATCTAAAGCTTTCAAAAATTTAGCTGTGGATTCAAAGCATAAGCAAAAAGATGTTCTAGAACTATGGGTTTGAAGATGATTTCAGAGTGCTAGTAGGTCTAGAACCTACAAGGATTGGGATGAATCTCTATCTCTCAGATTTTGTAGATCCTAGGGAGTATTTTCTTGAAGTCTCATTCATGTTGCATATCTTGGGTGAGTTCCTTCTTTTGTTGTTTTTGAATGGCAGTTTGGAGGTTTGTAAGAAGACTGCTATTTACAAGAGTGATCTCCAATTTTTTAGTGTGTTTGGGAGTAGGATCTCAATTGTTGGTGTTTCAGAGGCTAATCCTAGATTTGTCATGTCCAAGAACATGGATCCTAAGTTTGTGAATCTTATGAAGTTCTTGTGGGATTTCCCTTTTGTGGTATTATGCGAGGTTGGAAGAAGTCAAAAAAATTATTTGCTGATGTGAGCAGGACTCTAGATCTTAAGTGCTTTAATGCTAGTCTTGGTGTGGTTTTTCCAAATAATGGGGATCATCTCAACGATCCTAATATTCTATGGTAGGCATTTCCTCCAATGGCTTTGGAGCTGGGTGGAAAAAATATTCAAATTGCTAATGCAAAGGTGAGCAGAATCTGATAGTGAAGGGTTTTTATACTGGCCTCATAGATGATTTGACTAAGAATGTGGATCTTGTGGGGTTCTCTCATTCTTTGTAGAATATGGTCTGGATGTGGATATTTCTAATTTTTTGGATCCTAATTTTTTGCTTTTCGAGATCTCTATTGAGTGGCCCCGAAGGTGGTCTACTTGTTCAACTTGTGTCTTTTGGCTATGATGTTTTTATGCTCCTCCTCTTGGGTCCAAAGAATTCCTTGGTTTCATAGATCTAGGAAAGCTTTGCCAGGGTAACTCTGTGGTTGGGGTCCCAAGGTTTGTGGTTTTGGTGACTCTCTATCAGGTGGAGCTTTTCAATGATCCAAGGTTTGTGGATCCAGATTTGCTCTCGTTGATTATCCCTGAGACTATGTTTTTGAAAAAGACCATGTTACACCTTGGATGTGGGGGACCCCCACATTATTTCGATTCAATTTTGAACATATTCTTGCAAGACTACAAATATTTTATTTTCCCCATGAAACGTGTTTCCTATCTTGGGCGAGAAATTTTTGAAATATATATTTTTAATTTCCTTGGAGCAGGATTGTGTTTCTTTGCTTGGGTAGGAAACTTTTCTTTGTAATTTTTTTATTTTAATCTAAAGTGGGTCTTGGTGGTTTGGTCAGATACCGCGTTTCTCCTAGGGATTGTGTTTCCTGGCTTGGATGGAAAATTTTTGTTTTTAAAAATTTTGAATTTAAAAATGAAGCGGGTCTTGGTGGTTTAGGCAGATCCCAAGTGTCTCCTAAGGATTGTGTTTTCTATCTTGGGCAAGAAACTTTTATTTTTAAAAATTGTAATTAAAATGAAGTAAGTCTTACAGGTTTGGATGGATCCTAATTTTTTCCTTGGAATTCATGTCCTATTTTAGATCCAAACTATTGAAGATTATTTAGGATCATAGTGATCTAGTTCTTCCTTTTTTTTTATATTCCTAGATCCTATTATCAGATCATGTTATTTATTTCTTAGATTCTCTTATTTGTTTCTCTTACAAGCATTTTCTCAAGGCTTTTTTATTGTAAAAGGTTTGGGGACCCTCAAAACCCCTTCTTGACTTTGTAGAAGGTTTGGGGATCCTCTCAAAACCCCTTACACGTAATTAAAAACACACACACACACACACACACACACACACACACACACACACACACACACACACACACACACATATATATATATATACGAAGCTAGGAAAACATGGCCTGTAGTTAAGAAAAATTATTATAATAATTCTATATATTTGATGTATCCTCCACTAGTTGACCTATCCATCCATCCTCACTTGGGTGGATCATCCAATATATACATGGTCCATAGGTGCATTAGATTGGGAGTGAGGTACCAAAATATACACAAGAATAATAATAAAATAGAGCAAGAGGTGTGGTTCTGAGTTTCTATTGGTTTTTCTCGATCAAGGGTTTCTAGGATAAATATTCATGTTCATTGTGTATACATATTATGTTTCTTCTATTTTTTTATTATGTTTACATTAATAACTCTAGAATAGCTTTATCAATCTCTTCATTTGGTATCACAACATGGTTATTGGATTCATAGGGATGTCTTTGTTTCTAGGTTCAACTTAGTTTGAGAAGAGCAAGGGTATCTTGGGTCTATGATAAATTTATTTTTTGAGTGGGAGTTTTGTGTAGTGAATCTAGTGTGAAGGAAGGATGGCATGCTTGTTGCTCTTGTACTTCAAGAGGAAGTGCTAAAAGAAGTAACAACATGGTTTTGGTATCTTGTTCTTGTGTTGTGATAAACATGGGATTTTTGCCCATGTATTGAGCTAGAGGGATTGTGAGGTCTAGTGTGTCATGTCCTTGTGAGGTGTTGTGTGGGCTTGTTTGTGTACTAAGCTGTAAAGGACTGTGTGGGATAGTTTAACTTATCCTTTTAAGGTATTATTGGTTTATGGCATGGTGGTGCTTGGACAATGTTGATGGAATTATGAAGGCATGATGTTTGATAGTCAAATAATGTCGCTAGCCCTTGTGCAGTGTTTGTGTTATTTTTGGAGTCATGTGTTGCTCTTGTGTGATGGGATGTCATGCTAGAACAAGTAGTTGACATTGTGTGTGTTCTATATAGGAATTTTTTTGCTCTTATGCAATGATGGTTGTGTTATAAGAGAAAGTGAGCATGGATGGTGCTTTGTTCCCATACTATGTGAGGATAGAAGGTTAACATTAGAGCCATGGGGTAATTTAGGGGTTGTGACTCCTATGGTGCTTGGATGGTAGGAAAGGGACTATGTGGGCACTATGGTAATGCATGTTGTTATTGTGTGACAAGTATGCTATTTTGGAGGGGCAGTCGATATTATGGATTAAACTTGAATGCTATGTGCTTGTCGATACTAGGAGTGCTTGGAATAGGTAGTTAATTTTGTAGCTTCTCTAGTATGTGATTTTGTATTGTGTTGCTCTTATATATGGGAGGTGTGCATGAAAAGGACAATAAGAATAAATGAAGGTTATTTTTTCTTGTGTGATAGAATGTTGTGTTGGAGGAGGAGATAATCTTATGAAGGATAATTTTTTTGGGCTCGAGGTCTACATGCCTAATTCAGACCTAGAGAATGGATTCCAAGTTGAGTCTTGGGGAAGGATTTTCCATGTTATCATCGAGCATTATCCCACCTTGGTATGGTTATGTTTTAGCCTTGGGGATGGTAATTGCCATGATAGTAAATCATATTTTATGAGCTCAAGATGAATGCTATTTAATTTTGTGCAATAAGGTATTGTATTGAAGTAGTAACTAGCATTGGTTGTCAGAGTTGAAGAGCTCAAGGAGGAGATCATGTCTATTAGAGGAAGTGCGGCTAAGCTATAAAATAGATTGGAGGAGAGCTTGGTATCTTTGGATAAGTTGCAAAAATAGGTAGCTTTGTGTTAAGCAATGTTGTGGGTATTGAGTTAGGCATAAAGTTCCAATTCTTCTACAATCACTCTCAAAAGGTGAAGGAACTAGTGTTGAGCTGGAGCACAAGATACGTATCTTCTAGAAGAATTTTTTTAGGATATGGGAGAGTGCCTGGCAAGTTCACGAGGATTGTAAAGAGCATAGGAAGTGTAGATAGCATCATGGTACTTGGTGTATCCATCTTGAATTTGATGGAGAAACTTGGTTGATAATCTGGTGATATGTAAAACCAGGAGTATGGATTCTTGGAAGGGGTTTAGAGTAATAAGTTCCAAACTACTATGTATAATGGTTGAAAATGGTGGTGGGCTCACATGGATCTTAGAAATCACAAGTTAGAGATGTCAATTTATCCATTGTTGTTATAAACAATTCATCGACTTCAAGGAAGTGAGGTCATCGATGGATACCTTGAACCCTAAAAAATTTATGGACTGAGTGTGTGGAGTAGGGTGAGTCAATCTTTGGGAACATCAAATGGTAGGACCTAAGGTGTGAAGGTAACTTGGAAATCATCTCAAGAAGGAGATCCACAATGACTATGGGTATCAATGGTTCAACTAGTTGAGTTGGACGATATATGTAACTGGAGATGGATTTCATCCATGGGATTAATGTGAAAGGAAAGTATTGAGTCAAGAGTGAAGGATTTTTTTGGTTGAATTTTTAGTGGTGCTCGACCAAGTTAGTGCTATGTGAAGAGACCTATGCATAAGTCTAGTCAATTTATAAGCAAAGAGTGTCTAAAGGGGTTCGAGTTGGGTCCTTGACATTGTGAATATTTGAGGGATAGCTGAAAGCACGAGATTTCGGGCAAAGGAAACACTGATTGCGATTACATTCAAAATCAAGTACGCTTAAGTCCTAGAAATGTAAAATGCATGAAACGAAAGAGACACATGTAAATGAGATACAAGCAAATGGAGAAAACACAGCCCTTTCATTAAAATCTCTTGATCTCTGTTACAATGATGCCTCCTCCCTTTTCAGGGGCTAGGAGCGTTAAAAGAATTTGATTACAATCACTTAATGTTCCTCTTTTCGCGTGCCCACGATTGAAATGGACGGGCCAAGATGATGCCGCCGCTGATGTCGATGAGTTTTTCACCTCTGCTGATTCTCCTGCGAACAAAGAAACAACCAAGATGTCAGTAGCACCTGTCGCAAATGGAAAGTGTTCGTTCTCTAAAATTAACGAAATATGCATGTAAACATTTGCCTGAAACAGTAAATTCAGTGAGTCCAAATGGCTTGAAATATTGACAGAAGACGAGAAAAAGTTACCGGAAGGCCATTGCCACCGAGACAGTGGCCAATCTGCCTTCAATCGGAATTCGTCCCTGGGCGGGACAAATTCGATCGCAATTCGTCCCTGGGTGGGACGAATTCTTCTGTGTTGAAGAAGCCAACCTGCTGTTGCTCCAATGTCAATTCTCGAGACCTGCAAAACGCCTAAAAAAAAGGGGGTTATGTAATTGGGGCCATTTTGGGATGACCCAGATGGTCGGATTCTCCCAATTTGGCCTCTACCCTCGGGAATTTGATCTTGCCACCTGCAAGTTAGTGAAACAACAAAGCGACACAAAACATACTAGAATCTGATCAAAAGTTATGAACTTGCAGTTATGAGTTAACCAAACATGATAACACAAAATGCAACCTGAAAAAGTAATCTAGAATGCTCTAAAAACATAGAAAATGTGGGGGTGCCCAAGTGGGCCTCCCACCGTTGGCACTTGATTCCGGTGCCAATCCACTAGGGATGGGCCCAAAACCTCTTAGGATTGGGGGGTCGACGAATTGGTTGGTTCAGGTGTCCATGTTTTGGATTTGGGTCAGGTTCAAGCTTCCAAAAGCCACCCAACAACCTCCCTTGCAAAAGAGATTGGTGGATGCGAGAAGGTGAACCAAAAGGGATGCAAGTGGGTCTTCAACTCGGCAACACTTCGTTGCTTGAAATCTCCTTCAACCTGTATATCTTGGGTGAGAAAAGTCCCACCTTTTATAGACCCATGGGGTCTCTTTTGAGAGGGAAGCACAAATGCCATGTGTTGGTCATAGGTGCCATGTGGCAGTCATGTCTTCCCATGAGGGAGGGGAGTCCTCCATTGACTTGGGCTTTCATAACTGCCCTTGTGACAGTCCTATAACGGCCTATCTGTCCACCCACACACGCGTGCGAGGCAGGAGTCATCAAGCGACTGTCTCGGGCTGCCACTTGGCGCCATTCTTCTTTTTGCCCGTTAAACTTGGAATTCGTCCCACCCCGGGATGAATTCAGAATTCGATCCCTGGGTGAGACGAATTCCAATTTGAATTCGTCCCAGGGTGGGACGAATTTGGAGTAGGTTGTCTGAAGGTGCCAAATTGCCTTCTAACCTTCCAAAATTGCTATAAAAGTGGTTAGGACCACTGTTTGACCTCTGAGGGCTACCCTGGGGGCTGTGTTTGTCAAAGCGATCAGTGTTTGCAGTCACATAATCGGATTGGTGCTGTTTTGGTGTCTACAAATGCCCCTTTTTGGGATGCTCTGTGCATAGCGCAGTGCTGAGCAAAAATAGATATCCAAAGCACTAATGATTAGGGTTTCTTGGTAACCTAACCAAATTTTGATGCCCCAAGTATGGAGAGGGCATGCATTCTTGAATCCTTGCTTCTGACGAGCTAAGGAGTTTGATTTCAAGTGTTAACCTATTTTGGTGAGGTGTGACTTGAGCTTAGACATTGATCAGTCATGAATAGGCGAAGGGCGTTTTATCCACGGGGTAACCTTGTGTTCATGATTCACGAAATGCCAAGTGTTTGATTGATTTGATTGTTGCTTGTTTACTGCCCCAAGCAGGAGCGTGATTGTCTTTGTCAATGATTCTTTGAATGCATGTCGTTTTCCTTAATTGGGTGTGTGATTGTTGATTGGTGACTAAATGTGACTACCCCCTCAAGCGACGAATCGATGAGGGAATGACCTTCGTGAGAAAAGCGATGAGTCGCTTGATCCAAGATGACTTGTGCAAGGGTGCCTTTAGAGGGTTTACCGTTAAGCATGTGCAATTTTTCCAACATTTGGACCTGTTTTTGGTGGGTGTTAACCCTTTTGGTGATGCCGTAATGGGGTGAAATCATCGAAAACCCTTCTTCCCGTGGAGCGGTCCGGCTATGGTAGCCTTCTTGGGGAAGTAGGAGAGTGATAATTTGAACCTCATAATCTATTTTATTTGCCCAGAGGTTAAGTGCAAGAGCACTTGTGTCCGGCAATGCTTATTGCTATTTGTTTGTGTTGCATTTTTTACTATTTTTGTTGTTTTGTTGTTTTTTTGTGACACCATTTGGGGATTACATTGTCAAAAATCCGTCCTCTCGTGGAGCGGTCCGGCTATGGTAGCCTTCTTAGAGAGTAGGATAGTGACAATGTAGACCATGACATCAGTTTTTCTATGCCAAGAGGTTAAGTGCAAGAGCACTTGTGTCTGGCAATGTTTATTGCTTTTTGTTTTTGTGTTGCATTTATTTGTTGTTTTTGTTGTTTTGATTTTCTTTGATCTTGTGCATGATGGTTGATGAATATGGATGTATGCATGTTGAATTATTTTTATGGATGCATATGCTATGATGAATGCAAATGGTTTTGATTTATATGTGATATGCAGATATGAAATGGATGAATGGGGTTTGTGATGTTTGGCTATGGAACCAAGGACTGTTTAGAACTCTATTATTTTGTTTTTAGGCTATTGTTGTAATGTATGGCTCTTGTATGTATACATGTGGTTTTCTCTTTTTGTATTTTTTGATGGTATTGTAAGGATGAAAAGTTGCGCAGTTGGCTTAGAAATGTAGCTAAGGTTTTCTGAGACTCAGACGGTTTTAACTCACTAGCCAAGACTGTACTTTGTCTTACAAGACTTTTGAACAAGGTATGAGTCAGACTTGTTTTTAACCAAGCTATTTCACATCCCTGTGTGTGTAATTGAGTTCGTTATTGTGGTATTTATCAGGATACCGCCGATGCCGGATGGGCTTTCAACCGAACTCGTCTCGAGGATCACCTAATTAGCTCCACTAACTCCTTTGTTGTATTTAGTTAGATTAATCTACGGTGTTATCCAGGATGTCATAAGCTATCTCATCCACATGCAAACATTGATCTGTATGCAAATTAATGTGATAGATATATCGTCATGCGGGAGGATTACTGTCAGTTACCGATAGGCTATCAACCAAATCGGTATTGAAGCTTGCCTTATGACCTATAGAATGCTGAGAGTTCTAGGGATTCAAGTTCAACTCCCTTTTTTTTTTCAATTATATTGGGATACTTGCTCGTTTGTAGTGATGAGATCACTGTTTATTTTGATTTGTTTTTCTTTTGAGCAAGGGATTGGGGATATGGAGTGACGAAAATCACTGTTGCTTGTGCCTTTGATGTGTGCACTGTATGATGTCAAATTTTGATGTTTGACGTTTTGCAAATTTTTGATGTTTTGCAACTATTGAGAACTTAGGGATTCTTAGGGAATTGGGTAGGGAGGATGCTTGTCCTTTTGCCAACTCTCAGCATTCTTTGGGTCATTCACATAGGGGGATGAGCAAGATAACCGTTTCACTTATGGTGACCTAGATTACTGTGCAGGTTTCATATTTCTTTCACACAACTCTGGAATTGTTTAATGTGTTTTGTTTGTGTTGGGATGTTACGTAACAAGGTTTATTTCAAGTATGACTCTACCTTCGTAAAATCTGTCTGACTTGATATAGTACATGGCTAAAGAGCAAAGTGATGACTGAATCACGAAAAACTTTTGATACATTAAAAGACCACTAGCTGTAGTGTGGTAAAAGTTATGCATGGTGTTTTTGTTGTTTTTGTAAAATGGAACTATGCGAAACAAGATGGACTAGCAGAGCAATTGTAGCCTATGGTGCCTTTGACCTATACAGCCACAAATATGCAATGTATGAATGCAATGCTTAATGCATCTACATATTTTTGTATTTTTGATGGATTGATTTTGTAAATGTGAATATGCGGTGCTAGAGGAACTCTATATTGATGAATTTGACCAAGCGATTGCGATAGTCGTTGGAGCTTTTTAGGTTTGACCAAGTGATTGCGATAATCCTTGGAGCTTTTTGGTGTGACCAAGTGATTGCGATAATCCTTGGAGCTTTTTGGGTTTTGACCAAGTGATTGTGATAATCCTTGGAGCTTTTTGTTTTGACCAAGTGATTGCGATAATCCTTGGAGCTTTTGGATTGACCAAGTGATTGTGATAATCCTTGGAGCTTTTTGTTTTGACCAAGTGATTGCGATAATCCTTGGAGCTTTTGGATTGACCAAGTGATTGTGATAATCCTTGGAGCTTTTTGTGGTGACCAAGTGATTGTGATAATCCTTGGAGCTTTTTTGAGGATATGGCTTTATTAGATGTGGAATGGTCGCAAATGACTGATATTCAAGGGTTCTGTTTCCTTGATACCATCAAGAGAAGCTAGTCGGTATGTCTCGGGTCCTATTATGCTATCAATGACATATGGACCTAACCAATTTGCCATGAATTTGTCCCTCATGTGGGACGACAAATTTGAGTTCTGTTGGTTTTCCTTCAAAACCAAATCACCAACCCGAAAGTCCCTTAGGTGAACTTTCATGTTGTAAGCCCTTTTAAGTTGCTCTTGATAGATACGTAAATGCTCGAGAGCATTAACGCGTCGTTCGTCAAGCAATGTAAGTTGGTCTAACCGGGCCTACCGCACAGTGTTATCATCAATGAACTCCTGCATTGATATACGAAGGGAAGGAATTTCCAACTCGAGAGGCATTACTGCCTCTGAGCCATACACGAGCGAAAACGAAGTTGCCCCAGTGGGCGTTCGAATGCTAGTGCGATAAGCCCAAAGGGCAAGTGGGATTTGTATGTGCCAATCCTTATGACTGTCTGCGACTATCTTTTTAAGGATGGCAACTAGTGTTTTGTTTGATGCCTCTGCTTGCCCGTTTGCTTGTGGATAATAGGGCGTTGAAAAGCTATGCTAAATTTTGTACTTTGTGGTCAAAGCACGCACGTCTTTGTTCTTGAATGATGGCCCATTATCCGAGATTATTTTGGATGGAATTCCAAAAAGACATATGATGTTATGCAAGATGAACTCCACAATGCGGGGTCCTTTCGTTGAGGTTAACGGAATTGCTTCCACCCATTTGGTAAAATATTCTGTGGTCGTTATGATAAACGTGTGACGGTCTGACGATGCAGGGGAGATATTTCTGATTAGATCGAGGCCCCACTGCAAAAATGGCCAAGCAGACTGGACTATCTGTAGGGCTTGGGAAGGTACATGCATCAAATTAGCATGATGTTGACACTTCATGCACTTCTTGACATACTTGCAACAATCTCGCTCTAAAGATGGCCAATAATAGCCTATGCGGAGAATGCGCTTTGCAATGGCCATACCACTGAAGTGGCCGCCACATGTACCGTCGTGCACTTGGGCGATTGCCCAAGTAGACTCTTGCTGGTCCAGACAATGAAGAAGAATTCTGTCATAGCTTCGACGATACAAAATGTCTCCTATCAAGACATACTTAGCCGCTTTCTACTTGAATGTTCGTTTTGCGACGTGCGTCAATCCAAAGGGAAGATTACCTAATTTGAGGTAATCTCTTATGGGTAAATACCAGTCCTGTTGATCAGAAACCTTGATAGTATGAACCGCCAATCCCTTTTGAAGTTCTTCCCTAACAAATGCTGATTGGGATAAAACTTGTAAAAATAGCATTGTGTTGCTATTAATGGGAGTAGGGGAAAACAAGGACCCCCAGTTGGCACGTTTCAGACGATCTCGGATTCGAAAGAACTTATCCGAGGATGGTTAGATCTGGATCATGTGGATTCCTGGCTTCAAGTCTGGGCTTGCATGCTCCATCACGGATTGCGATAAGGTTTTGAATTGGATGGTTTTCATATCGCCCGAAAGGTCTTGCGGAATTAGTGACCCCAGGGAGGCCATTGTGTCCGCAAAACGATTCGATGATCGAGGGAGTGCCTCGATGTCATATCATTCAAGTTTTGCCAGGAATTTGTCCACGAGGGCTTTGTAGGCCTTCAGGACTGGGCATTTGCATTGATATACCCCTTTGACTTGATTGACGATTAACAACGAATCACAAAAGATGTTCAGTCTTTTGATGTTCATGGCGATTGTTGTTTGAAGACCTAGGAGCAAGGTTTCATATTCTGCATTATTGTTGGTGCACTGGAAGTTTAATTTAAATGACAAGGGCATTGGAGCGCCTTGCGGTGTGAAGAATACAATTCCTGTGCCACCACCTTGCTCACACTTAGAACCATCGAAGAACAGGGTTATGTCGGCCTGTGACTCAGGCTCATCAGAATCTGGCGATTCTGAGATATGGAAGACTCGCTCATCGGGTAGTTCTATTACCAAAGGCTGATCATCTTCAAGAGGAGCCTCTGCTAGTTGATCGGCTATGACTTGTCCTTTGATAGATTTTTGTCCGATGAATTCAATGTCAAATTCTGTCAACAACATGATCCATTTCGCCGTGCGACTACTATGATAAGTACGACTCATCATGTATCGCAATGGATTCTCCTTAGACACAACATACGTAGTGTTGCTCAGCATGTAGTGGCATAGCTTTTTGGTAGCAAACACCACTACCAAGCAGAGTTTCTCAACGTATGCATAGTTAAGTTTGTAACTGACCAGGGTGCGGCTAAGATAGTAAGGAGCCTATTCTTTGTGGAGTTCATTCTTCTAGGCTAGCATGGCACCCAGTGCCACATCAGTTAGCTGAGATGTATAAGTAGAACGACACTCCTGGTCTAGGTGGTGCCAACACTGGTGGCGAAGCCAAGTATTGTTTGATTTCGTCAAAGGCTGACTGGCACTCGTCATCCCAATGAAATGTGACCCCCTTGTGCAATAATTTGTTCATGGGTTGGCATTTGTCAGATAATTGCGCTATGAAGCGTTTAATCGATGCGACCTTTCCTTGCAGACTTCTGAGTTGCTTGATAGTGGTTGGGGGAGCCATTTCAAGGATTGCCTTGACTTTGTTTGGGTCCACTTCGATGCCTCGCTTTGAGACTATAAAACCCAAGAGTTTTCCAGATGTGATGCCAAAAACACACTTCTTGGGGTTCAGTCTGACCTTATGCTCTATGAGGCGATCGAGAATCTTGCTTAAGTCATTGATGTGATTTGAATGCAAGAGAGACTTGGCTAACAAATCATCCATGTAATCTTCCAAAGTTTTGTGCATGTTATCATGGAAGATATACGTCATGGCATGTTGGTATGTAGCACCAGCGTTTTTAAGGCCAAAAGGCATGACCTTATAACAAAATGTCCCCCAAGGCGTTGTGAATGTCGTTTTTAGTTGGTCCTCAGGATTGATACGAATTTGATTGTATCCCGAGAAACCATCCATTAGGGAAAGCATTTCATGACCTGCTATAGCGTCTACCAATGCATCGATGCTCGATAAGGGAAAATCATCCTTAGGACTCGTTTTGTTTAAGTCTCGAAAATCGGTGCATATGCGAATCCTCCTGTCGGGCTTCTTGACGGGAACCATGTTGGACAACCATGGCGGATAATCCATGCAAATGACAAATTGTGCATCCAACAGCTTTTGTAATTCATATTTGACCATCAAGGCCACTTTTGGGTGCATCTTGCGTAGTTTTTGCTTTACAGGCTTGATTGTCGGATCAAGCGTTAAATTATGCGTGACTAGCTGCGGGTCTAGTCCTAGCATATCCTTGTACGACCATGCAAAAACTTCCTTCTTCTCTTTGAGAAGGGCAATGTAATCGGCTTGCTCTTCAGGGGATAAGCTTACCCCTAGCTTGATAATTTGTGGATTCTTTGTATCTGTGCCGATATCTACGTCAGTCGTCTCCTCGACTGACATGTGGGATCCGTCCTCTAACTGATGTGGAGTTGGGATCAAATGGATATCATTAGCTGAGTTTAGATCTATGTTTGGAACCTCGGGTCCCTCTTTAGCTTGAAAGACATCCTGAGTTGTCCTTGGGGTAAAATGAAGTATTTCACCGAAATGCCAGTACTCTGATGGTGATAATGGTGAATTGACACGATCCCAGTTGATGGCATCTATGTCTATATGAAATGACTGTGATGGATCGGCCGGATTGCGGATGGGTGCGATCAAATCAATGGATATCATGTGGATGGAATGAATTTGGTCTCCAAAACCGCAGGTGTGATTACTTGATTCTTCTAGATTCTCCCTATACTCTGGATCTGGCTCTATGGGAACGGACACGAATGGATCTTCCCTAGGTGCGAATTTTGTGAAAAGGAGGGCGGGGTCTTCCCTTGGCACTGCTGTCATGATGGGATCTCGAGGTGGACGATGCTCATCTTAAATTTGGAGCCATGGGTCTAACACTTGGTCCCACCTTGCTGGGTCTACTTGCCATTCATGCCCCAGTAGTATGCCCATCTGTCCCATTAGATCTTCATGAGTTAAAGCGCGGTGATGTCTTCGCGCATGTCTGAGATAGTCCATCTCAGTCTCATCTTCTGAATCACTTTCATAGATCCAAAATTGTTCATCCTCTCCAGCAACTGTTGATTGCGATGTTGAGGATCCTCCTTATTCCTGTAAGTTAATCTGGTCCCATTGTGGTTGTTCCACTCTTGGTGGAGGGACCTGATTCTCTTGATGCTGTGTTGTTTCGTCTGGAATCTCTAAGGGGAACAACTTCAGAAAGATGTCCGACAGGCGTTGGTTTTCTCTTTGAGGACCACTGTCCGAACTTTCGCCTCTCTTTAGCAAAGGAGAGGGATTATCTATTTTTGCTCAGCACTGCGTCACCCGCAGCGCTTCCCAAAAAGGGGCATCTGTAGACACCAAAATAGCACCAATCCGATTACGTGACTGCAAACACTGATCGCTTTGACAAACACAGCCCCAGGGTAGCCCTCAGAGGTCAAATAGTGGTCCTAACCACTTTCATAGCAATTTTGTAAGGTCAAAAGGGCAATTTGGCACATTTAAGCACTTTGCTCAGAATCTGTCTCACCCAGAGACGGATTCAAATCTGTCTCACCCAGAGACGAATTCAAAATTAGAATCTGTCTCACCCAGAGATGGATTTTGAATTCATAATTGGTAGGGACGAATTCTGAGTTTAACGGGAAAAAAGAAGCATGGCGCCAAGTGGCAGCCCAGGATAGTCAGTTGATGACTCCTGCCTCGCACGCGTGTGTGGGTGGGAAAATAGGCTACGTTAGAGGACTGTCACAAGGGCAGTTATGAAATCCCAAGTCAATGGAGGACTCCCCTACCTCATGGGAAGACATGACTGCCACATGGCACCTATGACCAACACATGGCATTTGTGCTTCCCTCTCAAAAGAGACCCCATGGGTCTATAAAATGTGGGACTTTTCTCACCCAAAATATACAGGTTGAAGGAGATTTCAAGCAACGAAGTCTTGCTCGAGTTGAAGACCCACTTGCATCCCTTTTGGTTCACCTTCTCGCATCCACCAATATCTTTTGCAAGGGAGGTTGTTGGGTGGCTTTTGGAAGCTTGAACCTGACCCAAATCCAACACATGGACACCTGAACCAACCAATTTGCCGACACCCCAATCCTAAGAGGTTTTGGGCCCATACCTAGTGAATTGGCGCTGGAATCAAGTGCCAACGGTTGGAGGCCCACTTGGGCACCCCCGCATTTTCTAAGTTTTTAGAGCATTCTAGATTACTTTTTCAGGTTGCATTTTGTGTTATCATGTTTGGTTAACTCATAGCTGCAAGTTCATAACTTTTGATCAGATTCTAGTATGTTTTGTGTCGCTTTGTTGTTTCACTAACTTGCAGGTGGCGAGATCAAATTCCTGAGGGTAGAGGCCAAATTGGGAGAATCCGACCATCTGGGTCGTCCCAAAATGGCCTCAATTACATAACCATCTTGTTTGCAGGCATTTTGCAGGTCTCAGGAATCGACATTGGAGCAGCAGCAGGTCGACTTCTTCAACACGGAAGAATTCGTCCCACCCGGGGATGAGTGCGGTCGAGAGTCGTCCCGCCCGGGGACGAATTCCGGTTGAAGGTATATTGGCCAGTTGTCTCGGTGGCAATGGCCTTACGGTAACTTTTTCTGTCTTACGTCAAGATTTCAAGCCATTTGGACTCATCTGTATTTCTTGTTTCAGGCAAATGTTTACATGCATATTTCGTTAATTTTAGAGAACGAACACTTTCCATTTGCGGTAGGTGCTACTGACATCTTGGTTGTTTCTTTGTTCACAGGAGAAGTAGAAGAGGTGAAGAACTCATCGACATCAGCGACGGCATCATCTTGGCCAGTCCATTTCAATCGTGGGCACGCGAAAAGAGGAACATTAAGTGATTGTAATCAAATTCTTTTAACGCTCCTAGCCCTTGAAAAGGGAGGAGGCGTCATTGTAATAGAGATCAAGAGATTCCAGGCAAAGGAAACACTGATTGCGATTACATTCAAAATCAAGTACGCTTAAGTCCTAGAAATGTAAAATGCATGAAACGAAAGAGAGACATGTAAATGAGATACAAGCAAATGGAGAAAACACAACCCTTTCATTAAAATCTCTTGATCTCTGTTACAATGACGCCTCCTCCCTTTTTAGGGGCTAGGAGCGTTAAAAGAATTTGATTACAATCACTTAGTGTTCCTCTTTCCGCGTGCCCACGATTGAAATGGACGGGCCAAGATGATGTCGTCGCTGATGTCAATGAGTTCTTCACCTCTGCTGCTTCTCCTGCGAACAAAGAAACAACCAAGATGTCAGCAGCACCTGCCGTAAATGGAAAGTGTTCGTTCTCTAAAATTAACAAAATATGCATGTAAACATTTGCCTGAAACAGTAAATACAATGAGTCCAAATGGCTTGAAATCTTGATAGAAGACAGAAAAAGTTACCAGAAGGCCATTGCCACTGAGACAGCTGGCCAATCTGCTTTCAACAGGAATTTGTCCCTGGGCAACCTAGCCGATGTGGTCTGCAAAATCTGTGTGAGTTTGGTTCGTATTGTGACCTCGGGTCTAGGCGGAGGCAACTGCGTTGGGCATTGTTGAGGCTGTGATGTTGTCGGAACTTCCCTCGTAGCTACCTCGGGGGCAGCTGTCGGGTACCTTCTGTTCCTTGTTACTATGCTAATCATTCCCACAAATCCCTGCATGGGAAGATCCTGTCGCACCTCGTTAATCTGGAGTGGTTTAGTCTGTGCCTCGTGGGCAGGCAAGGGGTCCTTGAATACCCCCATTTGTTGGTTGTTTGGTGCGATGGGGTTGTCCACGACCAATGTTCTGTTGTCGATCAAATCCTGGACTAGTTCTTTGAATTTCCAGCACCCATTCAAGTCATGTCCTCTGCGCCTATGGAATCTACAATACAATTCTTCTCTGTACCCCCTAGGCTTGGGAATGTTAGGGTCTATAGTTTTAATTTCTAGCAGAGTGACTAAATTTGCCGCTGACAAGCGATCAAATAAGGAATCCCTAGACTCCGCATATGGGGTGAAATGTCGTCTAGGGCGACGCGGGTAATTCTGCTCTTGTCTTCTATTGTCTCTTTCATAACCCGGAGGCACTGCCTGGTAATTAGCCTTTTGAGGCTGCGTTTCTTGCACAGGCACTGGAACATTTATCGCAACTTGGTTAACTACAGCATGTTGCGGTTGCGTTGTCCCGGTTTTAGTGGTTTTATTCCACTCTTTCTTCTTAGGCTTGGCAATTGTGCCTTCGCCTATCTTAATCTCTTCTATAACTCTGGCTTGCGCCAAAGCTTCTTCTAAGCTGTCATATTGTCGCAGCAACAATAGACCAGAGATTGATTTTAAGCAACTTTTTGTGAACATCTGCGTGAGATCAGACATAGGGGGACGGTAGGGTAGCTTAGAAAGCAAAGCCCTCCATCGATTCTCGTATGCTGCCATTGTTTCTTCCTCAAATTGCTTGAGGCTTGCCAGATCACTTAGTGATGCCTTCTTCCTTGTGTTGAAGGCAAAGCGTTCAAGAAACGCATCTACTAATTGATCTAAGTTGCTTATGCTGTGTTTGGGCAGTTGTGTGAACCAATCCGAGGTAGGGCCTGCGAATGTGGTTATGAATGTTCTAAGCAGCAATGCGTCATTATCTTGGATGCTGAAGCATTGGATTAAAAATCTTGTAACGTGTTCTTGTGCATCCTCTTCACCTTTAAAGATTGCCAATTGAGGCAACTTGAAGTGCTCGAGGTAAAGAGGTGTAGGCACTGAGGGATGCACCGGATTACTGTGGAGTTGACGTAATGTGGGTTTTTGATGCCCAACAACTTTTGTTTCCACAGACTCCAAATGCTCCAATAGCACTTGGTATGCATCGAAAGATTTTATTTCTTCCTCTCTTTTTTGCTCCTATTGCAAGTTATGGTAAACTGGAGGCCTATGGAGGGGTGGCCGATTGGCAGCCCTCCTGCCTTGATGGGGAGTTTCAACATATTCTACTTCTGGTTCGTACTCCTCGTAAAATTCTTGAGGAGTCTCTGGGCGAGACCTATAACCCTGATTGAGTCCTTGCTGAAGGTACCCATCATTATTTCAAGAAGTGGCCTCCCTTTCAGGTCTGTAAGGTCTTGGAGGCAAAGCTTGGCGAGGTCGTGGAGACCTATCCTGTACCAACGGATTATGCCTCTCATACTGTTCAGCCCTTTGGATGCGAGGGGTTAGCTCCCTCTCAGGTAGTTTATAGCGTAGCTCATCCGCTTTGCGTTGCATGCGCTCTCTATCCAAGCGGTGTCGATACTCTATCTCCTAATGACTTTGTTTAAGCCGCATGATTTGGGCTTGATGGGCGGCATGTTGGGCGACTATCGGGTCAATTTGGTCTACCCTATTTTTCTCAGGAGGTTCGAATGTTCCTCCTATGTGTTTGCCTTGATTTTGATGATCTACAACTTCAAGGGGTCGCTTCCCTCTGTCGAGGTAGGCGGCCTGTACTCGAGGTTTTGGCCTCAAGGGGTGATCATGATGTCCAGCTGGTGTGGAAGCGCAAGGTTCCCGCGTTGTATGTTGCTGTATTTGAGGAATGCGATGATCTTCCTCACGCTCCCTCTCATAGGTGTGAAGGTGGCAGGCGAAGTTAGGTCATTTTGTGTAAAGAACCCTACGCTCTAGATTTTCTCTCTATTCTGATGTGAGGTAAAGAAGGGATACCATATCCACGTTGTCCCTCCAAATGGATGGTGTGCCTGTCTAGCGCTTCGTCGCGCCGTGGCCACTCATGTCTAACTTGAGAGGGCGATTCTCTGTTTACCTCAAGGTCTACATGTAAGGCGTCCTCTCGAAAGGGGCTGCTTTGAATAGGCATACCCCATCGAGGATTCTGAATTAGATTCTTTTGTAGGTTAGACCGATAAGGTGGTATGACCAAATCCTCAAGACTGAAGCGAAGGCGATTCGTGCCTGCTTCTTATGTACCTTCCGAAGCTTCTGCCCTTGATTGGGCTTGGCTACGGGTGTACACCATTGCGGTGCTTCTATGCTATCTAAACATATTTTTATGTCTTTTATGATGATTTTTGTTTTTGTCTACACTAAGCAGAAATAAACACACGCATACACAAATCGTGATTATCTCTTTTAAGGATTATTGGTGTGCCCTAAACTGGTTTAGTGTATTTTGGTGTTTTGTTTTGTTTTTGGTAGGTTTTGAAGATCGTTTAAATGCATTATGACGGCTCATATAACTCCCAAAACGGTCGCCCCTTCAATATACCAACCAAGCCGATATACCAACCTCTCTATATACCCGCCCTTACGAGAGGGAGACTATAGGTACGTGAGAGCAGAAGGTACGTGGTACGTAGGCGATACGGAAGGGGGATTGTCCTATTAATGCCACCTACCATAGAAAACTTATCCTCACGCGCATGGGAATCACCCCAGCGACACTCGGTCGGCTTTCGTCAGGATTTACGCCTAACAACAGTTGACAATCGGGAAATGGATGCAAATCAAGCCAAGGTGGTGATGAAATCCATTGATGGTCTTGATCAAGGGCTGGGGTCTTACGACCAGCTCCTTGGTTTAAAATTGTTGCGTGGAGTGTGTGGGATTCATTTTATTTAACGAAAATGAAACAAGCATGAATGATTTTCCCTAAGTAATGCAGGATAAAATGAAAACAATAAAAGAAACAGAAACAGAAACAAAAATTTTAACAGAGATTATAAAAATCCCTACCTCTTCTTTGCCTGCTCCAGTTGCTTCTGAATTTCTGCTTTGAAAATCCGCGAGCGGGAATTCGTCCCTCCGGGAGACGGATTGCAGAACATAATTTGTCCCTCCTAGAGACAAATTTGAATTCGTCTCAGGGTCAGACGAATTGCAGTTAAGAATTCGTAACAGTCCAGAGACGAATAGCAGTCTGCAACAAAAAAAATGTACCTGTCAAGCACAAACACAAAACTTTGATCAGTTTTCTATGATTTTAAAAATATGGGATAGGTCCCATCGTGATCGCCACTGAAAGCACGAGATTTCGGGCAAAGGAAACACTGATTGCGATTACATTCAAAATCAAGTACGCTTAAGTCCTAGAAATGTAAAATGCATGAAACGAAATAGACACATGTAAATGAGATACAAGCAAATGGAGAAAACACAACTCTTTCATTAAAATCTCTTGATCTCTGTTACAATGATGCCTCCTCCCTTTTCAGGGGCTAGGAGCGTTAAAAGAATTTGATTACAATCACTTAATGTTCCTCTTTTCGCATGCCCACGATTGAAATGGACGGGCCAAGATGATGCCGCCGCTAATGTCGATGAGTTCTTCACCACAGCTACTTCTCCTGCGAACAAAGAAACAACCAAGATGTCAGTAGCACCTGTCGCAAATGGAAAGTGTTCGTTCTCTAAAATTAACGAAATATGCATGTAAACATTTGCCTGAAATAGTAAATACAGTGAGTCCAAATGGCTTGAAATCTTGACAGAAGACAGAAAAAGTTACCAAAATGCCATTGCCACTGAGACAGCTGGCCAATTTGCCTTCAACTGGAATTCGTCCCTGGGCAGGACGAATTCGACTGTAATTCGTCCCTGGGTGGGACGAATTCTTCTGTGTTGAAGAAGCCGACCTGCTTCTGCTCCAATGTCGATTCTCGAGACCTGTAAAATGCCTGCAAACAAGGGGGTTATGTAATTGGGGCCATTTTGGGATGACCCAGATGGTCGGATTCTCCCAATTTGGCCTCTACCCTCGGGAATTTGATCTCGCCACCTGCAAGTTAGTGAAACAACAAAGCGACACAAAACATACTAGAATCTGATCAAAAGTTATGAAATTGCAGCTATGAGTTAACCAAACATGATAACACAAAATGCAACTTGAAAAAGTAATCTAGAATGCTCTAAAAACTTAGAAAATGTGGGGGTGCCCAAGTGGGCCTCCCACCGTTGGCACTTGATTCCGGCGCCAATCCACTAGGGATGGGCCCAAAACCTCTTAGGATTGGGGGGTCGGTGAATTGGTTGGTTCAAGTGTCCATTTGTTGGATTTGGGTCAGGTTCAAGCTTCCAAAAGCCACCCAACAACCTCCCTTGCAAAAGAGATTGGTGGATGCGAGAAGGTGAACCAAAATGGATGCAAGTGGGTCTTTAACTCGGCAGCACTTCATTGCTTGAAATCTCCTTCAACCTGTATATCTTGGGTGATAAAAGTCCCACCTTTTATAGACCCATGGGGTCTCTTTTGAGAGGGAAGCACAAATGCCATGTGTTGGTCATAGGTGCCATGTGGCAATCATGTCTTCCCATGAGGGAGGGGAGTCCTCCATTGACTTGGGCTTTCATAACTGCCCTTGTGACAGTCCTTTAACGGCCTATCTGTCCACCCACACACGCGTGCGAGCGGGAGTCATCAAGCGGTCGTCCTGGGCTGCCACTTGGTGCCATTCTTATTTTTGCCCGTTAAACTTGGAATTCGTCCCACCAAGGGACGAATTCAGAATTCATCCCTGGGTGAGACGGATTCCAATTTGAATTCATCCCAGGGTGGGACGAATTTGGAGTAGGTTGTTCGAAGGTGCCAAATTGCCGTTTGACCTTCCAAAATTACTGTAAAAGTGGTTAGGACCACTGTTTGACCTCTAAGGGCTGCCCTTGGGGATATGTTTGTCAAAGCGATCAGTGTTTGCAGTCACATAATCAGATTGGTGCTGTTTTGGTGTCTACAATAACATTAGGGACATTGTAGTGCTTGTGGAAGAGTGAAGGAAAGGGACATCTGGTTCCTATCTCACTAGGCATGGAGAAGGGTTCTTCATGAGGACCAGGATGTATGCCAAAGGAGTTGCCATTAGACTTGGCTCTTGGAAAAGCATGGTCCTTGATCTGTAAATTTGGTGTATCACATGGGATTGTGGTACACAATGGGTAAGGTTATCCATGAGATGGTCACTCTTGTGTACGGTATGTGCATGGAGATAGTGGTGGGTCAAATTCATATGTCTTCTACTCTTTGGTTCTAGGAGTACTTGGAGAGGGTGGTTGTCATTGGAATTACTCTGTGGTGCAAGGAGTGCATAGAGATGGAAGTTTGAGTTGTGTTTGCTCTTATGGATAGGGTGTGCACGAAGAAGATAGGTAGGGTAAATGTGAGTACTTTCTATCCTTGTGTGGTGAATGTACTATTTTGAAAGGGGTAGAGAGTGATATGCTTGGGTCCCTTGATGAAATATTGGAATGATAGAGACCTCCTCAAATGGATGCAATAAAGTCTTCATCGATGTTGAGGATGCCATTGATTTTAAGTGAGGGAGACTATGAGGGAGGAGTGTCTAGACTTCCCTCCATACCTCAAGTGCCTTGATGTACCAATATCATGAGTGGGCACATGGAAAGACTCACAAGGTAGATAGAGACAAGTGGCTTCCCAATATTTTAAAGTGCGAGTGGAAAGGCAAGAATCACAATGGGGGTAAGTTTTCCAAGTTTTGTAACCCAAATATTGGTGTTTATTGTGCGTTAGGCATAATCCGATAGAGTAGGATTAGGATCGGTGACCTCTTGGGAAGACCCTATGGTGCAACCCCCTTCACTTGTTTCCAGTGTATGAGATATTGTAGGGAAATGGTGGATGCTCTTTGTTCTAGTGTTGTTGATTCATTAACTAGGCATATGAGTACTGAGAAGTATTCTTGGTGCAACAAAAAAATGGGTTTAGATGTCCCAAGTAGTTGAATTTATCATTTGTATAGGCCCCATTGCAAAGTATTCAACAAGTGGAAAATTACTGAGTGTGTTGTATCCTTTGCATGGAAAAAAAAGGCCAAGAAAACCAAAAGGTTAAAAAATCTAGAAAATAAAGAGATATATCTAAAGCAAGAAAAACATGGTCTATAGTTAATAAACACTATTGTAATGATTCTATGTATTGATATATTCCTCACTAGTTGACCTATCCATCCATCCTCACTTGGGTGGATCGTGGATCATCTAATATATGCATGGTTTAGTGTGAGGCACATAATATGCACAAAAATAATAATAAAAGAAAGCAAGAGGTATGGCTCTAAGTTTTTATTGGTTTTTATCGATCAAAAATTTTCAAAATAAATATTTGTGTTCATTATGTATACATATATTTTTTCTTTTATTTTTATTTTTGTTTGCATTAATACCTCTAAAATAAGTTTATAATCCCAGCAGATCTAGTTTATTTGAAAATGGCCGTGGGAAACATGCATTATTATTTGTTTCACACTACGCTGAGGACCATATGTATAGAACGGCCCACCATGTTAAATATCTAATTGTTCAAATGTTGAGAAGAAATCATCACGTTACAATTGCGATAATGAGTTGATTGTACACGGACAGCGTTTGACCCAACAAAAGTTTTGCATTGTCGTCATTTTGTGATTCTTTTCTATCATACGGTCGTGCGTACATTTCTATGGCTGCGTTGCTCTGTTTATATTTTTATATCCTACTACTACAACATGCAGACTTTATTTATACGGTAAATAATAAAAAATCAACAACCATTAACATCATAGCCTCTTTACGATCAACAACCATTAACTTCATAGCCTCTTTACGTCGATTCTTAAAACTAAATAAAGAAATTATCCAGCAAATCGTGTATTGCGGAGTGTTAATTAGTGTCCCATAGACTTCAGGTACGGCTAAAATTCCAACCATGTCCAACGAAATAACACGGGCAATAGTACGGACGACGTGACAGGTACATCTCAGGGTTGCTTAAGAATCTAAACTTCTTAGGATTCGCTTTTGCAATACACCTTTATCGATAAGAGAGGAAATTAATGAAAGTCGCCAACGTTTAAACAGATTCATATATACAACCCGATGAAATCTATCAGTAAATCTTAATGTCGGGACTTAGTAAGATCAGTAATAGCGTTCATTAAAAAACAAATCAAAGGGTTAGGCGAAGATCCTGGCTTTTCGAAACTTTATTATTATTATAATTTTAATAGGATACTTATCCTCAAATCCAACTAAATAAAACAGTCAAGCTGCAGTCTCTGCTGTTTATGTTTAATAGAGCACCTAACTAGAACATTTTGTCAGGGCAATTAGAAATGCAATGTCATCTCATTAGATAGGAAGATCCTACACTCAACTACTCAAACTCTAAATATTATAGGAATGCCCCAGCTTGCAGTCCGCCCTCTCTGCTGGAGTCTACATTACAGGTATCTAATCAATTAATATCAAAAGATGGAGCAAGAATTGGGATTCTCATCACAATGGCAATAGTTGTATTCATTCCAGGGTTCGCATCTTCCATTTACATACAGATACGTTATATTTGGCATAGAATATGGGACAATAGTTGTACTCACTCCAGGTTTCTCAGCCTCTTTCTTCTTATCCCTGTCTTCTTTCTTCACCTCCTTTTCGGGCTGCTTCTTCTCGGGTTCTTTCGCCGGTCCAACGCTCAACACTTCCGCCGATCCAAATTTTCTAAGTTTAGCAGTGAGACAAACCGGATCTGGGTCCCCGATGACCGTGATTTTCTTCTCCTTCATATCAATGTCTACAGAGTTAACCCCTGTGACAGATCCAAATAACCCCTTGATTAGTATTACTATAAAAATAGTGTCAACAATCTCCACCTTTTCTCTTATATTTTCATTTTACCTTCGACTCCTCCAACGGTCTTCATGACCCTTCGCTTGCATTTTTCGCAGTTGAGTTCCACTTTCAACACGATTTTCTGCATACGGGGCTTACGTTACAGTCTGAAATAAAAAATTAATGCAAAGTAATACTACAAACGAACGACATTGCTGTACCTTTGACATCTTGCTCTTTTGCTTCTGAGGCTTATATCCTGCACGGTCTTTCGCCTCTTCCTCTTCCTCTCCCTCTTACACTCGAAATAAATCCTGTTCTAGTAATATAAGAGTCTCAGAGTTAACTTTTTCAAATTACTGTCTTCCTTGAAGCTTCTTCTTGATGCACCTTCGACGAAGGTCTACCGCTTGACCAAGCGTACTGTGATAGTTATAATGTTTTCACTGTTTCTTGTCGAAACGCCCGTCTCTATCGGAGCTTCTACTTGATGCACCTTCGTGGAAGGTACACATTTTTTTTAACAAGTTCATTGATACATTTATCGGTTTAAATTTGGGTTTATTTGTTTATTTAGGTTTTCTTTAATTTTTTATAATTATATTTACTTATCTACTATAATTTAAACTTAAATCTTTAAAAAAAACTTAAAACTTTTTAAAAAATGTTCAATAACGTTGGTTAGTTGTACTGTGATACTAACGTTCTCAATATTTTTGTTTTTATATACAAGCTCATTCACACATATACATATTCCACTGTAATTTCAACCTAGGTTTCAAAAAAAATCCAAAACCTTAGCCACATGAGTATCCCACAAAAACAACTATTTTTTGAGCACTCTTTGACTTCAACAACTGCGGTGTGGATCCTGTCCATACGAATCCCAATAATCGCGGTCTAACTCCACTGATGAGGATTTGACGAATTATTGTGTGTTTACGTCATACGTCACCTCAGCATTTTCGATGGGGCAGACGTAGACTATGACATAAAAGTGCATGTAACTAAGTTTCCAGTTTAGTTACATTTACACGATTTTTCACTCAAGGTAACAATATGACAGTTTCTCTTTTTCGAAATTTGAGAACACGCCAAGGATCAACTTTGAAAGTCAATCCTTCGTAGGGGCACCGTTACAATGGAAAGTTGTAATGCTTTTGTTGCAGGTTCTATGGATTTAGAATACCCCCAAAACAAGTTATTATATATTCGGTCCGAATAGCTGTCGTAATGCTTTTGGTGCTTTTTGAAGACGATAATTGACTTTTTTTTTTTTTTTTCGCTTCCGCGTTAAACAATTTGAATTTCAGTGATGCGCTCTAATCTCCTTTAATGGTTTGATGGCTTTAAAACTCTAGTTCTCTCTAATAATGGAGACGTAAAACTGTTTGTAACTCACTCATATGCAACACAACAAGATGGTTACTATAAGAAGTAATAATTTTTTATTAGATTTTTAAAAGAATTTGTAGTTTAAATCTTTTAAATTGTGTTTATTATCTATGTTTAAGGATTTTTTAAAAAAGGTACGAACTTTTTATTTTTCATGCAATTATTCTTCCTTGAAAGCTAATAGAGACACTTTTATTTTCTAAAAAATTTAATAGTTATCTGTTTTGGTGGTTGTTAACTGTTTTTTTTTGGATTATTTTTTATGGTGTATACTCTTAACCACGGTGTTTAGTATGTTGGTTTATGATTGTGCTAATCCCACCCATTTTTTTTGTATTTTTTGTATGATTAAATATTATTTTATTAATATAATTTTATTTCATTAAAAAAATTAAATAGTTAAATTAATACTATTTAATATTTATATTTAATTTTTAATGACTTTTCACCCGGGTGTTGTAGGTGAGTTGGAGAGGAGAGGGCAATCCTCGAAGGGAGGTCCCAAGTTCAAATATCCACCCTACCAAAAAGATGAATTGGGTATCCAAAATCCAATTGATAATGTTGGTGCGGGCAGGATCGGGTGTGACTCCCGGGTGACTTTGACGGTGTAGAACCCCCTTCCAGGTGACTTTGACGGTGTAGAACCCCCTGTTCATGGTATCTCAGACCAAGGCGGCCCCACAAGGGGTTTTTCGCTTAAAAAAAAAAATTAATGACTTTTCCAATGACTCCACATATTTATTGGATACTCATCATTAATTGAATATATTATAAATTTTATCATATATATTAAATATTTTGAGATAATGTTTGATTGAAACTAGATAATGTTTGATTTCATTCATTTCTATAAATTATTGTGAAATTTGACATAGTATGAGAAAATTTGTAAATCTTCATTTTTTTCATTTTCTTTTTTTTTTGAGCTTTTCTTGAGGACAATTTTATAGGGGATTGTGAAGAAGATTTTTTGAAACTGATGACACAATTTAAAGAAGGGTTTTTGATACAAACGCATAGTGGACTTAGATCATGAGGATCTTACTAAAATCGACATATTTGATCTTAGAGAAATATCCACCAACTGAGAGATAGAGGCAAAGAAAAAAGCATATCCAAGTATAGAAGTAGATTCCAAAAGTACAAGCAAAGACAAAAACAGGGAGGTAGAGGTAGATTCGAGTGGTGGAGATAGATTCCAAAGGTAGAGGTAGATTCAAATGACAAATATAAAGTAGTTTATAGACACAAATGGAGTTGATATATGTAGGTGCATATGCAAAGCTTCTTTTTGAAAATATCATAATGCAAACAAAGGCAAGTGTACATAAGCAATGTGGCTATCAAACAAAAATGATTCATAGGGTTGAAAATAACACCTGATTTGTAACACGACTAAGCATGAATTTTTTTGAAATAGTTTATGGCTAAAATATTTGGCAAATCCTTCTCTCATGGCTCATACTCCATCACAACCATATTATTGACTGAAGTTACACTTACATCATATTAATCAATAAAAATATTAGCTCATGCAATTCTTGTGTAATAAGCCATTCTTGTGTATCAACATTAGTAGTACCTAATGAGTCCAACCAGGTATAACCAAGAATAATATCCACACCACCTATAGTTATGCTATAAAATTATGAATACAAAACGTATTTATCCACACTTCAAATATTCAAAAATCTAAATGCTTTTACCCTCACATTGTATGTCTTTAATATTATTTTCTTTAATCTACAACCTCTTAGCTAGATCAAAATTGATAATATTGTGCAAACTGCTAAGGATTATGGAAATAATGGCATTTTGTTTTTGAATTCATCCATGAACTTGTAAAAGTTACATTGTAATATTTTGGTCTAGTTTTCGATCTTATTAAACCTAGTCTCAAACTATAACAAAATCGTAATTTAGATCAAGCACACTATAATTCCTTCCTTTGAGGAAAAATGGTTCCTATTATATGAATCTATAAATCAAACTATGATAACATATTTTTTGTAAAAGTTATAATTGACTATTTTCTTTATGCATGCATCACCTTGCTTTAACAACTCAGTAAAAAAATCTATAATTTTAGATATTTTACCTATCTATCCACTATTTCATCTATCATTATTTTATTGACATTACTAAAATTTAATTATAAAAAAAACATAATTTTTGTGTTCCATCTACTATGCTTAACAATAGAATATAATGTTTTTATTGTCCAAGAGACCAAAACTAACCTATTGATAATGAATTTGCAAAGGTAAATCTAATTAAGTATTTTTTTCATGTGATGTTGATTTGTTGTTACTAATTTTTATGATGAATTCTCCTACTTTCTCTACTTTATTCACCTAAAAAAAATTCTAGATTGATTTCAATGCTAGAGTATCAATATAGCTAGTTTGGATATTGTTGTATATCTCTATTGTATAAATCTCTCAATCAAAGCATGTGAATAGAAGGAGTTTTACATCCATGCGATAAAAAGCAACCTATGGGACAATGCTTTGCAAAGAACCCTGGTTATAAATCATAAACTATAACCCATTTATATTTTTATGCAATGCTGATGTTTTGCTACTAGTTTTAATTATGAACTCTCCTACTTTCTTTACTTTGTTATATTTTTGCTAGAGTATAACATAGCTACATTGAATATTGTTGCTTACCTTGAATTACAAAATAAAATGTTTCTTTGTCTCATTTCTCATTAATATACAAAATGTACATATCATCTTTTTTCATTCCTCTTTTTGTCTCTTCCAATTGTCATTTTCACATCTTAATTGAATTGAACTAGTCCTCATTTGTGTCATCGTGATCTTAACTCCCTAATTAATATTTGTTCCTATATAGAACTTTTAACAATGATTATATATAATATTAAGTTCTACAAGATATCATTTATTTTTTCTTCCTAAATTCTTTTTTAACTTAATAATATTAACAAATATATATATATATATATATATATATATATATATATATATATATATATATATATATTTATTTGCCATTAAAGTTAATATTTTTTTGGTTCATCAATCTTAAATAACACAATGGTTTAAGCTTTGGCTCTTCTTTTATAAGTCCAAGGTTCAAACCGAAGTATGTGTGTTAATCCCTTGTTGATAAGCTTAGCTCTGAACCTTACTAAAAATCATGACTGAGATGAGAATGCTCAACCCTAAATATTCATCATAAAAATTTCTTAGACTATCCAAATCTTAAAAAAAAATAAAAAATATATATTAAATACAACCCATTCTTTCTCTTATTTAAAAAAAGTTTCTTAACGATAAGGTCTAGCTTTTTGTCGAACCCTTTATAGAAGGTGCATTATCAACCCCAGCTTTGTACTCTGCTACAGATGAACTTGTCGTCCCATTGCTTGTAATTGTTAATGCTCCCACCGTTTAAAAATAATTGAGTCGATTCTATTTGATAACATTTGGTGAAGCTTCGTATCATTCCCTTTCAAAAGAAAAATGCAGACCAATCCTGTTAAATTCTTTTTAAATCCATCAATCATGTTAAATGCTTTTTAAATCCTTCAGGACTTATACTAGAAAACAAAGGCTCTGTTTATATAAGTACGTACTACTCCAACCTGCAGACTTTACATTATACAGTTCATAACAAAAATCAACAACCATGAAAACTATGGCGTCTTTATGCCGATTCGTAAAACGAAATAAAGAAATTATCACTTTAGTCAGTCAGCGAATCGCGTATTGGGCAGTGTTGATTGGTGTACGATTAAATTCTGTGGGAAATGGATCTCGTGCTTTCCAAGAAAATGCTCCGCAAGCATGTTGTCTGTTCTCTGTTCACAAACAATCATTATGTAAGCATGTCATTTCAGGTACGACTATGAGTGTTAAAATTCCAACTATTTTCAAGAATAGAAGATGGGTCACAGTGAGTAGGACGTGACATGAACATGAACATGTGAAGGATGCTTTCTAATCAAAGCTTCATTTGAACCCCAATCCCATAATGTTGAATAAAAGAGTTTGAATCCCATAATGATTAATAAAAAATTAATAAACCAATCAATTTTGATTGAATGTTTGTTAGTGATTTTAATCCCGAACCGCTCTAAATCGGGCTTTTTTTAAGTCCTATGTCCATTCTTGCGTAGGTGTTTATTATCGTTTCTACAGAGCTTTTACTAGCAACCTTTGCGTTGGTATTTTGAAGAAACTTTTTCAGTTTGTAATATTTTTAAGCAACTTTTGTGTGGGTATTGTTTGCTTTGTAATCTTGTGTTTTAGTTGTTGTTGGTTGTTGTACATGTCTGTTTTTATTTTATGCTACTGATTTAGCTATTTTTTATGTATTTGGGTTTGGGCGCCATTTCAATCTAGTAATGATTTTGAGGGAGCAGAACCTCAAACGTTACTCTCTCTGAAGCTTCTCTGAATTTTTGACGGTGTAGAACCCTCTAATCTTAGTTTCTACCAAATCTACTCCAAACAAAAATTTCCTCTAAAATTCAATATATATATATATATAAATAATATTTTTAATAATTATCATTTCATAAAATTTATAATTTTATAAAAATTAAAAATTACTATGCTTTACTATGATATGTTTGTTTTCTTTCTTTTTCTAGTTATTAGATTTTTAAAGGAAATATTATATTTTTTATGTAACAATAACCTTTTTTGTTAGATTATTTCAAAATTTTCTTTATATAAATATAAAGTGTAAATTAATTGACGTTCAGAGTTCAAGTAAGTGGAGGGACGTTTAATGTTCAAATTTTGAGTGCTGACGGACGTTCTTTTGGTACTATAAGATGTAATCATTTTTATAGTTTTTTTTGACGGACGTTCTTTTGGTACTATAAGATGTAATCATTTTTTTTATACTTTTTTAAAATAAATCTAGTTTAACTATTTTAAATAGTATTTATTATCCTTGTTTTTATGTATAATTATTTAAAAATGCATGTACTTTTTAATTTTCATGTAGTTATTCTTTTAATATAAAAAGGTATTATATTAAAAATTAATAGAATACATTTTTATAAACAAAAAGTATATAAACATGTTATGTGGTTAAATTCATTAATTAAAAGACTATTTTCATTAGAAAAAAACAGAAATCCAAGCAAACAATTTATAGTTAGTTAACATTACCTTACAGAACTGATGGATAATAGAACTAACTGATTACATAATGATGAGGCTCAATTATATGGGTTTAGCCACATCTGGGATCGATTCCCACCAATTAGTAGCATCAAGAGACTTTGGCACTAAGTCTCTCCCTATCCAGAAGTGTTGGAAAAATCCTCCCAACCATAAACAAATGGTTTTTGGTTGGTAGCAATCATTGAAGCTCCTAAATTATCCTAGTAGTCAAGTCGAGGAGTTGGGGGGAGAAAAAATAGTCAAGTAGCCACGACCATCTTTGTAAGTACCTTAAGTTGGGATATGAGTGTATTTTAGGAGCGAGAGACACTGTTGTTTGGACCTAGATCAACTTCGAGGAGCATCCTTCTCAAGAGGAACTTGATTGACTGTGCACGACGTGTTCTCTCACTAATCAATAAGCTCTTGAAGATGAGTGAGCTTCATGGCCATCTTATTGGATTGAACTGTAATCTAAAAATACATAGATAAAATAATATTATACTTCTCAAAAGTAGAGATGTGCAAAGAGGAAGAACACTTACCAAAGATATAATCATTTCTAGATCTCCATATGTTGAACATGGTCACCATATGAAAAAAGTGTCGCAGTTCAAAGAAAATAACCAAAAAGAGTGGGGGGTATCCAAAAATGATATGCTTCCACTTAAATGTGACAAAGAAATAGGGTCCAAAAAAGGAAAAAAACCACTCCCAAAGAGAATGGGCACGAGCACAAACCCAAAAAATATGGATAAAGTCTTTATATTGAAGACAAAAAGGGTAAGAAGGGTTAGGGATGCCTAAATACTGGAGAAAATCCCTAATAGGAAGCCCTTGGTGCAAACGACTCCAAGAAAAATAGGAAAGTTTGGGATCCAATAAAGGAGCCCAAATAGTCTAAAACTTGCGCATCCAAATAGGTCGAGGGGACGAGACCTTCCATCGTTGATTGAGCTTATAAATAATGGGGAGGCAAGGAGAGAGGCATCCATACCCCAATTGAGTCTTATAGTTTTGTATAAGAGTGTCTAGATACCACTTCTAGTCCTTCCACCAAGGTTGTTGCGAAAGCGTAAAAAATTTGTGTAACATGGAGTGAGGGAGAGAAACCTTCCCTGTCAGACTGAAAAAACCCAAATTTGGCTCTGATGTCATCCCAAGGGAGTCAATCCCTGGTAGGACAATAAAAGAAATTAGTGATGCATCACACACCTTTGCAAAAGAATCTAAGCACATGAACCTAGGAAACTACACAAGTAGGGAACCATGGTAAGTGATAACAGATGACCATTAAACATTCATCTGGTTGATGGAGAGGCCATGCTAGAAGCTCTAGTTATTCCATATAAACCAAGGCTTAACACCCTCCCAAGCTTTCCAAATACTCCTAATGATGAAGGATCTTGACACTTTGATAGACATAGGGGTAACAAGGAGGGAAGGGAACCCTATGCCCTTTCAACTCTTACAACAAAAAGGGTAACCTTCACTGGTATAATATCGAATGAGAATATTCTAGGCCTCATTATTTTGTGAGGACTCTGATTACCCACTTAAAATAGAGGGACCAAAATTGATGTTGGATATTGTGAATGCCAAACCCACTATGGCTTATGGGAAGACAACAATACTCTTAGGCAACACGGTGGAATATCAAACCATAATTAGAAGAGGACCATAAAAATTCTCACAAAATCTTATCAAGCGAGGGTTATGCGTAAGGGGTCAGCCCCAAAATGTATTTATAAAAAATTGGCGAATCAGTTTTGAAATCCAAATGAATAGTGTCCAAACACATGTAGAAGGTTCACTATTATTAGGGGCAATATTGGAAGTTTAAACATAAAATGGTCAAATTACTCTAAAATTGGGGTGAATCGACCCAAAAAAAAAATTGCACCCAAAATGTTTTGGCTAATGGACCCTGGTCAAGGATTCCAAATATTAACCAATTCCAAATTTTAAAAATCCTAATTTTAGCCAATTTGGCGATAAATAGCCACTATGCATAACCCTATTATCAAGCTTTTTATAGCAGTTTTTGGATGGGACCCATAGGAATAATAATAAACATGGGTGGTCATAAGGACTTTTGTGCAAATTTAGAATTTATCAGGAAGGGAGAGCTTCTTGGTGGACTAGTAGGTAAGTTTCTATTCCACCTTGTTAATAACATACTTCCAAAAATTTGGAAACAAAATGTTAAAGGCAAAAGGAATGCCTAAAAAATGAAATATTTCCCCCTCTTGGATGATCTTCCATTAATATTGGATAAGCCAGTGGGGCATCGGGTCAAAATACTGCCTATAGCATTGAGTCTTTCTCCATTGAATGGAGGATCTAGAACAAAAAAAAGGTGTCCAAGCAGGCAAGCACTTGTTGAATGGCACCTTCTTCGTTAATAAGAGTGAGGAAAGAGTGATTAGGAAAATGATCATTGATCAACTGAGTCTCACCTCTATGGAGATAAATTCCCCAAATAGACCCTTGAGTGGTATGGTGAGTTAGTAAATAACCAAACCCTTCAATGGTGAGGACATAAAGGGATGGCACTAATGGAAGTTCTTGTATAATGGATCAAAAGAACCCAATGGCTCGAGACTTGTGTATATTAATGGATAAAATAGTAGAAACCTCAACAAAAAACATTTCCACAAAACTAATGAAGTAAGGCTTGAAACTAAGAGATTTAAGCATGGCTAGAATGAATGACAAATCAATCCTGTCATAGAATTTATCAAATTCAATTTTGATGAACAATGATCATTAGTTGGAATTGCGAACCCACTCCATGCCTTGCCAGATAAAAATAATATTGTCAAGGTTGAACCTGTCTTGAATAAAGCTAGTTTAATTCAAGCACATGATAATAGGAAGGAGATGGCAAATACATAAATCTAGGGCTTTGGTAATGATCTTATAAGAAATATTAAGGAGAGTAATAGGTCTCCAATTGGTGATGATTTTAGAATCACTAGCATTGGGGATAAATTTAATAATCCCTTGATTAATACTAGGGCCCAAAGAACCCTTAGAGAAGGCCTCCTGATAGAATTTTAGAAGATCAAGCCCAACAGTATCCCAAAGGGACTTATAGAATTCACAAGGTAAGCTACCGAGACTAGGGGATTTATCATTGGCCATCTGAGAAATAGATTTCTATAGATCCTTCAAAGAGAGGACCTTTTCACAAGCAGTAATTTGAGACTCAGAAAGTTGCTCTAGGACAACCAAAAGACAATATTTAAGAGCCTGGTCATGTTGCAGGGAGCAGACCTAAATTGTAAACATAGTCTGGTAGTGCTCTTCAAAATTAGAGATAATACTAGGAAGTTTAGAAACATTCTCTCCATTAATGTTAAGGGCTTGAATACCTAAAAATTTATTGTGAGGATGCAATCATTGAAAGAAATACTTGGTCATAGTATCTTCAAATTTGAGCCAGTGTTTGATTTGTGTTCCTTTGGCATCATAGTGCTTTGCCATTATAAGTTTACGTTTAACCATAGTGAGGTGCCTCTGAAGCTCCTCATTTAAAGGATTGGATTGAAGATGAGTTGAGGCCAATTCCAACTCCCATTTAAGATCAACGTTGGAGTGATTACGAATCATAGCAATCTTATGCCCAAGCAAGCATAGGAAGCTGACAATGCACTAGATAGTAACATTTCACCAATCAATCCAACATGATGCCCCTTTTGGTCTAGGGACTATGTTCCAAATTCTGATAACATAGGCCCTCAACATGGGGTGGTGTAGAATAGAGGTATTAAGGTAAAATTATAATTGAGAAAGAGGAGTGGGGGTAGAAGAAAATAGAATGGAAAATGAAATGGGGTAATGGTCAGATAAGCAGATCTTGAGGTGGAAAAACACAAAGGGAGAAGAAGATGAGGGTTGCTAAAAGGAGAAAATATCAAAATATGAGAGCATGACTCTATCCAGTATTTTTAAAACATGAATCTCACTCTGTTGATTGTTAGACAATGTAAAACAGGCACTAGCTAGGAATGAAGAGGGTAAAAAGTAGCTATTAGGGTCAGAGAGCCCCAAATTTTCTTTCATAAAAAGACATGCTTCTCTTTCCCTTATGACTCACCTCATGGAAAGAAGACCCACCTTGCCATATGGGAATTTGATCATATTGAAGTCTCCATAGAGAAACCTGACAATAGGAGAAAGAGATCATCGCCCACCACCAAAGTGCACAATGATCGTTGGCATCATTAGATGCATAGATGTTGAGCACACCAATAAGATGACCATAAATCTCCATCATAACCCAAACGACATGATTAGAAGGGTCACAAGATCAGTCTAGAATGATAAGGTTTTTAAAGGTATATGACAACCCATACTTTACCTATGTCATGCATAGTATGAAAGGTGTGGCCTCAAGGCCAGAGAAAGGAGCAAATACTTGAAAAAATAAAGTTGGTGACTTTGAACTCTTGAAGGAAAATAATATCAATACTACAAAATTTGGTCTTGAATTCATTCAAACCTTAATGCACTATGTACTTGTGCATAAGATTTGGAAAAACCCTAACATTCCAAGACATGCACTTCATGTGACATAATCGAGGAGCATATTTAATTTGATTATCTCAAAATCCTCCAAATTTGTAAAATATTCAAAGGCATTTGTGAGAAACCTATTATGGTTTTCAAAAAAAAATCTATCGTCACTTCTCCAAAGGGATGCCTGAGGCCTCCCCAACTGGATTGTGAGAGCAACAAGGATTTCATGAGGGAACTTAACTAGGCATATTAGGTGGAGAGATAGGGCATCTACTTTAGGGGATGGACTTTGGCACAATTGATGGATTAGCTAACTGGGAGGCTTGAAGAATTGGGGAAATATTTTTGTTATTACCACTAAAGGTACCTATAGGAAGAGAAATAGAAGTCCTTTTGTAAATTTTGCATGAGTGCTCCCTAACTGAGAGCTTGGGTGAGACTCCTTTTTACCAATTCCTATAGAAGGTTGTTATCAATTTTCTTTACCGTTCTTCTTGGTTATAGATGTCCATTCTTCCCCTCCATTAGCAGGAGGGGTAAATTTAACTGTGTTCAAAGATTTTGAAGTATTTATTGGAGCTCAAGTTTTAATTGAACCTCCATAAGAGTGTAGTTTTTTATCTTGTGAGTTGTAGACTGACACCGATAATAGGTATTGGGAAGATTGATACAAACCACCCATTGTTGGAAATGGGTCTCACAAACCTAAATATCAATAGAATCCTTCAGATCCTTTGAGATATAAATTTCAATGTAGATGTATTTGTATAGCTGCACAACATAGAATTTTTTTAGCTTCATGCACATGAACTTTCCAATGGGTGTGAAAAGCTATGGCAAGAATGACCAAATGGGCAAAGGGAGACCCAAAAATTCCACCCAAATGAGGACACATAGGGAAACATCAACATAAACTATAAAATTATGGTGCCAAAGATAAAGAATTAAAAGTGTATTTCTAACATATGAAGGACCTTTGCTCATTGTAACAACATGCTACGGATCAACAAACTAAAAATGAAAAAAACCTTTAGTAAGTTTTTAATATGGTCAAATTTTATGCAATATGGATGCCAAACTTACTCAATCCATTAACGTATTAGTGAGTCACTAGGAATACTCCCCAAAAAGTACTCAACTAGGATGTGACTCTCAAGCTAGTTATAGGTTTTTATCAAAATCCTGCATGGGAAAGACTATGTTTTTAATAGATGAACTACCTTCAGGATAAACTTCGTGGATCATTTTACTAGTGCCATAGATATTCGTAGCTGCAACTTCACTAACCTGTGAAATGGCAGCTTGAGAGGTAGATGTCGAAAGGGAAGGAGCCTATCACCTCAGGTAAAGTAGTTAAACAAAATGGTACAGTGTGTTTAGATCCTATAAAGGTACTATTAGTATGGCAACCGATGAAAGAGCAAACAAGTTGCAACAACATGTGAGCGAAAAACCTTAGTAGAGCGTCCACAGGAAACCCTAGTAGATAGATATTTTTGAGATACCATTTAATATTTACATTTAATTATTACTAATGATATAAATTTTGTGAGATTCATTATTAAAGGTTGTGTAGGGGTCAAATGACCCCACACGCATATGAGGTTTAGTTACAACACTTTTATTAATTGATATATTATAAATTTTAGCTTATATATATTTATATATAATTTATTTTAGATGATATTTGATTCCATTTTTTCTATAACCGACTATGGAATTTGACATGGTATGAGAGGATGATGTATATATATATATATTTATTATACTAGAGGAATCGGTAACATGTTACAATTGTCTACACCTCTTTATGGGTTTGAATATTGCTCCTTGTCACCACTATAACCTCCATTTGCATCAGGGTAAACCTTTTATGTAGCCAATGATGCTGATGCGACATGCCCACTGATACTACAGGGCTCGAGAGATTGGAACCCTGGTATCTGTGCTCCTATAGAAGCATTTTTACCGTTGAACCAAGCCCTTTGACCCAAGATGGTGTAAATATTTATTATTTATTTGTTTTTATTAATGATAGATTTTGTTTTGGACTTTTCATGAGGACAATTTTGGTAGCAACTTGTAAAGAATGTTTTTTTAAGGTAATGACACAATCTAAAGAAGGGTTTATGATAGAAAACTCTACTGGACTTGGATCATGAGGATCTCACTATAATCAACAAATTTTCTCTTGGAGAAATATTCATTAACAAATAGGAAGAGGCAAAGGCAAAAGCAGGGAGGCAAAGATATATCCAAGTATATAAGTAGATTCTGAAGGTAGAGATAAAGGTAGAAATAGGGAGGTAGAGGTAGATTCAAGTGGTGGAGACAAATTTCAAAGGTAGACATAGATTCAAATGGTGGGGGTAAATTTCAGTGTAGTTGATGGATCTAGGTGCATATGCAAAGCTTATTTTTGAAAATATCATAATGCAAACAAAGACAAGTGTACAAAAAATACAAATACAAAACCAAAAAATACTTCAAATATAAATAACTTATTTTTCTTGTATTGTTATATTAATTTTGTGGTCCAAAAGTCTAAAATCTAAATAAATACATTTGGTGGAGCCAAGGCTAGGGTTTGAAAAACTAAGATCCCAAACATTCTAGTGCATGCTTATAAAATATTGAATCAAGGAATTGAAAGCCAACAACATAAAGGAGACAAAGGAAAAATAAGAGAAATTAACTTAAAAATATTAGTTGATACAATGGCTAACCCATATCATGATAGACTAATGGTTTTAGAAAAATGCATAGGATCCTTGCAACATGTGTTAGCTTTTTATGAGTATATGATATAGGAAATGCAACCACAAGATGGAAGATAAGCAAGCTATGATACCTATATGATAATGGAACTATAATATGCAAGAAAATAAAGAGATAAAATTCTACAATAACTCAAAAATATACCATTAATGAAAGCTCACAAAAATAGTACAATGTAGTATAATGGAGGACATAAACACTCCATAAATTATTTTTAAAGAAACTACATTGTACCACACTACCAATCTATACTATGCACACTCTATATTCTCTCCTCTCTATTTCACTCACTATAAGACCTTTATATAGGAAGATAGGTTCCTTGGCCCTTACTCTACCTTTGAATCTATCCTATGACTTATGTACATGTGGACTACATGCACATTTACATCATTGCACATTCTGACACTTGTGCATTTATTACATACTAAAATAACTAAAAATTTTTAATCTAAAGTAAACTCCTACTCTAGTAATGTACTAAAGGTGGTATATTGATATGTACCCAATAATGTAATATTTTCCTTTAACACCTCCCTTATTACATTATTTAGGTATTGAAGACTTTAGTCTTCAATATGGATCTTCGATATTCAGATGTCATTCTACTTGATCTGGTTCTTCGTCTTCTTCAATTTTAGCATTAGATTTATTCTGTTTGTATCATGTTGAGTATTTTTATCTTCTTCTCTTCTTCCATTTTCTCTCTTCCTCCTTCGTTTTTGTATTGTTACTATAGGACTATTTGCTTCATGATGAGTTAGTTTATCATCACAATAAAATTGACTTGGATTCAAAGATTTATTACTAGTATTTACTTTTATTTGTTTCATTCCTTGAAAGAAATCAAAAGTGATTAATGACAAATAAAACATTAAGCACTCTTATAAGGAAACAATAATCACATTTTGAGTGTTCCACCAGGTCTTGAATAGCGTTTCATGAAGATATCCAATTAATATTGTAAAGTTCTCTTTCTTTGCTTCCTTCAAAAACAAGGAGAATATTTCTTTCAACTATGTAGACAAGAGTTTGAATCCATCAAAGTTTTCTATCAAATTTTGTGAATAGAACCTAAGTTCATGAAGTAGCATTTCACTATTTTCATTGAATGCATTCTTAATTATTTCCTCCATAAACCTTTTGATGTTTATGTATTTTTATTACTTTTGAAGTTGGCTTCCTTATGTCTCCCTAGTTTAGAGTATGTGAACTACTTTGATAAAACCTTTCTAAGGCTTAGGTTTTGTAGGATCCTTATGTCTCCCTAGTGATTAGAATATATTCTAATCTTGGTAAAGTGCTTTAGGAAGTAATAGTTCATATTTTGAGTTGATTTGGGAATGATAATTATCAACTCCTATTTCACCTTATTTCTCCTATGAACTATGCACTTATCAATTTGATGGAGTTATCTATGGTTGGATTTCTTTTGTCTCTTTAATGTGACTATGAGACAAGAATGTACAATAAATTCCAACTCAATTATCCAAGCAATAATTTTCCTCCTCTATCCTTAAAATTTTCAAAGGTTTAATTTTCTAAATTCCAATTAATTAAAGTTTGATGTAGCACTCCTTATATCTCCCTAATTTTAGAATTTTAGAAAATAATGATATTTGCAATAATAATTTATTTCCAAGTAGAAAACCTTATACCTCCTATGATATTAATTGTAAATATTGTATTTCAACTAGAGTGATTTGAAATGAAATACTATTTAAGGATAAGAATATGAAATCCTTTGGTTTGCTTTCAAATCTATTAACATTGATTTACATATAAATTCAAACACAAATGATAATAATAATTTCAACCTTATACAATCCCTTATATGAAATAAAATATGAAATAATACCTTTATAAAGTTGATGGGCACTATGCTTGACTTCAAACTCCTTAAAATGTGTTGTATCTCCTTGCTGGTTTATGATAGACTTGGTGGACGTCCTCTTATGATAGTCTTTAATGCACCTTTGAATTCTAAATTAAATAAAAGTAAGTATGTATTTTACCTCCCTTCAACATATAGCGAGCGAGCTGATTGGCCTACGATGAGGCTTCTAAGTTCAGGTGTTGATATTTATTATGGGAAATGAGCATTCAATGCTCTCTTTCAAATGGTGTTGGTATTATCCTCACAACCCAAGCATTCAATGCTCTACTTATTTTCAAATGGTGCTAGTCTTCACCTTACAACTCAAGAATTCAATGCTCTCTTTGATCGATGTTGGTATATGGCAGTCTCTTCCTACACTTTGACTCCAATCATGATGCTTCGCTGTATGCTTTCACTTTGATACTGGCTGTCGATGCACTTTCCTCTATGATCGCTCCATTTATCATGGCTATAAATGTGCTTCTACCTTCTTGATGCATGTGCCAAGTGGCATGAGGTATTACTAAGATCCTTTAGTCTCCTCCTTGAGTGGCACTTAGGTAAATGAGATGTTACTCTAATCATAGGTGCTCTCCTGGATAAGTGTTAATCTAATGGGTGGCACTCTCTAGGATGAAAATTACTTTTATGAGTACCTATCTTAGAGTTCTAGAATTATGGATATGATGGAAAGCATTATTGAGTTGAACGTCTTTCTCTTGAGAATTGGAGATAAAAAGGATGAAGATACCCTTTGTGCCAAGTGGAACAATATTCCTTCCTCCTTCAAGACAAATATTTATATCTCCTTTGCATGCACACTCTCTTCAACATACCAAAATATAACCTTAAGGATTTCTCAATGCCTATTCATTCCAACCATTTGCAAGCCTATTTGGCTCCTTTGATAGCAAATGATTTCCTCCTTGCAAGTTGTTCTATTCGAGGATGATGATTTATTTCAAGGTTGGCTCTAGTTGTGATGATCCAAGAGCATTGGAGTGGAGGTTCTATGGAGCTCTAATGGTATATTGTGGTGCTTTCAATAGAGGGGGAAAACTGCCCTATTGCCCAAAAAAAAGGATGGATCCATAAGGAGAGAACCTTTCATGGGGTGAACCGCAGTGCTATGTTGTACTCTACACTCGATGCTAGGGGAAGGGTTCACCAGGAATTTTTTAAGGACTCATTCCAAGTCCTTAGGATATTTAGGAATGTCTAATGTATTTAGTTTTAAGAAAACACCTAAGTTTGGCCTTTCTAGATCTAAACTAGGAGAGATAAAGGACAATGCAAAAAATAGAATATAACAACTGAAAATAGAATGCAAGCATACAAGAGCTAACCTAATATGATTCTTTAATTTGAATGCTCACTAACCTAGGGTTTATTCTAGAAAACCTTTAAAACATTAACATACAAAATAAATGCACAAAAATTATCCCTAGATGCAAACTAAATTCTTTTCACTTTTAGATGCCTAAGAATAAATAGTTAGATTAGTTCTTCAACCAATAAGATGATTAGAGCACTTATCTAGACCAATTATTGATTTAACTCTTTCTTCCTCTTGTCCAATGATATCAAAAATACTTGTTTCTGCAAGATAAATCATAAAACACTTGAAAATGGGATTAGTATTAGAGGGTCTACTTAGGTCACTGTATAACAATTCTTAGAGGCATAGCAGTCAAGCCCCTTAGGTCCTTTTAGATGACATTTTAAAACAAAAGTTAAAATTGAACTTTGTATGATTAATCATAAAACAAAAATGCAGTAACATAAAACAAAAAACAAAATATAGCAATATGATCTAGATGCCAAATGGAATGAAACAGTGAAAACAAAATCTTGAAATTACCCTCGGTGTGATCTCAAGAAAAGTCACACCTCGCTTGGATTGAGTGTGATAATGCATCAGCAAAGTCATACCCTACCTAGATGGGGAACGATTTTGCTTTCGCACACTGGTTTACCCTAATTTGGGCAAGCAAAGTCATGCCTCACTGATGTCGGGTGCGATATCGCTACAAAATAATGAAAAATAAAAAGCAAATGTAGGAAGTGAAATAAATACCAAGAATAAAGTAAGAAAACTCTGATGGATGTTGTAGAAGCAGATAGAGAAAAATAAATTATCCAAGCGGGCACTCTATCTCTCATAACCACACCATGAATCCACAAAGTCACAATAATCCAATCCAATCCATGCAATAGAAGATTAAATCCAAAATTCACACTTTGGGGTTAGCTTGTAGTAGAAGAAATAAAAGGAAGAAGAGCGAGCTATCATAAAAATTTGGAGCTTAATCAATAATTAGAATTTTGCATTAAGATCACACATCAAAAACTTGCATATGATTAAGCAAGAACATCCTTCCTTTTATAGATGAAATCATAGGAAAAAGGGCAGGAAAAATAAACCCAAAGCCGATGCCAAAACATGCTAGAGGGTTTAAACCTGGGTCTAAGTGGGCCAAAAATAATAAAATAAAATTATATTAAAAAATAAGTTAAAATAGTGAAGTCGTACCCCGTCCTAATGGGGCATGATATTTCTTGCACGAAGTCGCGCCTCATGAGAACGAGGCACAATTTCACTAAAATACAAAAGAAAATAAAAAGTAGAAGCATAGAGGTCTTTCCTTGCATTATATTTTACATAGATATTGATAGCCTTTTTATGTAGATACTCTATGCTATATTCTATGTATATACCATGACCTGTAGGTGTAGATTTTCTTGTGCTATGATAGCTCCTTTATGTAGGTCCTTGTGCTACTGGATAAGGTGTTGAAAGTGGTGTCTTTAGACACCCAGAAACCCAGCTTTGTGAGCCTTTCATTGGATCTCTACCCTACTTGAAGTTTTCTCCTCATACTTCAATGATGTGGCCATTTGGAGATCATGTATTACTACTTGCAATAGTGTCTTTAATACACTCTTTCTTTTATCCTTATTTGCTGTATTTGAAAGGACAAAATCGATGCCAATGTAATGCAAACACCTTTGCAATAGATAGGATTAAGTTCCTTATTTTGCACCGAAGTTATACATCTCCTTTTGAATCTATTCCTTGCTTCTTAGATATGATGAATCTCTACTCTAATCCTTGAGAGCAAGTAGTAATGTATTGTTTACTTCCTTACTAGACAACACTAACCTCTAACTTATTTTTTTGGATAACTTAGTAATAATTAATCCAATATCTTAATCATGCAACTAATATGCTATTTTAGGGGTTTAAATTTGCACTAATTTCCACTGCAACTAAAATACTCTTAAGAACAATTAGTATAGTGCAATATTGATCTCACCTTATCACTCCTATAAAAGAAATCTCAAAGTAAGATGTATCAATAATAACTCTTAAATGCACTATAATATCTACAAACTTAATGTAGTCTTCTCTACTTCAACTTAAACAATAGGAAGATGATATTTTTCTTTCTGTCGAAATATATATAACTCCTATTTTAATGTGCAGGTATAAACCTTAAAAGAAACATACTTTTGCACTCTCTTGAAGACTATAATATGCAACATTCTCTTTGCAACTTCTTAAAACTCTAATATGGTGCTTAATGGAAGTTTCTCTTTACTATATGGACTTGTAGCTCTTCTCGACTGTTCGAAACAAATCTCTATCTCACCTATTTGCAAATTTGAAATCCTCTAATTTGCTACCTTGAAACTGTAGTACATGAATTCAATTTTGCTTTAGAATGTACTTTGTAAATCTAAAGTCTGATGTTGCCCAACTTGTTGCTTTCTTTTTGTCCTCAAATATAAAATTTTCAGATTGCAAAGTAGTCAATCTCTTCATTGAAATATTGTCCTCGAATATCAAAAATTTGGTAGGGAACTCCTCAAAATTGTAGCTAAGATTTTCCTTCAAGAACCCTTCAATATTTTGGAGTAGATTCAACAAAATCCTGTCTCGAAATGAGCCTTCTAACCTTCAAAGGTAATATTAAAACTTTCAAGTTTGGTAGTAATGTTTGACTCCTTTCTCCTTCAACCTCCTTGTTGAATTATGACTTCAATCAAGGCTTTCTTCTCAAGAATATGAAATTCTTGAGGTCTTCACCAATCTCCACCAAAATTTGGAAAACTTCTTGTCAAATCACTCTCCCTTGGGCTTGTTGTCAAATGGATATAATTATCCCAAGTTCTTCCTTTAACAGGAACTTCTCCTTGGTGGTAAATTTCTCCAATGAGTTCTCCTAGTAACTCCTTCAATGGCCTTCTCTGAATCTCCTTCGATGAGGCTCTTAAAACCTTCTCCTTATTTTCTCCTTAAGACCTCTTCTTTAGGGTCTTCACTCTTGTATGTACTCTATTCTACTCAATGAGACCTTTACTTCAACCTTCTACTATGGAAGTTTAGTAATGAGATCTCTCTCTTAGATCTCTAAAATATGCTACTTTAGAAACATGAATTTTGCTAGTCCTTCTCTTTCTCTTCTAAAAATTGGAAGTTCTTCAATAGGACCTCTTGTAGGTATCTTTAGCTTCTTAGATTTATTTATTCAATGGAGATCACCAATATCCTATATTCACCAAGAATTTTCTTTGTAGTCTCTTCAATTTACTATTTGTAGTTTTCAATGGAGATCACCAATCTCCAATATTCCCTTGGACTCTTCTCTAGAGTCTCTTCCTCATGTCTGCAATAAGGCTTATATGGCCTCTTCTTCTTCTACACTCTGTAGGTCTATAATATCTAGCAATTGGACCTTTTATTCAAACCTCTAAATATTCATTCTTTTATTTTTTGCTTCTAGTGTTGGATTGATTCGAAAGAAGATATTCTTCCTAGATATTTTGTAGGAAGCTTCCCAACTTTATTTGAATATTATTTTTCTTGCAACAATGTATTAGGACCATAATGGAAGAAATTAAGATAATCAATCTTCACTAGTTAATTTGTCAATCTAGTGGAATTTATGCTAAGTACTAGTCTTCACGAGTTTTTTTGCAACCTTGTGGTAAGACTCTATCCAAATGCAATCTTAGAAATTTTGTAAATGAGATCTTTGGAATTCTCTCAATCTTACTTGTGGTTCTCCATATTTCCTATCGATCTACTGTGTGCTATGATACCATTGTTAGCTTTTTATGAGTATATGATATAGGAAGTGCAACCACAAGATGCAAAATAATCAAGCTATGATATCTATATGATAATGGCACTATAATATACAGGAAAATAAATAGATAATATTCTACAATAACTCATAAATATATGATTAATGTGAAGAACACAAGCTTATACTGAGAGGGGGGTGAAAAATATAAGACCACTTTTTACTTTTCTTTTCAATTCAATATTATGCAGTGTATAGATAGCAGTATCAATAGCAATAATCAAAGCAATGCACAAAACACCATCCACAAAAGTGACACAACAATTTACGTGGTTCACCCAATGCGGGCTACTCCATGGAGAAAATATTTTGCTAAAACTTTCTCAATCAATATCTTGGGAATCCTTCCCAATTACAATGTTTATGGACCTCTGTCCAAAGGATATGTTGATCCCCTAAATCTCAAGTTCGTGGATCTCTTCCATAGGAGAACTCTTTCCCCTTCTGCTCTGGCTAGTGATATTCTAGAAGACTTTGTCTCTCTATTGCACTGACTTGTGGATCTCTCTCCACTTGAAGACTCCTCACTCAGATCTGTCTTCAATTGTCCTGGCTGCTGGATCTCTATCCACTAAGACTCTTTCCTCTATACTCTGTCACCTCCAAAGCTCTATCAATAGGTTCACTCAGAACCTCTTCAAATATGCTCAATAGGCTCACTCAGAACCTGCTCAAATCTTCTCAATAGGCTCACTCAGAACCTGCTCAAATCTTCTCAATAGGCTCACTCATAACTTGCTCAAATATGCTCAACAAGCTCACTCAAAACTTGTCCAAATCTGCTCAACAAGCTCACTCAGAACTTGTCCAAATCTGCTCAATAAGTCCTCTCTAGGACTTGCTCAAATCTGCACAACAAGCTCACTCAAAACTTGTCCAAATATGCTCAACAAGCTCACTCAGAACTTGTCCAAATTTGCTCAATAAGTCCTCTCTAGGACTTGCTCAAATATGCATAGCAAGCTTTCACAAAAGCTTACTCAAAATCAGTCCACAAGCCTTCTCAAAGACTTACCTCAAATCTGCTCAACAAAATCTCAACTCAATCTCATAGAAGCATAAAGAGAATTGTTAGAGACTCAATATGTTCTATACTCAAATCCCAATCTCAACTCAAATCAATCTCAACTCAACAATCTCATAGAAGCATAAAGAGAATTGTTAGAGACTCAATATGTTCTATACTCAAATCCCAATCTCAACTCAAATCAATCTCAACTCAGCAATATCATAGAAGCATAAAGAGAATTGTTAGAGACTCAATATGTTCTATACTCAAATCCAATTTCTTTCTCAACTCAACTCAAATCAGAATATAGAATAGTTTGTTTTATGGAACTTGAACAACCACTTCACACAATCACTTGACTAGGCTCAAACAACTCTACTCAACCAATCACCACAAGGAACAACTCTTTCTCACAAACCCTAGTCCAAGCATGAATCAACCAACTCAAAATATCTTCAACAATACTCAACAACAACTCTTCATAACAATGATACTCATGTTCTTTTCAGCTCAAGTTCAAGTTCTTTGCACAACAACTTCACTCCAACAACAATGCTTATAAAACAAGGTTTTAATCACAACTTTCAAACCAGAAAACCTTGAAGCATTAAACCAACCATTTTCGAATAGGAAACCACAATCAATCCTTTTTACTCCAATGATATTTCAGAAATCAACCACCCAAATAAAATCAATGGAGAATGTTACTCATACCTTTTTGATGCCTTATGAGTTGTCCACTAAATCTGCCACACTCAACACTTTCCTTTTTTCAATCTCAACAAGGGTTAGAGATCTTGAGTAATAACACAACAATAAAATAATGTCCAAATAACACCTTATTACTCCTACTTTATTTTAACATCCACCAAAGTTCTTTTTAAAGAAAACCCTTACTTCAAAAATAACTTTCACTAAAAGAACTTTATCAAAAACCCTTATTACTCCTAATAATTTCAAAAATCACAATTAAAAATTTAACTCCACAACTCAAACAACCACTATAACCTTATTCCTAAGGTTATTCAATACATCAACTATCAAATCACCTTTACCCCTTATCACTCCACCTTAGGCAATAACAAAATTAATAAAAACCTCAATACCTACCTCGAGGGGAATCGAACCCCCATCCTATCCAACGTGAATGCCCTTTTCACGGCCAAGCTACCACATGAGCTACGGGCTCATTGTGAAGAAAGAAGTGCCACTCGCTTCTTGTTCTTCACTCCTTCCGCCAAGCAAAAAAGAAATGCGCCTTGAGTGCCTCAACAAAGCCAAAATGATGCTTGTAGGAATCGAACGCTTAACCTTCCTGCCACCAACACCTTTGCACAAACCAAGCTGCCACTAGGCCACACTGCCCAACACGCTTTGGAAAATGGATGCGGTTCACTTTCAATATTCGCTGCTTTACAAAATGAAAATAACACGAGCTCTTCCTTCGCAAAAGCAAATCGTAAATCTCAATCGAGCAAGGATGATTTATTTCAAAAAATTTAATGGCATATATATATATGCCTTCCCTTAGCTTGGAAACGTCGGCGCTTTTGAACCTTCCTTTATGACGTTGGTGAATATTCTTTTAATTTAATTTTAAAATTTAAATTTAAATTTTAAATAAATTAAAATTTAAACTAAATCTTTAAAATTAAATATCTCCATCATCGGGGCACCTTTTTCGATGAAACGAAAAGCCAACTTGGGTTTTAAGAAAAACCCATTTCAAATATGCCATCCATGGTTTTAAATAAAACCTTTGAAATTAAATTTCTTCATCACCGGGGCACCTTTTTTGATGAAACGAAAAGCCAACTTGGGTTTTAAGAAAAACCCATTTCAAATCTGCCATCCATGGTTTTAAATAAAAACCTTTTGCTAAGCTTCCCTTGAAGCTCCTTTTAGAACCAAATGCCATGCATCCCTTCTTGAACCTTTGATCAAAACCTTTGCTTCTACACAAACATAGTGTTAGCTTACATAGATCCTTTTGACATCAATGACAACTCTTAGCTTAGGAACTCAAAATGTCCAACAATCTCCCCCTTTGTCATTGATGGCAACCCATATCCTTTTACTGAAATCTGACCTTATTTTCTGCTCCCCTGGGACTTTGCTCCCCCTGGCTCAAAGCTTTCTCAAATATCAAATCTCTCCCCATATCAAAACTTTCCTCAATATACACAAATCTCTCCCCCTTTGTCATCAATGGCAAAGGGTCACCTTTGGGGCTCGGGGCTAAGAATGAGCCTCTTAGCTTAGCCCCTCCCCCACCTCCTCATGAGGTGGTTAATTTTAGGGTGGGAGTATTTCTACTCCCCAAAAGCACTGCTCTTTACCTTTATCTTTCTCTCTTCCTTTCTGAGTTTTCTGAATCCTCTCACTGTTTCTTTCCAAGCCATCATCCATGTTTCTGTTATCATTTTTGTTTCTATTCCTGTTCTTGTTCCCGTTCTCATCCATATTCCTGTTCTCATCTATGTTCCTATTCTCATCCATATTCCTGTTCTCATCCATGTTCATGTTCTTGTTCCTATTCCTGTTCATACCTGCTTATGGAATATTTGCTCTACACCATCTTGTTGTGTGTCCATCATTATTGCACTTATAACACTTAATGTTATTATTCCTTGGAGGTGCAAATGTCTTAGGATACCTCCTAGTGAAGCCATATCCTCTTCTTCCATGAACCCTACAATTCATTGCTTTGTGACCATACTCATTGCATGAGTAGCAATACCCATGGAAAGGTTGTCCTTTCCCATATTCCTATCTTTCATATGACCTACACTGTGAAGCCATGTGCCCAAACCTATGACATGAGAAGCATCTCCCATTGAAGCTTCCTTGCCTAGACCTCATTGGTCTCCTATTCTGATTGTTGTTCCATCTGTATCTTCTTCGTGCATTGTTCCTATCTTTGTTGAACTCTCTGTTGTCCAATTCATCCTCTGATGTCTCATTCCTACTTACATTGTCATCTTCTAAAGTATCTTCTTCCGAAGTTCCTTCTTCTTCAAGACTTGAAGTAGACTTTTCTTCCCATTTATTTTGAACCTATTTGGAACCAAGACCTATCTTGTTTGTTGCTCCTCTTTGTATCTTAACTATTTTATCCACACTCTTTGCATTGTTCACATACTTGTACAACTTTTTCTTGGAATCCTCTAAATCTTCCTTTAGTAGTGCCACTTCTTGTGTTAATTTTTCACACTCCAAAATATTTGCTTCTAACTTGTCCTTGAACTTACTTGCCTTAGCCTTTGACTTCTCTAAGTCCTCTATGAGCAATAATCTTTCTTCATCACATTCTTGAAACTAACTTTCAAGCTTAGAGTGTTGCTTTCTTACCTTCTTTACTGTGTCAAGGGCATAGAATAGTTCTCCTCTTGAGATCATAACCATTCTCTATTGAGTAATCCTCTATTTTTTTCCCTTTGTCCTTATCATTACTTCCTTTTGGCTTGTCTTCTATAGGATCACTTACTTCATCTTCTAGAGCCATTAGAAGATTCTCATCTGGTCTTTCAAGTGCATCTTCAAAACCATCATCACTAAAACTATAGCCATCCCTAGTGCAATCATATTCAAGATGTCCAAATTTACCACATCTAAAACATTTGAGAATAACTAGAGTCCTTTTCTCTCTAACCATAAATAGGACTTCATCTCTATCATTGTCTGAAAAACTAGCATCACTATCAATTGAGTACTTACTTGCATTATCTGCATAGTAGCTTTTCTTTTGCCTTTGGAAGAACTTATTTCCTTGTATATTTTGTCCATCCTTACCTTTCTTCTGGTACCTATGTCTTTCTAATTCCCTGTACCTGTGATCCTATTTTCCTTCATCACTATTGTACTTTGGCTCTTTGCACTCTGTTGCATAGTGTCCATACTTTCCACAATTGAAGCACTTAATAGATATTATATCTATGGATATTTTGGAACCTTTATCTCTTCTACCATAGTTAGCTTCTTCATCACTAGATGACTCACTGCTTGATTCTGTATTTTTACCCTTTTTATTTTTGTCCACTTTGAATGCAGCTTCTTTCGGAGGAATAGGATCTTTTGTTCTTATCTCAAAAGTAGTAAGCATGCCAAGCAAAGAATTCCTTGTCAAATAATCACTATCAATTGATGTTTCTATAGCAGAAACCTTTTCACTATACCTTTTTGGAAGAGTTCTCAAGATCTTATCACAAGCATCGGATTCATCAACCTTCATTCCAAGACCTCTCATCTCATGTACAAGCTCATCAATCTTACTGAGATAATCACGAATATTTTCATCATCTCTCATTCTTAAGTTCTCAAATTCTCCTTTGAGATTTTTGATCTTAGCTTTCCTGACACCTTTATCACCCTCATATATGTCATGCAAGTAGATCCCACATATCTTTTGCTATTTTACAATCCATAACCTTCATAGATTCTGATCTACCCAATCCTTTTATAATTGCATTCATAGCTCTTGAATTTGCATGCATTAGAAGCTTACCTTCCTTATATGTAGGAGGATTGACTGTATGAATCATATCCAAGTTCCACTGCATCCCAAACTTCATTTCCAAGTGCCATCAAGTAAAATCTCATCAGCATACACCAATACAAGAAGTCACTTCCATCAAATACTGGTACTGCATTATTGAATGACCCATCCTTTTGATCCTTGTGATCCATTGTGTTCTTAGACCGCTTTTCCTTCAAGTTATCAAACTCTTTTGAAGGAACCCGCTCTGATACCAATTGAAGAACACAAGCTTATACTGAGAGGGGGGTGAACAGTATAAGACCACTTTTTACTTTTCTTTTCAATTCAATATTATGCAGTGTATAGATAAGAGTATCAATAGCAATAATCAAAGCAATGCACAAAACACCATCCACAAAAGTGACACAACAATTTACGTGGTTCACCCAATGCGGGCTACTCCATAGAGAAAATATTTTGCTAAAAATTTCTCAATCAATCTCTTGGGAATCCTTCCCAATTACAATGTTTATGGACCTCTATCCAAAGGAGATGTTGATCCCCTAAATCTCAAGTTCGTGGATCTCTTCCATAGGAGAACTCTTTCCCCTTCTTCTCTAGCTAGTGATCTTCTAGAAGACTCTGTCTCTCTAGTGCACTGACTTGTGGATCTCTCTCCACTTGAAGACTCCTCACTCAGATCTATCTTCAATTGTCTTGGTTGCTGGATCTCTATCCACTAAGACTATGTCCTCTATACTCTGTCACCTCCAAAGCTCTATCAATAGGTTCACTCAAAACCTCTTCAAATCTGCTCAATAGGCTCACTTAGAACCTGCTCAAATATGCTCAATAGGCTCACTCAGAACCTGCTCAAATATGCTCAATAGGCTCACTCAAAACCTTCTCAAATATGCTCAACAAGCTCACTCAAAACTTGTCCAAATATTCTCAACAAGCTCACTCAAAACTTGTCCAAATATGCTCAATAAGTCCTCTCTAGGACTTGCTCAATCTGCATGCTCAAATCTACACAACAAGCTCACTCAAAACTTGTCCAAATATGCTCAACAAGCTCACTCAAAACTTGCCCAAATTTGCTCAATAAGTCCTCTCTAAGACTTGCTCAAATCTTCTCAATAAGTCCTCTCTAGGACTTGCTCAAATCTGCATAGCAAGCTTTCACAAAAGATTACTCAAAATCAGTCCACAAGCCTTCTCAAAGACTTACCTCAAATCAACTCAACAAAATCTCAACTCAATATCATAGAAGCATAAAGAGAATTGTTAGAGACTCAATATGTTCTATACTCAAATCCCAATCTCAACTCAAATCAATCTCAACTCAACAATATCATAGAAGCATAAAGAGAATTGTTAGAGACTCAATATGTTCTATACTCAAATCCCAATATCAACTCAAATCAATCTCAACTCAGCAATATCATAGAAGCATAAAGAGAATTGTTAGAGACTCAATATGTTCTATACTCAAATCCAATTTCTTTCTCAACTCAACTCAAATCAGAATATAGAATAGTTTGTTTTATGGAACTTGAACAACCACTTCACACAATCACTTGACTAGGCTCAAACAACTCTACTCAACCAATCACCACAAGGAACAACTCTTTCTCACAAACCCTAGTCCAAGCATGAATCAACCAACTCAAAATATCTTCAACAATACTCAACAAAAACTCTCCATAACAATGATACTCATGTTCTTTTCAGCTCAAGTTCAAGTTCTTTGCACAACAACTCACTCCAACAACAATGCTTATAAAACAAGTTTTAAATCACAACTTTCAAACCAGAAAACCTTGAAGCATTAAACCAACCATTTTTGAATAGGAAACCACAATCAATCCTTTTCACTCCAATGATATTTTAGAAATCAACCACCCAAATAAAATCAATGGAGAATGTTACTCATACCTTTTTGATGCCTTATGAGTTGTCCACTAAATCTGCCACACTCAACACTTTCCTTTTTCAATCTCAAAAAGGGTTAGAGATCTTGAGTAATAACACAACAATAAAATAATGTCCAAATAACACCTTATTACTCCTACTTTATTTTAACATCCACCAAAGTTCTTTTTAAAGAAAACCCTTACTTCAAAAATAACTTTCACTAAAATAACTTTATCAAAAACCCTTATTACTCCTAATAATTTCAAAAATCACAATTAAAAATTTAACTCCACAACTCAAACAACCACTATAACCTTATTCCTAAGGTTATTCAATACATCAACTATCAAATCACCTTTACCCCTTATCACTCCACCTTAGGCAATAACAAAATTAATAAAAACCTCAATACCTACCTCAAGGGGAATCGAACCCTCGTCCTGTCCAACGCGAATGCCCTAGCCATGACCAAGCTACCACATGAGCTATGGGCTCGTTGTGAAGAAAGAAGCACCACTCGCTTCTTGTTCTTCACTCCTTCCGCCAAGCAAAAAATAAATGTGCCTTGAGCACCTCAACAAAGCCAAAATGACGCTTGCAGGAATCGAACACTTAACCTTCCTGCCCCCAACACCTTTGCACAAACCAAGATGCCACTAGGCCACACTACCCAACACACTTTGGAAAATGGACGCGGTTCACTTTCAATATTCGTTGCTTTACAAAATGAAAATAACACGAGCTCTTCCTTCGCAAAAGCAAATCGTAAATCTCAATCGAGCAAGGATGATTTATTTCAAAAAATTTAATGGCATATATATGCCTTCCCTTAGCTTGGAAACGTCGGTGCTTTTGAACCTTCCTTTATGACGTCAAAGAATATTCTTTTAATTTAATTTTAAAATTAAAATTTAAATTTTAAATAAATTAAAATTTAAACTAAATCTTTAAAATTAAATATCTTCATCATCGGGGCACCTTTTTCGATGAAACGAAAAGCCAACTTGGGTTTTAAGAAAAACCCATTTCAAATATACCTTCCATGGTTTTAAATAAAACCTTTGAAATTAAATTTCTTCATCATCGGGGCACCTTTTTCGATGAAACAAAAAGCCAACTTGGGTTTTAAGAAAAACCCATTTCAAATCTGCCATCCATGGTTTTAAATAAAAACCTTTTGCTAAGCTTCCCTTGAAGCTCCTTTTAGAACAAAATTTCATGCATCCCTTCTTGAACCTTTGATCAAAACCTTTGATTCTACACAAACATAGTGTTAGCTTACATAGATCCTTTTGACATCAATGACAACTCTTAGCTTAGGAACTCAAAATGTCCAACATAATGAAAGCTCATGAAATTAGTACAATGCAGTATAATGGATCACATGAACACTCAATAAATTATTTTTAAAGGAACTACATTGTACCACACTACCAATCTATCCTATGCACACTATATATTCTCTCCTTTCTATTTTACTCACTATAAGGTCTTTATATAGGAATATAGGTTCCTTGGTGTTTACTCTACCCTTGATTCTATCCTATGACTTATGTACATGTGGACTACATGCACATTTACATCATTGCACATTTTAACACTTGTGCATTTATTACATGTTGAAGTAACTACTTAACTTTACTCTAAATTAAACTTCTACTCTAGTAATATATCAAAGGTGGTACATTGATATGTACCCAATAATGTAATATTTTGTCTAACAACATGAGATGTTGAAATTGACCATATACATGGGGGAATAAAAAGACCTCATCATGGAACAACAATAAATGATTTAATAAAAGTTGTTCAAATCAATCTATTGGAGATTTCATTGGTAGAATTGAAATCCTCCACTACCATGGGATTATGTAGTAGTAATGATTCTATAAATGGATCCCATATTTAAATTAATTTACAAATAAGTAAGGAGAAATAAAGTCAGGACAATTTATTACATATAAAATAAATTTAGACAACAATTACAAACATGATGACAAAATAACAATAATTACAAACCAATTTAAAGGAGACTAGATCATGGGCACAAGTTGTAATCATGTCAAAGGAGAAAAGAGATTTAATAGATAAACAAATTTGAATGGAATTTGTAGAAGAAAAAAAAATAAAAAATAGGTCAATAAACATCATCATTAAGGGAATAAAATAACACAAATAATAAGAAAATACAACCAACTTAATAAGGGTTTTTTGTTAAACATCATTAGAGTGGACAAATCCATCAAGAACATAGATTGATAAAAGTAAAGGAAGACATCATAATGTCTATTATAAGAGATAAAAGATAGGTTTTTAAACTAGAGGATTGTTATGCGGATTATATTTTTACCTAGATGAGGATCTTACAAAAAGAGATAAGGATAAAATGGGAAATGATAAATACAACAAGAAGTGAGGGTAAAAAGGTATGGTTGGAAAATGGGAAAGCATGCATTATAAATAGAATAAAATAAAATAAACAGGAAATTGGGAACCACTAGCAACACTTAACATTCATAAGTAGGAATTGACATGGATATCCATGGAGAAGAGGTCCTGGTTTAGGGCCCATAGCTAAATCAAATGATGTAATTACAATAATAAAAATACATGAACATTGTGGATGCAAGATTCTCAAATGAGGAGGATACAAAGATATCACTACCTATTAAATTAGCAAAAAATAGAAAAGGACATGATGGATTAATAATACTAATGAAAAATTATTTGGGTATACTAATACAAGTTGAGAAATAACAAACAAATAAAAAAATATGGATTACAATCATAGATAATGACAAATTCATTAACATTATAGCTTGTTATTTTTCTCCATAATAATCAAATTTTTCTTAGAAACATGATCTGATCATGAAGATCCATATATGGCATTGACAAAAGATGTTACAAAATATGACAAGCTTGGAGAAGTGGTTTTAGTGGATGAATTTAATGTCACAATAGGAAATAAACAAGCAATTTTTTTAAAGATCAACAAAGGCATAGATGATAATATACTATGGTTGCAGAAATAGGTGGATCACCATTGGTTAAGGTCATCATATAATAGTCAAGGAAACATCACACATTATGAAGAGGAACTTCTTAAATTATGTAGCATAGAGGGATTGATCATCTACATTGGCATAAACATGTGGTAAAAATATATAAAATATGCTTGTATTACACATAATAGACACAATATAGTTGATTATATTAAATTTTCACCAAAATTTATTTCAAAAATATAAGATCTAAAAATTGTAGTTTCCATGGAGCAATATTCTAATCATAATCCAATGTACATAAATATCCAAATGTAAGAAAGAGGAAAAGAGTAACATCTTCTATTAATTGAATAAAATACAATAGGAAACATCTATATAACAAATAAAAACAAAATAAAAAAACTTTTAAAACATCACTTAATCAAATTATGCAAAGATAGGAAAGAAAGAGGAAAATTGTTTTTTAAACTTATAATTTTGATAGCAATAAACTAATGGATCTAATTTGAGAACCTTGGAATCATGAAAAATGTTAAAACCTAAAAAACATAAAACATGAAAGCTTCCATATAAATCCATGCCATGACGAATAATGTAAAGAACCTTGAAAGAACCAAACAAAGAGAAAACAAATAGGAAGATATATAAACAACTAGTGAAAATAAAAAAGAAAGAATACATTACAAGGAGGCAAAGAGTTGATATATCTTGCAAAGCATAGCCCTTCTGAAAAGAGCTACAACAAAAAATATACACACAAAAACAAAATAAAAAATAAACAATGGTTGCATTATGCTAAGAAATTATATGACAAAAACCAAGGAAAATATACCCCTCATATAATTGAAATAATTGTGAAACTTTTTCTCTAAAGGTTTTTGAAGGAGGGCATTAAGAAAATAGAAATAGGTAAATCTTAATATATATATATATATATATATATATATATATATATAGAGAGAGAGATATGATTTGCAATATGAATTGTGGGATTAATAGCTTAGCACCACACATCCAAAATATTTTTAATGGAATTATTAAAGGAGGATTTTCATTGGAATGGATAACCAACCTAGTCATACCATTGCATAAAAATGGAGACACCAAAAATCCTTAAAATTACTATACCATCATGATTAGTCTGCTTTTTATAAAAAAAATTGGCAGCATAGTAGAAATCAAAATCAAATTGAATCAGAGGGAAGAAAAGCAATAATCAAAATAATAATATTGCATATATTTTTTCTAGTGCAAATACATGTAAAAATATCATATTTATACAATATGATGTATCTTAGTTTTGAGAAACCCTTTGGTTTTTCATGTTTTGGTTCTTCACCTTCATCATAAACTTTTCATCTTCTCATTCTTTTAAGATATTTCTATTCACCCATATATGATATGAAATACTTACATATCAACAAAAAATATAATAAGCTCCAACAACCACCTTTTATTATTTGGTATAAAGATCATTGCCCCCATGATCCCAAGGGTGGCGCACTGGAATTGTACTCTGGCCATGGATTTAACACTCAATTTGGATCTATTGGCTCTATCTCTAAATAATCTCCATTGGGCATGTATTTTTAGATTAGTCTCTTGGTTTCCTTTGGGTCATTAACTATGGGTCTTTACCTCTAGGTTACATTTGGCTCCTTACCTTTGAGTTTACTTTGAGTCATAATTACCTTTGGGTCCTTAACTCTAGGTTACATCTAGGTTGCCTCTAGGTCATCCTCTAGATCTACCTTTATTAGGTTACCTCTAGAAAATTACCATGTATCTATAATGTTTCACTGAATATTCTCTCATTAAATTGTTCTTAGCATAGCTTAGGTCATAGATCAAGTTTCCCAATATTACATTTGCTTCATAGGAAAATTTATAATTATGATATTTCTCATCCACCAAAATTGGTCTTCTTTTGTTGAAACCATTCAACATTTCATTTAATTTATCTCATTACGATACATTCATCCATCCATAATTCATATGTATTTTGTTAGATATTCTACCTTTGTGCTAAAAATATTTCTAAAAATGATTATTACTTCCACAAGTTCCATAATAATTCAAGTTCAAACACCTAGTTGTCACATGTACAAATCTTCCACAATGACTGCAACAATTCATCTTAGGAACTTTTGCATATGATTCTTTCTTCAAACAATATAGGTTACTACTTCCAAATTTTCCTTCATATCCAAGGCCTTTATTATTTGGACTTATATGTAGAATTAAGAATATTTTCATGCCTTGCCCATATATTTTCAATATTAAAAATATTGTATCCCAGTTTTATCATTATTTTTTAACCAAATTCTTTGGTATACTTTTCAAACACCATTTTATCGACTATGATCTCTATCACTATCACCAATAACATTCACATACACAAAAATATCATCAACAAAAACACATTCAACACAATATGTACTATCACTATCACTTTAAATTATAACAATATGGCCTTTGTCATGGCCAATACAACCATCTTCTACACAATAATTTCTCTCATCAACAATCTTCAAATCACTTGTATCAAGCTATATATTGCCTTTGGACAAGATCACATGTATCACAACAATCATTTTCAATTATGGGCCTCAAATAACCATCATCTCAACTAAAATTTATCCTTTGAAGAAGATCACTTGTGTCACAACAAATATTTTTCATCATGGGCTTATCCTTTAACTTTTCAATTATTTCTATTTGCTTTCTACATTGCACCTCAAGGATGTCAAGAGTTAATACTTCCATGCACATTCTACTCATTACACCAAAAGAGATTGTCATACCATTTTCAAAGTATCCTTCATAATTTTTTTTTACTATTGACTATTAAAAAGTCCTAAGTTTTAAAAATTCTCCACATTCACTAGTTTTTAATGATACATATTTTTGAATTTCACCTTGTTTCTTGGCGTTTTTACTACTTCTTTATTTCTTGGTTCTTGAACATGAGTATGTTATGTGTTGTTTTACATTCTTCATAATCTGATCTAGGTTTCTTATAAATAATATGCCTTTTTTGTTATTTCCCTTATTGATATTACCCCTCTTGTTGTTGTGATTGAAATTATTGCTTGCTTTGAGGAGGTCTGCAAAATTGAGCCCCATGAGTAATCATTTTGTATTTACAAAATTTGATATCATGTACTTCTTCTTAACAAATATAATACCTCCTCCATTGAGGTTGCTTTTTTGATGATGATGAGGTAGAAGGACCATTTGAACCCTTTTTTCAATTTATTTATGGGGGTAAGGGCATTATTGGACAACTCATATCTTAATTGATTTTCTAATTTATATTTTTGAAGGATGTTTACCAATAATTCAAATTATATCCTTATGTTTGATACTTCAAGAGTTATCACCAATGTTCTAAGTGATTCAGGAATAGCTCTAAGTACAACTGAGACTAAGATCTTGCCATCCACAATTTCTTCCATAGTGTTCAACTATGACTCTAAGTCTACAATTGTTTGAAGGAATTGTTCAATACTCTTTCGATATTGGACCTTTAATATATGATGTTGTTATTAAAGACGAAGTATTGTGGATTAATTATTTAATTCAAATATAGTTCAAAGTCTATCCCATGCATATTTATATATTTTTTGCTTCACTTATATGTGATTGTATTTCATATACCACTCTAAAAGTGATGAGCATAATATCCCCTTGCATATATTTCATCATACATTTTCTTAGCTTCTTTATCCTTAGGTCAAGTTTCATCACTTGTAACTATATCCAAAAGTTTTCTGACCAAGAGTATTATTCTCATTTTTTGACTTCCATGGAATAAATTTTGGACCCTTAATCAATTGAGATTCTATGAGAAAGATGTTTTATGTAGACATGGAGAAGGTTCCTTATATCTTCCAAAAATGGTCCCCTTTCCTATATACCACCAATCCTATATACCAAATATTTTTATATATTTGCTCTTCCTATATACCTATCAATATGTGAAAGAGGCTAGTCCTCTCCATATACATAGTTGTGTGTGAGAGATAACTTAAGGTACATGAAAGGATTAGATACATAGTACCAAGGTGGTACTAAAAAAATTCCTCCTATAAATGATACATGCTTAAAGAGAAACCCTTGTACATGGGCGTAACTTACCTATATATTTGGATTTTCTCAACTTTAGGATTTATGTTGAATGATAGTAACGAATATGGTAGAAAATAAAGTGAATCAAAATATGACAAAAATATGCGTCCTTATCACTCCTTGATTATTTCTAGGGTTAGTGCCCAAACATCATTATAGGGGTTATATTAGGGGGTAGACACAATAACTTAACATGATAGCATTAACTATAAATTCAAGTCATAGGTATTGTTTATACAAAATGTTATCATTTTGCAAAGCATGTGTTTTGTTTTTGTGTACAAAATTATTTTTGATGCCAAATTTGTATTAAAAAAATAAGGTGTTAGTCACTATTGTTTGCATCTTTTACAAAATATTATTACTCTACTTGTAGAAAATTCCTTTTATCTAAATGTCAACTTCCCCACTTTCATTTTATGATTTAGAAAAAAATCTCACTTAAATAAAATGCACCTATACTTGCAAGTGAATATTTATTTCAAAAAAGTGCCCAAAGAGAATAAAACCCGTAACCTTTTTCCAAAAAAAAAGATCCTTCTTTGTAATAACCAACTGTGCAACTTGCACTTAAAAAAATAAAAACAAATACCTTGGATTTTGAGTAGCATTCACATAGGAAGATGCCTCAACTTAGCACCTCTTTATTTTTCTATGTGGAACCTCCATCATTACCACATGTTACAATATCATTTTGTTTTCTTACAATAAACTTTAATCATATTTATGTTAGGATTTATTACATCATTTATAATGTTAACGTAAATTGAGTAACCACCCAACACATAGTTTCTATGGTTCCCTAGAGGACAAGGGTAGTTGTAAGATGTTATGCCATATTTGGGAATCTATTGCATTTAAATTCCTTTGCAATTTAATTAGGAAAATCATTTGAAGATTAATTTCTAGAATGTGGTATTAGAGTAGGTAGAAGGAAGAACGAATTATCCTTTTGATCCTCCTCTAGATTCAACACAAAGAAAGCAAAGGTGCAATTTATTTGAGGAAAGTTTCAATTTTGAGACAGGACATTTCAAGGTCAAAAGTACCCTATATTAAATTGTGATGTGTGAGGAAAATTCCATGGAAAATTATTTAAATTATTGAAAATTTTTAGGGTGGAAAACCCCTGAAAAAAGCATAAGAAAGAAAATGAAGCTATTGAAATATCCATAAATATTTTAAATAATTTGTTGAAATCTCTATAAAATTTACAAATAAGGAAGCCATTTGAAGATCCTCTTTTAATATTACAAAGAACTTTGAAAAATTTTAAATTATAGGCGGCTCCTACAGTCAATAGATTTTTGTAAATTAAAAAGATTTAAGGCTAAAAGTATAGCCTATTGAAGTTTATTGAAGGTATATAGAACAAATAAAGGGTGAGATTCAAATAGAAGGCTCATAAGCCCTTTTAAATATTACATATAAAATTACAATTTCTAAGAAGTGCATAATCCTATCAAAGGTGTCTTGAGATTTGGAATCAAAAGCGGGAAAAGGAAAGCAATTGTATTTTTAGTAAATTCTAGCTATGATAGTCTAGGTAAGAAGATAGTCATCAAAGAAAGGTAAATTACTCCAAGAAGAATAGTCAAACAAGAGAAGACAAATGTTTTGAAAAAAATCACCACATTAGGAAAGATAATTGAATGAACTTGAAGAATAACATTTCTATTTGGCATTTTCAAAGGATTAATAGTAGTCAAAAGCATCTAAAAAACTGTTCTTCCATATTCAAAAAGGAGACATGTCAAAATGGTAAAAGGTAATAACAACATTAAATAACCTAAGTATAGATCCTACGAGAATGAGAGATAAAAACTTATCAAATTGATTCTAAGAAAAAATATAAAAAAACCTCTTTAAATAATGCACACTCAAGACATAAAGGATATTGGATAAATTCAAGTGCTAGGAAGATAAAAAACGATTCTTAGAAAGTCTAGCACTAAAATAAATAATTCAAGTGTTAAGAATATGTGAGCAAAATAATTTTAGCATCGAGAAAATGAGACAAATCTTCTCCAAAGGATATAAGCATAGAAATTTGAGAGAAGAAATTCTAGTGTTGAGGAAATGAGACAAGAATAATTTGAGCATCGATGAGAAAAGATAAGCCATGTAGGAAAAATATAGACATCATGAAAAGGAAAGAGAAAGAGTACAATATTTTTTTAGTTTGTAGCACCCTCCATATCATGGACCATAATTGAATACATGTTGATAAAAAGGGAACATAGTCAGTCTCTATTAAATACACTACATGTATTGATATATTTTAACAAATTGGCTAAGGTAATTTACAAAGGATAAAATGCATATAAAGCTGGTAAGAGTAAAATTTCTATATTGGAAAGAACAAATAAAAATGCATAATTACAAAAGAATATTATTATTTTAAAAAATATTTGAAAAAATTAACTATAAATATATTATTTGAAAAGTAAACACAATATATTCCAAGGATTATTCCATAGAGAAAGGAGCATTCCCTTTATTCGTAGAGACACAATGCTCTCATATTTTTGTAGTATATTTTGAAATCCGAGTATAGGCATATATATACTCATCAAGAAGAATATTTAAAGGTGGACTTAGTAATAGAAGAAAATTCAAAATTTGTAAAGGTTTATTATGGCTAGTAGAGAACCAAAGTTCTTGTTACCTAATGATCATTTGTTGAGAGGAAAGAACTATGTTGCATGGAAATCCAAACTCATGACACAATTTGAGTTTGAAATTTTTTGGGAAGTAGTATATGGAAGCATTACCCGTCCTACTAAATAACAAGAAGATAGAGAAAACTTTAATAAGTCAAACAAAAAGGTAAGACTCATAATTATGTTCAAGTTAACATATAAGGTCCACATATACATTAGTGATATGACCAAAACTAAGGATGTACGAGAGAAGTTGAAGACAATATTTGAAGCCAATAATCAAAATCAGATTATATTTCTCCAAAGTCAACTCCATTGTCTAAATATGAAGAATGGAGAAACATTGAAAATATTCGTGGGAGTAGTAGAATTGTGAGCATCATTTCAAGCACTAGGAACTCATGTATTAGATGGAATGTTACTTCCTATTATTTTGAGATCATTCCATTGAATAATAATATTTTCATGACAACATTCATTGTTAATAAGCAAATAGCAAGTTTTGAAAAACTAGTGAATCTACTTTAAAAGGAAGAGGTATCACACTGAAAAGAAAAAGAGGAACAAGCACCTCTTAAAGGAAAGTAGTCATTCAAAGGCATACAAATAAAAAACTCTCATAAAAAAGACCAATGATTTTTTGCACATGCCCAACTTAATGATATATGGTATATTCACTCTAGAGAAACTAGACACATGACAAAGAAAAAAATGGTTCCAAAATATAAGGTATTCAAGGCATGCAAGAAAAGTTTCTCTTGGGAATGACACATTTTTGATATAAAAGACACAAGTGATATAAAATTATGACTTCCATTACAAATATGTAGAATCACATAAGTTCGATATGTTTTGGAATTCATAAAAAATCTACTCTCTATCAATCAACTAATTTACCACAATTTAAAGGATGAGTTTTATAAGCAATAAGGATCTAAGGTTTGCATAATTTGTGATAAAAATAAGTTTTTTAAAATTATTGCATATTCAAAAGGAAAGAGAAATATGCTTGAACTTAACACAATGCATCATGACAACTTAGCATTAGTTGTTGAATCCAAATTATAAACATCACTTTGGCACCAAAGATATAGTCATATAAGCTATTATGGGCATATTATTGCATTATAAACAAAAGTAGTTGAAGATATTCCTCCTTTACAAAATTCTACATAAAATTGTTGTTATTGCTTACCTAAGAAGCAACATCCAACTTCTTTCATAACTATAGAATAGCAAGCCAAAGCATCTATTGATTTGATTCATACTAGTCTATGTAAACCTATGGCTCTAATTTATAATGGGACCAAGTATTTCTACCTCTTTTTTGATGATCATACTAAAAAAATGCAGATATATTTTTTGAAGAGTAAATATGAAGCATTTTTTTACTTTTAACAATTTAAGGCCTAGGTGGAGACCTCCACATAAATAAATATCCATGTCATCTACTTAGATCTAGGGGGGAATTTATTGTAGTTACTTCTCACTACTAATGTGTGCCTAAGGCAAAGCTCTAATCAGAGGCAATCATAAATTTATAAATATTGTGAGCGAAGGAGATAACCTTATCCCCTTGGAGTGCATAATATATTTTTCAAGAGTAATATAAGATAAGTCCCAATGATTGGAGGTTATGAAAATCTTATGAGATTAAGAGAAAAAAGTCTTGATAAATGTAATATTGAGAACTCAATAATCATTCACCTGGAAAACTCTAATATCAAAGGTTATGCGATCTCTAACAAAAGACAACAACAAAATTCTTGACTAGTCTGAAGGAAGACCTTGGATTTTAAAAAGACTAAGGACACACCAGGAAAAATTAGAATTACCACTAACACCATGGTTAAGTCAAAATGTATGGAACTATAACAGAGATAGGTCAGTTGAGTCAATGTGCTTTTGTCTAAGAAGAGAAATACCACCTACCTGATGAAATATTAATTTAGTGGCTCAAAAATTCATTTAATATAAGTATGGTGATGGCAATCATAGATCTAACAACTATTATAACCAAGGGCACCTCATCTAATTTTTAGGATTCATAGAAGAGGTAGCTAAAATTTCCAAATCCACCTCTAGATAATTTTGCAGAGAAAATATCCCTACTATATCTATAAATAGCAGAAGTCTAGACTGTAATATGGATTGATGCATTTGAATGTGTAACCTTTTATAAGTTTTTCTTTCATTTCTTCCTATAGAGCAATCAATTCATGAGCAGATTGTGGGTAAATAAAACCCCCACTCCTAGCATAATATTTGTAAAGTTTGTTTGTATATATATGGCCTAAGTGTCCATTTTTGGACTAGCCATCTATGGTTATACATTGCTTGTCTTTGTATGTGTGTGTATGTTTTTAAATTTTTACCTATTTTTCTTGAGTTTTATCATACATATATGCGTTTATAGGGTCCTACATGTCATTTTTTGGACTAGCCATCTATGGTTCTTCGTTGATCCATATCACTATGCATGTGCATGCATGAAGAAAACTTACAATATGAATTTCTCAAAATCTGTATACAATTCTAGTACATTGACACTTAAATGAAAGGGAAAATATAAATCACTCATCTAAACTATAGACTCAACCTTGATCTATTACATATTTACATTTATACCATGAAGGTACCATAGTGGTACATTTTCATGTACCAAATAATGTAATATTCTCCAACATCCTGTTGTATTACATTATTTGGTTATTGAAGACTTTAGTCTTCATATTTCTCTTCAATCTGCCTCCTTCAAGATTTTACTTGAGTCTACAATATATTATCTTGCATGATATCCATTATGTTGTTTTGAAACTTTCTTTTAAATTCTATCTCTTTTAGCTTTCTTCCACTATACTTTCTTGATATTCTTCTTTTGTTTCTTTATTTTGTTATTTTCAGTCCTGGTCTTAATCTTATCATGTCTTCTATATAAACTATCTCTTCATATATCATGATGTTCTATAACGTTTGCAATATTAGTATCTTCAAAATTCTTTTAAGAATGAATATATTCATTGACCAAGAGTTTTATTGTAAGAGATTCAATTTTTTTTTTTTTCGATGTTTCTACTAAATCTTGAATTTCATGAACTAAGTTTCCTTTTTTATTTTTTTCTCTAAATTGCAACTGATGTTGTTGTGGATGACCATATTGATACTAAGGTTGATATTGAAATTGTTTATATTGAGGTTGTGTAATGACCTAAATTTAGCTATAAGAAAACACACAGAAAGAAAATATTTTTTTTGCTAAGGTGAGGAATTCATAAACCCCTAACCAACCTTTAATTATTTTATTGTTAAAGTCTCCTAAGTTTCCATGAATAACTACACCTCACAAAATATCCTCACACAAATCCATTTGTGCAGGCATACTATGTGTTACCACAAATAAGTTTATCCATCTCATCATCCTTGATGAGCTAAACTTATCACCTTAAATCCATAAAAGGTATATGCCTATCTCCATACCATACACAAATTCATCTATGTAGGTATGCTACACGTACTGCGAGCTAAGATATCCATATTTTCTACTCGATGAGCTGACTTAACTCAAATGTAGTCTTTCCACAACTTAGTTATCAATATATCTAAGGGGGTCTCAATTCCCTTAGGTCACCTATGTTCACCCTAAGGTGGTATTAATTCCCTTAGATCACCACTAAGTTCACCCTAGAACTCCATACTTAGGTTTGTGTTGTTTAGCAAGGCAACAAGAATAAATCTAGATACTAAATCTAACAAAAACATAATCATTAAACATGCAAAGATACTAGAAAGGAAGCAACATTTAAGGAGAGTAAAAATTAATTGAAAGGAATTTAAATACCAAAAACATAGATAATTCAAGCAGTAATTTAAAGTACATCTTCCAACCATTAAGGAATTATTACAATAAGCAAGTATGATAAATCCTTCATACTCGTAAAGAATAATTCATTACATCAATTTCATCAGGGAAATCTCCCCATAATTCATATCTATTTAAGCATAAGTAAATCTTTTAAAGTTAGAATCAAAATAACACATTGGTTCCAATTACCTCCTTGGTCCTCCTTAGCTTCCATTGATCATTTGAGGATAGTAGGATATCAGGGCACTCATGGTTCCATGATAGACATGCTTTTAAATGCATCTACTATGCTTATTTCCAAATTGCAACTATACAATCAGATAAAAGTATCTAACCATTTATTGCATAGTTGAAATTATAAAAACCACAAATTTGTATTTCCCCTCTCATTATCCCATGATATTCTTTCAACAAATGCAACTAGATCACAAGTCCTACTTTAATCAATTCCTTTCCAACCCTTATTTGATAGATTAAAGTCCCATACCTTTAATCCCCAAATAGCTAGGTTCTTTTACTTTCACTAATTAAAGCCCCATATCTTTAATTAACAAAAATAAAACATAATTCACTTACTTTACCAAAAAGAGTCCCATACCTCTATTTAATAAAATAAATCGACATGCATTTATTTTTCCTAATTAAAGCCCCATGTCTTTATTCATTTAATTTACCAAAGAGAGTCCCATACCTCTATTTAATAAAATAAATCCACATCCATTTAATTTCACTAATTAAAGCCCCATATCTTTAATTAACAAAAATAAAACATAATGCATTTACTTTACCAAAAAGAGTCCCATACCTCTAATTAATAAAATAAATCCAAATATATTTACTTTCACTAATTAAAGCCCCATGTATTTAATTAAAAATAAATAAAACATAATTCATTTACTTTACCAAAGAGAGTCCCATACCTCTATTTAATAAAATAAATCCACATCCATTTACTTTCACTAATTAAAGACCCATGTCTTTAATTAACAAAAAATTAACATAATTCATTTGCTTTACCAAAGAGAGTCCCATATATCTATTTAATAAAACAAACCCACATCCATTTACTTTCACTAATTAAAATCCCATATCTTTAATTAACACAGATAAAACATCATTCATTTACTTTACCAAAGAGATTCCTATACATGTATTTAATAAAATAAATCCATCTCCATTTACTTTCACTAATTAAATTCCCATATCTTTAATTAACAAAAAAACATCATTCATTTACTTTACCACAGAGAGTCCTATACCTATATTTAATAAAATAAATCCACCTCCATTTAGTTTCACTAATTAAAGCCCCATATCTTTAATTAACAAAAATAAATCCAAAACCCTTTACTTTCATTTTATTAATTAAATATCCCTACCTTCTAATTAATAAAATAAAATAAAACTTCCCTTAAATAAATAATGGAGTAACTTTAATCACAACCTAAGTTGTTGCTAGAAATACATAGTTAAATGAATATAAACTATTTTAGGGCATGTAAATCAGTCATTCACTCAACAAGGATGATTTAGGTATTCACAAAGGTAACCAAACGTTAGGAAAACTCCTACGAAGCTCTAAGAAACTTGTGGATACCAACCCAATGATCAACGAATCGAGGTAAGATTTATAGCTAAATAGAGGTCTTCACATGGTCAAGTCAACAAGGGTGCATGACATTGGAGCCATCACTGTCCTAGTGGCACTCATGGATTCACAATAGTGGATCACTATAAAAATTGATTCGTCGGTCTTCCTACTAAGCTACACTAATGCAAAGGGAAGATAGCAAGGTAAAGTTTATCATATTGACTGTCATACTGATAAGAACAACATAATCCTCTCCCTACAATGAGCGAGGGATGACTACACAAGCACACACACTACTTCCAAATACTTAAAGAGGAAAACACTATTGAAGGTTGGGTTTTAGTCTCTACGTCTCGTACAACACCCTCAAGGTGCTTCCATAGCCACAACCTGTGTTAATGCGCACCAACCTAGTCATAGGTCACAACTATATTTCCATGAACACAGTGCTAGGTTGACCAGGGGAAAGGGTCCTGACTCTACTAGACCTGGGTGTCCCATTTTAAGACTCAATGAAGTAACCTAAGAAGACGATGCATAGCAGTGCTCTTGAGCAAAGGGAGCATTATGCAAGGATTTTAACAAAAGCTCCATTCCCTTCGAACCAAGGATGAACGTATTACTAATCAGAAACAAATATTGACTAAAGGAGCATAGAACCAACTTACGAATCCTTCGCTAAATTCCTCCTTACTTCCGTACATTGTCTTCATCAATCTAGCTTGCTGGTTCTAAGTTTTCCTTCACATTATTAGTTTCTCATTCACTGCCCGTAGAAGTGTGCAAGAGTGATTAACCTCTTTCCTTTGATTCCTCTTCCCTTAAAACCACAAGATACTTCCTTCCTATGTCTTTGGTCTTGTCTTCCATCAATGTTCTAGGTGCCAACATTGAATCTTTACCTTCCCTTAAAGCTCAATGATCGAGCTCTTCTATCTCACGTCTCTTTTGTCAATCGTATTTTTGATTGCCATTACTCTCTCGCCCGCTCCATGGCAAAAATCCGATCCTTTTGGGTTTTAAAAGTATTCTTCCCATTTACCAAAATTTTATCTTAATGGAATTAATGATGAGAAGGTTATCTTATCTTATTACATAAAATAAATCCAAGTTATCTATATACATAGATAGAGGATAGCTTTGAATCATTTATTTGAAATAATTTTCTTTTATTGCTTAGAATGAGGACTCTCCTAAGTCTTATAAAGGTTCAATTTCCTACTGATGAAAATATATTATTATTTGAAATAAACCAGCTATTAATAAAATGAAGCCCTATTATCATTTTATAAAAATAAAGCAACTATTTATTTATAAATGAATTTCCTTTATCATTTAAAATAAAACAACTATTTATTTATAAATGAAGTTCCTTTATCATTTAAAATAAAACAATTATTTATTTATAAATGAAGTTCCTTTATCATTTAAAATAAAATAAATTTTTATTTATAAATGAAATTCCTTTATCATTTAAAATAAAATAAATTTTTATTTATAAATGAAATTCCTTTATCATTTAAAATAAAAAAACCATTTATTTATAAATGAAGTTCCTTTATCATTTAAAATAAAATTTCTATTATTCATAAAAATAGAGAGTTAAGAGATTTTAAGCAAACAAAAAGTTTTCAAAGGTAATAAAATTATGCATGCTTTTATTTTCCAAACTACCAATGTAGATAGTGATGAAGTAAAATATAAACCAAACCTATGCAATAGACAAAAAAGGAGTCTTTCCGTCAACTCAGTCACCTCCCTCAACCTAAGGATTTACGATAGCTACCAAAATATCAACTTGAGGCTCAAGGTGGCTATTTTTGACAATTATACCATACCAAATGCATGACTATATGAAGATATCTATCCATGCTATCCTCAAGTTGCCGTAATCATCATTTTCCCAACCTCAAGAACCCAATTTTTTGGTGGATGATTCCACCTCATCCACATACGAGTGTTTATGATCTTGAATAATTGGGTAAAATTATTGTAGAATCATGCTCTCATAAATCAACTAAACATCACATTAGTTGGTCCAATTGCTCAAACTAGGTAATAAAACATCATTAATTAATACATTGTTTCTTTGTATCAAAAAGCCTACCAGGGAGGATCATGACAGGTTGAAACAAGTGTTGCTATTGATTATATCAATACTGAGGTTGATATTTGTCTTTGCTAAAATATTTTCTTCATTTGATTTCCTTGATTATGATTTCATTGATTATATTTGTAAAAAAAATGTACTATGACCCCTTCTCTTCCATTTATGATAGAATCTTGAATTCTATTTTTCTCTGTACTTGGATGTTGTTGAAACATTACTTGGTATATTTTCTTTAGATACCAAGGCATTGTTAGTCATTTCATCATTGACTAAATTTTGTACTTCATATTCTCAAAGAATATTGACTAAGTCATCAAATGTAGTCTCCTTACTTAGAACTTGTAAAGAAGTAACTAAATGCTTATAACTTTCTGGAAGTGCTCTTAGTGTTACTTGAACAAGGAATTTGTCTTCTACCTTTTCTCCCAGAGTCAAAATTTTTGCCTTTATATCTACTATTTTTCAAAGAAAGAGTTATATACTTTCTCCACTATTAACCTTTAAATAATGTAATTGAGATTAAATTCAGAATTGTTGCTTTGTTTATCCATTAAAATATTTTGCATAATGTATTCCATGCATCTCTAGAATTTTTTTCTCTAGTTAAGTATGATTGTATTTCATGAATTATTCCAAATGTAATTAACATGAGTGCCTTTGCATAACTTTCTTTAAAAATTTGTATTTCTCTTTCATCCTCACTAGGTTTTTTCTTTGTATATTTGCTATGTCCCATAGTTTTTATACAATAAGAATCGATTTCATTTTGTTCTTCCATGATGCAAAATTTGGTCCTTTCAAAAATTGAGATTCAAAAAGGAAAATTGTATTTTTTGACATGATGAAACTCATTTAAATTTACAAAATTGAAATTCTCTAAAGTTGAAATCCTTATATCTCCAAAAATAACTCAAATAAGAATTTTGCCAAATTTCTAAACCTTTGAAGTAGAAATACTCTTAACTCCTTATTGAATTAAATTTGGAAATTTTCCAAATAAATAATTAAAAAAATTGCCAAAATTCAAATTTCAAAATTCATTTTTTTCTAATATTTTAAATAAATAAAAAATCTTCAAATTTCAAAAATATTAAATCTTAAAACCTTTTAATTCCACAAATAAAATCTCCACACCTTCAAAAATTAAAAACACTTTAAAGCTTAAATATTCAAATCACTTTGTAGACACGAAAAATTGACCCACTTTAGTGGGAAATCTTCCTTGAGCCCTCTGGGAGACCCCCTAGACTTGCCTAGGGCAAGGGTTAGGCTTCTCCCCCCTCTTTCTTCTTTTTTCCTCTCTATGCGAAATCGCACTCACCCTTGATGGGGCGTGATTTTGCATAGGGCAAAATCATGGTCGGCCTTGATGGGGCGTGATTTCACCTTTTAGGATTTTTCTCTAAGAAAACCCTAATTCTTTGGAGTTGGCATGTTTTACATCGGCCCTCCTCGGTTTTCCCACCCATTTCACCTTCAAATCCGCTATATAAGGAGGGTTTGAAATCATTTCTAGAGCACAATGATGAATGATAATGACATATAATGATTATTATTTTTTAGTGCTCGCTAATTGATCTACATTCTTCTTCTTCTCCCACAAGCAAGCTAACTCTAGAGTGTGAAGTTTGATTTGTTCTCTGTTGCATTGGATTGATGATTGTTGTTGCTCGCTTTGGTGGATTTGTGTTGAAGCCCTAAGGAGAGATCAACTATTCGGGAGGTCTCAACCCTTCTGCTTGCTTCTGCGCTATCTTCTAGGTGATTTCGCTCTTCTGCATGCATGTTTTAACTTTTTGTATCACGCATTATTCATTTCGCATTGATCTGAGGTTTTTTACCTCGCTTTTGCAAAATTGCACTTGGGTCTCTACGGGGCATGATTTCGTCGATGCGATATTGTGCTTATTGGTTGTGGAGTATGATTTTACCCGGACTATGTCTAGGGGTAAATAGTTATTCCAGACCCTAGATCTACATCATAGGCTGCATATAGGACATAGTGCTACATTTTTTCTATGGTTCTATCATTTTATTCTACTGTATCTTGATATGCTTGATTTCTTCCAAAGGTCAATTTTTGCTTCTATTTTCAAAGGTCAGCTAAAAGGACCTAGGGGGCTTGACTGTTGTGCCTCCAAGCATTATTGTACAATGGCCTAAGTAGGCCCCCTAACGCTGATTATATTTTCCAAGTGTTTCTTAAGTTATCTTGCAGGAACAGGAATTGTTGATATCATTGGACAAAGGATAAAAGCAAGGATCAACCACCGGATAAGCTAAGTGTTCCAATTAATATTTAGGTTGTTTGTTGAGTGCCTTCTATTTCTGTTATAAAATCCTAGATCTAATTTAATAGAAATACATTTAATTGATTTCTAGGCATTTGAAGGATAAACAACATATAGTGTGCACTTAGGGTTAATTATGTTTGTGCATCATCTCTTGAGCCCTTGCTTAAAGGTTTTATATCTTAAAACCCTAGGGTTAGAAAAGCATTCAAAGAAAGAATCATTCTAGGGTTAGCTCTTGTCTTCTTGTATTCTATATTTCTACATTGTCCTTTATCTTTCATAGCATAGATCTAGAAAGGCCAAACCTAGGTGATTATCTTGAAATGAATACATCAAACATTCTTGAAAATCCAGAGGACTTGGAGCGAGTCCTTAAATCCATTCCTGGTGAACCCTTCCCCTCCTCTTTAGCACTGAGTGTAGAGAACAACATACCCCCACAGTTCACCTCAAAGCTTTCTCTTGCAGATCCAGCCTGAGAATCATACGCGATAGGGATGTTTCCCCCCTCTACATATTTGGTGAACCCGACGTGAACACCTCCTTTTATTTTAAAATATTTTAAAAAATATCATTAATTTTTTTGTGTGGTTGAATATCATTAATAACATCTTTAAAAATATTTTTTGTGTGTGCTTTTTAGTATTCTCTTCTATCCTTTCGCTTCTTCTAATGGCTCCTTTCCTTAGAAGTCAGTGAAAGCACCTTGAATCTGATTATGTTCCTCCGAAAGATGATCAGATTGATAGAGAGGATCCTAACATAGATCTAGAAGAACAAGATAATATGGAAACTAAAATGAGTTTTGATCCTTATGAAGGACCTAATGGTGGGTTTATCTTTTCATCATTTGAGCATATTTGGGGTTTCATGAAAGCTAATAGAGATAAGATATTGGAGGGTATGGAGTGAGAAGCTCATCTCGAAAGAGGTGAGACTCCTCCACCTCCTCCTCCAATAAGTTCTCCTGTGCTTGATCAAAATAACCCTTTGCCTAAATCAATACATCTTGATAATTTGAGAAACCAAGCAATTGATACTACTACTATAACCACCAACATTGGAAGGAATATACAAGTCCCTCCAACCAGTAGTGTCACTCAAAATTATTTTCAATTTCCTCCTCAATATTCTAATCTCAACACTTTTGCTTCTGTCCCACCAAATTTTGGTTGTCCATTTTCACAAGGCATCACATATAACAATAGTATCCATGCATCCAACCTGAGCCAAGCATTAGTTCCTCAACACACATATATCCCTCCTTTAGGGAATCTGGGGACATTGCATAACAATAATCCAAAAGTGCAAAATTTAACAAATATGGTAAAGCAATTGGTTTCAAAAGTTGAGATGATTCAGCCTTCAAGTTTCACTTACAGTTATAAGGAAATGTGTAATCAGCCATTGGATCCTATTGTTGCTGCTAGGCCTTATCCTAAGCATTTTCCTATGCCAGTTTTACCTATATATAAGGGGACAAAAGATCCAATAGAGCATTTAAGAAGATTTAGAACAACTTGCCATGATCTCATATATGATGACATGTTGTTGCTCAAAACATTTCCTAAGAGTCTTGGTGGCATGGCATTAGAGTGGTATTATCGGTTGCCTAATTATTCCTTGAAAAGTTTTGAGGAAACAGCAAAATTATTTGTTCAACAGTTTGGTGCCTATATTGAAAAGGAAGTGACAATGAAAGATGTTTATAATTTAAAACAAGGTAAAGAGGAAATTTTTTAGAATTCTTGGCTCGTTGGAGAAGTTTAGTTGGACGTTTAAGATATACTTTACCTCCAAAGGATATGCTTGAGATATTTATTGGTAATTTACAAGAACAATTATCTTATGCATTAGAGACTACTACTATTACATCCTTTGATCAAGCAATTGATTTAGCAAGAAAAGTAGAACAGGCCCTTATCAGAAGAGGCCAACTCAAAGTTAAAGAAGAGAAACCTACTAAGTCTCAACATAAGAATAAGCACACAGGAGGTGATAGTGGAATGGATAGTAGGCTTGTTAATAATGTTACTAACAACCTACAAAAGATAATACTTCAGAAACCTCCACAAAGGAATTTTACAAGACTTAATATGTCTATGGAAGTAGTTTTAAAACAACTTTTAGAAGCCAATGCAATTGAGTTACCTCCCATAAGGCAACCAAATACTACAGCTCATTGGTATAAGGCAGGACAACATTGTGCATATCATAGAGTGGAAGGACATTGGATAAATTCTTGTAAGAAGTTGAAACATGTGGTTCAATATTTGATCGATGCAGGACGTATTGATATAGGGAGTTCTCAGTCAGTAAATAATCAAGTTCCTACTCAACAAGCTCCAACTACAAATCAAGATATGGGAATATTCAAAGATCCATTACCAAAACATAATCAACAAGCAACTAATCAGGTGGCTCATCAGAATGAGCCTCCTCCCTATGGTAATATGGTTGGCATGGTTGGGATAACTACAAGAAGGTAAGCTCAGACTCAACATCCTCAACAAGGATAGAATTTTGTATTACAACCTAGTTCAGTTTTGAAGAATAATCAGAGAAAGGTTTCAGATACAAGGACTCCACCTTTAGTGTTGAAACCACAGCCCAAGGTTTCATTTGATCTCCAAAAGTAGTTAGCTAATACTCCAGCAAAGATATTAGTTTTAGAGCTCTTACAAACTTCTCCCAACCATAGAGATGCTTTGATGGAATTTCTAAAATAGCAATCGGTTCCCTCAGATATTTCTCCTAATGCCATAGTTGATGTCGTAGGTTCTTTTGGGATACATCACATCTCATTCTTGGATGATGATAAACCTTCCTCAAACTTACAAGAAGATTCTTCACTTTACATCACTACACTTATTGGGGATACCTTTATTAAGCGAATCCTGATTGATAATGGTTCTTCCCTCAATTTGTGTACATATCAATTCTTTCAAAAATTTGGATTAAAAGAGGAAGATTTAACAAAATCTGATATCATTATAAAAGCTTTCAACAATGAGTCCCAAGAGGCCTGTGGCGTCATATCTCTTCCCCTTAAGGTTGGACCTAAAATATTGGATACTTTATTTTATGTGGTACATTGTCCTACATATTTTAATCTTCTTCTTGGATGTCCTTGGATCCATGCAATGAAGGTCATCCCTTCTACTCTTCATCAATGCCTAAAGTTTGAATTTAAAAATCAAGTTATCACCATTCTGGGTGACCCTCGACCATTTGAGTTTTGCTCAAATGTAGAGTGAGCTCAATATGAGTTCAATCTTTGTCCTTCTATTTCTTTAATGGTTTCTCCACATTTCTCATCTCAAATATCAGAACATTTTCAAAATTTAAAAATGAGTGAGGAACACATCTTAAATTTCTCATCTCAGGATCATGATAATCAGTTTCTTCGAGAACCTCTTCTAGATCTAGCCAAGCTACCACCATCACCAAGAACCATGGGTTTACCCCATAAGAAAGGTGATGTTGTACACATTGGCACATGTACCTTTATCTTCATAGGAACTACCTTCGAAGAAAATATATGTGGTAGCAACCCCTCTCCCATTGAGCGTTCTTTTGCTCATTGTTACCTTTCCAATGACTACCCACTTCCTAAATAGATCCTATCGAGTATGGGATATGTAGGTAAAGGTTTGGGGCCACAACAGAAGGGCATTCAAGAGCCTTTGGATGTCGAGATCTATCCTAGGAGATGTGGCATAGGTTTTATACCTAGTAAAGACCAACCTTTACCATTTGATAATGATGATCATCTTATGACTTATGCCAAATACATGGATTATCAAAAGTTAGAAGTGGGTGATGAGGATGATGGTCCCCCTTATTCTTCTAAGATCTTGTTTTGTAATATGATTGATTCTGTATGCTCCAAAAATAAGCTTTCTATTTTAGAAGAGGACCCTACTTCATTGTCTTATAATGATCTTGCAAAATTAGGAATTACTCCTCTTTATGTTAAAAAGAATGGTTTTGTTCGAAAATGCATTGATTATCATGCCATGGCTGCCAAAGAAAGAGCTATAAAGGAGCTTCTCTATAATTCTAATTATCGATATGACTTACCTTTTAGATATTTCTTTGATAAAATAGTTCATGGTACGCTTGTTTCTTGTATCAAGAAAGGCGACACACTTAGATTTTGTGTCGACTATCATCCTACTTGTTCCAAAAAATAGATAATAATAATAAAAAATAATATATAATAAAATGATAAAAATTTCATAAAAACACTCATTTATCATTTAGCTATGCATTTGCATTTCCGTTGCATCCATCTACTTGTTCATACTACATTGTTGCTTGTCATATTTTGCACTGATTGCTTGACATTTAACACAACCTGCATGCTTGAGTGTCATATTTTGCATGATTGCTTGATCATATAGATTTTTTGGGATCTTGCGATAATGGCATGTGATGATACCTAGTTAGGTCGTAGCTCACATGCATTGCACTTTCACTAGGGTTCTGATGCCTAGCAAAATCCCCACCTAGGGATTCTTCTTCAATATTCTTTATTGCTTCTCTTTGTTTCCTTCTTCCTTGTTTGATCTATTTTTCCTTGGTCTTAGAAGTATTGATTTATCATATTTCTTAGGTCAAGGATGATAGTTTGTTAATATTTCCTTGTCACTTCTTTGTTATTCTCAAATTTTCTTCATTTTATCTTTTTGCTTTGACAAGGATATATGTGTATTTGTTTCTTCCTTTGCCTTTTCAAAGGTTGTCTTATTCTTGAACATTTGCACACACTCACCAAGTGTTTTTCATATTTAAAACCCCTATCAGGGGTAGCACTTACCTATTAATGTTTATCCCCTTATATTGCACCCCACATGGGATAATTATACATCCTAGTGGGTATCTTATCAGATATGATCTCCTATCGGGTTATACTCCCTTTTGACTCAATGGGCTCAACACCCCATTATAGGATAAGCTCCTTGGCCATTTTTAGTAGGCCTCAACATACATCCTAGTGGGTAATCACCCCACAATAATCAATTAGTGAGCAACCACCCATAGCGGGTTAGACTCCAACATTTCATCCCTCATGGTGAGTACTACACCCATAGCGGGTTTAGCTCCCTATTTCTAGTATGATTCATAGTATTTAATCACATTGGTTCATCGCGACCTATGCTGGTTTAAATACTATGTTTCACCTATCCTTCTCTATTTCATATGGTTGACCTTTGGATCTTCTTCTTCTTATTCCTCTTCCTCTTCTTCTTATTTTTCCTCTTCTTCTTCTTCCTCGTCTTCTTCTTCTTCCTTCTTGTTTCCTCTTTTCTTGTGTCTTTCCTTCTTTCTTCCTCTCATCCATTTCATCCATGCATTTCATGTAGTCTTGCATTAAGATAGTTTTCATGCATAAAACATAAAACATAAATCTAAAGAACACTTAATCAAATCATATCACATGCACACACATTAACACATAAAATATAAAAATAAGAAGCTTTGTATTACTTGATAAGAGAGAGATACATCAGTGTCTAGTTGGTGTACCACAGTCCAGTCTCGGTACACTCAACCAATCCCTAGGGATGCATACCACAATCAAAATTGGTATGTCATCCCGATCCCTAGCCCTAGCTTTGAGAGCCTATCTCCTCTACTCCACTTGAAGGAGGAGGTGGTCCAAGTAATTACATACCCATGGATGGCAAAGCTAAGACTATTCGTTAGTGATATAGTGACCTGCTAGCTAATTGTAGGGATGGAGGGAGTATCACCCTCTACCCCTTTGGTACCACCTAGTAATACATGGCCTCATAGAAGGTAGCCCATTGAATGGCCACCTCTAGCCTCTCCCCTATCCTCCGTAGTTCCACCTATAGGAGGCAGATCCCATTGCTAGCTTGGTTACTCTCGATGATAGCCATCCCCTCTACTTGAGCCCTCTAGTGCTCTGTGTCCATATGGCTCACCTCCCCTTAGAGATGATCAACCTCTGCTCAAGTTGCATCCCTCTCTGTCTCTATGGTACTCAAAGAGCTCTATAGTCCCTCGATCCTCTTGGACCTATCCTCTTGGAGTAGGTCCACCTATCTCTGTAGAGTCACCACCTATGCTCGTAGTACCTCTACCTCCTCCCTTAGGTCCCCTCATCTTGAGGCCTAGCCTCGGTTGGTTACTATTGATGTAGAGGCCTCTCTCGATCCTCTACATGGTGGTACCCCAACCTCTATGGGGGCAACTCTAGATGCCCCTACCTCCCTGGTCCCTATAGTGTTGGTGGCCTCTATCACTAGCTCAATCTGGACCTATGCTTATCTCTATCTTAGAGCTACCTAGCCCTACTACTCCCTCTCTATGGCCTTGCAAGCCACCTCTTGAAAGACTTATTGCATGCTTGGGTCCATCACTTGGCACCTCTGTATCAAAACTAGTGGGGAGACCCTCTAGGGCATGACTCCTCTATACCACCACCTATATTCGAAGGCCACTCCTACATTATCCACCCTTGGATCCATGTAATGAGGATCATCCAAGTCCTCCTCTACCCACCTAGCCAAGTTTGGCTCATATCTGATCCCTATTGGATCTTGGTATACTCTCTGGTACTAGTAATCCTCTAGGTTCGGTATTCCTTGCAAGATCTTGAACTACCTTAGGACTCTATCAAATCGGAAGACCTCTGGCTCCCCTCTCTCTATGGTCAGCCATATGATCCTCCTGACCCTAGCTAGCTCTATCCTATCCTCAGCCCATCTTAGGTGTAGATGCTAGGGTCACCATACAATCTTGGCCTCCCTCAACTCATCTATTACCCACCTCACTAGTGGTAGGTTCCTAGTGTATGTCCTCATGACCCACTCTAGGTATCTAGACCATCTGTATATTATCGGTTGCTCTGGGTTGGGAAATGGTCCTGGTAGTGCATCTGATATCCGCACCGCTATGTGCTCCCAACTCCATACCTAGAGTAAATTCATGCACACTATCCCTGTATACCACTTGTACATGATATTGTACAACATCCTGTACAAATAGGCCAACACATATGGACCCCATGCGAACCAAACTCTCTAGTGTCGCATGTCTACTACTACACCCACCATCATCCATGGTAGATGTCACCTACTAGTGTGGCACATCAATAATCCTACCACCACCCCATAGAGCATGATCATCAATGGGTCTACCCCATAACATCCCACCAGGTCATCTACGACTATGGTGCTCTCTCACACCCGGTGGGTCCAGCCTCCTAAGAATCATTGCAAGGTTTATTGCCCCCTCATGCTCTATAAATCATCATCCCCCTGATGGGGATGCACAAGATGCACCACACATCCTCCAGTGTGATGGTCATCTCCCCTGTAGGTAACCGAAAGGTAGATGACTCTGGGTACCATCTCTCTACTAGAGTCATCAGTAGTGCCCTGTCTGCCTCAACTTGAGGTATCCTAGCTAGGTGGTCTAGTCCCACCACTCCTAGTGTATCTCTCTATGCCTACCCTAGTGCATCCAACTCCACCTCCAAGGAGCCTACTTACCACTCGCAGCTCTCGAGTACTCTAAGCTGCATTCACAAAAATAACAAATTTTCCATCAATTAAATAATAAATAAAAATAAATTAAAATTAAAAAAACTTTAAATTAATTGCTAAATATCATATTTTGAAATTTTGTGATGTAGCTTGCTTGCTTCTTTCTTTCTTCTCTTGTTTTCTCTTTTTCTCCTTGTTCCTTTTTTTTTTTTTTTCCTCTTTGGTGAAATCGTGTCCCATCCTTGTGAGGTGCGAATTTGTGAAATCGCACCCGGTATTGTTCTCTAGGCATGATTTCACCACTACTACCTAGGGTAAAATCATGATCGGGCCACGAAATCATGCTTGGGTCGTACACGACATCTTGTACTTGTGAAAACCACCCAAAAGCATGGAAAAATTTGAAAATTTTGAAAATGCTAGGAAGGTTTTTGATCCTACCTCTACTCGCTTTGCCTCTATGTTGGCCTCACCCCTCGCGATCATCGAATGGTGCATTGGTAGCACCATCTCCAATTTTTCTCCAGAGCTCCTTTCTCCTCTTCTACGTGGTAAAAATGAATTAGGGTTTTTACCCCTTTTTCACTTTTATCCCTATTTTTTACTTGTTTCTTTTTTTTGTCTCTTTTCATCTCTCTTCTTCTTCTGCATCTATCTTTTCAAGTTTTCATGAGGGATGTGTCCTCCCTCATGAAACTCGAGGGGGCACCCTGGCCTAAGAGGTATTAAAGTCCCTAATGCCTCGATTTGCATGCAAAACAAGAAAGTGTTCAAAATAACATTATTTTTGCACCACCCTTTTCTTCTAAACCAGCCACCCCATTTCTTCTTACCATATTTTGTCTGTGAGTGTTTACATATTTTCTTTGACACATTTATTAGGCCATAAATGCATCAAAGAGGGGGTAAAATGTAGACATGAAAAATTGACCCACTTTAGTGGGAAATCTTCCCTGAGCCCTCTAGGAGACCCCCTAGACTTGCCTAGGGCAAGGGTTAGGCTTCTCCCCCCTCTTTCTCCTTTTTTTCCTCTCTATGCGAAATCGTGCTCGCCCTTGATGGGGCACGATTTCGCATAGGGTAAAATCATGGTCGACCTTGATAGGGCATGATTTCACCTTTTAGGGTTTTTCTCTAAGGAAACCCTAATTCTTCAGAGTTGGCATGTTTTACGTCGGCCCTCCTCAATTTTCCTACCCATTTCGCCTTCAAATCTGCTATATAAGGAGGGTTTGAAATCATTTCTAGAGCACAACGATGAATGATAATGACATATCATGATTATTATTTACAAGTGTTTTAGTGTGCTCACTAAGTGATCTACATTCTTCTTCTTCTCCCACAAGCAAGCTAACTCTATAGTGTGAAGTTTGATTTGTTCTCTATTGTATTGGATTGATGATTGTTATTACTCGCTTTGGTGGATTTGTGTTGAAGCCCTAAGGAGAGATCAACTATTCGGGAGGTCTCAACCCTTTTTCTTGCTTCTACACTATCTTCTAGGTGATTTCACTCTTTTGCATGCATGTTTTAACTTTTTGTATCACACATTATTCATTTTACATTGATTTGAGGTTTTTTCCTCACTTCTGTGAAATCATGCCTGGGTCTCTATGGGGCATGATTTTATCGGTGCGATATCATGCTCACCTATTACAAGGTACGATTTCACCTAGACTATGTTTGGGATAAAATAGTTGTTCTAGACCCTAGATCTGCATCATAGGTTGCATATAGGGCATAGTGCTACATTCTGTTCTATGGTTCTATCATTTTATTCTATTGTATCTTGATATGCTTGATTTCTTCCAAAGGTCAATTTATGCTTCTATTTTCAAATGTCAGCTAAAAGGACCTAGGGGGCTTGACTGTTGCACCTCCAAGAATTATTGTACAATGGCCTAAGTAGGCCCCCTAATATTGATTATATTTTCCAAGTGTTTCTTAAGTTATCTTGTAGGAACATGAATTGTTGATATCATTGGACAAAGGATAAAATCAAGGATCAACCATCGGATAAGCTAAGTGTTCTAATTAATATTTAGGCTATTTTTTGAGTGCCTTCTATTTCTATTATAAAACCCTAGATCTGATTTTAATAGAAATATATTTAATTGATTTCTAGGAATTTGAAGGATAAACAGCATATAGTGTGCACTTAGGGTTAATTTTGTTTGTGCATCCTCTCTTGAGCCCTTTCTTAAAGTTTTTCTATCTTGAAACCCTAGGGTTAGAAAGCATTCAAAGAAAGAATCATTCTAGGGTTAGCTCTTGTCTTCTTGCATTCTGTATTCCTACATTGTCCTTTATCTTTTATAGCATAGATCTAGAAAGGCCAAACCTAGGTGATTGTCTTGAAACGAATACATCAAACATTCCTAAAAACTCCAGTGGACTTGGAGCGAGTCCTTAAATTGTTCTTGGCTAACCCTTCCCCCCATCTTACACCGAGTGTAGAGAACAACATACCCCCGTGGTTCACCTCAAAGCTTTTCTTGTGAATCTAGCCTTGAGAATCATATACGGTAGGGCAATTTTCCCCCTCTACATATTAAATCTTAAAACCATTTAATTCCACAAATAAAATCTCCACACCTTCAAACATTAAAAACACTTTAAAGTTTATATCTTCAAATCACTTAATATCTTTAAAATAACTATTATATCTTTCAAACCTTAATAAAAAATAAACACTAGTAGTGTTCCTTATCACTCCAAAACTCATAAGCAAATTCAAATTTCAAAATAACTAAAATTCATAACTAGTAAGGAATAAACCTTATAAATCCATTTAAAAATATTTCAAACTAAGTCAAAGATTGTTTTTCCTCCATACATTAAATGATGCATAAAAAATTAATGCTTAAAACATTACCCATGCAAGTCAGCTCAAATCTCATTGCAATGACTTTTACTAGATAACATGCACACCTACCATTTCAATCTTGGTGTTAGGCTATACATTTAAATTTCCTAAAAATTAGACTACTTGGTATTCCAATTGTATTATTCATGCACTCTTCTATATCATTCATTCATCTTCAATTTTACCTGTTGCTATTGCTTGCTCAATATTCTATGGTTTCTTAGGTGCTTATAATTGAGAAGGCAAAATTTAGGTTTCTACATATTTGGTGAAAGAATCTTAGATGATTTTATCTTAGGTGATGAAATCCAAGTTTCAATTTTGTTGGTACCTTGAAGTTTAGTGGTGATGTCTAGGTTTCTACATATCAGGTGCTTCTAAAACAGATGGCAATATCCAAGTGTCTATGTCTTTCGTGGATATATTCCATATGCCTATTACTCTAGCTTAAAATGATGCTTGGATAGTGGTCTATAATATAACCTCCTTTATTTTGTAGTTCTTTTAATGCTTCTATCTCCCTCACTTGGTAGAACTTCTAATGCCTCTATATCCCTTGACTTGTACTTCTCTAGTAGCACCAATTATTTCTATATATCCTTTGTATGCTAGCACCCTATTAGCACTTATGCTTTATTAATTTCTTCAATATGTAAGCACCCTAGTAGAAGTTATGCTTTACTAATTTATTTTGTATGATAGCACCCTATTAGCTCTTATGCCTTACTAATTACTTCAATATGCTAGCACCCTATTAGCACTTATGTCTTTCTTGTTGATTATAGCATATTGAATAGACACTATATGATGGCTCTTCTTACTTATCAAGTATATACACTTAGCACTTAGATACATGTTACTATATCTTTCATGTAATTGCACTTATAGCTCATAGATACTTAGATTATACTTCTCAAGTAGCCAAGCTTATAAATCTCTCTTCCTTCTCATGTAGCTTATGTATAGTGACTTCTATATGATTTCATCTATAGGTAAGTGCTCTTGATGGTTATTTATATCTTCTTCCTTCCTTATGTAGAAAATGTTATTCAATAAATATTTTTTTAGAGGAACTTATCCAAGACCTAGACTAAAGTAACTATAGAATTCAAATCAACCTTATATGTATTATTAATAAATATAACTCTCTTATATATGCTTCTATATACTTTTTTTTTGGAGGATTCTTCTTTGTACTTCTCAATAATATTCTTAATATATCTTTTAAAAGATTATACTAATTCTATTTATCCTAGAAGCTTTGATGCTCCCCTATCTCTATAGCCAGGAAAATTAGATGCTTCCGAATCTCTTCTCTATCTTTGTTCTATTAAAGCTTATATGATTTTAAATCTATGTATTCTAGAGATTAGATGCTTCTCCATATCTTCTCTATCTCCAATGACTACAATTTATCTTCAATATCTGAGGTCACACCTAAGAAAAAAATGATTCTCCTCTTTTCTTAGAGAAGCCAAAATAAATATCATGGTGACTATGAATATCCCGACACATCTAACTTCCTTCTAGGTTGGCCCTCTCAATGTCTAACTTTCTTCTAATTTGGCCCTCAATCATCCTTAGATGAGTCCTAGTCTTCATTGGTTTTCCTTCAACCAAGTGGAAAGACCCTAACATCCAAATTAGGGTGACTTATCCTTGTCCTCTCAATCTCTACTCAATCATAATTTCAAAAATATAATCCAAGTCTTCACTACTTTCAAAGTGGATAGACTCTAATAGTACTCTATCAAAAATGAACAAACTTAAGTGGTGTTTCCGATACCACTATTGGATTTTAAGACTTATTACCACAAAATATCATAGGTCCAAATATAAAGAATCCATAATATTAAAGGTCAACATATCAATAACAAGAGTAGAATTATATATGAGCAATAATATATATATATATATATATATATATATATATATATATGTTGACGGGGCACCGAAAACGCACACTTCAGACAAATTCCAATTTTTCATTAAAATTAAAAAAAAAAATTACAAGCTTGAATGGAACCGCCCGCAGGCTTACAATGGCCGAGTTCGACTCTCTTCTTTCTCTGCTCTTACTTCTCTGTTCTCCGGTCCGCCGCCCTAACTAATACAAAAATTTGGGTTTTTAACGAGGCCCCCGATCCTCTCGGCCATCAATGCCCTGCCTAACAAATTCAAATTCTAACTTTCCCCCCCTTTCCGGGGTTTTCAAAATTTTGATCATAAATGGGCCATCTGCCCGATCTACCAAGAGCCCTACATTAATGGTCTTCCTTACTCTGCAACCGCTGCCCTGGGTTAGACTGCTCTTCTGCATCGATGTTTTGTTCAAATTTCCATCCTTCGAACTGCTGTATTGATTGATTTTAACCTTACCATACGTGGCCGTCAACTCCACTTAAATTTACGCGGTAGATTTCGTGTCCCATTCTGGTCCCCTTTTCTTCACTGGCTGAGTTGTCTCATTACACGTGGTAGCCACGTGTCAAATCCGGCCTTGTATGGCCATCTACGTGTTTGTCTCGGGCTGCCTTCCTTTGGCCGCGTCGTTCTGACCGTCCTTGCACTGGCCGCTATACACTGACTGTACTCTGTACCGCTGCTTCATTCATTAATCCATCTCCCGCAATTGTCGTGTTGCCAGAAGTAAAAGGATGCGTGGCTTACACCCCCTTATTAATCTCCTTGACCTTCCTCTTTGGTTTTCTTACATGCGGCCGGCTCATCGGGTCATGCTCTTTCCTTGTCACATTACAGTAGAAACACATGTCCTCCACACTGCCCACATGTCAAGTTGACCTTGCCAGGCCGTTCTCTTGTTTACCTTCGGCTGTGCAAAAACCAGGCCGCGATATCGCGATAGGTCACGATATCGCGACCTGTCACGATATCGCGACAAGCCTCTCCCTCTTCGCTTTTCCCCACGAGATCGTCGTGATATCGCGACATGTCGTGGTATCGTGACCCCCCATGCCTTCGAACCTCAGTAAACAAAACGGGCCACGATATCACGACATGTCGCGATATCGCGACATGTCGCGATATCGCGACATGTCACGATATCGCGGCCCCCCGCGCCTCAGCCTTTGCTTTGCGCAAAACGGTCGCGATATCGCGACGTCGCGATATCGCGACGGTTTTGGCCCTCGCCCACTACTCGCCTTCGGAGTCGCGATATCGCGACATGTCGTGAAATCGCGACATGTCATGATTTCGTGGCTCCCCTCCCCAACCTGTCTTAAAACACTTCTGCCTTCCCTTTGCTCATAAAACTTCAAAAATAAAACAAGTGCTAGGAACTTAGAAAATTTTAAGAACATTTCTGGAAAATGCAAGATTGCTTCATCCCCACCAAATGCTCCTGCATCAGACACCCCGGGTAAGAAGGAGAAGTGACATTCACTTCTACGTTGTTCGGGCTGCGTCCCTTGCAATATCTCTGAACATTCATCATCCTTTATATCCGGCTCAAATCCTACTTCTTGGCAAAGTTTTCTGCCCTCTACCAGGCAAATTCTGGCATTACTGCACACCTTCTCATCTTCGGTCTGCAATGGCTTCAAATTGTGCCGCATTCCATCTTTCACCAAGGAATAAGTATTTACACGGCCATCATGCACTCGCACTCCGATCAAACTGCCATGGCCTGCCCAATAGCAAATGGCATGCATCCATAGGGAATACATCACACAGGACTTCATCCTGGTATCTCCCAATCTGGAACGTGACTAAACACTGTTCCCGGACCCAAGCTCGGTGGTCCTTCCGCAACCACGCAATCCGGTATGGATGCGGGTGTCTCCTTCTTTCCAGCTGCAACTTAGTAACCATCTCCTCGGAAACTAAGTTGTCTGTACTTCCATTGTCGATGATCACATTGCAAACTTTGCCTGCACTTTTGCACCGGGTGCAGAACAGGCTTCTCCTTTGCTCAGACTGGTCTTCTTCCACCAGCATGGTCCTTCTCACAATCATGGCTTCTCCCCTTTCAGCTTCTTCAGAATGTTCTGAATCAGCATCTTCAACTGCCACAACTGCTCTGGCAGGACCCACTGGTCTCTTGTTTGTCCTTTCTCGGTGTTGCGGGCACTCAAATGCCCGGTGTCCTTCTCCACAATGGAAACATGTTCCATGAAATATTTCTCTTCCATACCCGCGTCCAGATCTACCTCTTCCTCTCGGGTAGTTATTATTCTGAACTTGCGGTTTTGGGTCTTCATCTTCTTCTTTCTGACCTCGGCTGCTGCTCTCTTCTTCCTTCTTCTCTTCCTTTCCTTCTTTCTTTCCACCGTTCTTTCCTCCCGGTTCTTTCACTTTCTGCTTGTTGTCAAACCTCCGGTTCAGCTTTTCTTCCACCTTTAAAGCAAACTGGTAAGCATCTTCAATGGTGCTTACCCAAACCAAACTCAACTCCTCCTGCACACTCGGTCTCAACCCATTAATGTAACGGGCCACCTTTTCTTTGCTGGCTTCTAAGTGTCCAGTTTTGATGGAAATTTTATAAAAATCCTCTGTATATTCTTGAACTGTTCTGTTCATCTGCCTCAAGCTTTGCATTTTACGTAACAGATCCAGCTCATAGTCAACAGGGATGAACTGTCTTTTTAATTTCTCCACCATTCTGTCCCACCTGGTAATCCGTTCTTTTCCTCTTCGGTTTCTCTCCAGCTGTACCCCATTCCACCAAATGCTAGCATGACCCTTCAGTCGGGTCTTAGAAAATCTGACCCGGTTAGGGTCTTCAACTTCTTCGTATTCGAAGTATTCTTCTAATTCATTCACCCAGTCTATCAATTCCTCTAGGTTCAAGTTCTCGAAATACGTGGGAACCTCTAACTTCGACCTCTTCCCGATCTGGGAGATGGCCTTGTATAGCCGGGCCTGTGCCGGGTCTACATCTTCCTCCTCTTCTTCAAACTCATTTTCCTCTTCCACCTCATCCTCACTATCTGCATCCCTTCCCGGTTCATGTCCTCTGCGTAGCTCTTCTTGCAGGGTCTGGACTTGCCGCTGCAAAGCCCAAAAATCTTCCACTGCCATGCCTCTTCCACCCACCGGGTTTCTTCTCGGAGGCATCTTCACCCAAACTCAAACCCTCCCACACGTCCTAGCGCAAACTGCCTCACGGTCGGCGATCTGTTTACGCACTCAGGAACTCCCGCTCTGATACCACTGACGGGGCACCGGGAACGCACACTTCAGACAAATTCCAAATTTTCATTAAAATTAAAAAAAAAAAATTACAAGCTTGAATGGAACCGCCCGCAGGCTTACAATGGCCGAGTTCGACTCTCTTCTTTCTCTGCTCTTACTTCTCTGTTCTTCGGTCCGCCGCCCTCACTAATACAAAAATTTGGGTTTTTAACGAGGCCCCCGATCCTCTCGGCCATCAATGCCCTGCCTAACAAATTCAAATTCTAACTTCCCCCCCTTTTCGGGGTTTTCAAAATTTTGATCATAAATGGGCCATCTGCCCGATCTACCAAGAGCCCTACATTAATGGTCTTCCTTACTCTGCAACCACTGCCCTGGGTTAGACTGCTCTTCTGCACCGATGTTTTGTTCAAATTTCCATCCTTCGAACTGTTGTATTGATTGATTTTAACCTTACCATACGTGGTCGTCAACTCCACTTAAATTTACGTGGTAGCTTTCGTGTCCCATTCTGGTCCCCTTTTCTTCACTGGCTGAGTTGTCTCATTACACGTGGCAGCCACGTGTCAAATCTGGCCTTGTATGGCCATCTACGTGTTTGTATCGGGCTGCATTCCTTTGGCCATGTCGTTCTGACCGTCCTTGCACTGGCCGCTATACACTGACTGTACTCTGTACCGTTGCTTCATTCATTAATCCATCTCCCGCAATTGTCGTGTTGCCATAAGTAAAAGGATGCATGGCTTACACCCCCTTATTAATCTCCTTGACCTTCCTCTTTGGTTTTCTTACATGCGGCCGGCTCATCGGGTCATGCTCTTTCCTTGTCACATTATAGTAGAAACACGTGTCCTCCACACTGCCCACGTGTCAAGTTGACCTTGCCAGGCCGTTCTCTTGTTTACCTTTAGCTGTGCAAAAACTAGGCCGCGATATCGCGACAGGTCACGATATCGTGACCTGTCGTGATATCGCGACAAGCCTCTCCCTCTTCGCTTTTCCCCATGAGATCGTCGCGATATCGCGACATGTCATGATATCGCGACATGTCGCGGTATCGCGACCCCCCCATGCCTTCGAACATCAGTAAAAAAAATGGGCCGCGATATTGTGACATGTCGCGATATCGCGACATGTCGTGGTATCGCGGCCCCCGTGCCTCAGCCTTTGCTTTGCGCAAAACGGTCGTGATATCGCGACGGTTTTGGCCCTCGCCCATCGACATGTCGCGAAATCACGACATGTCACGATTTCGCGGCTCCCCTCCCCAACCTGTCTTAAAACACTTCTGCCTTCCCTTTGCTCATAAAACTTCGAAAATAAAACAAGTGCTAGGAACTTAGAAAATTTTAAGAACATTTCTGGAAAATGCAAGATTGCTTCATCCCCACCGGATGCTCCTGCATCATATGTAGACACCTAAAATATGTCATGTCGAGGCGACTACTCATATGGGACATGCTAGAAGACCTTATGGAATACCTTTGGATAGATCCAAGTTATAACAGTGGTTCTTACCACTCAATTGGGCATATTTGCCTAAATTAATTCAAGCCATGGCTGACAGCCATAGCCTCCAATATGCTAATTGGGGACCACAGCTGACACTCGTGGTTAGTAGTGCTAGCTATGGATGACACCCACGATTAGGACTGAAGTTCAATTGGCCTTCATATGACCCCAAAAGTTGGTTGCAATGACCAATTAGTTGCAGATTGGAGCGGTTTGAGCGAGGAAGGATCCAAAACCTTCCATCCAACTGAATCAACTGCACAATCTTGATCTTGGCTTCAAGAGGAAGCCACCCCTAGCCCTTGGAAAGTGCTATAATATACCCTTCTAAATTGGGGATAAGTTTGGATGAATTGTGAATAATTGAGCAGCGAAGCCCTCTCAAATTGCATACTCACTTGTGTAAATTGAGAGGGATAACTTAGCTACCCAATTGGAGATCAAATCGCTATGGAAGCCCTAGGATCCTAGGAGAGCCAAGAAAAACAAATCCATGCAATCGATGCATAATTTGGGCAATTAAACCACCAAACCTGTTAAAGGACACATAGGCAAACCTTGACCATCAATTTGGCAAGGAGTATTAGAGAGGAGGCCCTAATTATGAGGGCAAGTTTACTAAGAGCTTAGCTGCGGTTGTCTACCATGGTCTACAATGCTGACCACATCTCAGACCCATGGTGAGCAAATGGCTATGGATCCCCTTGTTTTCTTTATTGTAGATTATTTTATTAGATCATAGTATGCTTAGCATAGGTTCATTTGATATTTTAGAGACATTTGACCAATGGAATTGATCAATTAAAGTAGATTTGCCTTCATTATGTCAATTTCGTAATTAGTGCAATTGTGGTTTGTTTCATGCTTTCATGTCTTTTATTTGGTAAACTAACCCAATAGATAGATAGTTATGCTAGATATTTATATGTTTCCATTAATCTCTTCAATTTTTGCATACGTATAGCATGTTTTGTTCATTTTCTTGATTTCATTAGTATTATGGCATTTTCATGTTCACATTCTTTAAAGGGCCTCATCATGAGAGGCTGCCTATGCTATTAATGCTTTGGTGTTGTTTCTTGACCGTAGGAAACATATTTGAAGGATATTCAAACATCCAATTCCTTCCTCAACGCGAAGAAGAGGGTCAACTCCACCCTAGAGTAGTTTGTGACTATTTAGGGAGCCTTAGTATTGTGCCTACCCCATTGGGGGATTTGGAATTGTATCAATTGTATCAAAATTTGGGTGATCCTAAGAGGGGAATGATTGTAAACGAGATTGATTTTTACTATTAATAAAAGAAGCATCTATTTCTCGTTATTTAAAATCTTTTTTTATCATTTATGCTTTTTATGTTGATTCTGATTGATGTATTAGATAGGTGCATGCTTTTTGGATAGGTCATAAGGCGATCACGGTGGAACTCCACAAATCTTGCCATGTTTTATTGACTATGGTTTGATTTTTCATGACAGGTGCTCACCGCGGTTGACAACCGTGATCAAAAAGTTGGCCTGCGATTGAAAAACGCAGTCTACAGTGGTAGCAACACATCAGAGTCATGGTTGGAATCTGACACAACAGACAATAGGAGTTCAAAGCTAGATCAGATGAGGACCCGAGGTAGGCCCTTTTGACACTCTCTATTTTTATATTTTGTCTTTGTGTTTTTCTAGAATGCATAAAATGGAATTCAATTAGGACACCTTAAAGAAAAATGGAAAATGAAGTAGGTCCTAGGATTTCATTTTAGTACGCTTTAGCTAGGAACTGCTAGGAATAGCGGACCTTTGAGTGCAATCCGTCGTAGACTCCAGCATGCTAGAATATTTTATGTGGTGGTTTTGCATGCTTGAGGCCTAATCATAGGCCATTTATCATTGTAAATCATATTTTAAAAAAGAGCATGTAGTATGTAGCTTGCATTTTTTGAATTTGAAACATTCTTTTTATGCATATCATGTAGGAAATGAGCATTCATTTTGTATGATGTATTTTCTTTTCATGCAACAATTAAAACGAACCACACACACCACCGTTTAATTAAATGCTAGTGATGTGGAAGTGACATCCAACCATTAGTAGGGTTTCAATGACGGTGGAGGTGATTTCCATCCGTTGGCCCAAATCCTATGTACCCTTGGATACTAGACCAATATTGGATCCGAGAACCTTTTGTACCTTGGAAACTTTACATGTATTCTCTTTGAAGGGTATAACACTGACTAGGGAAAAATGGGTGAGGATATGGGAGGACCTATGCTCCCTGACCATGTGTGGGCTTCATTACCACACATTATAGGTTAGATTACGTGACTTGGAGTTCATAGCCAAGTTTTTGAGTTGTGAGTATATAGGTGAAAGCCAATTAAACTGAGATTATCATACAATAAGCTTTCAAACAAGATAAGAGTTTATAATACTGATACAACAAATTGAAAACACATCAAATAGTTTAGGGCTCATTTTAAATTATGAAATAGATAATCACCATTGTATACCTTATTTGCATAATAAAAGATAAATCTAGACACTAGGTGCACCATGGTGGAGACTGTTAGATTTACTATAGTAATTCTTATTATTACTTTATTTATGTTGATAGGGTAGTTAGTTCACTACCTAGGTTAGTTACGCTATTGTTAGCGTAATAATATTTGGTCTATTTTAATTTTTTATTTGAAGACCTAAGTTGTTGATTAGATCCTACGATTACGAGCTAATATGGGCTCTCCATGTATTATTTAAGCTGGTTCTAATCAATAGAATTATGTTCGGTTTATTTCAACATGGCATCAGAGCCAGTTTGATAATAGGAAGCGGAAGCGGAAGATTGCTTGGAGGAAGCGGAAGATTACTAGAAGATTGCCTCGAGATTAAAAAAACATTTTTTTAATTATTTTTCTTTAGTTAAGATTAATTATTGATTTTAATTTATTTTACATAGTTTTAAACTATATAAATTAAAATTAAATTTTTAATTTGATTTTAATTTATTTTTTAATGGTTTTTAACTATATAAATTAAAATTAATATTTTTTTTTAACTTTAAAGCTATAAAATAATTATAAAAATGCTTTGTTGAGAGTTTTTTTTATAAGGGGGGTATTTTTTTTTTTAAAATCAAAGGGGGAAAGTGAGTAATTTTTTGAAAAGCAAAATTGGTATTATTGTAAAGGTACATTTTCGGCTGCGCCCGAAACCTAGTGGGTCATTCCTGTGGGCACTTTTATGTTGTAGGGTGCATTTTTTTCTGTTTTGCACTTCTTCATTAAAAAGTTAAAAAAAAAACAAATTCACTCTCTAAGTCATCGGAATAATTAAAACCCATCCATGCAATTAATTGCACTTCAGCGTTCGGTATTTGTGATACCTCTGGCCAGCACTTACAGGTAAAGCTGTCATGATTGCACTATTGTATCCGCCGCCTAATATAGCTACCAAAATGACGTTTGAGCTTGTTCTCTATAAATCGTTGGGGAGAGATAAGTTTGCCATTTTGCATTTTTTTACTCCATCCATTACCCTAATAGTTCTTGTGTTTAGGCGTAAATCCTGATGAAAGTTCTGCAATCCAAAGTGTTTAGGGGAAGTTACGCCCAACGCATGAGGATTGCAGAATTTCTATGGTAGGTGCCATCAACAAGACTATTCCCTTTTAGTACTGCTTAAGTTCTACATATCGTATGATCTCTAAAAACTACCTATAGTTTCCCTCATGTAAGGGCGGGTGATATTTTTTTATCTTTCTAAATACCTATAGTTTCCATCATGTAAGGGCGAGTATTTTGTATGGTATAACGGCCTAGAAAAAGGTATATCGAAAGGGGGACCAATTGGTGTTATAAGGAACCTTCACCATGTCTACAAAATTAATGATTGATTCTCATCAGTTGTTGAAAGGTCCTAATTACACACCATGGAAAAACAAGATGAAGGTTGTCCTAGTCATTGATGACTTATGGGATGTTGTATCTGGAGCAACAACAAGACCTTCATCTGTTGTTGGTGCTATAGCTCCATCTACTACTCAAAAAGACTTTGACAAGCTAGACAACAAAGCAAAGGTGCTCATTTTGCTTGCTGTGGTTGATGAAGTTCAACCCCATATTGTTGACTATGAAAATAGTAAAGAGGCATGGGATGCCCTTAATACTATATATGAGGGAAAGAATGATTCCACTATTCTATTTCTTCAATATTAATTACACAGTCTAAGCATGAAGCAGGGGGAGACAGTTGAATTTTTTCTTTGCAGAGTGTCTGAATTGAAAGCAAAGTTGAATTCTTTAGGAGAACCAGTTGATGACAATCTCCTTACGTCAATTGTATTGAGATATTTACCTGATTCTTATCGGGTTTTGATCACTTCCCTTCAGGTATCGCAACAAAAAGTTACTTTTGTAGAATTTGTTAATATGCTTCAAGAGGAGGAGGCCCGCCAACTACAACGAGATGATTCTTCTAACATTGCCCTCTATATAAATAGGAAAGGGCAGAACCAGAAGAAGGGTAATTTTTAGAAGGTACGGAATTCACAAAAGGATTTAAAAGGGAAACAAACTCAACAACCTCAACAAAAAAAGCGATATTGTAAGATCTGTGACAAAGAAGGTCATGATACAAACAGATGTTGGCATAATAATAAACAATCAAAACAGAAAGGCCAGAAAAAACCACAAAAGAACAAACAACAAGTGAATGTTGTTGTTGAATAATCTGACATGGATTCTAAGAGAGCCCACAAATTTCTCATGACTACCATAGTGTCCAAGCAGACGGATCCTATCTAGTATGTTGATTTTGGAGCTAGTAAGCACATGACTGGTGACAAATCGTGGTTTGAGTTTTTTGAGGCCAAAGAGGGCAAACCTGTCACTATTGTTGATGATAAAACCTACAAGGTTCAGGGAGAAGGTACTATTTTAGTCACTCTTCTTGATGGCAAGTGTCAGATTGACAAAGTTCTCTATGTTCCAGGATTGGCAAACAATTTGTTGTCAGTCACACAAATTTTGGACAAAGATATGGTTGTGAACTTTAGTGTTGAGGGAAGCAAGAAGTGTTGTTCCATTACCAGGAGGGGTAAGAACATTGCCACTATTTCATATAAGCATGGCTTATTTGCCTTATATTTTATCTCTACTCCACATGTAGCCATGATAGTCTCTACAAAGGAGGCAAATTCCCTATGGCACAAGAGATATGGACATTTGAGTTCTGGTTACTTAATTGAGTTAAGTATGAAATGGTAAAAGATCTTCCTTCCCTTTCTACCACTTTACCAGTTTGCTCTGACTGCTTGGCAGGAAAGCAGCATAGAGTGCCTTTTGAAAGCAGCTCTACAAGAATAAAGAAACCTCTGGAGTTGATTCACACCGATTTGTGCAGTCCCTTCACTCCCAATAGTTGTGGGGGTAAGAGGTATTTTCAATTATTCGTAGATGATTACTCATGAAATATATGGGTATTCTTTCTTCAACTGAAATCTGAAGCATTTGGCTTCTTTCAACAATTCAAGAAATCTATTGAAAAGGAGTCAGGGACTTCTATAAAGACCCTCCACTCAGATCGAGGGGGGGAGTTCACCTCTAAATAATTATCTGAGTTCTTGAAATAAAATGGGATCACACGATAGTTAACTACTACTTATACTCCTCAACAAAATGGAGTTACTGAAAGGAGGAATCGTTCCATCATGGAAATGGTTCGTTGCATGCTCACAGGAGCTAGTCTTGAGCAACTATATTGGGTAGAAGTTGTCACCACATCAGTATATCTATTGAATAGGGCACCCACAAAGGCTCTACAAGGAATGACTCCACAAGAAGCATGGAGTGGTAGGAAACCCTCCATTTCTCATCTACGCATTTTTGGATGTAAAGCTTTCATGCACATACCAAAAGAGAAAAGGAAGAAGCTAGATGAGAAGACATTGAAGTGTATTCTTATTGGGTATGATGAGCACTCTAAGGGTTATCATTTGATTGATACCTTAACCAAGAATATACACATTAGTAGAGATGTAGTTTTTTATGAGGCTTTCACATCAGAAAACACATCAGATGTATACCTAGACCTTGTGGAAACTAAGGTTGATAAATCTCCTTCATCAAAAGTTGGAGGTTCGTCTTCATATTCTTCAACACCTCAGAAGAAGAATCCAAAGTGGTATAAAAATACAGTCAAATACTCTAAGCTATCCACTCCACCATATTTAACATTGGATAGGCCTCGTACTCAGCATGGCTTGATAGGAGAAAGCTGCAACAGAGAATACTGGGGTTGATGAGCTGTGTCAATATTTTGAGGAACTTTCTGTAGATCCAGAGAGAGATACAAAAGATATGGATATTGATAGTGATAGGTCATTTATGTCTTCAATAGATGATCTTGAACCCACATCAGTGCAAGTTGCTCTTGGTGAGCCTCAGTGGAAGGTCGCTATGGATGCAGAGTATAAGTCTTTGATGAAAAACAAAACTTGGAAGCTTGTCGATCTACCATACGAAAAGAAGCCCATAGGCTGCAAATGGGTGTATAAAGTTAATTATAAGGCATATGGTACAATAGATAAGCATAAGGCCTGACTTGTTGCAAATGGCTATGCTCAAAGAGAAGACATTGACTATGAGGAAACTTTTGCACCTACTGCTCGGATGACAACCATTCGAGTTCTTTGTGCTATGGCAGCACAATATGGGTGGAAAGTACACCAAATGGATGTCAATAGTGCTTTTCTAAATGGTGATCTCCAAGAAGAAGTCTACATGACTCAACCAGAAGGATTTGAAGTGGAAGGCCAATAACAGAAAGTTTACAGATTGGTAAAATCCTTATACGGTTTGAAACAAGCCCCTCAGGCTTGGTATATAAAAATGGATCATCACCTTTTGCAGCACGGTTTTAAGAGATGTATGTAAGATGCAAACCTCTATTTTAAGAAACAAGGTTCTGAAATAGTGTTTCTTGTACTCTATGTTGATGATCTGCTCATTACAAGGAGTTCAGAAACAATGATTTCTACTGTCAAAAGAGACTTGTGTCAATATTTTGAGATGTCGGATCTCAGACTTCTCCATTATTTTCTTGGTCTAGAAGTCAGCCAGAAGGAGCACTACATCAAAGTGTCTCATAAAAAATATGCCAAGACCCTATTGGAAAAATATCGCATGACTGATTGCAAGCCAATGTCAACTCCGATGGAAACAGGAATTCAGTTATCATGATATGATGATTCACCTCATGTAGATGGTACTCTTTATTGCCAGTTGATTTGGAGTCTCATATATCTGACCAACACTAGGCCAGATATCGTATTTGCTATCAACTATCTTTTGAGGTTCATGCAGGAGCCTATGACTACACACTGGAAAGCAGCAAAGCGCGTTCTTCACTATGTTCATGGCACAATGGAATATGGCCTAGAATTTAAGAGGAACAACAAATTCTTCTTATAGGGATACACGAACTCCGACTATGCCGGATCATATGATGATCATAAATCAACTTCAGGATATTTGTTTCATCTTGGATTTGGTCTTGTCTCTTGGCACAACAAGAAGCAGCAGGTGGTTGCTATTTCATCAACAGAGGCAGAATATCGCACCGCACGTGAAGCTATGTGCGAAGTGATATGGTTGCGTCGCATCCTAAAAAGTATGGGTCTTCCATCAAAATATCCAATACACTTGTTCTGCGACTACATGGGTGTTTTCAATCTTATCAAGAATCCAGTACATCATGAAAGAACCAAGCACATTGACACATAATGTCACTTCATTCAAGATGAAGTTCCAAGGCACCGAATTCAGCTTCAATACATTCCCACCAATGCTCAAGTTGCAGACATTTTCACTAAGGCACTTGCACGTGTCAAATTTGAATTGTTTCGCAACTCTCTTTGTATTACCAAATGATGTAATCAGGGGGGATGTTAGTAGTTTTAAATTACATAAATCATGTAATAAGGGGGGATGTTAGATTTACTATAGTAATTCTTATTATTACTTTATTTATGTTGATAGGGTAGTTAGTTAACTACCTAGGTTAGTTATGCTATTGTTAGCGTAATAATATTTGGTATATTTTAATTTTTTATTTGAAGACCTAAGTTGTTGATTAGATCCTATGATTACAAGCTAATCTGGGCTCTCCATGTATTATTTAAGCTGGTTCTAATCAATAGAATTATGTTCAGTTTATTTCAACAAAGACACGAGGAGGTCGACAAAGGCTTAATTTTGATGCCAATTACCAAGCCCCACCAAATTCACAATAAAATGTGTCGAACCCTCGCCCACATGCACTTTTTGAATGTCATTCGATGAGCATCAGAGGAGACAATTCGACATGAGAGGATCCCATTGAGCATACCCTTGATATAGGATCTTATATACACTCTTCTAGACGTAGGATGGAGCATGGAGAGGTGCTCCACTCGGAAGCCATTATCGAGATTACAGTGCATGTGCATCTACGAGATCGATCGATGAGTATGTTATACAAGGGGCCAAGTTGGTACCCCTACATACTAAGCCTACAAGAGGTTCCATACCTCCAAATTTAGAGTATAGAAGAGATCAAGATCCACCCATTCAAGGGCATGCTAATAGGACCATTTTTGAGCGTAGTTCTATTCACACTCCCATGCATAGTGAACCACGTAAGATCACTATCGATATATCAAATGTGGGAGCCAATGGTACACCACCGCATGAGTCATGGTGATCCAGATAGTTGGATGGTTTAGGTGGCATCCTAGAGTAGTTAGGCTATAAGCCTTCAGATCCGTCCACTCATGCTCCGAGTGAGCATAGAGGGAGCATTATTAGGACTACTAGAGAACATGGAGAGGCTTCCAAGAACCCTCATGGTTCACGTCCATCATCTGTGCATGGTGGCACACATCAAATGACTCACCATGATGCCAATGTCATCTTCATGAAAAAATGCAAAGGTATAGGAAATCCACTAGATGGATACAAGACCCATAAGGTTGCTTGCACTGAGTACACATACCAGAGGCCTCTTACGATCGATCACATTGATATATCGCATAGACTTATATCCGAGTAGAGATGATAAATCCTTCAAGATCAATTGGAGGATGCTCGTACAAAGAGGTAGTATATTGAAGATGAGAATATTCAGTCACAAATGCTCATTAGACAAATATTATATGAGTAGTGTATGCGTGAGGAACACATACTTTCCCAAAAGGAGCATGTAGAACAAGAGGATAGGCTATCCAGGGCTGGTTTATTAACTCATGCTAAGCATAGAGAGCACATTCATAAGAGGGATTTTTCACAATATAACGTACATTAGGAGTGTAGATATGCTCACACTCATGTCAGTGTCCAACATAGAGAACAACCACCACCGTTTGAAGATCAGATGCAATGACAATATGAGGAAGAAGAGGGAGATAGAGCTAATAATGGATATCCTAAGAGCTCCCATGTTGAGGATGAGGAAGAGTAACATCCTCTACCTCAAAAGAGGAAGAATGTACCTCCAAGACCACCCTCATGTCAACTTAGGGAGGACTTTTTATCCTCATAAACCTACAAGGCCTTAGAAGAGAAAGTGAAAGCAATCGAGAGGCAAGGCACGACTTTTCAAAAGCTGACATTAAGCAAGATTCATAATGAGCCTTTGGAATCCTCGGTGCCTACTCCAGCATATCCTAAGCATTTTTTCATGCCCAAGATAGATAAATTCAATGGTGATGAAGCATATCACGAGATTTTTGGATGTATGCTTCCAGATTGCAAGGAAAAATGCCTTGCTTTTGTGTACATTCATCACAACCCTCTCAGGCCCAAATCAAGAGTGGTTCAATTAGTTAAAGAAGCACAATATCACCAGTTTTAAGAAAATGGTTGACACCTTTCTAGAATGCTTTTCTTTCAGCATTAGGAAGTAAGGTAACACTTTTTATTTAGTTGTGCTATCTCAACATGATGATGAGCTAGTTCTAGAATACAGAGAGAGGTGGAGGAGATTAATAGTAAAGTTGCCATTCCCCATTCCTACTACAGAGCTAACCTGTATGTTCACAAAGAGTTGTGCCAAGCACATATTATTATTGTTGCAACTACAACATTACCAGACATTCAATGAATCTTTGGTGCAAGACAAAGTAATTGAGGATATCAATTTGCAAGAGGGCAACTTAAAGCTCAAGAACAAGAAGAAGGGGCACAATAAGAGCTCCACAAAACAATAGGGCAAGAATGACCATTTCAATTAGGTGAGGTTAAACCTCCAAGGATAGGATAAGGGGCAACAAAAGCAGAATTATTAGGCCCAACCACCTCCTACGCAATACGAGCAACATAAGAATAATTACAAGGGCAAAAATAAAGAACAACACCCACCTCGCCAATTCATACCTTTGAAAAAATAATTGACCTCGATATTCCATTAGTTATGCAAGGCTAAGGTAATTAGGTTGCTCGAGATTAAGCTAGTCATTCCTAACCAGCCCAAGTCAAAGGGATATTAGGATGATCTATTTTACATCTACCATTGCACAAAGGGCCACGACATCGAAGTGTGTTGGTCCTTCAAATATATTGTGCAAAATATGATTGATAAAGGTGATATTATAGTGTTGAATAATATGTTGGAACTCGAAAATAAAAATATGGGGATTTAAAATAATTCATTGAAAAACCATGAGGCATTGCATAACAACACCAACCACGTCAATCAAGTGTGCATTAAACCACCTACTTAGGGGTTTGTAGGTATGGTTAATGTTGTTACCATACATGTGAGGTATGAGCATTCAAATCAACCTCACACTCCCATAAGGATACAAGCTAGACCAATGCAACGACTAGTTTAGAATATTCTAGGTCCACCAACTAGACAGATGGTGACCATACGAAGCAGGTTGGTTCAAAACCTGCAGATAACTCCTACGAAGTTGTCTATTTATGAGCTGATACAACACTATCCTAAGCACAGGGAGACTTTAATGGATATTCTAAGGTCCATTGAGGTCAGTCCTAGGATGCTCAAGCATTCACTAAATTTGTGGGACACATACAACAGTGCCATGAACCTATGATCCAATTCTATGATCATGAAATCAGGACAGTTCCTACAAATACGACTGACCCTCCATTACATATCATCGCATGTGTTAATCACATTTCATTCAAGAGGGTCTTGATTGACACTGGTTCATTGATAAAAATCATAACTACCAAGGCATTGAGTCATTTAAAGTTGCCCAAGTCACATATTGTACCCACCATATTCACATTGAGAGTGTTTAACGATGTGCTATGTTTGATGGTTGGCACAATAATCCTACCTATTTAGGTGGGTCTAAAGACCATCCTCATGATGTGTCACATGATTGAAGGTGCCATGCAATATAACATTCTTATTATAAGGCCTTGTATTTGAGAAATACATTGTGTTACCTCCATACTACATCAATGTGTAAAATACATTCATGAAGGACAGGTTCACATGGTGCCATCAGAGGAGGATCCCTTCAAATTCGTGAACCTAGGTGATTTGCCTAGGGGTTTCATAATCCCATAAATGCACCTAGATGTCTGGCTAGCATTGTCGATTAAGAATCAAGGAGGTAAAAAAATATTGTGTGCTCAACCATCGACATCTGTATCAATCAGATCCAAGCACACTACATCAACTTCTTTGAAATTGACTGTATCAGCGATGCTTCAGGATGAAAGGAAGTAAAAGGTGAAAATGGGTGAAAATAAAAAGAATCAGGTGCCCAAAATAGTTTCCAAAGAGGCTCCCACTCCCATGGAAGTGGAAGAAGCCCAAAATAGAGTCAAGGAGGTACCTCAACCTACCTCACCTGCATCATCAATAGGATCATCTGCATAGTGGGTGATTGTTCATCTGGCCAACACAAGGTTAGGTGAATATATTCTGTAGAATGTAACCTTTGTACCAATCCTAGAGACTACATAAGAGATGGGCCGACTGCATGCTCATATTTTTTTGGTTGGATCAATAGTGTCATTAGGAGAACCACCCAATCAAATGAACTTTGTCTATGCTAGGCTGGATCAGCTTTCAATGTGAATGACCATGGATGAAGATTATGACGAACAGTTCATAGTGAATGTTCATTACCTATCCAACCCTAAATATTCCATGTGCATCTTTAAATTATATAATTGGCATGGGTATGGCCTTGGTATTTTTGAGCAAGGACGTAGAACTCCCCTTGAACCACATTATCAGTTGAAAACTAATAGTTTCAGGCTAGGGTTACAAATATGAGGATAGGATAATTTTCTCATTGCATCTTTAGATCACCTATACCTTAGCCTAGGGGACAATGTGGATTTCAACCCATATCACCCTAATCCTTCTGCATTCTAGAGGGATAATAGGATGATGTCTTATGTTACTATAGAACCACCTGAGATGTATCATAAGAATATATTGGTGGATAGTGAGTCTTCACCTGATAATCAGTCGAGGGATGAGGCTTATCTGGTTTATGAGGTAGTATCATATATACAAAACTTATACCCAATTTTATCGGACAATAATGATAGTGATAAGGAGATATCCTATATGGGGCCACATTTGCCATAATTTCCCATTTTAATGGGGGAAAATGAGGGATTGTATTACGATAGCGATTAGAATATGAGACGGAGAGAGCTTACCTAGGACCTCCCTACTTATGTTATTGTAATGCATCGTATACGACTGAGGACATGCATAGAGCGATCAATATGAATCATCACCTTAGGGGAAGACTACCAAACATCAATGTGATTTATCACATGGTGTTTCTCGATCTGCCTATGTACATAGATCTCATTGAGCTAAATGATCCAATATTGTAATTAGTGCATAGAGAGGACTCGATCATCTGCAACCCGCATAAAGAGGACCCATTTGTGCCCATGCTGATAGAGCCAGATTTTGGGTATGGGAGCTGCATCAATGATGTAGATGTTTGTTCGTGTGGTCCTGAAGATCAATTCCATTCCATAAATATGGTCTCCATTGATTTTACCACCCCACTTCACAATCCAGGTGATCCATCCAAACCGTTGCATTTACATATAGATGTTATCGAATGGGATCACGCTGAATCGTCTATTGAGGCTGAATATTTCTTTCCTAATGAAGAAATATTGCAACCATTTCACTTTTCACCAGGCTATTCTTATGATGTCTATCATGTTGAGGATGCTTCCAATGTGGAACCTATAAACCTAGTAGATGACATCCATTTGATCCCTATGCCTCATCGTCTTGAGGAGGGATCACACATGTCAATAGAGGAAACCTTCGATGTGGATATCAATAATGATCCCACTAATACAAGGAAGGTTAAATTTAGAGAGAGTCTCACTCCTGATGAGTGTGCCACCCTCATATCTCTATGAAAAGAGGGACCTGATATTTTCTCTTGGACTTACAAAGATATACCAGGTCTAGATCCAAAATTGGTTACCCATAACCTTTCGCTAGATCTGTCAAAGAAGCTAGTCAATCAAAAGCTTAGAAAGATGTATCCAATAGTAGCCTTAGTGGTGAAAGACTAATTTCAAAAGTTTTTGGACGTAGATTTTGTTATCTCCATTGACTATCCAGAATGGGTATCTAATATGGTGCTTGTAGGAAAACCTGATGGAAGTATCCATATTTGTACAAATTTTAGAGACTTGAATAAGGCAACACCGAAGGATTAATTTTTTTTATCGAATATTGATGCTCTTGTAGATGCAACTGCAGGTCATGAGATGCTCTCTCTAATGGATGGTTTTTTTGGATATAATAAAATTTGAATTAAGCTCGAATACCAGCATAAAATCATGTTTATAACACCATGGGGGACATTTTGCTATAACATTATGCCATTTGGCCTTAAAATGTTGGTGCCACATATCCTCGTTCCATGACATATATCTTTCATGATTATACGCATAAAATATTAGAATATTATATTGATGATTTGTTGGCAACATCATTACTGCATTTTGAGCATGTAGAGGTCTTAAGGAAGGTCTTCGATCACCTGATAGAGCATAATGTTAGGTTGAAACCTAAAGAGTGCGTATTTGGCATAACCTTAGGAAAGCTCTTAGGGTTCATCATTTCAAAGTGAGGCATCGAAGTTGACTGAACAAAGGTCAAGGCTATTCTAGAGATGTGTCCTCCATCAAACATCAAAGAATTAAGAAGTCTATAGGGTAAAGTAGCATCGATAAAGTAATTTATCGCTCAACTATCATATAAAAGTTGACCCATGAATCGACTACTACACAAGGGGGTCCCATTCAACTAGGACAAGGACTGTCGAGCAACCTTTGCTGAAATAAAGCAATACCTGGTGACACCACCATTATTATCTCCACCAATGCCATATGTGTCATTTCTATTATATATATCGGCAATCGACTTTGCATTAGGGACCATGTTAGCCCAAAAGAATGTGCAAGATAAAGAATATGCCATATATTATATTAGTTGAACCTTGGTGAGCTATGAGCTTGAATATACATATGTGGAGAAGTTATGTTTAGCAATAGTGTTCACTATAAAGAAATTGTGGCACCATATATTGAGTCATATGATATATGTTATATCCAAACAAAATACTTTGAAGTACATCATGAGAAATACATATCATAACACATGTACTGCAAAGTGGATCATGCTACTGATAGAATTCAATATAGAATTCATAAGATAAAATTCCATTAAGAGAAGTGTCATAGCTGATCATCTAGATGAGGCACTGCTATTAAACAGTAGGCCTATGACCATTGAGCTTCTGGATAATATGGTCTTCATCATATCCAAAGCTCCTAAACCTGAAGAACTATAAAATAATGTTGATATGACCTTGTTCTTCAATGGTTCGAAGTGTGAGCAAGGGGGTGGTGCAGGAATAGTGTTTGTCATGTCGCAAGGAGCTCCAATGCCCTTGTCGTTCAAATTATACTTTTCATGCACCAACAACAATTCTAAATACGAAGCCCTACTGCTGGGTCTCCATACAGTCATCGCCATGAAAATTAAAAGACTAAACATCTTTGGTGACTCCTTGCTCATAGTCAACCAAGTTAAGGGGCTCTTTCAATTCCGATGTCCCATGTTAAAATCTTATAAAGATCTTGTTGTTACATATTTGGTTAAATTGGAATGGTATGACATCGAGGCAATCCCTCGTTCACAAAATAGGTTCACAAATACCATGGCATCTTTGGGATCCTTAATCCCTCAAAAATTTTCTATCAATTTTACTACCATCCATGTTAAAACGCTCTCGCATCCTGTAGTGGAGCACAAAGCCTTTGATAATAAAGAGTCAATCAACATGATTAGTGTGGAGCCAAAAGCTGAATAGTTTTGCAAAGCTAAATATTTTCTAAAAAAGCCACCCTGGGGGTCATTAACCTCTTAGAGTCCAACGGGGAGTGGTACTACCATTCACCACAAGGTTGTTTCCTAGTCTGCATTTGCACATGTAGATACGCAGGGAGAGCAAGTCATCTTGGCAGTCAAATTTGAGGCTTACCAGAGCTGGATGTCATAAATCTAAGACTTCTTAAAACTTGGTGTGATCTCGGAGGGATTGTCACATGTCGCAAAGCATACATTCAAGAAGATAATGACTAAATATGTTTTTTTGGGAGATATTTTTTACTTATGAGTCTACGATGGAGTTCTCCTTCATTTTCTAGAGCTCCAAGAGGTATATTAGATGATTTCACAAGCTCATGACAGTACGTGTAGTGGTCGTTTCAGCAGTATGGCTATCATTAAGCGCATCCTTCGAATGGGTTACTATTGTTCCACTATGGAGAAGGAGTGCAATGTGTATGTCAATAAATGTGTCAAATTTCAACATCATTGTAATCTTACGCACTTGCCATCGTAGGACTTACAACCCATTCAAGCGGCTTGGCCATTTTCTCAATTGGGATTAGATCTTATCGATAAGATCTCACCTCCATCATCAGGCTAGTATAATTTTATTATTATGGCTACTAATTACTTTACCAAATGAGTGGAAGCAATACCCTTAACAACGACAATTGGAAATCGTGTAGCAAGTTTATACTCAAGCATATCATATGTTGTTTTGGGATTCCATATAAGATATATTTGAATAATGGAACATAATTTAAGAACAAAACTGTGAGAACTTTGACGTCTAAGTGGAGAATCAAACACAATTTTATGACTCCTTATCATCCACAAGCAAACGGATAAGTTGAGGCCTCAAACAAGACAATGGTGACTATCTTGAAAAATACGGTCCAAGAAAACCACAAAGATTGGCATATCCAGCTACCCCTTGCATTATGGGCTTATAGGAGTAGTATTCAGATGCCCACTAGGACAATGCCATTTTCACTAGTATATGGTGTTGAGGCCATTATGCTCTTAGAGTTAGAAATTAAAATGTTGCATGTCACATTAAAAGAGTTCATTGATGATGACATCACATGGTAAGATTGACTAGATCAATTGACGTTGCTTGATGAATGTCGTGTGAATGCCCTAGAGCATTTTAATATTTATCAGGAGCTATTTAAACAAGCTTATAATAATAAATTTCATCAGAGAGACTTTGAAGTTGGGGATCTTGTCTTGAAATAGAACCAACAAAACTCCAATTTGCTGCCTGATATGCGAGATAAATTTATGGCTAATTGACTAGGACCCTATATCATATATGGAAATATTGGGCTAGGTACCTATCTCCTGATGTCGGTAGGGGGTGTTGAAGAGCCTAAAAATTTCAACATAAGCCATTTTAAGGCATTCTATGCTTGAGAGCATAGCAAAAGGCACCAAGGGTTCCAAAAACTGCTTGGTTAGCTAAAGGCTCCAAGGGTTTTCTTAAAATCGCTTGATCAATACCAAAAGGATCCAAGGGTTCTTAAAACTACTTGGTCAAATCCCAAAGGCCTCAAAGGCATGTACTCACTGTTTTGTCAAATATAAAACCGTAAAAATCAATAAAAATAAAAAAATCAATAAAATCCAAAAAAAAATGGTAAAGCACAAAATCCAAAAATATTTGCATTTGCATTATGCATTTTCATTTACACATGCATTCAGTTCATCATTACATTTCATGTAGGCATTTTGCATTCATTGTATTCCATAGTAGGATGCATTGTGTTTGTCAGTATTACAAACGATGCCACATTTGTGTTTCAATCATGCATCTCTGCATTTATCATAAATCCATCATTCATGTGAGTAATTGTGTTTTTCAACACAACCCATAATGTTGCTATGAGGAATATACCAGGGTTTTTTGGTCATTCAATCATACCTAGAGATCTTCTCAAGAGTTGATAGAAATATTGCTTTACTTTTGTAGTTGAGGTCTAGTTAGTATAGCCCTTAGCATATCAGAATTCTATCACTAATCAAAAAATTAAACAATCCTAATAAGGACAAAAGGAAGATGAAAGCCACAAAGCAGGACCATGTATCCTAAGGTGAAAAGAGTTATTCTTGCTTATCCCCTTATGCGAACAATATGGTAAATTTTGGTAATTGGCAAAAGGACAAGTTCGTTCCCTACCCAGAACCCCTTGCTTACGATAAAATGAACAATATCCTAGAGTTATATCCCACATCAATCCTCAAGATTTATATCCTAGATCGATACCATATATCGACTTCACAGATTGATATCCCGTATTGATATCATAAGATCGATATCCTCAATCGATATACCAAAAACAGTTTCCCCAAAGGAAGTTTCTAAAGCAAATTATAAAAATGTAAATTCCAAAAGTTCAAGTCAAATGAAGACAAATTGTACAAAGGAAATAAAATCAATATCAAATCCCTTGCTCAAGGAAAAATAAAGTACAAAATAAAAAGTGATTTTTATCACTATCATACAAAAATAAATAGTGATTTTTATCACTTTTTATGAGCAAATATCCCAAAAAATTGAAGAAAATAAGGGAGTGAACTTGAATCCATGGAATTGTCAGCACTACTATACTTTACGCATGATGATATATCTGATGCATTATCACCTTGCTTATGTACAAACCAATGTTTGAATATGGAAGAGCTAGCTTCAGGTTTCCTGTATCGCCTAGTGGTCTAGTCCAACTGAAATCTAAACCTAGGATTGGATAAACATTTTTTGACCCCCTATATTAGTAATGGGATAAAAGAATCCCCCCTGAATTTGGGGTATGCTTATGATTTATCTTTATATATTCATGTGCACACACAAGGATAATGAATAGTTAGGGCCTATCCTAGGAAAAGCCTTACATTTCAAAACTCTAGTTTGGTCAGTATACAACTTTTGATCAGTCAACTAGGGTATTTGAGTCTCATGGTAAACCTCAAAAATTCCCAAATAGCAACAATCAAAATTTTAAATGCATTCATAAAAAATCAATTTATTTTTATAAGAGTTTGTTTAAGAGAATTATTTGTATTATATGATTAGATACCGGATGGATGTTAGAAATTATATTTAGATGACCACTGATTATATCATACATATTATTTTAATTTACAAAAATATTATGAACATAAAACATACATCATTATATTTCATATATGGGTGTATTATCTTTCACAAAGAGATAAAGCAATTACAATCCATGATTGTTATACATTATGTGGTGTCATCCATTAGATTGTTAAACACATATCACATTCATTCCTTATGTTTTAAGTGATTAAAGCATACATGTTCATTTACATTAGATTACCATCATGTAAATAATGCATTACATACATTGCACCAACATATTGTGACATCATCATAAATTAAATATATAAAATAAAGAAAAATTAAATATGCATTTAAAAGTAAACATCACATCCATACACATCTATCATAAATAGCACATCTATGCATCTATATCATTGCATATCATCATCATAACAAATTAAATAGCTATATAATGCATGCCATCCATACATCACATCATATTAGCATAGCATCGATATGAACACCTGCACCCATGTGCATAACATAAATATAAAATCAAAATAAATGACAAGTACACATAATGAGCCAAAATGATCAATATTATATATATATGTGTGTGTGTGTGTGTGTGTGTGTGTCAAAGAGTACATAGAGGTACATAAAAATGCCCATAGGCTACAACTATGTAGGTCCTTGATCTTACACTCAAAAATAGTACAACAAACTATATCTAAAATATGTACTAAGGGCCTGCACACCAACCTATGAGTCACGACCATCACCCCTGCCATCCTTATAGCTCCTATGTGAGCTAGCTCCATGTGTGCTGAAGGACCTGTGTGTCCTCTTGGTCCTTTGGGTCCTGTGGCTTGAACTCGTAGAGTACTGCCCTATCGTCTTGGTACTGGATCAAATCTATTGAGTTCTAGAAGCATGTAGATCCTATGGGACCTACCCACAAATCAACCTGATGTAGCCCTCCAACTTAGATATTTGAGCTACATGACATGTATCTCGCTCATTTCATTCCTCCATGAGGGAATTGAGTCTCATGATCTCAGCCATAAGATCATGATCTGATGGCATAAGAGAAGATGGTGTTGTCAAAGATGACATCATAGCATGTGTAGTAGAGGATCCCCCCATCACTATCCTCAGTAGGTCCCTCTCTGTAGTAATAGCACTTAGTTGTGCCTAGGCCATATCTCACTTGTTTGTGAGCTATGTGATCATCATATCTGTTGAGTCTACCTATGCCTGGAGAGTTGTCCTCTCCTCTTGTACCTATTGTAGCTACCTATCGCTATGAGATAGATTCACCTCTAAAGTGGTGATAGATATATCTCGATGCAAAATATGGATACGTAGCCTACCCACATGAAGCTAAACTTCAGCTACATGCACCCGTAGTTGTCCAATCTCACTGTTTGGTACTGCCTCACCCTCATTGATACCCTCCTACTATGCATCTTCTTGAGGGGCCTCCCCTACTGTACCATAGTCACCCTTTATCCTTTGTTGAGTGCGGCACCCATGGGGATCCACCTCTATGCCATCAGCACCCTCTACAATAAATCCTCTAGTTGGGCGATCGAGAGGTCCCATCCCATGCCACTGAATGTCTACCCACCATCCATCATAATCAAGAGTAGTACCTACATCTCTCTAGCCCAAATCCTAGAAATCATCATCCTCCTCTCCTAGAGGAGTAACCTGAGGCCAAGTGAGGTCCTTCTCCAGGACCAGGCATCTATAGATAGTAGGCATGTCCAAGATATCCTGTAAAATACCAAACTACTATAGGACACAAGAAAAGTAGTGGTACTCATGCCACTTGGCCTTGCGGCCAATGATCCATCTATCACTACATGTCTGATGTAGGTATCTAGCTACCTCAGTCCATGTTGGGCAGTCCATGTAGGGTTGTCACTCAATGTCATCAGGATGAAGCTGGGTGAACCAATCAATGTAGTGAGTCAAGTCTCCTACATGAGATCTGCTCCTAAACCCTTTCTGCTCCCAAGGCTAGTAGGAGGCATAGAATTTATGATCATCTACAATAGTAGTGATCTCTAGGGGAAGCTCTATAGGATGGTCTATCCGGATGTGCTACCATCCCCATATCTACAACAAGAGGCTGTAACCAATGCCCACTCTACTTTTATGAGTGATATAATATAGCTCATGATACAACTATACCAGTAGAGCACTCCCTAGGATAGGATAATAGGCTCCTCCGTCAAGCTGGCTAGGACAGTTTGAATGCAAGCTAAGAGGTTCTAGGGTAACCTCACACCTAAATAATTAGGTAGGGCTATCTAAATAATTAAATGCATGAATACAACCTCCCGCTTTGAGAAGATGTTGGCCTCATACCACTCATTGACATGGATGCCACCATGGTCGATGCAGCCTTGTGCCTCCACACTCTGATTTCTGAATACAACATGAAATACAAATCTCCTCACTATGAATGGGAAGGCAGTGATAGGATCACCATCAATGGGCAATAGAAATATGTGATACACATCCTCTAGTGTGACCATCATATCACCTGTATGTAGGTGAAACATGTTGGTCTGTGCATCCCAGCGATGGGCCAAAGAAGTCAGATAGGCCTGGTCTACTTGGATAGGAGGGAGATCTAGGATGCATCCGAAGCCAACAACAACAAACCACGCACACTCTACATTAGTTAATAGGGGGCATAGAGTGCAAAGGAGATTGGTCTCCCTCACCCTATTAGTTAAAGACTAAATGAAAGAAATAAAAATAAAGTGAAAAAACTATTAAAATCATTCTAAAATCGACAAAAAAATATAAAATAGCTTAAAAATGCAAAAAGATGCACACATATGAGAAAAATATTCAATGAATATCAAAAGCATGCTTCAAAGCAACAAAACATGGCATTAATTACCCATCAAAACTCAAAAAATTCAAAAAATTTGAAAACTTTTACAAAATTTGAAAATTTTTACAAAATTTGAAATTTTTTACAACATTTTACAAAATTTAGGTGTTGCGGGTCATCACCGCGGTCAGACCAACGATAAAAATTTTGATCGTTAGGATTTAATACCTGCCACGGCTAACTGTCATGACCCCCAATATGACAATTGGGTACTACGGTTGCCATCCGCGGCTAGCGAGTGGAACCCTAAATGGGTTCGCTCTTGCCCTAAAGCACCCTGAAACTCAAAATTAAAATTCCCCCTAGCTAATTAACATGCAGTTAAATCATAATATGATGTGAGTTTCATTACCTACAATTTAATGTGGTTCAATTATCGATTATTTAATGAGTTTTATTTTAAACCCAATAATCACAAGAAAGGTCTCAATTGACAAGTTACCTTTGAGCCCTTGGCTCTCCTGCTCGTCGATGCCTCTCCTGAGTCGGCCATAGGTGTGAAGTCTAGCTGAGCTGGTTCAGTTTTAGCAGCATACTAGGCTACTTTTATGTTTTTACCTCCAAAGCTTTCAGGTTAGCTATGAAGTTAGGTAAAAATGATTTTTTTACAAAGAGCAATCCCTTTTTTATAGTTTTTCTATTTAGGGTGGGTCGCGGATGACACCTGCGGTCCCCAAGTTAGGGTTTTGTGACCACATGTCCTAGCCGTGATGAGAAAAAATGCTTGCAATTCAGAGTTATGGTCAACAAATTGCATAGGATTACCTTAATTTACCTTGAGGAAAGCTATTAAATGATAATTTAAACACTCCAAATAAGTGAACATGGCTTAATGACACCAAAAAATGTCATCATAAGGTAAAAATAAAATAATCGGCTGAGATTATAAAGTACATTCAACTGAGGTCGTTACCATGGCAATCCTTCCTTAGAGCACCACACCTCCCAACCAATAAAATGTGCCACTTCCAAATTCATCAAAAGAAACAAAAAATTAAATAAATTAAAAGCCAAATGCACCTCGTATTCAGTATTTACCCTATACACTTGGCGGTTGCAGTAACTTGTGATCCATGCAATCTGGCAAGATGTGTAAATTACCATAAGGACATTTGGGGTAAATTCGTCACTCTAGAATTGCTATTTTTCATTTCAAACCCTAAGAAGGCCTTCATCACTAGAATACTCCATAGGAATGAGGTATTCATCGTAATTATCTTATGATATTTTAAATATATCATCGACAATATGATTCAACTTATGCATAATCAGGATTGTATCATTTTGATTCCCTAATAAGGCTATTGCAGCCTGACCACTCCATGGGATAGGAATGAGAAATTACTATTAATAGTTATTATCATAGCTGATTAGGCCTTGTCAAGAATTTCAAATGCTAAATATAAATATATTCAAGATCATTCATAGTGGTCAAGTGACCTCGTCACTTCTTTAATTGTCATTACCCTCATTGACTCATCGCTTGAGGGGGTAGTCATAATATCAAATCATAATCAGAGTCAATAGAATATGTCAAAATTGTGTTCGTATTACGAATCATTATCAAAAACTATCATAAGCTTACCCCTATGATTGGGGCAAATAGCATATATGACAATTTATTTGTAACTCTCATCCTTTCAGATTGATACGCACAAAATCCTACTTGGCATTGATGCTATCCGAATGCCTGATGACGAGTGCAAAATATTTCAAATTTAAGCCTTTCACCCAGTTGGAAGAAATGATTCTAGGATGCGCATCCTTATGCTAGACTTGGAGCATTTAATATTGATCAGATAAATGATTATCATGCAACCTACGACATTATTTTAGGAGGTCTAGTTTTGCTCAGTGTTGTTCGATCTCACAACACATCTCAAAAGGGGCATCTGTAGACACCTAAAATACATCATGTCGAAGCGAATACTCATATGAGACATGGTAGAAGACCATATGGAAGACCTTTGGATAGATCCAAGGTATAGCAGTGGTTCTTACCACTCAATTGGGTATCTTTACCTAAATCAGTTCTAGCCACTACTAATAGCCATAACCCCAAATATTCTAATTGGGGACCACAACTGACACCCGTGATTAGCAGTGCTGACTATGGATGACACCCGTGGTCATGACTGAAGTTCAGTTGGCCTTCATTAGACCCCAAAATTTGGTTGAAATGACCAATTAGTTGTATATTGGAGTGGTTTGAGCAAGGAAGGATCCAAAACCTTCCATCCAACTGACTCAATTGCTTAATATTGATCTTGGCTTCATGAGGAAGCCACCCCTAGCCCTTGGTAAGTGATATAAAATCCCCTTCCAAATTAGGGATAAGTCTGGATGAAGTGTGAATAATTGAGTAGCGAAGCCCTATCGAATTGCATACTCACTTGCATACATTGATAGGGATAACTTTGCTACCCAATTGGATATAAAATCGCTATGGAAGCCCTAGGAGCCTAGGAGAGCCAAGAAACAAAAATTCATGCAATCAGTGCATAATTCAGACAATTCAACCACCAAACCTATTAGAAGACACAGAGAGGACCCTTGACCATAAATTTTGCAAGGAGTATTGGATAGGAGGCCCTAATTCTAAGGGCAAGTTTATTAAGAGCTCAGTCACAGCTGTCAGCCATGGTCTACAGTGCTGACCACATCTCAGACTCACAGTGAGAAAATGGCTATGGATCCCCTTGTTTTATTTCTTGTAGATTATTTGATTAGATCATGGTATGCTTAGCATAGGTTCATTTAACATTTTAGAGACATTTGACTGGTGGAACTAGTCAATTAAAGTAGATTTGCCTTCATTATGTCAATTTCGTAATTAGTGCAATTATGGTTTGTTTCATGCTTTCATGTATTTTATTTGGTAAACTAACCCAATAGATAGATAGTTATGCTAGCTATTTACATGTTTCCATTAATATTTTCAAGTTTTGCATAAGTATAGCATGTTTTGTTCATTTTCTTGATTTCATTAGTATTATGGCATTTTCATGTTCACATTATTTAAAGGGCCTCATCATGAGAGGTTGCCTATGCTATTAATGCTTTGGTGTTGTTTATTGATTGTAGGAAATAAATTTGAAGGATATTCAAACATCCAATTCCTTTCTCAACGCGAAGAAGAGGGTCAACTCCACCCTAGAGTAGTTTGTGACTATTTAGGGAGCCTTAGTATTGTGCCTAACCCGTTTGGGGATTTGGAATTATATCAATTGTATCAAAATTTGGGTGACCCTAAGAGGGGTATGATTGTAATCAAGATTCATTTTCAATATTAATAAAAGAAGCATAATTTCTCATTATTTGCAATCTTGTTTATCATTTATGTTTTTTATGTTGATTCTCATTGATGTATTAAATAGGTGCATTCTTTTTGGATAGGTCAATATCTATATATATATATATATATATATATATATATATATATCAATGCCAATATTATAATGTAATAATATTCACTTATAATATCAAATATAAATGTAGATTTCCAAAATAATTCATGTCTATGTATGAACAAAACCTATAATATAAATTGCTTAAATTCTATATACAAGCTTTATTATCAATACTTGCAATGTAGTGATCATTACAGATCATTTTCCCTTACTCACCTCTTCATTGTATGGAGCTTTACCTCCATAATATACACATCGAAGATGAATCTTCATATACTTGACTATTGCTCTCCTTATGATAACTCCCATGAATTTTGGCTTATCAGCTTTTTTGGAGTATTGATTGTAAACAAGACCTAAATTTTAAAAATTCTCATCATTTACTAGTTTTTAAAGACATATTTTTGAATTTCAACTTGTTTCTTGGCTTGTTTACTATCTCCTTTATTTCTTTGTTTTGAAACTTCCTTGCTTATGAATACCTTATGTGTTTTACATTCTTTACAATTTGATTTAGGTTCCTTCTAAACAATATACCTTTATTGCTACTTCCCTTTTTGATATTGTCCCTATTGTTATGATTGAAACTATTGCTTCCTTTGAGGAGGTCTAAGAAATTGAGCCCCATAAGTCATCATATTGTGTTTACAAAACTTGGTATCATGTGATTTATTTTTTCACAAATTTGACAATACCTCCTCCTCCATTGAGGTTGATTTTATGATGAAGATGAGGTAGAAGATCCCTTTGAACCTTTTTTTTTTTGTGGAGATAAGGGAATTATTGAACAACTCATCTCTCAATTTAATTCCTACTTTATATTATTGAAATATGTTTACCAATTCTTCAAATGACAACCTTCTATTTGATACTTGGAGAGTTGTCACTAGTTTTTTGAGTGATTCTTGGAGATTTCTAAGTACAATTGAGACTAAGAGCTTGCAATTGATCTTTTATTCCATAGTATTCAAATTTGACTTCAAGTCTACAATTTTTTAAGGAATTGTTTAATAATCTCACCTTATTGGAACCTTAATATATGAAGTTGTGATTGAAGATGAAGGATTGTGGATTCATTATTTCCTTCAAATATTGTGCAAAGTCTATCCCATGCATATTTTGATGTTTTTATTTCACTTAAATTTCCTTTCATATATTTCATCATACGTTTTCTTAGCTTGTCTCCTTAGGTTGAGTTTCATCAACTATAACTATGTCCTAGAGTTTTTTGACCATTAGTAATATTCTCATATTTTTCTTCCATGGCATAAAATTTGGACCCTTAATCAATTGATGTAGACTAAAAGAAAGTTCCTTATCCCAAAATGATCCTCTTTTTTTGTATACCACCAATTCTATATGTTGAACCTTTCGAATACTTGCCCTTTCTAATACATGTTAGTACGTGAAAGAAGCTGTAGACATCTAAAATTAACAATTTTTGGTAACATAATAAATTAAAATAAATATGCCTAAATAAGCCTTACAAAATCAAAATTAATTCACAAATATTTAAAATCCCTAATATTTCCTTAGTAAACCTTAGTAATTCCCCATAAATAATAAACATTAATAATTAATCCAACTTTTGACATATTTTCTACATTTACACAAATGACAAATTATAAATCACTCCCCTACACCCACAAAATGATAAAAATAATAAAAGAAAAATAATAAAATATTATACAAATTTCCTACATCCCCACATAAACCAATATTCATTGTTAACTAAATATAATTAACATCTCCATCATAACCCCATTTATTACCCCTCCTACATAGGAAATGATAAAAATAAATAAAATAATATTAATACAAAATTAGTATTAATTAAAATACTACTTAAAGCCCCTTAAACATAATTATGTCATGTTCTAGGCACCACATTAAATGATAAATCTAGAAGCCTAGAAGTTTTCATTTCTTAAGAATTTAAAAATGACCCCTAATTTAATGTACCACCTCATGATGTACCCTTCTTCAATGCCATTACAAGAAAAATATTAATTTAAAATTAAAAAGTGCAATAAAGCCACATGGCTCAAGGACAACCCACTTTAATACACTTGACATTAGAAAATATTGAACTTGCCTCCTTGGTATTTTCAAAACTAATATTTAAATGACATGCCTGTCCCCCTAGGATACTACCCCAAGGAAATTAAATGTGATAACCCCCTCTTATCTTTTTTAAGATTTTTAAATTCCCCACACAATCCCCTATGTATCTAGAAACAAATTTAAAAATAATATTCATTCTTCTAGACCTATCCATTCCCCAAGCCACATAAATAAACCCTTCCACCTCACATTATCTAGAATTTTCCCTAACTACCATTGCCTATGTGAAGTACAAGTGGATTCCACATGGCACCCCACTCACCCAACCTAATTTTTCTTATAAATACACCCTCCCATAGCCATTTTAGAGGAGCCCATTTTTATGCTAGGTGCATGCTGCCAAAATTTCTATTCACCATCTACCTTAGCCTACTTGCTATCATACACAACCTCTAACACTCTCAGGTGCCTTCTTACATATTCATATTTTATGCTTTAATATGTTATTTGCTTGTTTTTGTTGATGCTTTCAATATGTAATATGTGCTACTAATATGTTGTTTGTATGTGTGTAGGATTTTTGGTTGTATGCAGGCATAGAGCATCATTGAAGTAGCCCTTGGAGAGGGAATACACATGCACCCACATCACAATTTTGTTGTGAAGAGAAAACTTACACCATTTTATCTTGTAAAAGCCTTCAAGGCTTCATTGTATTGTAAAAAGGCAAAGAGTGTCTTATTTGTACTAAAAAGATTATATCATTTGTAATAAAAATTGTTGTATTGTTGCATCTCTTTGTCTTGCATTACTTTGCACATGGTGGTTTTATTCTTCTACAAAAGCTAGTCCTCTTGATATATGTAGTCATATATAAAAGAGACCTTAAGGTACATGAAATATATCAATACGTGGTACCAAGGTAGTATGAATAAATGATTCATCCTATCAATGACACTTGCTTAAAGAGAAATGCAAATATGTGGGCATAACTTCCCTATATACTTGAATTTTCTATATTTTATGATTTATGTCGAATGATAGTAGCAAATAGGGTAAAAAATAAGTGAAACAAAATATCACAAAATAATGTGTCTTTATTCCTCCCCAACAATTTCTAGGGACAATGCCTAGACATCATTATAGTAGCTATATTTAGCTTTAGATACGGTAACTTAACACAACAACATTGACTATAAATACAAGTTGGAGGTATCACTTATAATCAATTATATTATTGTACAAAGCATATGTTTAGATTTTTTTTATACAAAATTATTTTTAATGCAAAATTTGTACTAAAAAAATAAGGTGTTAGTCACTATCAAATGCACCTTTTACAAAGTAGTATTACTCTTCTTGTATAAAATTTCTTTTTTTTAATACCACTTTTATTTCAAAGCTTTAAAAAATTATCCACTTAAATAAAATACACCTAAGTGCTCAAAGAGAATCGAAAAAAAAAATACCTTGTATATTTGACTAGTATTCAAATAAGAAAATGCTTCAACTTAGCACCTTTATTTTTATACGTGGAGACTCCATCATTACCATGTACTACAATATCCTTTTCTATCCTTGCAATAAAATTCTACAATATTTATGTTAGAAATTATTACATCATGTATAATGCGAATGTAGGTCTAGTAACCAGTCAACATATGGTTTGCAAGATTCATTAGGGTACAAGGGTAGTTGTAGGATGTTATGTCATCTTTGGGTATCTATTATATTTAAACATCCTTGTATTTTTATAATGCAATTTATTTTAAGCTCAAGTTATATCATGTGGTATCATAGCAGGTTGAAATCCAAGGTGCACTTTGTTTGAGAAAAATTTTGAAGTTTGAGATAAGATGTTTCATGCACAAAAGCACCTTATATATAATTTGTATCCATGAAGAAAAATTCCATGGGAAATTTATTTAAATTATTGAAAGGTTTTAGGGTAGAAAACCCTTGTCAAATATAGATTCAAGCAAGAAAATGAAGCTATTGAAAGAAGACATTGAAATATCAATAAAAATAGCAAAGAAAGAAGACATTTACAGCTCCTTTTTGAATATTTAAGGCTAACAATACAACCTATTCAAGTTTATTTAAGGTATTTAGAATTAAATAAAAGGGAAAATGGGATATATTCAAATAGAAGGAACATAATCCATTTGTAGAATTATATGTAAAAGGAAGAGTTCTAAGAAGTGCATAATATTTTCAAAGGTGTATCCGGATTTAAAATCAAAAGTAGGAAAAAAGTAGTAGTATTTTCACCAATGTATACCTATGAGAAAGTCCAGTCTAGGCAAAGAAGACAGTCATTGAACAAAAAGCAAATTACTGTAAGAATAGTAGTCAAATATGATAGGACAAAACTTGTGAAAAACATCACTAGATTAGCAAAAGGGAAATGAATGAACCCAAAGCATGAAATTTCATTTTGGAATTTTCAATGTATTAGCAGTGGTTAGAAGTGCATGAAAAAATATTCTTCCATATCCAACATGGAAATAAGTTAAAATAGTAAAATGCAATCACCTTGTGAAGGAACCCAAACAAAGAGCCCATGAAAATGAGAGATAAACAGTGATCAAATAAATTATAGAAAAAAATATACAAAATCCCTTGTAAAGAATAGACTCTTGAGATATCCTTATAAATCATATGTTAGATACCCAAATATGTCAGATAACCAAAATAATATGTCAAATATCCTTGAGATACTCTTGAGATATCCTCTAGATACTCTTGAGCTACTCTTGAGATGTCAGATACTCTTGAGATACTCTTGAGATATCCTTTACAATATAGAAATAATATGTCAGATAACCAAATGAATTTGGGAACCAAGAATATAAGAAGCTATCCTTAGAAAATTGAGTTCTAAAAGAAAAAATTCAAGCATCAATAATATGAGACCAAAATAATTTGAGCATTGAGAAAACAAGATAATTCTTTTAAAAAGAATACAAGTGTAAAAATTTGAAGGAAAGAATTTTGATGCTGATGAAATGAGACAAGAAGAATTTGGGCACCAGATTAGAAAATTGTGAAAAACAAGACCATATCAGCAAAGTTAAATGAATTAACCCAAAGAAAAAAATTTCTTTTTAGCATTTTAAAAGGATTAACAGTGGTTATAAGTGCATGAAAAAGTATTCTTCCATATTCAACATGGAGATAAGTCAAAATGGTAAAAGACAATCACCTTGTGAAGGAATCCAAGCAGAGAGCCCATGAGAATGAGAGATAAACACCGACCAAAGAAATTCTAAGAAAAAATATGGAAAATCCCTTGTAAAGAGCACACTCTTAATATGCCAAGATGACTAGACATTAGACACTAGATGACCAGATGAATTTTGGAACCAAGAATATAAGAATATATCCTTAGAAATTTGAGTGCTAAGAGAAAAAACTCAAGCATAAAGAAGATGGGACCAAAAAAATTTGAGCATTGAGAAAATAATATAAGTCTTATAAAAAGAATACAAGTGCAAAAATTTGAAGGAAAGAATTTTGATGCTGATGAAATGAGATGAGAGTTTGGGCACCAAGGAGACAAGAAAATCCATCCAAGAAAAATATAGGCACCAATAAAAGGCAAGAGATAGAGTTTGTAACATTGTTTTGGTTTGTAGCACCCCTTTTAGCTTAAATCATCATTGAACAAGTATCGAGAGAAATGGAATATAGTTAGTCTCTATTAATTCCTCTTCAAGTATTGATGCATTTTAAGGTGTGACCTTACTTATTTAAAAGAATTGGTAGAGGCACTTTCCAAAGGATGGAGTGAATATGAAGTTGGTAAGAATAAAAGGTCTATATTGGGAAGAACAAAGAAAAAGGTATAACTACACAAGAAGATTATTAATTTAAAAAATATTTGAAAAAAGTAAGGAAAAATATATTATTTGAAAAGTAAATAAAATATATTCCAAGGAATATTCCATGGATAAAGGAGTTTTTTCTCTATTTGATGAGACACAATTCTCTTTCATTTTTGAAGTATCATTTGAATTTCATGTATGTGCATATATACTCTTCAAAAATAATATTTCAAGGTAGACTTAGTAAAAGAAGAAAATTCATATTTTGTAAAGGTTTACTACGTTTAGTGGAGCACCAAATTTCTTGTTACGTAATTCCAAATTACCGAGAGGAACAACTATGATGCTTAGAAAACTAAACTCATGATACAACTTGAGTTTGAAGAAGATTTTCAAGTAGTAGATGGAAGCATTACCCATCCTACTAAAGAAGAAGATAGAGAAAATTTTGACAAGGCAAATAGAAAGGCAAGACTCATCATCATGTTCATAGTAGAAGATGAGGTCCAAGCATACATAGACATACAACCACAACCAAGGATGCATCAAAGATATTGAACACAATATTTGATAGCAAGAATCAAAATTATATTTTATTCCTCTAAAGTTAGATTCATTGTGTAAATACAAAGAAAGAATAAAAGCTAAAATATTTATGAGGAGACTAGTAGAATTATGAGCATCATTGTAAGAACTAGGAACTCAGGTATCTGATGAAATGTTAGTTCCTATTATTTTAAGATCACTCTCATCTAAGTATAATATTTTTTGACAACATTAAGTGTTACTAAGTAAATACCAAGTTTGATAAACTAGTGAATCTAATTCAAAAGGAAGAGGTATCACACTCAAAACAAAAAGAGAAACAAGCATATCAAATTTGTGGTGCTTAATCATGGTGAGATTGTTGAAAATAAAGTTTGTAACACTCAACATATGGAAATTATTGTAAATTAGGTTTACACTGCTTAACCTAGAAAAATTGTTATGAATAATATTTACAACATTTGACTTAGAAATATCACTAAAAAATAGGATTTTTAATATTTGACTTAGAAAAATTGCCACATATAGGATTTTTAGTGCTTGGATTAGATAATTTATTGAAAATCAGGTTTACAACACTTAACCTAGATAAATTACTACAAATCGAATTTGCAACACTTGTTTTTGGGTATGCTAGATGTTCTTTGGGTGATGGTCATGGTGATTTTTGGGTATGCAAAATAGGGTATCTACATGGTCAACATTGATTTTTGAACCTCTAAAAATTTGACTATGAACAAGACTATACACTATCACCCCATCAACCACTATTAAAAGTTATTATTCCCTAGATCAAATGAATGACCTTGTAGAGAGTGCACCTGAAAAGATAAGCATGAGGAGTAGATGTCATGACTTCCTTCACAAGAGGCTTTGAAACTAATATGCTCACTAAGAGAACCATTGAAACCTGAATACCATTTTGTATAGAAATGTATGTCCTTCCTCACTAAGCAAAGGGTAAACAAACCTAAATAATCTTGAAACTACACTTTTGCAATTCTCATAAGATTTAAATATTTCCTTTTATTCATGAAAAATAGTGTATTAGATGAAAAGACATAGCAATATGCCTTTGTTATTCCTATCCAATTCAAAAAAAATATGCATACATAAAAATAAATGTAGGAAGTAGAACATGTGACCTCTTAGTAACGAGATTTTTTAGAATAATTCAACTAGCCAAGGCACCCATAATAATGGATGGAAGCAATATTACTATTTCATTTAGAAAGAACAACTCATACCTTCTAAAATGAATTTCCTCAATGCAGTTTGAAATTGTGTCTCTTTGCATAAAAATATTACTTGCTTTCTGATAGCCATACCTATAAAAATGTTGAGCATGAATCAATCTACACTTTATCATATAATAAGTCTCTTTGATTGAAAAGGATGAATTTTACACAAAATAAAAATTGATGCCCAAATTTGATATCATACGACCTAGAATGTGAATAGTGCTAACGTTTTTTGAAATTCTAAAAAACATCTTCAAGATAGTAAGAATGAATTTTTTTGTTTTGTTTATTTTATCATCAAATTAAGAAGAATAATTCTATATAATTGAGTAATGTTATTTTAAATCAACTCCAATACATTTGGAATTCACAATGCTTTCTAGAAATATTACAAAATATGCATTCACACAATCATATAAAAAAGGGATATGCTGGGAGAATTTATTCCACCCTTAAGAGTTTTGTCACAATGCAAGACTTCCCTAATCCAATTAGCACTATGGAATCTGGTGGATCCACCTCTTTGACTCAGGAAAATATTATCAAAAGACTTTAGACAAACTAAGTAAGGTAAAGAAACCCTATATGTGAGCCTACAATATTTTTTATATGCTCATGGTCATCTAGATTGCAAAAAAATAAAATAAAAATGTAACATAAAAGTTGACCTGGCTTTGAAGTAACTCCAAATTAGTGCTTCAAAAAGTATACTGATGCCTTATCCATTGGGTAATTGTAGTCATACTTAAAATATGGTGAAGAGATAAGGGGGAGAAGATAAAATGAACCTACCACATTCATTAAAATAATGCAACAGATATGAATAAGCATACCAATCAAAGAAGATGCCATTTACACATTCAAATGATGTAATATGTAAATAGGACAACAAGTAAAACTATACATAGAACTACTAAAATGAGGAAGTAGGATTGTATTATCCAATAAATCATTACAATAGGAGTCTGATTAGTGTAATGAGATCTCACTAAGAAAATAAAAATGCATTCTCCATTCAAATGATGCAATAGAGAACTACAACTCTTCGTTCAAATGATGTAATAAAGAGCCTGCTAGCTTTCGACCTTAGCCTCAATAAATTGGACACCTCGTAAGCAAAAACCTGCATAATGATGAGGATGAAAAAGGAGTAACTAGATAAGACAAAGGAAAATACAACTGACAATGATGGGCACTCTGGTATACCTATTGCAAAATTTTACTTTGCAAAACTTGATGTATTTTCTTATTGTAGTAAATTTATTTAATATATTGATCATTTGGTCCATATTTGCAAAAACTATAACTACCTCGATGATGGCCGATAACTAGAAATGACCCATATAATAGCCACTATCTCCATTACCTTTGGTTTTTTTTTGTTTTTTTAGGGTTTAGTTTTTTTTTTAGGTTTATGATTTAGGGTTTTCCCTCCTTTTACAATGAGATACCAAGGGTATATACATCCCAAAATAAAATCTAAAACAAAACCCTACATCTTAAAACTCTAAAGATAAGAAATTACTATTTTTGGGTATTTTGCCATTTTTGGCCAGAATCAATCCTAATTCTAGTAAGTTGCCAAAAATATCAAATAGGCTTTAAAATAAATATACATTACTGGATCACCCATATTAAGCCTTATATAAAATCTCAACATGTACTCATGTCTAAAAAGTTATTAAATTCCAAAAATTATTTTTTCTAATTTTCTAAAAAAAATACTAAATTCCATTTTTGGGGCACTAGATGAAGGAATTAGGGCTCGATAAAATACTAAAAAATAACCCTAGCCACCATGGTTTCCTAGATATGCATTATCCTCCTCTTTATATAGCTCCACATAAAATTTCAATTCGATCCAATGGTCGGATCAAAAGTTATTCCCTCTAGGAGATAAGATCCTACAAATTAATTTGGGCCAAACATTTACTGACAAAAACAACTTAGGAAAACCAAAACAAAGGCTTGAAATTGGTGACCTAAAATCCTCCATTGCTCTTGGAGGGTGAAAAAGGACTTCAAAAGGACCAAAAAATTATAATAATTAGAAATGACTCAAGGGGGTATTGCAAATTTGAAAAGACCATAGGACACAAAAAATTCAAAAAATTGACGTAAACTCAAGTTGGATTTTGAGGATCCAACACAGGCTCTGACTGGGATAGGCAATGAAAAACACTTTGACAATGGATCACCTAAGAACTATAGAATCTCTAGCAGACCATAAGGACTCAAAAAATGAACTATTCACCTAAAAAGAACACCTTAATTATCTAAAAAGGATACCTTAATCACCTAAAAAGGATAATACTAAAATACACATTTCTTTTTAGGCTTCTCAAGCCCTCTGTGTAGAATGATACAATTTCAAATGTTGGCCATTGATAGAAATTGAAAATTTTGTACCATATAGAGTTTACAATTTGTAAGTATGTTGGCCTACATTCTGAAGTATTTGGTAGAGGTTAAGCCATTTGGATTCCCACTTCCCCTTATCATCATGCTTTTCATTTTTGGGGTCCCAGTACAACACTATATCTACTCATTGAAAAGGTTTACCCTTGGCTTTATTATTGAAAAATTGCATGACTTTGTGATCCTAATCAATTATATTCATTAATGCATCCTTTCTATCTTCTTGCAACTTCTAAATTTGATCAAGTCTTCTTTGCAATATATTTGGATTATTATAATCTAGAAGAAGCAAAGATAAAGTATAAATTTCTCACCATATTCTAGTTCATAAGGATATTTTCTTATTCTTATTTTGATAGATATTTTATTAGCCCATAAAGAAATCTTTAGCTTGCTGTCCCAACTTCTTTTGTTTCTACCTAATGTTTTTCTAATTGTTGTGATCAAATTCTTATTTGAGTATTCTGCTAAACCATTCCCTTTAGGATAGTAATTTACAGAATCAAAAAACTCTATGTTGTACCTAGCACAAAATTTAATCATCTCAAAAGAAGTGAAGTAGTTACTATTGTTTATGACTATCTTCTTGGGAACCCCAAATCTTATCAATATGTGCTCTTCTAAAAATTTAATGACCACTTATGTAGTGGATTTCTTGATAGGTGTTTCTTCTACCCACTTGGTAAAATAGTTTGTTGTTGTAATGATCCATATATGACCTATAGAAGAATTGGGATTAATCTCACCTATGAGATCTATTCCCCATTGAGTGAAAGGAGCTTCCACAATCACTGGATTCAGGGGTATGGCTATCAAATTATTATTTCCTATGAAAATATGATAATCATGACAACTTCCAACAAACTTGTAAACATCCTTAAACATGGAGGGCCAATAATAACAAACTCTCATGATCTTGTGAGCAGTAGTATTTGGAGCAAAGTGACCCCTATTAAAGCTAGAATGATATTATTTTAGCACTTGAGTGACATATTTCTCAAATAAAAAGATAAGAAACACACCATCTGGATACCTCCAATATAGTCTACCTTATTTAAAGTAATACATTTGATCCAATTGCTTGTATACCTTTTTTTTTGGGGTATGTCTCCTAGAAATTGCAAGTTATGAAGGTAAAAGATAATACCATCATACCACCTAAAATCAAAATTATCATTTGTTCTTACTTATTACTGTTCATATACTACAATAGTGTTATTCATAGCCTCCTCTTATTTGTTATCTAGATACTTTTCCAATCCTTATCCTCTAACAATTTGTACTACTTTGAATTCCACATCATACTACAACAATTTACCCATCCACCTAGCAGGACTGCCTAAAGGTTTAGTTTGAGTGAAATCATCTTTAACAACAATGTAAGGGATACAGGATATTACCTTATTGGACCAAAAAATACACTTGAAATAATCCAATACTTTTATTAATGCATAAGCCTATTTTTCTAGCAAAGAGTATTTAAATTTAACACCCTTAAATGCTATACTCATAAAAACTATGGGCCTTTCATTTTTCTCTTCATCCGGATGAGCTATAACTATAGCAATAGTGTGTTGTGAAGAAAATGAGTAGATTTTGAAATCTTTGGAGTAATCAAGGTAGTTCAATACTAGAGCCTTAGTAATTGCATCTTTGATCTTCTAAAAAATTATAGTATTTTCCTCTGTCCACATTATTTCTCCATTTTTCTTTATCATGTCATTTATCGGCTTGGAAATTTAAGCAAAATCAGGGATAAATCTCCTAATGAAGTTAATATTCCCAAAGAATGATCTAACTCCCTTAGGATTTTAGGAGGGGGAATTTTGATGATTGCCTCTATTCTTTGTACATCAATGTTAATTCCATCATTTGAAATAATATACCCAATATTTTACCTTGTATGGACCCAAAAACATATGTTATAGGATTCAAGGATATGCAAAACTCCTTGCATCTGTCAAACACTTGACTTAGATGTGTAAAATGATCTTTAGAATTTTTGGAAAAACCTGAAATTTCATCAAGATATACTACCACTATATTGAACATAAACCCCTTAAATGCAACATCCATTGCTCTATAAAATGGTGCCCTTGCATTCATCAACCCAAAGAGCATCTTGAGATATTCAAATGTTCCCCATGCTGTGGTGAAAGTTGTTTTGTGTTTATCTTCTGGATTCATTACAATTTTATTGTAACCTAAAAAGCCATCCAATAAAAACATTCTTGATGATCCAACCACTACTTGAAGTAACTATTCCATATTTGGAAGTGGATAGTTGTCTTTAATAGAGCTCTTATTCAAATTTCTAAAATCTACACAAAGCCTGATCTCACCATTCTTCTTTCTAACTGGAACAAGATTGGCCAACCAAGAAGAAATCTCACCTTTCTGATTATCTTGGTATTCAATAACTTTTGTATTTATTTCTGCATAATTGGATGCAAAGTAGGATTAAGCTTTATCTATTTTTATCTAAAAGGCTTGGTATCCTTGTGAGTCATCACCTTTATATTGAATGTCTTCAGATCTTCATAACTCCAAGCAAAAGCATCCATGTTCTTTTTCAATAATTTGATGTAGGAGCATCCAATGGTGTAAGAGTGATCTTGCATCATCTAAATTTGTATTTTTTTATTCTATTCTAAATTTTGTTTAGTTTTTTAGGGGATGGATAAATAGACCTAATGGTGAAAGAATCACCCCAATATCCTAAGCGGTTTGGGAGATATGTAAGTTTTATGGTAAAAACCCTACCAAAATGGTGAAAATCCTACCACTAAAACTTAAAGGTGAATTTTGAAGGTCTTAGAGGCCTCGTAGAGGGGTGGAAATTACAATGTTGTACGTCTTTTCAAGATCTTTCCAAAAACATCCACTAATAGTCAATCCAAGCAACAAGCAATGAGTTATGGCCTCAAGAAGTTTTAGCTCTGAAATTAAAATTTCAAATGAATTGTTTTAGGTGGGAAAAAGGAAATTTTGAAATGGTAAAAGGGGGTCTGGTATGTATCCTAATTTTTCATACAAAATTAATAGAAAATCTCTAGAACTGTTATGCAAATTTCTTTATTTTAGGAAGGTTGTTTATGTTCTATTGATTACAGTTCTGCCTCAAAATTTTATTTACAACTTCTCTTCTTTAATAGAGCTTTATTGATCCTAACAATATTGGGCTCTTCCTCTATTCCAATATTAACTTTATCTATCTTGTATTTCTAAACCAAAGGTTTATATGCTCTATTCCAGTCTTTAAACAGAATCTCCAAAGATACCAACCCCTTGGGAATCCTATTTGTTTTTAGTTATATGACTTCTGTGGATTTTCCAATAACATCCTTCAGTTTTTATTCATCACTTTCATCACAAATAACATTAGATAATTCATTTTGCATAGTCATGAAATAATTAATGTGTATATCATCATGAAAGACACTTAAGTATACCACATTATCAAGGATAGATGGTTTATAAATATATGTGGTTGGCAACCTATCCATAAACCAAGTGTCTATATTAGGAATGTATGCTCTAAAAGTATTAATTGCCAATAAATTAGCATTGTGATTTTGTGCTCTAGGAATAAATTGCAGATCAAAAGCCAAGAATCTATCTATTTCATCCAACACTACTTGCTTATATTGCTTTAATTTGGGGTACTTTGTTTGATATTTTTCTTTTATTTTTTGAATTATTAGCTCAACATCCCCACTAAATTTGAGATAATTAATATCCAATTCCTTGGATTTCCTTAGACCTAGCAATAAAGTTTCATATTTTGCAAAATTATTCATACAAGAAAATTCTAACCTGTATAGTATACCAAGATAACTTCCATTGATGTCTATCAATAGTATTCTAGATCCTACTCCTACTTTAGATTTTTTCCCATCAAAGGTCATAGTCCATAACTCTAAAGTAAAAATTCTATCAATTTTCGCATCTACTTTAGCCTTCAATTTTGGATCCATATTCTCAGCATTAGGCACTTCTAACAAGAAAGGAGAATGCCAAATAGAGTAAACCCCCATATCCTTTTCCTCAACATAATTTATAATTTTTAACCATATTATAATTAGGATATCTCAACTAAATACCTATTGAAGGGTTCTCTTTTCAATATCACATTTTCCTTACCCTGCATTGGTATAGTAGCATATGATCAATCCAACTAAATAGTACCACCTAGATACTTTTTGTAATTCCTAGAGAGTAATATGGAAAGAAAGGGTCCACATATACAACTACAACATCCATTACCACACCCTTATTAGGACATTGTTCTAGATGGACAAGAATTCTAGTGATAATACCTACACAAGGTACTTTCTTATTATCCATTACAAAAATAGGGGAATTCTCTTTTTGACAAATCAAGCCTAATTGATAAGCTACCTATTTTAACATCATATTCATGGAAGCACCACTATCAATCATGCAATTATGAATAACATATTGGTCCCCATAGCTTGATGTGTATCTTAGTGATATATAAAATACCTTAACTAAAGATGAGGTCTGACTATATTATTCTCAAGGCCTATGGTATTTTTAGATTGTCCTCTTGATTGATCAGTTAGTTTGAAGGCTCTACATATCCGATATCGATACTTTGGTATAGTTATTAACTCCCCATAAGTGATTCTAACCTTCTACTTGGAAACTTCTACAGCTAGATCAAAATGATATTTCTTATCATCAATTAACTTTCTAGATCTTTGATTAACCAAATCATTTTGTTGCTTTTGGATAATTTCCTCCACGTCAAGCTCTTCAAGAATCATTTGCAGCTTCATTTGATTTACTTTTTTCTATGAAATTACTCCTATAGTTTTCTCCTTTTGTGCAGGTTCTTCATTAATTTTGTCCTCCACTATTCTATTTTTGATATTGATAGCATGTATTATTTCTAAAGACTCAACCTATTATGTTGTAGGTATAAGCCTCCCCTGCTTCATTCTATCAAATATGGTATTAGGAGGTTCAACTGAGGTTGATGCCTCTCCAAATACTAAGGATCTTTGTTCAAGAATATTGGAAAATATGTCCATGTACCTTTCAAATTTCCATTCTCTAGTTTCATCCTCTTGAGTCCAGAACACATTAATTCTAATATCTTCATCTTCAAATTCAACATTTAAATCAATATTAGAATGCAGACTTAGATAGATATCACAATAAAGAGGTCTATGTGGTGCATCACAGGTAGAGCAATAAGAAGGATGATCTGATGGTAAATTATTATATGGTGTGGTATTTGGAACAGAGTCTAGATCTCTCTCTACTTTATTTTCCAATTTCCATGCAAATTCCTATTTCCCTCTTAATTTCTATTTTTATTCTAGTTTCTAGTGAAATTCCTCCTAAAAGGATGCATGTTATCTTCTTTCTATCTATTATTACCTTGTGAAGTTTCTACAATGTTGTCCTTACCTTTTTCAATTCTGGCCAACCTATTGTTCAAAGTGGTAAACATTTCACTCAACTAATTAGCTATTTTGCTCATAGGATCTGGATCTATTTTCTTAGGAACAGAGAAATCAACCTTCTTGGGCTTCCTTTAAGGTTGATTGGGCTCTAGATAGTATGCTTTCATATTACCACTATCAATCATATGTCTCTCTATTTAAATAGGTCTTTCCATACATATATCGATGGTAGATACTCCTTGTTGTCTTAACTCATAACTACAATCTCCAAGGAAAGCATTCTTGTAAAAAAAAATAGATTGATCATCATTTCTTGTAAAAAAATGGACTAAAATATCTAGGGAAAGCATTCTTGTAAAAAAAATAGATTGATCATAATTTCTTGTAAGAAAATGGACTAAAATATCTAGGGAAAGCATTCTTATTTCTAGTCTTAAAGAATATTCTATTGAAATCTTCCAATGATTCATTTTATTTCTTTTTCATGGTAGCCAAATCTGTTAGCAAGGACTGTTCATTCTTTCTCTCTTTGTATTTCCTAAGGAAAGTGTTTTCTAGCTCTTGAAAATTATGAATAGTACCATATCCAAGGTTGTTTAACCATTCTCAAGGATCCTTCTCTAAAGTTTGAAAGAATAATCTAAGTATGACATCTTCATCATCTACCTAAAGACTATCCATGACATTCAACAAATCCCTAATATGATCTTCACCAGTCACAACATTGTTTTCTTGGAATTTAGGCAAGTACTTATGAGCTTTACCAAGGAGAGGATTCATATTTGTAGGTAAAATAAAAGCTCTATATCTATTGGTTCTCCACCGATTGACATTTTGGTTAGCATTCACATTTTGATTAACATTGACATTCTGATTTACATTAGGGGCTGCCATACTTACTATAGGTTGATTTACTATAGGTATTTGATTCATAGTAGGAGAAGACTAATTTAAACCAGGATTTGGATTAAAAATGGGAATAATAGGAATTAAAGTTTTTGATGAGATTTGAAGCATACCTTAGGATTTGACACTCCAAAAAGCACTACTTTACCACTTCTTCTTGTAGATGCTAAATCCAGATCCTCCTTCTTTCTTGATTTTTAAAATTTTTATTTTATTCAGATTTGCTAGCATAGATGTGCAAATAAAGAGCAAGATATTCAACAATACCTAGTCCAAGATTGCTCATATTTATATTCACTTAACTCTCACAAATTTTTCCTCTAGGAAAGACTATGAGAAACACAAACATATTATTATTTGGGGGATTTCTTGTACCCTCATGCTACAAGATATTTTTATCCAATCAACATTGTGGACATTGGTGGATCCACCTCTTTGAATCTAAAAAATATTATCACAAGACTCTAGACAAATCGAGTAAGGTAAGGAAACCCTAGAGGTGAGCCTACAATATTTTTTATATGCTCATGTTCATCCAGATTGCAAAAAATAAAATAAAATTACAATATAAAATTTTACCAAGATTCAAAGTAGCTCCTAGTTAGTGCTTCAAAAAGTAGACTAGTGCCTTATCCATTGGGTAATTGTATACAAACTTAGAAATATGGTGAGCCAACCACATTTATTTAAATAATGTAGCAAAGGTGATTAAGCATACTAGTGAAAAAAAACACAATTTACACATTCAAATGATGTAACATGTAAATAGTATGATAAACAAAACTGCACAAAGGACTAATGAAAGGAGGAAGCATGATTATATTATCCAATAAATCATTACAATGGGATTTTTATTAGTGTAATCAGATCTCTCTAAGCAAATACAAATGAGTTCTCCATTCAAATGATGTAACAAAGAGCCTCCTAGATTCTCGCCTTAACCACTGGAACCGATCTCATTAAACTAGATGCCTCCTCAGAAAAACCTATATAATAATGAGAAAGAAAAATAGGTAGCTAGATAAGACACAAAGGAAAATACAACCTCTTACAAAATTTTACTATGCAAAATTTTATGTCTTTTCCTATAGCAAAAACTCTCTTAAATAGCTTGATCATTTGGTCCATAATTGTGAAAACTGTAACTGCCTTGAAGATGGCCCACAACTGGAAATACCCCATAATAGCCACTATCTCCATTACCTTTGTTTTTTTTTTAGGGTTTAGAGTTTTGAGTTTAAGGTTTAGGGTTTAGTTGTTTTTTTTAGGTTTAGGGTTTAGGATTTTCCTCTCTTTTACAATGAGATACCAAGGTTATATACATCCCAAATAAATCCTAAAATAAAACCCTACATCTTAAAGCCCTAAAGATAAGAAATTACTATTTTTGGACAATTTACCATTTTTGGCTAGAAACAACCCTATTTTTAGTGAGTTGCCAAAAAAGATCAGATAGGCCTCAAAATTAATACATATTATTAAATAAACGATATTAAGCATTCTAGAAAATCTCAACATGTACTCATGTATAAAAAGTTATTAAATTCCAAGAATTATTTTTTTCCAATTTTCTAAAAAGCATTAAATTCCATTTTCGGGGCACTAGATGAAGGAATTAGGGCTCCATAAAAGCTTGAAAAATCACCCTAGCCACTAATGTATCTATCCACACATTGTACTCCTATTTATCTAGCTCCATGTAAAATTTCAAGTTGATCCAGTGGTTTGATCAAAAGTTATGCCCTTCGAAAGATAGGTTCCTACATCAAACTTATTAGGGCCAAACATTTACTGAAAAAAAAGAACTTAGGAAAACCAAAACAAAGGCTTGAACTTGGCGACCTAAAATCTCTCATTGCTCTTTGAGGGTGAAATAGGACTTCAAAAGGACAAAATATTTGCAATAATTGGAAAAGACTCAAGCGGATATTGCAAATTTAAAAATACCATAAGAAACCAATAATTCAAAAATTTTGGACAAACACAAGTAGGATTTTTAGGATTCAGTAGGAGAATACCAAAATAAAAATATCAAATAGAAAAAATAAATAGAGAAATAATAATAAGAGGTGGGTGCACATAGGTGCCTCCATGAGCTCCCATAAAAAAATGATATAATTGATCAATCATTAATAGGTATTTATAGTGATACCTAATACCCAAGTAAAAGCTAACCTCAAGTCAATATAAACTTAACTTGGAGGTTAAATTACAATAATGTATTAAACAATTTAATCAAGGTTAACCATAGATATGGTTAAAAAATATTGGTAAGGGTGAATACATCAAAACTAATCATAAGCTTACATAAAAAATTTCGTAGGCTTACATAGAACAATCCTTGTAGGATTGCATTGCACTTGTCTTTAGTCTACTTCAAGAGCACTTATAGGCACTTCATCATTATTTGAATTGTTCTATAAATATTAGATTATAGATACTCTAACATGTTGGGAGGTCATATATGGGCACATTAGTTGAAAAATAACTTAACATACACACACATAATGTTGTTATTTACTATTAGTTGATGTTAATGTTAAATATGTTGAAACACTAATTCAATATTTAATTATCTAGATTACATAATTTTACATGCCATATATTTTCTAATTCTAGTTAAATAAATATATTCAAGTTGATAATTTGGAAGTGTTATAATGTATTGCTTAGGATTGCCACTATAAAATCTTTCTTTAGTCAGATTTGGATTCTCATAGAATATTGCAATACATTCCTCCATTATATAAAAGATATAGTTATAATAAATGTCAATTGTTATGTTTTTATGGACATCCCAATATATTATGACACATTGCATTCAAGTTGAGTGGTATGTTATTGCTTTGGAATGCATGGTTATACATCCCAATATAGGTTCCTAACACTTTCTCCAAATTTTGTTATTAAGTCTCACCTCAAACCCTCCCAAGTATGACTTATGGGGATGCTAATGTCAATTTGGCATCTTGGTAAATTTTTCTTGATTATAACATTGCTCATATTTAAATGGTAGACTTATATAAAACCAGCCTTATGATAGTCCATCTAATAAAAAAAACATAATTATTTCTTATAAGTACATGGGGATCACCATATTGGATTCTATATGGAACCTTTTGTTTAAAATTTTTATAAGTTGTTATCTGGTGAAGTTAATTTGGAACATTACTAGTTAGAAGAATCTATGAGTCTTAAACATTTTGTTCTATTTTCTTTTTAATTAGTTAAACATACATTAATTATATATATAGGATATATAGAACATCAATGTCTATAGAAATGATGGGATTTTTTCCTCATACTATTCAAGAAATACATTTTATCCCAACTTATTTGTTAGTTATTTCTAATAAATTAAGACATGATTTGATACACAATGTGTACATACATACTCTAGTGAATTTTTTTGTAATTTTTATGATTATTTGAGCCTCTTTTAATTATTTTTCCTTGTTAAATTGCTTTAGGATTTTCCCTAAGATCTTATGGAATATAATTACCTATTTTTGGTAAAATTGACTAAGCTTAATGCTATATAATTACTAATAAAACTATTTTAAGAATAATTCAAGTAAAAACATGGATTAAATTTTAATATTTAATGTATTTTAAAACTATATAAAAAAATAGTAATCTAATCTACTATTTTTTTTGTCCAAATGCAAGATTTATATAATAATATTTATGAAGAGATATAAACATGATAAACTACATTTCATCATCAATCAACATAAAATAAAATAAAAATAAAAATGAATAAGTAAAAAGTAAACTAAACTATATTCTAATGATTACTACCTAAGATTGGCACTGTGATTCATTTGATTGTGTTGAGTTGTTATCAAGAAAATACTGCTATTTGGAAATTTTAAATAACTTAAATTTTGGAGGTCATACATTCATGGCTATTGTTTTTTTTTTGTATGTACATGGTGGAATCGATAGCCGCCACGAATTCGGGCAGGTTGTCTAGCTTTTATGGCTGCCACAGTATTCTACGCTGTTCACCCGAAAGCCGCCACATAGATCTTCGTGCAGTCCACCCCTATAACCACCATTCCACAATTATTTTAAACCTTTTATGTCGCTGAAAGCACCAGGAAAGGAACAAGTGCTCAGTCCAGCGAAGCCCGAGATTTGAAACTTGGACCTCCGCCCCCTTATGGGGTTTGGATGAACCAATTGGTCTACACCTCGGTCCTCATTCATGGCTATTGTTGAAAACAATACAATTCAAAGATATTCATAAGGTTTAAAAAATAATCAAGCAAGTAATTTTATTTTCTTAAATATGTCTAAAATTGAAAATCTAGTCAAATGTAATAACCGAGTCTCAAACTATGACAAAATCATCATCTATATCAAGCACACTATAATTCCTCCCTTTGAGGAGGAATTTATTATTAAGATTTATTCTCATAAGTATATATAATCCATATTATATTTAAATACCAAAATATTCATATACAAATAATGATTCATAATGTAATAATCCACACGATGAGGTAAATATAGGTTATAACTTTAGGGTATGGTAACATCACTAATACTCTTCAAGGAAGAAATAATTTCATAGTATCTCATCACTCAATGTCCAAATAAAATTACAAGGCAATACTTTATATGATTAATGATTCCTTACAATGATAATATCTTTCTTTATATAACCAACATCTGAAGCTACTTTAGGGAGGGTATAACCCTAAACCCAGTTGAGTCATAAAATATTTCTATCTCATTATTATAATGTACTATCACAATATAATAAACCTTAGGTCACATATAGCCCATGCCAAATATTCATAGCACCCATACATAATATAATATTATATGCAAATATGCCTATATCCCTAGGTACCATAACAATCCACCCCCTTGAAAATATTTCATCCTAAAAGTATGAGAAGAAACTAAAAGATATGATCTTCTAAAATTTGCTAGCAACTATTACTAGTTTTGATCATCCTTTATCCAAGTGAACTACTAATTGGTGATGGTCTTATTCAATGCCATTCTACTATTGTGCCACTTTGATATTCATACACATTGTTCATTTGGTGCCTATTGTCATTGCACCACTCTAACATCCATAATTACTATTTTTCTATCATCATTGCTATACTTGGTGCCTTTATGACTATATATAGGTTGATAATAATATATATACCTTATGCCATTCCTCCATGATTATTGTTTCTCATGGTAGTGTTTTTTTTTTTTTTGTATTTACATGGTGGAATTGGTAGCCGCCACGAATCTGGGTAGGCTGTCCAATTTTTATGGCCACCACAGTATTTTGTGTTGTCCACCTTGAAAGCTGCTACACAGATCTTCGTGCAATCTGCCCCTATAACCACCATGCCACAATCATTTTAAAACTTTTACACCACTAAAAGCACCAGGAAATGGACAAGTGTTTAGTCCGAAGAGGCCCGAGATTTGAACCTTGGACCTCCGCCCCCCTTATGGGGTTTGGATGAACCAATTGGTCTACACCTCGGACCTCGTTGCTCATGGTAGTGTTAGAGAAGATACACAACAATATTATTTAAGTTTTTTTCTTCCATTAACACCTTAACATTTGGTTCCACTATCTTAAATTATTCCTCATGCTCTTCTTTCTTATTCCCTTTCTTTGGTTCTTCCTTCTAATCCTCTAATGTTACTTCCTTCTACTTTACTTCTCTTATTTTTTATTTTTTGTTAGTTCTTCAGTTTTGTTCCTCTATAGTAGCTTCTTCTTTTCCTAGGATCATTTCCCCTTAAGTTAAAAAACATCCTAAAATGTTATCTTCTTTTTTCTTATATCTCAACTTTATGAAATTCTTTTGTATATCAATATTAGTAGTATCTAATGAGTCCAAATAGGTATACCAGAGAAGAATATTCACATCATCCATAGTTATACCATAAAATTCTAAATATAAAACATATTTATATATAATGATCTTCAAATATTAAAATTTTTGAATATTCTTATCCTCAAGTTATATGCCCTTAGTATTCTTTTGTTGAATCTATAATGTCTTACATATATCAATATTGATAGTATTGTACTTATTGCTAAGGATTACATAGTTGTTAGCTTTCCAACTAGATTAGCTCATAGGAACCTTATCTAGGACTAAGAATAAATTAGATATCACTCAAAAACTAACAATGATTCACAATATTGGAATAACAACAATATATCACAGAATATTCAATAGCAAAGGACTACAATATTGATATAGAGAGATGCATTGCATGGAGCTTTATCTTCAATATATCACTTTTTATGACTTTTTAGTACTTTAATTATTGCTCTGATCAAACATCCAAGAGATGCATCCTTTCATGTTGCCACATATCATGTGATTCTTCATTCTCTCACACCTTACACTTTCTCTCATATTTACACATATATTATATAAAAATATAAATCATTCTATTAAACTAATATCTACAAGGAAGCAAAATAATATAATACTTCCAACATCCCCCCATTTTTGATATTGCCCCTATTGTTGTTGTGATTGAAATTATTGCTTCCTTTGAGGAGGTCTCCAAAATTGAACCCCATGAGTAATCATTTTGTATTTTTAAATTTGATATCATGTACTTATTTTTAATAAATACAATACCTCCTCCATTGAGATTGTTTTTGTGATCATGATGAGGTAGAAGTACCCTTTGAACCATTTTTTATTTATTTGTGGAGGTAAGGACATTATTGGACAACTCATCTTTTAATTGATTTGATACTTTATATTATTGAAGTATGTTTACCAATTCTTCAAGGGACATACTTATATTTGATACTTGAAGAGTTCTCATCAATGTTCTGAGTGATTTAAGGATAACTCTAAGTACAAATAAGACTAAAAATTTGTCATCCACATTTTATCCCGTAGTGTTCAACTATGACTCTAAGTCTATAATTGTTTAAAGGTATTGTTCAATACTCCCGTCATCTTGGACCTTTAACATATGAAGTTGTGATTAATAATGAAGGATGTAGCTTCATTATTTAGTTCAAGTATAGTACAAAGTCTATCCCATACATATTTAAACATTTTTTTCTTCACTTATATGTGGTTGTATTTCATCTTCCATTCTAAAAATTATGAGCATAAGTGCCCCTGAATCTCTTCATCATACATTTTTTTCTTCACTTATATGTGGTTGTATTTCATCTTCCATTCTAAAAATTATGAGCATAAGTGCCCCTTGAATCTCTTTCATCATCTAAAACTATTTCATAAAGTTTTTTGATCATTAGTATTGTTCTCATTTTTTTCTTCCATGGCATCAAATTTGGACCCTTATGATATTCTATAAGAAACTAAGATTGATGCATCTAATAGTGGAAAATTTGCCAAGATATCATGGAAGAATTTTGAATATCTATCAATCCAAACTAAAGGTTTCTCAATAGGGCTCTTATGTCTATGGGACCCAACCAAAATAGAAGGAAGACTCATTTCATCCTCTGAAAGGATTGTTAATATTCTATTCTACAACAAAGATATGGGGATTCAATGGGTATTTTCAAACATTTACACCCTTAATAATCCTTCTAGTCATTTGAGTTTATGGAACATGCTAAGACAAATGAGAAAAAAATTCTAGAATGAGGCTTGGATGTTGGCTAGTAACATCAACACCCCACTTTACCCTTCAAAAAAGAGCGAATGCACTCATTTTATCAAGATGTTTTGAAGACTTTATAGTATGTTTATGGGAATGAGCTAATGGTTTTTCACTTGAAAGGAGCCAAATATACATGAACCAATAGGATATTGGGTAGTCATCATATCCAAATATAACTTGATAGGTCCTTGATCTCCAAAAAAGTTATTCACCCATTTTGAGATGTCACTCTCCATGCACTTCCAAAAATCAACTCAGACCATAATCTGTTAGTTTTGGAAAGTCTCTATTCTACCTCATCATTCAAAGCTCCATTATAGTTCAAATCTATGTTGTTGCAACATCTTGATCTCCACACTAGAATCTCAAAGTGGTGGATCAAGGACTTTTGAGGTACACCAATGTACTAAATATCCAAAAAGCTAAGGTTCATTAAGACTAATCTCAAGGTTTAGAATAAGGAAGTCTTTGGGAATATATTTGAATATAAACATAACACTATAAGTTAGCTTCAAGCCATTGGAATTTACATTCAACAAGGTAATTTAAATTCTAACTTGAGAAACAAAGAAAAAAATTTCCTATATAAATATCATAATATTTTAGCCAAAGAAGAAACATTTAAGATGTAAAAGTCAAGGGCATTGTAGTTGAGAGAAGGAGATTCCAACATTAATTATTTTCATACCTCGACTCTCAAACATAGGAGCATCAAAAAAATATAGAAGCTAACTAAGAATGATAAGACCTCAACCAGTAATATCACTAAAATCATATTAGAAGTAGTTTCTCAGTTTGAAACCATCCTTGGGCCATCCTAACCAAGATTTTATCAAGAATTTAATGTGCTCCTTCAAAAAATTCCATGTCTCATCCCTCAGGAGTATGATGATCACCTTTTGACTATCTTATCCAATGATGAATTCAAAAAGGTTATTTTTTCTATAGCCCTTGATAAGGCTCTTGGACCTGATGGATTTCCTTAGTTCTTCTAGTAGTTTTGGGATATCATTGGATAGGATGTCATCAAGGCAGTTCAACATGTCCAAATGATTAAACATTTTCCAAGAGATACCAAATCCACATTTCTTGCCCTAATCCTAAAAACCTAATATTGCTAGTCCATGTCTGATTTTAGGCCTATCAGCCTCTATAATGTCATTTATAAAATCCTTTATAAGTGCACTGCTAATAGATTGAAAAAATTCTTACCTCTCATAATCGATCCTTGTTAGGGTAACTCTATCCAGGGTAGATTTGTCATTTATGACATAATTACCATTCATAATATCATTCATTCTATGTCCAAAAGCAAGAAGGTAAACATTTTCCTCAAAATCAAATGAACAAATATTTTTATAGGGTTTCATAGAATTTTGTGTCATCCTTGCCAAATTTGGTTTCCATGCTGACTAGATTACCTTAATTAAAGAATACCTTTCTTATACCTAGTTTTCTATGTTAGTTAATGGATCTACAATAGGATACTTAAAAATCACTAGAGTATTAAGGTAGGATGATCCTATATCATCCTTTATTTTTATTATTATTGCAAAACCTCTGAGTATATCACTTTCGGTAGCTTTTTCATTAGGTGCAATCTTAGGAATCAAAGCTTCTTCCAATTCTAAACCCATAATGCACAAAAACTTTTTTGATGACACTATCTTGTCGACTTGTACCTTAATTCTTGAATACAAAGCCATCAAGGTTATCCTCAACTGTTATGAAGAAGCTACGAGATAGAAAATCAATTTTCAAAAAAGTAAAATTTATTTTCTGAACACACCCATTGAGAGGTAACTTAAAATTTCCAATATTTTGGGATGCTCCATTTCAAGCCTACCATCTACTTATTTGGGTATACCTCTATTCCAAGGCAATCAAACTAAGTTTATGTAGAACAATGTCATTGATCGAATCCTCAAAAATCATATCAAATGGAAAGGAGCTCTTCTTAGCCAAGTTGCTAAGGATAATCTAGTCCAAGCTTGTCTCTAGAGTATCTCAGTGTATTTCTTATCCATATTCAAATATCCTTCAACCATTTGTAAAAAAATTGATCAAATACAAAAAAAAATTGTTTTTTTTGGGGCTAAAGATAACAAGTGGTCTTCTTTGGTATCCTAGGATAGAGTCTGCTCCAAAAAAAACCAAGAAGGTATGGGCTTCTAGAGAGTCAACATAATGAACATGGCTCTTATAGATAAATAAATATGGAGAATTTTAACTGATACCCAAGCCATTTGGGTTGACATAATCAAATTCAAGTACCTCCATCACCAATATTTTTTGAATAATCCTCTCCCTTCCAGGTCCTGATTCTGGAGCTCGATGACCAACACAAGATATATCATTAAGGAAGGTCTAAGGTGGCATATTGGTAATGGAGGCAACATTAATTTTTGGAAGGATACGTGGCTAAAGGATCAACCATTGATCAATGACCCAAATTTAGCTATTCTGAAACCTATCACTGACCAAATATTTGATGATAAGGTGAACAATTTTATTGATAGATCTTTACAACATAAGATATAGAAGGTCATTACTTTAACCAATCTTAGTGCTGAGCAAAAGAATGCCGCTTCTATAATCTCCAAATTATTAAGAACTTGTATCATCCCTAGAACTCTAACTCAAGACTCTCCTGTGTGGCACATCTATGAAAATGATCAACTTTCTATCAAATCCACCTACTACCTCTAAAGCCAACATTCTAACCTTTGACATACCCATAAATTAGTTTGTCTTAAAACATTGATACCAAAAATTACCTTTTTCTTCTGGTTGGTTATCCAAAATAAATTTCTTACAATTGACAGTCTTCTTGCTAGAGGTTTACCCATTCCTAATTGTTGCTATTTATGTAAGGCAAACTGGGAATACATCGTTCACATTTTCCTTGAGTGTCCCTTTTATTTCTCTATTTTGGATCTAATTTTTGAGTTGACCAACATTACTTGGGTCAAACCAAGAACTATTTTTGCGTTGTGTGAGCAATGGCCCAATATGTTCTCCAATCCTTGTCTCAAAGATTTTTGGTCCTTTTACCTTCCACACTACATCTGGAAAATATGGTTGGAGTGAAACAACAATTTTTTTTGTAATTATTCCAATGATCCTTAGTTCATGTTTCTTTGCACCCATTCCTATGCTACTAAGAATACCTAATTTAACCCATCTTCTAAGGACCCAAAAATAGGCTATAAGCTACCCCGTTTGACTCTTTGAAAATCCAAGTGGGGATGTCCAACCCCTCAACATCCCAAGTTGATAGAACCTCAATTAAATGGTCTCCTCCCCTAAATGGGTGACTCAAAATTAATTTTGATAGGGCAGCCAATTGTAATCATGGCCAGGCTAGAGGTGGTGGCATCCTTAGAGATAGTTATGGAAAAATTATTTTCACCTATGTAGAGAACATTGGGGTTAAAAACAATAATGTTGCATAATATTGCACCATTTTTTTGGGTCTCTCATTAATTGAATGCTTCCATCCTAATAATATAATAATCAAGGGTGGTTCAATGAATATCATCAAGTGCATGAATTAAACTCAAATCCTGCATGGAGTACTAGCAACATTATTGTTGAGTGCAAGAAGTTCTTGGATAATTTTTAAAAATGTCATAATACAACATGTGTATAGAGAAGGAAATTGCGCTACAGATATTCTAGCCAATATTAGAGTGTCCCAAGAATATTTCCACTCTTGGGTCAACAATTTCCCTCCAAGTATCATTATTCATGCTAATGATGATTATGTTTATTTAAGGCTTGGGCTGATCCTGGGTGGACTTCCTTGTGTTTTATCACCTTAGTGATTGATTGCTTAAGCCCTTTAATTTTTGAGAGTGTTAGCCCCAGATTGGCTAGTATGGGAGTTTGGGTTGATTTGGCTTGTCAAACCAAAATAAGTTGGGTCGATGTCTTCCCCACTAACACCTTATCAATTTTAATCTAATTTGAATCTCATTGACTATGATCATCCTTACCTCACTAATATTATCCTTATCGAGGTTAGTCAAATGTGAATCGATTTCAATGTTAATTAAATTTTTATTAGATGTAGCCCTGCCTATTCTCTTGTCCATATAAACCATGACTTGGCCTATGCAACCGCTTGTGATGCTTGTGATACTAGTCTTTTCCTGACTGGACCTTTTGTTTGTACCTCCTGTATCTCTCTTGATAAGTGTCATGTTTTCATGATACCCCTCAGCCTTGAGAATGATTACTTAGAAAGACAATGGCTATCCAAAATTGATAATAAGTTACATGGAAGGAGATCATGTCATAAAATTCATTATTACCAAATTAAAGTAAAAAAATGTGCCTTTAACTTTAAATCTTCATTATTTCCCGACGTATTTTTATGGTGACATTGATACCGTTGGCATAAAATGTCTTCTTAGTTATTTTTGTGCCAACTCTTTCCTATGTAAGTGTCATATATTTGTCACCTTTGCCATTGCTCTTAGGATTTTATCTAATTTGATTATCAATTGGTGTTGCTTCACTATTGGTCGGGTTGTCCTTACTCACATGTCTTGTCTATTTAGATATCATCAATGATATTGTAACTTGATGTATTTTGATGGAGTGGCATGTGCCTTTGGCAAGGCCATTCTATTTCTATAGCTAACTATCTGAATAATTGCTCATCACTTGGAATCCTCAGTACCCTCAACATAATAATTTTTTTAATCCCCTTCCTCATTATGATGGATCTGATTGAACCTAATTTTTTTTTCTAGAGGCTAACATTGACACAAATGTTTGTCTTTTCTATGAAACTTCAATGGGGTAGATCTTGATATTTCAATGGAGTTTACTCAATCATGGGACAATCATTGGGTCCTCATCCATGGGCTCTCCTTCAAAATTACAAACCAATTGTTGGCTTAAGTGATTGACCTCCCCAATTATGGGGATATTATCCATTAGGATAGACATTCCATTACTCCTAAGGTGAGGTTATTCAGCAAAAGGTGTAACAACCCCAAAGTTTCTGACCAAACTCTAGAGAGTATTTTTTTTTTATCATAACATGTCTATCATCAATGTAAATATTACAATCAAATATGTTTAAAACCAACATCAATCAAGGTAGTAAGTAACCAAGAGAATTACGACATGGTCAGTGTCAACTCTTGTGATAGGAGTGACCAAATCCTATCTAACCTTACGTTCCTTCATGATGTTTATTAATTCCTTTATTTAAATGTTTCTTTCTCTCTTTTAATTAGGAAGTTTCATTACTTAATTAATTGATAGCAAATCAATTATAAACTTACTTCCTAATTGAATAAGCAAACATATCTATTGCAGAAAACCATACATTCATTATTAATCAATGCATAAAGATTGCTTCATTCATTTCAAGACTATTACTTGAACCATTGCATAAAAGCATAAACCTTTGCATCATACTCAATAACCATTCCTTGGAAAGTAAATGTAACATCCATCATTAACTTTTTAATAAAATTCAAATGCAAATATCAACCAATATTAAATATAGAACATTGCTTGTTAACATAAATCATTGCATCATATAACATATTCTAAATACAACATCTATATTAAACGTCAATAGCAAGATGGTCACATAACACCACATATATCCTAGGAAAACCCCAATGGGGAAAAACCTAGCCTCAAAATATGCATCCTCATATTTCATTAATATTTTTGTCTCAATTTACAATGATATAAAGAATCCCAAAGATCCTTTTTGAACCATAATTAAACACATTGATAAGATAATCTTATTCATTATTATTTTTTAGGTCATCATTACAAATGAAACACATAAATGAAATGTTCAATGGATATATAAATTTAGAAGGAAGAAATCTCATGATTTCCTCAAAATTGACTCTTGCATTCATTCCTCAAATGTAAATATCATTAATCCATTTAATCCAATATGGAATGGAAGTTATCTAAGGTTTTGTAATACAAGAAGAGACCCCATAATATCTTCAAGATTAGATTCCATATCTAATATTCCTACATTCATTCATGTTTTCACATAATGAATTCTTTAGCGCACACATGCATTCATCATCAAATGCATTTCTAAAGTACCATGTAGTTTTCAATGTAATCTACATGAGTACATTCTAAAGGAAACACCATATTTTCCTCAAGAATGGATTCCTTATCCATTCTTCCCAAATTAGATTTGATCTACTATCAAAATTGTATTATGATCTTCATAATCTAGTTAGTTTCCAAATTTACCTTGCAAGCTATCAAACAAGATTATCCTATAGTCAATTATAAATTTGTCTTGTAATCTATCAAACAAGATTAATCTATAGTTAAATATAGCTTTATATTGTAATATATAAAACAATATTACACCTTAATTATAATTTTTCTTGTAATATATCAAACAATATTACACCTTAGACACAAATTTGTCTTGTAATCTATCAAACAAGATTACACCTTAGACACAAATTTGTCTTGTAATCTATCAAACAAGATTACATCTCCTTTGTCTTGTAACCTATCAAACAAGATTACCCTATAATTCTAACATGATTTATTTATAAAGGAGCTCCTCATTGATTAATCCTTAATTACTAGTTTACCAAAGCTCCCATAATCAAATATGTGGTTTTAACCTAAGTTGTTCTATTCCTTGATTCATAGTTTACTTAGGTTTCTCATAAACCAAGGCTATTGGAGTTCAAATCTCAAGGATATAAATTTGACCTAGTTCGATCAATTTTTTAATTCCTAAGTAATATCTAAATTTTTTTTTAACAACATGCTACTTTGATTTTACTAAAAATCAACACCTTTTATTTAATAGCATGCTACTCTGGTTTCATTAAAAACCAATGTTTTAAACCTCCAAAAATCAAGGTTTTAAACTTGTAAAAGAGATTATAAACAAATCTAAAAGGGACTAGGGTATGCTTTATACGGTAAAAATAAGGGTGTTATATTAATTTTAATCAATACCCACATCAATCCAATTAGACATGAATCCAACTATTCAATCATAGTCAACTGAGTTTAGTTTAGTTAAATTCCTATTAGAACCTTCCATCTACAAATACCACATGGTAGATCCATGATGGTTCCCTTGGATTAAATAATGAGATACTATGTATCAGATAGTGACATAATTGGGGTAGGGTGACCATCACCTGATGGTTGAATTACTAAGGATGGCTTTTACCTCATCAATAGCTTGTAAGCACCCACATCATCGATGTGGGATAGTTTCCCACTATAAAACTAAAAGAGGAATGTTAGATTGGTCAACTTGAAGTCAAAGTAGCACCAACTATGAGTAAATACTTCCAACGATCACTTTTTTGTTGAGATGATGATGCAGGAGCATACAATGGTGTAAAAGTGATCTTGCATCACCCAAAAAATATTGTAATTGTTTAATTTTGTAAAAACTAGTAAAACTAGTTTTTCTTGCAGGAGATTTTTAAAGGTCTTAGAGGTCAAATTTGAGGATTTTTGGCTAGACACGAGCCTTGGCACAAAGATCCAAGGATCGCCCCGCTTAGCTCGTTTCATGCCATTTCCAAAAATATGATGTAATAGTCAATCGGGTCAACGAGCACGAAGTTATGACCTCCGCAAGTTGCCCCAAATTTCAATTTTGAAATTTCAAGTTTTAGGTGGGAAAATAGGGGAAAATAGGGCATAAGTAGGAATTTTCAAAATTATAAAAGGGATCTTCTTTTGGGGATCCTAATTTTTAGCATGAAAGTAATGGAAAGCTTTGTCTCCTTTTACCATTTTTGGTTTTTAGTGTATTGTATGTGTTTTTTTTTATGCAACTCTACTTCAGATGAAGGCTTAGCCAAGTGCCTAGGAACTTGGTTGTAAGATATTTGATGCTTAGAGCCTTATGAAGTTCCTTTCACCCCTCACATAGCAAATGTGGGACAACTTCCACTAGCAATTTTATATAGGTGCAACATGATGGATGAGGCAAAAAGTGAGATATTAATCGATTTAACTATGTACTTGCTTAGGATAATATTTGTTATACAACTCTCATGTCCTCGCCATTGAAGAGGCTCTCGAAAGGGTGATGGTTTTGGTCAAATATGGAGGTATCTATTAGCAAGGTTGATATCGATTGAAACCATCTTCTAAAGTGTTATTAATTCTACCTCCTTAGACCTTGTAACACAAATATGGAGTTTTCCATAATAATAATGATTCCAAGAGATAGGAATGCAATTGGGGAGGACTAAGAATATAGAAATTTTCATCCATTTTTAAAATAGACTCAGATACAATCAAATGGTGATGTTATAAAAAAGGTAATGCAAATCAAGACACAGGTGGCTCAATATGATTTCCAGATCATTGTTATGATCCCTAGACTTCATCTTCTTTAAAAAAAATTCCCAAATCCTCAACTGAAATACTTGATATCGGGTAAAGGAAGTCATCAAATTATAGTTAATTCTCCTTGACTTGGCATAAAAAAAAAGAGAACTTAGTAGGGGTTATTCTCGTCAAGATCAATACCCCTTTAGTCTAAAAGTGATATAAATGAGAATTCTCCTTTATGGTGCATACACAGATCAATGCAAGGGGTGGTTCGGTTTGTATTCTATGTGTGGATACATATCCCACATGTTCAAAGGTATAAACACAACATAACATAAAATTACTTATGTTCTAGATAGGTAATATCCACTAAGCAGTGGTCATCAAGGGATCCGCTAGTAGTGGTTTAATCCATCTATCGATAATTTGACTAATTATGATAAAGTCCTCATAGTTTATTAGAAAGTTACCCCACTATAGAGCCTCCAAGATCCGACTAATTATATTTTAATCATATAATCATAAGTTATTCCCAAGGCCTTGGCTCAGTTAACAATATCACTAAAATATTATAACTTAATGAAAGATTTTAATAAGGAAAAAAATAATTTCCTTTTGAGATTAAACTATAACATACATAAGGCCCTTAAATTAATCACAACATCATATCATTTATCCTATGCAATTACAAACAAAACTTAAACAAGGAGAGATCCAACCCAATATATTTCTTCCTCCAATGCATTCTAGGACCTCATCTTCATCTCCCTTTCTCCCCACCCTTTCCTCCAAGGTTCCTTGAGCTCCCCCTTTCCCATAACTCAAGCCTCCTCTTTAATAATTCTTCCCAAATTCCTTTTCCTTCATGAGCAAGAAGGTGGGCTTATTATTAAATTATTAAAAGGTGCCTTTTTGAAGTCAACCCATGTGAAGGAGAATCCTTTTATTATTTAAAAATTAGAAAAAGGACAAGAGGGGATAAGGTGGATGACCCTATCCTGTTTGGTGTTTTTTTGTCTCAAAACCTTCCAAAATTTGCACTATTAGGAATTTTTGTGAATACAAACTAGGGCTATTTAAGATAAGGGAGAGAATCTCTTTCCAATTTTAACCATCATGGAGCAACCATGTGGAAGGAAGAATAGTTCATAAACTAATAAAATTATTTTTTATTATTAAATAATGATATTTATTGTTTGGGTCCAATTAAAATTGGACAGGTGTGATAAGGACATATGCATCTAACTGCCTTTCTAATTTTTGGACATTTTGAGCAGTTGTCATTGATGTCCAAAATTAGTTGTCATTGATGTCAAGGTGCCAGGTGATAGCTCAGCTTAAGTGCAAGTGGAAGTTTAATGAAATTCATGATGGGTTTAAATATCTATATTTTACACCCAAGAGAATGGGTCAACCCAAGGAAGCAATTTATCCAAGGCATCAAAAGGATATAATATTATAATAATTGTTATTATAATATTAAAGTGATATGGTGAAAACCCCAAATAAAATATTTATAATTTTCATTATAATATTTTATAAATCAAAGTGGGTTTTATAAAGTTTAATTATATTTCATAAACCCAAAGGTTGGGTTTGGAAGAAAAGGCATTCGAAGCGCTTTTAAAACCTTTTCCGACGTCGTGGAAGGAAATCGGGGAAGCGCCGACATCTCCCAAGGTATGGAGGAAGCAATATAAATACATTGCCCAAAGTCTAAAACATTATCCTTGCTCGAAATTTTAATTGGCATGCGAAAAATAATAAGAGCTCGTGAGAATTGCGAATTTCATGGACAACAAAGTGTTTTAGGAAGGAAGCATTAATTTTTGAAGGCACATAGGACAGCGTGGCCTAGTGGTGAGTTGGGAAGCATGAAAATATTTGTTCATGCGAGGGCCTACATTCGAAATGCGGTAGGTGCATTGGAGGTCATGTTGGTTAAGGCACCCAAGGCGCACATCATTTTGCCAAGGGAAGAAGGAGTTGAGAGTTGAAGCACGTGGTGGTGCTTCGTTAATTGCAAATGAGCGCGTGGCTCGTGCGACGACTTTGGCCATGGCTAAGGTGCACATTGTGGGCAAGGTTGAGGGTTCGATTCCCTCCGAAGGTGAGGTAAATATTTTTGGTTAAATTTTTAATTATCCGCCTATGTTGGAGATATAAGGGTGTTTAATTTTTATTGTTATTAGCATATGTTGGAGGTATAAGGTTTATGAGTGGAATTAATTGTTAGAGGGGTTAATTATTAAATAAGTGATGTTATTTGAGATTTGTTATTAGGAGTTATAAGGAGGTCTTTGTAAAGTCTTAATTAATATAGTGATATATTGGAGGATTAAGACTATTGAGCATTGATTTCATTTTAATAAGGGTTTTTCTATTAAAGAAGATTATGGTGAATATTATTTTTAAGTTGGAGTGATAAGGTGTATTTTAGTCATATTTTTGTATTATGTTTTATTGAAGTCTTCTAACCCTTATTGAGATTGGCAAAGAAGTAATTGTGAGTGTGGCATATTTGTGAGATCAACTCTTTGGCAACAAAAAGGTATGGGAAAATTCTTCTTTGGTTGAGTTGATTGATTGGCTTACTAAAAATAAAGTTTGGAGTGAAAAGGATTTGATTAGGGTTTCCTTTTTAAAAGTGTTTGAGTTAATGCTTCAAGGTTTTCTAGAATTAAGAGTTGTGATTAAAACCTTGTTTTATAAGCATTGTTGTTGAAGCATTTGGATTGTGCAAAGAACTTGAGTTAGGGTTTTGAAAAGAACATGAGTATCATTGTTATGTGAAGATTGATTTATGAGCATTGTTGTTGAAGTGAGTTGTTGTGCAAAGAACTTGAACTAGGGTTTTGGAAAGAACATGAGTATCATTGTTATGTGAGATTTGTTGTTGAGCATTGTTGGAAATATTTTGAGTTGGTGTTTACATACTTGGACTAGGGTTTGTGAGCAAGGGTTGGTTCTTGAGAAATTGGTTGAGTAGAGTTGATTGAGCCTAGTCAAGTGGATGTATGAAGTGATTGTTCAAGTTCCATAAAACAAACTATTCTATATTCTGATTTGAGTTGTGAAAGATATTGAGCTTTGAGTATAGAACATATTGAGTCTCTAAAAATTCTCTTTATGCTTCTATGAGATTGATTTGAGTTGAGAAAGTGATTGATATTTGAGTATAGAACATATTGAGTCTCTAAAAATTCTCTTTATGCTTCTATGAGATTGATTTGAGTTGAGAAAGTGATTGAAGCTTTGAGTATAGAACATATTGAGTCTCTAACAATTCTCTTTATGCTTCTATGAGATTGGACAAATTTTGTGTGGACTTGTTAAGCAAATTTGAGGTAAGTCTTTGAGAAGACTTGTGGACTGATTTTGTGTGAGCTTTTGTGGAAGCTTACAATATAGATTTGGATAAGTTCTAGAGTGGACTTATTGAGTAGATTTGGATAGGTTCTGAGTGGACCTATTGAGTAGATTTGAGATAGGTTTTGAGTGGACCTGTTGAGCATATTTGAGAGGTTTTGAGTGGACCTGTTGAGCATATTTGAGCAGGTTCTAAGTGGACCTATTGAGCAGATTTGTGCTAGATTGATTGGACTATGTTTAGTATAGATTTGAGTGAGATTGTTGAGCAGACTTGTGCTAGATCGACTGGACTGTGTTTAGTGTAGAGTTGAGCAGATTTGTGCTAGACCGACTGGACTGTGTTTAGTACAGATTTGAGTGAGCTTGTTGAGTAGACTTGTGCTAAATCGATTGGACTGTGTTTAGTGTAGAGTTGAGCATATTTGTGCTAGACCGACTGGACTATGTTTAGTGTAGATTTGAGATAGAGCTTTGGAGGTGATAGAGCATAGAGGACAGTAGTCTCTAGTGGATAGAGATCCATCAGCCAGGGTAGTGAGGATAGGTCTTCTGAGTGGGGACAAGAGTCTTCAGTGGAGAGAGATCCACAAGCTAGTGCAGTGGAGGTAGTAGTCTTCTAGAGGATCACCAACCAGAGTAGAGGAGAAGGAGTTCTCCTATGGATAGAGATCCATGAACCAGATTTAGGGGATCAACATCTCCTTTGGACAGAGGTCCATAAACATTGTAATAGGGAAAGAATTCCCAAGATATTGATTGAGAAAATTTTAGTAAAATATTTTCTCCGTGGAAGTAGCCATCTTTGGGTGAACCACGTTAAATTGGTGTCTCTATTGTGTGTGGTGATTTGTGCATTGCTTTGATTACTTCTATTAATATTTCTATCTATACATTGCATAATATTGATTTGGAAAGAAAAGTAAAAAGTGCTCTTATATTGTTCACCCCCTCTCAGTATAAGCTTGTGTTCTTCAATTGGTATCAGAGTGGGTGCCTTCATAAGAGTTTAATAGCTTGAAGGAAAATCTAACAAGAACACAATGGATCCTAAGGAGGTGTCCTCAAATAACTCAACACCAGTATTTGATGGAAGTGACTATATGTATTGGAGTATGATGATGAGGATCTACCTAATGGCACTTGGCAATGAAGTTTGGGATGTAGTGGAATTTGGATATGATCCAATAAGTCAATCCTCCTACAGATAAGGAAGGTAAGCTTCTACAACACTATAATTCAAAAGCAATGAATGCACTTGTGAGAGGTTTGCATAGAAAAGTCTATGAAAGTTATGCATTGTAGAACTGTAAAAGAAATGTGGGATAAATTGCAAGGTATATATGAGGGAGATAAAAGTGTAAAGAAAGCAAAGATACAAAATCTCAAAGGACAATTTGAAACATTGAGAATGAATGAAGAGGAAAATATCAGTGCTTATCTAATTCGAATTGATGAGGTTGTTAATGATATGCAAGGACTTGGAATGAATATTGATGAATCAGATGTTTGTGATAAAGTCTTAAGATCTCTTCCAAATAGATTTAGTGAATAGGTTTCTGCTATAGAAATATCATTGGATGGTGATACTTTGACAAGAGATAAGTTGCTTGGTATGCTAACAACTTTTGAGATAAGAACAAAAGATCCTACTCCCCAGAAGGAAGCAACATTCAAAGCAATCAAGAAAATAAAGGGTAAGAAGTCAGAATCAAGCAGTGAGTCATCCAGTGATGAAGAAGCTAATTATGGTAGAAGAAATAAAGGTTCTAGAAGATCCATAGATCTAAGATCTGTTAAGTGTTTCAATTGTGGAAAGTTTGGACATTTTGCAACAGATTGTAAAGAACCAAAGAACAACAATGGTGAAGAAAAATAGGATCACAGGTACAGGGAATCAGAAAGATATAGGCAGGATAAGCATCATAAGAAAAGCAAGGATGGACAAAGCAGACAAGGAAATAAGTTCTTTCAAAGACAAAAGAGGAGCTACTATGCGGATAATGCAAGTAAGTACTCAAGTGATAGTGATGCTAGTTTTTCAGACAATGATAGAGATGAAGTTCTGTTTATGATTGAAGAAAAAGAACCAGTTAAGAAAAGTCCAGTTATTCTCAAGTGTTTTAGATGTGGTAACTTTGGACATCTTGAAGATGATTGTACAAGGGATGGTTATAGTTTTAGTGATGATGAGTATGAGAATGCACTTGAAGGACTAGATGAAAATCTTCTAATGGCATTATTAGAAGAAGATGAAAGTGATCCTATAGAAGACAAGCCAAAAGAGAGTAATGATGTGGACAAAGGTAAACAAATAGAGGATTATTCAAAAGAGAATGGTTATGATCTCAAGGGAGAACTCATCTATGCCCTTGACATCGTAAAGAAGGTAAGGAAGCAACACTCTAAACTTGAAATTCAGTTTCAAGAATGTGATGAAGAAAGAAGATTGCTTATAGAGGATTTAGAAAAATCAAAGGCTAAAGCAAAGAAGTTCAAAGATAAGTTAGAAGCAAAGATCTTGGAATGTGAGAAGTTAGCACAAGAAGTGGCACTACTAAAAGAAGATTTAGAGGACTCCAAGATCAAGATGAAGGGATTTAAAAATAGCTCAAAGAACTTGGATAAGTTCATCAAGACACAAAGGACTACATCAAAGAAAACAGGTCTTGGATTTGAAAAGGATCAAAAGAAATGGGAAGGAGAGTCAACTTCAAGTTTTGGAGGAGAAGAAACTTCAGATGAAGATACTTCAGAAGAAGATAGTGGAAAATAAAATGAGACATCAGAGGATGGGTTGGACAATAGAGAGTTCAACAAAAATAGGAACAATGCACAAAGAAGATACATATGGAACAACAATCAGAATAGGAGACCAATGAGGTCAAGACAAGGAAGCTTCAATGGAAGATGTTTTTCATGTCACAGGTTTGGGCACATGGCTTCACAATGTAGGACACATGAAAGACAAGAATATGGGAATGGATAACTTTTCCATGGGTATTGCTACTCATGTAATCAGTTTGGTCACAAGGCAATGAATTGCAGGGTTCATGATAGAAGAGGATATGGCTTCACTAGGAGAAATCCTAAGACATTTGCACCTCCAAGGAATAATATCATTAAGTGTTATAAGTGCAATAATAATGGTCATACAACAAAGTGGTGTAGAGCAGACATTCCAAAAATATGTATGAACAGGAACATGAACATGAACATGAATAGGAACATGAATAGGAACAGGAACATGAATATGAATATGAATAGGAATATGGATATGAATAAGAACAAGAACATGGATGTGAATAGGAACATGAATGATGACATGGACAGGAACATAGACATGGATAGAAATAGTCAGAGGAATCAAAAAATTTAGAAAAGAAGAGAAGAGGATAAAGGTAAAGAACAATGCTTTCTGGGAGTAGAAATACTCCCACCCTAGAATTAACCACCTTAAAAGAAGGTGGGGAGGGGCTAAGCTAAGAGGCTCATTCTTAGCCCCGAGCCCCAAAGGTGACCCTTTGCCATTGATGTCAAAGGGGAGAGATATTTGTGTAATGGGGAGAGATTTGATATTTGAGAGAGCATTGAGCTAAGGGGAGTAGTGTCCTAGGGGGAGCAACACAGAAGAAGAAGTCAAGATTTCAGTAAAAATAATTTGGGTTGCCATCAATGACAAAGGGGGAGATTGTTGGACATTTTGAGCAGTTGTCATTGATGTCAAGGTGCTAGGTGATAGCTCAGCTTAAGTGCAAGTGGAAGTTTAATGAAATTCATGATGGGTTTAAATATCTATATTTTACACCCAAGAGAATGGGTCAACCCAAGGAAGCAATTTATCCAAGGCATCAAAAGGATATAATATTATAATAATTGTTATTATAATATTAAAGTGATATGGTGAAAACCCCAAATAAAATATTTATAATTTTCATTATAATATTTTATAAATCAAAGTGGGTTTTATAAAGTTTAATTATATTTCATAAACCCAAAGGTTGGGTTTGGAAGAAAAGGCATTCGAAGCGCTTTTAAAACCTTCATCGACGTCATGGAAGGAAATCAGGGAAGCACCGATGTCTCCCAAGGTATGGAGGAAGCAATATAAATACATTGCCCAAAGTCTAAAACATTATCCTTGCTCGAAATTTTAATTGGCATGCGAAAAAGAATAAGAGCTCATGAGAATTGTGAATTTCATGGACAACAAAGTGTTTTAGGAAGGAAGCATTAATTTTTGAAGGCACATAGGACAGCGTGGCCTAGTGGTGAGTTGGTAAGCATAAAAATATTTGTTCGTGTGAGGGCCTACATTCGAAATGTGGTAGGTGCATTGGAGGTCATGTTGGTTAAGGCACCCAAGGCACACATCATTTTGCCAAGGGAAGAAGGAGTTGAGAGTTGAAGCACGTGGTGGTGCTTCGTTAATTGCAAATGAGCGTATGGCTCATGCGATGACTTTGGCCATGGCTAAGGTGCACGTTGTGGGCAAGGTTGAGGGTTCGATTCCCTCCGAAGGTGAGGTAAATATTTTTGGTTAAATTTTTAATTATCCGCCTATGTTGGAGATATAAGGGTGTTTAATTTTTATTGTTATTAGCATATGTTGGAGGTATAAGGTTTATGAGTGGAATTAATTGTTAGAGGGGTTAATTATTAAATAAGTGATGTTATTTGAGATTTGTTATTAGGAGTTATAAGGAGGTCTTTGTAAAGTCTTAATTAATATAGTGATATATTGGAGGATTAAGACTATTGAGCATTGATTTCATTTTAATAAGGGTTTTTCTATTAAAGAAGATTATGGTGAATATTATTTTTAAGTTGGAGTGATAAGGTGTATTTTAGTCATATTTTTGTATTGTGTTTTATTGAAGTCTTCTAACCCTTATTGAGATTGGCAAAGAAGTAATTGTGAGTGTGGCAGATTTGTGAGATCAACTCTTTGGCAACAAAAAGGTATGGGAAAATTCTTCTTTGGTTGAGTTGATTGATTGGCTTACTAGAAAATAAAGTTTGGAGTGAAAAGGATTTGATTAGGGTTTCCTTTTCAAAAGTGTTTGAGTTAATGCTTCAAGGTTTTCTGGAATTAAGAGTTGTGATTAAAACCTTGTTTTATAAGCATTGTTGTTGAAGCATTTGGATTGTGCAAAGAACTTGAGTTAGGGTTTTGAAAAGAACATGAGTATCATTGTTATGTGAAGATTGATTTATGAGCATTGTTGTTGAAGTGAGTTGTTGTGCAAAGAACTTGAACTAGGGTTTTGGAAAGAACATGAGTATCATTGTTATGTGAGATTTGTTGTTGAGCATTGTTGGAAATATTTTGAGTTGGTGTTTACATACTTGGACTAGGGTTTGTGAGCAAGGGTTGGTTCTTGAGAAATTGGTTGAGTAGAGTTGATTGAGCCTAGTCAAGTGGATGTATGAAGTGATTGTTCAAGTTCCATAAAATAAACTATTCTATATTCTGATTTGAGTTGTGAAAGAGATTGAGCTTTGAGTATAGAACATATTGAGTCTCTAACAATTCTCTTTATGCTTCTATGAGATTGATTTGAGTTGAGAAAGTGATTGAGATTTGAGTATAGAACATATTGAGTCTCTAAAAATTCTCTTTATGCTTCTATGAGATTGATTTGAGTTGAGAAAGTGATTGAGATTTGAGTATAGAACATATTGAGTCTCTAACAATTCTCTTTATGCTTCTATGAGATTGGACAAGTTCTGTGTGGACTTGTTAAGCAGATTTGAGGTAAGTCTTTGAGAAGACTTGTGGACTGATTTTGTGTGAGATTTTGTGGAAGCTTACAATACAGATTTGGATAGGTTCTGAGTGGACTTATTGAGCATATTTGAGCAAGTTCTGAGTGGACCTGTTGAGTAGATTTGAGTAGGTTCTGAGTGGACCTGTTGAGCATATTTGAGCAGGTTCTGAGTGGACCTATTGAGCATATTTGTGCTAGACCGACTGGATTGTGTTTAGTGTAGATTTGAGTGAGCTTGTTGAGCAGACTTGTGCTAGACCGACTAGATTGTGTTTAGTTGAGAATGATTTGTGCTAGACTGACTGGACTATGTTTAGTGCATATTTGAGTGAGCTTGTTGAGCAGACTTGTGCTAGACCAACTGGACTATGTTTAGTGCAGAGTTGAGCATATTTGTGCTAGACCAACTGGACTATGTTTAGTGCAGATTTGAGATAGAGCTTTGGAGGTGATAGAGCAGAGAGGATAGTAGTCTCTAGTGGATAGAGATCCATCAACCAAGGTAGTGAGGATAGGTCTTCTGAGTGGGAACAAGAGTCTTCAGTGGAGAGAGATCCACAAGCCAATGTAGTGGAGGTAGTAGTCTTCTAGAGGATCACCAACCAGAGCAGAGGAGAAGGAGTTCTCCTATGGATAGAGATCCACGAACTAGATTTAGGGGATCAACATCTCCTTTGGACAGAGGTCCATAAACATTGTAATAGGGAAGGATTCCCAAGAGATTGATTGAGAAAATTTTAGTAAAATATTTTCTCCATGGAGGTAGCCATCTTTGGGTGAACCACGTTAAATTGGTGTCTCTATTGTGTGTGGTGATTTGTGCATTGCTTTGATTACTATTGTTAATATTGCTATCTATACATTGCATAATATTGATTTGGAAAGAAAAGTAAAAAGTGCTCTTATACTGTTCACCCCCCTCTCAGTATAAGCTTGTGTTCTTCACTAATTAGTTGTAGTTGGACAAAGTAAACATGTTAAAGATAAATCCTCAATTTAATATTTCTCAAAAGCCCTATTTAGCTTATCTAAACATTCAAAATCCCCTAATTTCCCTCCAAAAGTCTCCAAATCAGTTTTGTAGAGTGTAATTAATTTAATTAAGGGTTTTTGTAGGAAGGATTAGGGTCTATATCCCTCAAGTTAGGTAATAATTTATCCCTCAGATCAATTAATAACCTTTTGAAAAGTCCTAATTCAGCAGACTGTGACATACTACCCCCCTTGGATTAAACACAGTCCTTTGTGTTTCTCATTAGTTCCTAGCTTAGCTAATGCATAAAACTAGAAAACTAGCATTAATTATGTATACAACAGTTTAAACCATCATTATTTTCCTCATTTCCAGTGTCTCGTTCCTGATGGTAAGTATCATCTTCCATCCATGAGGGTACCCAGACTTGCAAGTGCACAAAATATTAGCAGTACCATATCCTTAAAGCAATAAAACATCCATATTGCATCAACAATAAGTATTGAAAACATCATCAATACACCAATTTCATCATAAAATCAAAGCATCGAAACATCTATCACTGTATAGCCAATTATAATAGAGTACTACAATAGTAGAATTAAAAAATATTTTCATAGAGATGACATGAAATTTTTCTTCCTTAACAAGTTAGACACAATCTGTCTAATTAGATTCATCAAAACTCTCACAAAGGAGTATCACACTATGCCTTGATAGCTCACTAGGGTACTGCAATAGTAGAATTACCTAATGGAAATAGATGTCTTCAAAGACAAAGACATAGTTTCATAAATCTCACTTTAATATAACCATATATCTTGAAATCACTTTGGCAAACCCATTTGCCACTACTGGTGCATCATCCTTGATGTACCCTGGTGTACATATTTAGTCATCCTATTGAACTCAAGAGACACAAATGTCAATTGCAATCCTTAAAAGGGCCTAAGGTACAATGCTTAAGATCCACAGAATGTGGAGGGTTCACTTATAAAATAAAAACAAATACCTTGGGTTTAGAGTAGCTTTCAGGTAGGAAGATGCCTCAACTTAGCACCTCTTTGTTTTTGTGTGTGGTTCCTCCATCATTTCCACATGTCACAATATCATTTTGTTTTCTTAAAATAAACTTCTATCATATTTATGTTAGGAGTTATTACATCGTGTATCATGTTAATGTAAATTGAGTAACCACCCAACACATGGTTTCTAAGGTTCACTAGAGGACAAGGGTAGTTGTAGGTTGTTATGCCATATTTGAGATTCTATTTTATTTTAATTCCTTTGCACTTTCATTAGTAAATTTATTTGAAGTTTAAGTTCTATAATGTGGTATTAGATTAGGTAGAAGGAAGAAAGAATTTTCCTTTTGATCTTCCTCTAGATTCAATATAGGGAAAGCAAAGGTGCACTATATTTGAGTAAAATTTCAAGTTTGAGAGAAGACATTTCAAGGTCTAAAGTACCTGATATGAAATTGTGATGTGGAAAGAAAAATTCCATGGAAAATTATTTAAATTATTGAAAAGCTTCAAGGTGGAAAACCCTTGAAAAAGGCATAAGCAAGAAAATGAAGCTATTGAAAGCTCCATAAAATATTGATTGAAGTTGTTGAAATATCTATAAATTTTACAAATAAGGAAGCCATTTTAATCTCCTCTTTTAAGATTACAAAGAAGTTTGAGAAAGTTTAAATTATAGAAGCCTCATATAACCAATAGATTTTTTTTTTAAATTAAAAATATTTAAGACTAAAAACATAGCCTATTGAAGTTTATTGAAGGCATCTAGAAAAAAAAAGCATGAGATTAAAAAAGAAGGTTCATAATCCATTTTAAATACTACATATAAAAGGAAAATTTGTAAGAAGTGCATAATCCTATCAAAGGTGTCTCGATATTTGGAATCAAAAGCACGAAAAGGAAACTAATTGTATTTTCATTAAAGTCTAGCTATGATAGTCTAGGTAAGAAGATAATCATTGAACAAAATGCAAATTACTCCAAGAAGAATAGTGAAAGAAGAGAAGACATTTTTTTTGGAAAACATAACCACATTAAGAAAGAGAATTGAATGAACTTGAAGCATAATATTTCTATTTGGAATTTTCAAAGTATTAGTAGTAGTCAGAAGCGTATGAAAAAGTGTTCTTCCATATTCAACAAGGAGACATGTCAATATGGTCAAAGACAATTACCACATGAAGGAACCTAAGTAGATATCCTATGATAATGAGAGATAAAAACTTATCTAAGTGATTATAAGAAAACATATAGAAAAATCCTTTTAAATAATGCATGCTTAGGACATCAAGGTGACAAGAAAAATTGAAGTTCTAAGATGATAAAAACAAATGCTTAGAAATTCTAGTACTAAATGAAAGAATTCAAGTGTTAAAAATATGATACTAAAAGAATTCAAGCATCGAGGAAATGTGATAAATCTTCTCCAAAGGATATAAGCATAGAAATTTGAGAGAAATAATTTTAGTATCGAGGAAATAAGACAAGAAGAATTTGAGCATTGAGGAGACAAGACAAGCTATGCATGAAAAATACAAGCATCATGAAAAGCAAAGAGAAAGAGTACAATATCATTTTAGTTTGTAGGACCCTTTGTATCTTAGACCATAATTGAACACATGTCGATAAAAATGGAACAAATTTAGTCTCTATTAAATCCACTACATGTATTTATTTATTTTAAGGAATTGGCTAAGGCACTTTATAAAGGATAAAATGCATATAAAGCTGGTAAGAGTCAAATTTCTATATTGGAAAGAACAAAGAAAAATGCATAATTACAAGGGAAGATTATTATTTTAAAAAATATTTAAAAAAAGGAAGTAAAAATATATTATTTGAAATGTAAGAAAAATATATTCCAAGGATTATTCCATAGAGAGAGGAGCATTCCTCTATTCGGGGAGACACAATGCTCTCACATTTTTTTTAGTATATTTTGAAATTTGACTATAGGTATATATATACTTATCGAGAATAATATTTCAAGGTGGACTTAGTAAACGAAGAAAATTCAAATTTTGTAAAGATTTATTACGGCTAGTAGAGAACCAAATTTCTTGTTACCTAATGATAATTTTTTGAGAGGGAAGAACTATGTTGCATGGAAAGCCAAACTCATGACATGATTTGAGTTTTAAGAAGTTTTGCAAGTAGTATATGGAAGCATTACCCATCCTACTAAATAACAAGAATATAGAGAAAACTTTTATAAGGAAAAAAAAAAGGTAAGACTCGTCATCATGTTCAGGGTAGCATTTAAGTTCCACACATACATTAGTGATATGAATACAACTAAGGATATATGGGAGAAGTTGAAGACAATATTTGAAGCCAAGAATAAAAATTAGATTCTATTCCTCCAAAGTCAATTCCATTGTCTAGATATGAAGAATGGACAAACATTGAAAATATTCATGAGAGGAGTAGAATTGATAGCATCATTGCAAGAAATACAAATTAAAGTATTATATGTAATGTTACTAAGGACACACCAAAAAAATTTAGAATTACCACTGACACCTCGGTTAAGTCAAAATGCATCGAACTATAGCAGAGGTAGGTGAGTTGAGTTAATGTGCTCTTGTCTGGGAAGAGATATATCACCAACCTAATGAAATCTTAATTAAGTGGATTAGAGATTTATTTAATATAAGTATGGTGATGGTAGTATCAGATCTAACAACTATTATAAACCAAGGGTACCTCATTTAATTTTTAGGATCCCTAGAAGAGGTAGCTAAAATTTTCAAACCCATATTTAGACAATTTTGGAAGGAAAATCTCCCTACTATATCTATAAATAGAAGAAGTCTAGACTATAATATGGATCGACACATTTGAATGTGTAAAATTTTATAAGTTTTTCTTTCATATTTTCCTATAGAGCAGTCGATTCATGAGCAAATTGTTGGTAAATCAAACCCTCACTTGTAGCACAATCTTTGTAAAGTTTATTTGTATATATATGGCCTCAGTTTCCATTTTGGACTAGGTGTGTATGTTCTTAAATTTTTAACTATTTTTATTGATTTTTATCATACATGTATGTGTGTATGGGGGCCTACATGTAAGTTTTTGGACTAACCTGTTAGCGTAACTATAGTTTGCTATATTATATTTCATTATTTAGTATGTTGTTACATTGTTATAACAACATCTATTCCTCGCCTGGTTAGTTCCATCTTCACCGGACTATTCTAGGGCATCAATATGTTATTTATACTCTTGATTAATCAATCATATTGTTTCGACTTCTTACATGGTATCAAAGCGGGTTTCGCTCTGGGTGGGCATTTGGTGAGGTTGGATTCCTCTGGCTACGGTTGGACCTCCATGCAAAACTGATGGAAATTGGCCCCTGATGGGCTCAATATATGGCAATAAATCTGGACCACATGGATTCATCAAGTGTCATTCCCTGATTTAGTGATCGTGCCAACCAAATACTATGATCATCGTAGCCATCTAAGCCTAAGACGTGCACTATGACAAGGACACAACACAAGATGGAGGGACACTAGAGACACCTAGGATGCACATCTAAGTGACACATGCACAAGCCCTACTCGATGGGTGACAAAATGCCAACAAGGGAAGGTCTGACTACCACAAGGCAGTCATAAGACATCTTGTGATTGTGTGTATTTAAACACATTTATTTTTGTCGACTCTCAAATGTGGGATAATTTGTTTTCCCCATAATAGTGACCACATTGTTTTTTCTATGCGACAAATTCTGTGAAGCTGATCTCCATCTACAGTTGCAGGAGATGTCATTTGATCACCAGAAGCAGCTAAACCTGTAAATGCCTATGGTTTACTATGCCTATGGTTTTAAAACTTGTGTGGAGGATGACGTAAGCAGAAGTAGTAGAAGTGGCAGATGCTGCTAACAAAGATGCTAGCGGGTTGAGGTAGATCAATATAAGGTGGAGGCTTTCATGGATGTATTCTACGGTGCGTTGCTTGTTCGAACGACATTGTTCCTGTCCTCATCCAATCACCTTAGAACGACGTCAAACTTGCAAGCACTCCTCGATTTTTTGTTACCTCCACAACTGACGAAATCATATTGTAAAGCCATAGGTGGATTCATTTTTCAAATCCAAGCAGATCTGCCAAATTATTTTTTGAATTTCATCCACTATTTCTCTCTGACAAGCATTTTCTCACTCTCAAGGGTGTCACAGTCCATGGATTTTTCTACACTTTTAGGGACTTGTAGGTGATTTTACTGGAGGCGATTAGCATGGTTTCTTGTTGTAGCTACCGAGGTCTGTGGTGTTGTTTGGTGGTCAGTTGGCCACTAGAAAAGTCATGCAAATGACACAGCATAGTGATGCTCCATCGACACACCACCAAGGCCCTAGCTGCCATCGAGTGGAGCTGTCATCGAGCAAAGGAGAGACGATCGCTTCACAGGAGGGGCTCGAGGAAAATCCTCATTAAGGAGAGCTCCACTGATCCTAGAAGATCAGCCTACTAGCCCACTTGGTCATGGGCTGAGTGGTAGGGCTTAGGAAGCCCCAAGGTTGGGGGTTCCAAACCCACCAACCCCCTCCCCCGCATGAGGTAATTTTACTTAAATGTTTTTTGTCATTTTTAAAAAAATACTTTAGTTTAATTAAATGTTTTTATTAGGTCTGATGTGTAGACAAATTGGTTCATCCAAATCCCATAAGGGGGGTGGAGGTCCAAGGTTCAAATCTCGGGCCTCACCGAACTGAACGCTTGTCCCTTTCCTGGTGCTTTCAGCGGCGTAAAATGTTTAAAATGATTATGGCATGGTGGTTATAGGGGCAAATTGCACAAAGATCTATGTGGTGTCTTCTAGGGAAGACATCGTAGAATACTATGGCAGCAAAAAAAGCCGGACAACCTACCCGGATTCGTGGTGGCTACCAATTCCACCATGTAAATTCAAAAAATAAAAAAATTAAATTTTTTTATTTTTTTTGAAAAAGTTATTTTAAATATTAAAAATCATTTATTTAAAATAATTTTTTTTTCTCAAATTTTTTTTAATTAAAATTTAGTCATTTTTTTATGACATTAGGAGATTTTTGTCAAAATTAAAAAAAGGGGGGAAATTGAGTAATTTTTCAGTATTTGAAAAAGCAAATTTGGCATTTTGTAAAAGGTGCATTTTTGGTTGTGCCCGACACCTTTTGGGTTTATTTTGTGGGCACTTTTATGTTGTAAGTCACATTTTCAATTTTTGCACTACTTCATTAAAAGTTGAAATTCAGAGCTCTTCCTAAGTCCCCAAAATAATTAAACCCAATTGTGCAATTTTTTGCACTGCAGTGTTCGGTATTTGTGATACCTTTGGCCAACACTTACAGGTAATGCTATCATGATAGGGCTACTATATCCACCGCCTAATATAGCTACAAAAATGATGTTTGAGATTGTTTTTCTCTATCAATTTTTAGGCAAGAATAAGTATGCCATTTTGCATTTTTTTACTCCATCCACTACCCTAATCGTTCTCGTGTTTAGGTGTAAATCCTGATGAAAGTCCTAAAATATGAAGTTTTTAGGGGAAGTTACGCCCCACGCATGAGGATTGATGACTATCTAAGGTAGGTGCCATCAACAAGGCGATTCCATTTCAGTATCACCTAAGTACCATGTATCATATAATCATTGAAATTACCTATAGTCTTCCTCACGTAAGTGCGGGTAATTTTTTTGATGTTTCAAAATACCTATAGTCTCCCTCAAGTAAAGACAGGTATTTTGTATGGTATAAAAACCCTATAATTAAGGTATAATTAAAGGGGGACCATTTGGTGATATAAGGAACCTTCACAATGTTTGCAAAATTAATGACTAATGCTCATCAGTTGTTGAAAGGTCCTAATTATACACCATGGAAAAACAAGATGAAGGAAATTATAGAAATAGATGCCTTATGGGATGTTGTATTTGGAGCAACAACAAGAGCTTCATCTGCTTTTGGAGCTACAAATCCCTTTGCTGATCAAAAATCCTTTAACAAGAAAGATAGCACAACAAAAGTGCTCATCTTGCTTGTTGTTTCTAATGAAGTTCAACCCCATATTGTTGACTGTGAACATAGTAAAGAGGCATGGGATGCCCTTAAAAATTTCTATAAGGGAAAGAATGATTTCACTATTCTATTTCTTCAAACTCAAATGCACATTATAAGCATGAAGTAGGGCAAGACAATTGAACTCTTTCTTTGTAGAGTTTCTGAGTTAAAATCCAAATTGAGTTCTTTGGGAGAAACTGTTGATGATAAGCTCCTTAATTCAATGGTATTGAGAGATTTACCTAATTCTTATAGGGTATTTATCACCTCCCTTTAGGTGTCACAGAGAAAACTTACCTTTGTTGAGTTGGTCAATCTGCTTCAGGAAGAGGAGGCATGCCAACTTCAAAGGAATGATTCTTCTAATTAATCCCTATACACCAATAGGCAAGGTTCTTAGAAGAAGGGTAATTTTCAAAAAGGAAGTAATTATCAAAAGGATTCCAAGGGCAAACAACCTCAACAAACGAAGAGATATTGCAAAATTTATCACAAAGACAATCATGACACAAATATGTGTTGGAGAAAGAATAAGCAACCTAAGAACAAGGGCCCAAACAAACCACCAAACAAAAACAAGAAACCCTAGGTGAATGTTGATTTTGAAGAATCTAACTCAGATCCTGAATGGGCACACAAGGTTCTCATGACTACCACATCCTCCAAGCAGAAGTATCATGTCTGCTATGTCGATTCTGGCACTATTAAGAACATGACTGGTGAAAAATTGTGGTTTGAAACATATGAGTCCAAGAAGGGCAAACCTGTCACTATTGCTGATGACAAAACCTACAAGTTTTAGGGAGAGGGTACAGTTTTAGCCACTCTTCCTGATGGCAAGTGTCATATTGACAAATTCCTTTATGTTCCAGGATTGGCAAACAATTTGTTGTCAGTCACACAAATTTCGAACAAAGATATGGTTGTAAATTTTAGTGTTGAGGGTGGCAAGAAGTGTTGTTCTATTACCAATATAGATAAGCACATTGCAACAGCTTCATATAAGAATGAATTGTTTGCCTTAGATGCTATATTTACTCCCCATGTTTCCATGAGAGTCTCTACAAAGGAGGCAACTTCTCTATGGCACAAGAGATATGGACATCTTAGTTCTGGATACTTACTTGAGCTAAGTAAGTATGAGATGGTAAAAGGTCTTCCTTCCCTTTCTTCCACATTGCCAATGTGCTCTGAATGCTTGGCAGGAAAGCAACATAGAGTACCTTTTGAGAAGATCTCTACAAGAGCAAAGAAACCTCTGGAGTTGATTCACATCAATCTGTGCAGTCCATTCACACCCATCAGTTCTAGGGGAAGATGTATTTTTAGTTTTTTGTTGATGATTACTCATGAAATATGTGGGTGTTTTTTCTTACACTAAAATCTGAAGCTTTTGATTTCTTTCAACAATTCAATAAATCCGTCGAGAAGGAGTCGGGAACTTCTATAAAGACCCTTCAATCATATCAAGGGGGGAGTTTACCTCTAAATAATTTTCTACATTCTTGACTACATAAGGGATCACGAGACAATTAACTACTACTTATACTCCTCAGCAAAATGGAGTTGTGGAAAGGAGGAATTGTTCAATCATGGAGATGGTTCATTGTATGCTCATAAGAGCTAGACTTGGACAACAATATTAGGTAGAATCTATCACCACAATAATATATCTATTGAATAGGGCACCCAAAAAGGCTCTACAAGGAATTACTCCATAGGAAGCATGGAGTGGTAGGAAACCATCCATTTCTCATCTACACATTTTTGGATGTAAAGCTTTCATGCACATACTGAAAGAAAGAAGGAAGAAACTAGATGAGAAGACATTGAAGTGTATTATTCTTGGCTATGATGAGCACTCTAAGGGTTATCGTTTGATTGATCCTTTGACCAAGAAGATTCATGTCAATAGAGATGTTGTTTTTGATGAAACTTTCACATCACAAAGCACATCAGATGTATACCTAGATCTTATGGAATCTAAAGTTGAGAAGTCTCCTTCATTACCAAATATTTGAGGATCTTCTTCATGTTCTTCACCACCATAGAAGAAGAATCCAAAATGGTATACAAGTACACTCAGAGAATCCAAGTTATCCACTCCATAAAATTTGACTTTGGATAGACCTTGTACTCGTAGTATGGCTCAATGGGAAAGAGCAGCAACAGAGACTACTAAGATTGATGATCTTTGTCAATATTTTAAGGAACTTTATGTTGATCCATAGAGATAAACAGATGATACGGATATAGATGATGACAGGGTGTTTATATCTTATGTGAATGAACATGAACCTACTTCTGTATAAGATGCCCTTAGTGATCCACAATGGAAGGCTGCTATGGATGCTGAGTACATGTCTTTGAAAAATAACAAAACATGGAAGCTTGTCGATCTGCCATACAAAAAGAAGCCCATAGGCTATAAATGGGTTTACATAGTCAAGTACAAAGCATATGGGGCAATTGATAAGCATAAGGTCCGCATTTTTGCAAAGGTCTATGCGTAAAAGGAAGGCATTGAATATGAGGAAACTTTTGCACCTACTGCTCGAATGACCACTATTCAAGTTATTTGTGCTATGGCAACATAGTATGGGTGGAAAGTTAACAAAATGGATGTCAAAAGTGATTTCCTAAATGGTGATCTCCAAGAAGAAGTCCACATGACTCAACCCAAAGGATTTGAAGTGGAAGGCCAAGAGTAGAAAGTGTGCAAATTGGTCAAGTCCTTGTATGGTATGAAACAAGATCCTCGAGATTGGTATATTAATATGGATAATCACCTCATGTAGCATGGATTTAAGAGATTTCTAATACATGCAAACCTCTATTTTAAGAAACAAGGTTCTGAGATAGTGTTTCTTGTACTCTATGTTGATAATTTGCTCATTACAGGGAGTTTAGAAACTATTATCTCTATTGTCAAAATGGATTTGTGTAAATATTTTGAGATGACATATCTTAGAATTCTCCATTACTATCTTGGTCTGGAAGTGGGCCAGAAAGAGCACTACATCAAAGTGTCTCAGACAAAATATGCCAAGACATTGTTAGAAAAATATCACATGACTAATTGCAAGCCAATGGCAACACCGATGGAATCAGGACTTCAGTTATCATGATATGATGATTCAACTTAGGTATATGGTACTCTTTATAAACAACCAATTGAGAGTCTCATATATCTAACAAACACTAGGCCAGATCTCATGTTTGTTGTCAACTATATTTCGAGGTTCATGTAGGAGCCTAATACCACTCATTGGAAAGCAATAAAACATGTTCTTCACTATGTTCATGGTACTATGGAATATGGCCTAGAATACAAGAGGAATGGTAAATTCTTCTTGCAAGGATACACGGACTCCAACTATGTCGGGTCGATTGATGATCGCAAGTCAACTTCAGGATATATTTTTCATCTTGGATTTGGTTCTATCTCTTGGCACAGCAAGAAGAAATCGATGGTTGCTATCTCATCTACAGAGGTAGAGTATCGTGCTACACATGAATATGTGTGCAAAGTTATATGGTTGCACGTATTTTGATAAGTATGGGTCTTCCATCCAAATCTCCAATACACTTGTTCTGCGACAACCAGGGTGTTTTGAATCTTGTTAAGAGTCTAGTGCATCATAAAATAACCAAGAACATTGAAACACAATGTCACTTAATTAGATATGAAGTTCCTCGACACCGAATTCAACTTCAGTACATTCCCATCGATGCTCAAGTTGTAGATATTTTCACTAAGGCACTTGCACATGTCAAATTTGAATTGTTTCGTAGCTCTCTATGTATTACAAAATGATGTAATCAGGGGGGATGTTAGTATAGCTAGTAATTTTTACCCAAATAATATTATAATGGAGGATGTTAGTGTAACTATAGTTCCAAATTATTACATAGCCATCTATAATTCTTCATTGGCCCATATATCTATGCATGTGCATGCATGAATAAAACTTACAATATGAATTGCTCAAAATATGTATACAAGATTTATTATAAATGCTTGCAATGTGGTGATCATTATAGACCATTTTCCCTTGCTCACATATTCATTGTATGGATATTTGTCTTTATAATATAGACATAGAAGATGAATCTTCATGTAGTTGAATTTTGCTCTCCATATGACAACTCCCATGATCTTTGGCTTATCATATTGCCACTTGTATACTAGACTCTTCAGTTTTTTCTTACATGCACACTCGACTCTATGACACTTACACACTTCTATATGACACTTACTCTACTACATCCACTCCTAGTATAAGATACTTGTGAACATCCTAACTTTACATATTTTCACACTTACATACAAGACACTTGTGCACATTCTCTCAATACACACACTCTTACTTACATGAAACATGCATTTCCTGCACATTGACACTCACATGAAATGGGAAATATAAATCACTCATCTAAACCATAGACTCAACCCTAATCTATTAAATATTTATATTTTTACCATGAAGGTAACATAGGGGTACATTTTCATGTACCAAAAAATATAATATTCTCCAACACCCCCTTGTATTATATTATTTGGTTATTGAAGACTTTAGTCTTCATCTTTCTCTTCAATATACTTTCTTTAGGATTTTTCTTGAGTCTTCAATTTGCAATCCTATGTGAGATCCATTAGGTTGTTTTGATGCTTGATTTTAAATTGTATCTCTTTTAGATTTCTTCCTTGATACTTTCTTGATATTCTTATTTTGTTTCTTTATTTTATTATTTTCAATATTGGACTTAATCTTGTCATGTCTTCTCTCAAATATTGATGTTCTATAACATTTATGATATTAGTATCTTCAAAATTATTTGAATAATGAATATATTCATTGACCAAGATTTTTACTAAAAGAGTTTTGAATTTATTTTCTTCTGATGCTTCTTCTAAATATTGAATTTCATGAATTTCTTGAACTAAGTTTCCTTTTTTATTTTCTTCTCTAAATTGTAGCTGATGTTGTTATGGATGAACATATTTATACTAATGTTGATATTGACATTGTTGGTACTGAGGTTGAAAATAATGTTGCTATTGATTATATTGATACTAAGGTTGATATTTGTCTTTGCTAAAATATTTTCTTCATTTTATTTCCTTGATTTTGATTTCATTGATTATATGTGTAAAATATTGTACTATGACCCTTTCGCTTACATTTATGACAAAATATTGAATTCTATTTTTCTCTATACTTGGATGTTAAAGAAATATTACTTGGTATATTTTCTTCAGATACAAAGGCATTGTTAGTCATTTCATCCTTGACTAAATTTTCTACTTCATATTTTCAAATAATATTGACTAAGTCATCAAATTTAGTCTCATTACTAAGAACTTGTAAAAAGGTAACTAAATGCTTATAACTTTCTGGAAGTGCTCTTAGTGTTACTTGAACAAGGAAATTATCTTCTACTTTTTCTCCCAAAGTCCAAATTTTTACCTTTATATATGCTATTTTCCAAAGAAAGAGTTCTATAATTTCTTCAATATTAACCTTTAAAGAATGTAATTGAGATTAAATTTAGAATTGTCACTTTGTTTTTCCATTCAAATATTTTGCATAATGTATTCCACGCATTTGTAGAAGTTTTTGCTCTAGTTAAGTATGATTGTATTTCATCAACTATTCCAAATGTTATTAGCATGAGTGTATTTGCTTCATTTTATTTAAAATTTTATATTTCTCTTTCATCCTCACTAGGTTTTTTCTTTTTCCCATAGTTTTTATACAGTAGGAAACAATTTCATTTTGTTCTTCCATGATGCAAAATTTGGTCCTTTAAAAAGTTGAGATTAAAAAAAGAACATTTTATTATTTGACATGATGGAACTCATTCAAATTTACAAAATTGGAATTCTCTAAAGTTAAAATCCTTATCTCTCTAAAAATAACTCAAATAAAAAATTCACCAATTTTCTAAACCTTTGAAGTAGAAATTCTTTTAGCTACCTATTGAATTAAATTTGCAAAAATTCAAATTTCAAAATTCATTTTTTTTTTTGAATTTTCTAATATTTGAAATATATAAAAAATCTTCAAATTTCAAAAATCTTAAATCTTAAAACCTTTTAATTCCACAAATAAAATCTCCACACCTTCAAAAATTAAAATCACTCTAAAGCTTAAATCTTCAAATCACTTAAAAAATTTAAAAATAACTTTTATATCTTTCAAACCTTAAGAAAAAATAAACCCTAGTAGTATTCCTTATCACTCCATAACTCATGGGCAAATTCAAATTTCAAAATAACTAAAATTCATAACTAGTAAGGAATAAACCTTATAACTCCATTTAAAAATATTTCAAACTAAGTCAAAGATTGCTTTTCCTCCATAATTAAATAGTGCATAATAAAGTAATTCTTAAAACATTACCTGTGCAAGTCATCTCAAATCTCATTGCAAAGATTTTTTCTAGACAACATGCACACCTACCATTTCAATCTCGGTGCTAGGCTAGATGTTTAAATTTCTTAAAAATTAGACTCCTTGGTATTTCAATTGTATTCTTCATGCATTCTTCTCCCTCATTCATTTATCTTCAACATTACCTATTGTTTTTTCTTGCTCAATATTATATGGTGTCTCAGGTGCTTATATTTGAGAAGGTAACACTTAAGTTTCTACATCTTTGGTGAAGTAATCATAGATGATTTTATATTAGGTGATGAAATACATGTTTCTATGTTGTTGGTGCTTCTAATTCTAGCGGTGACATCTAGGTTTCTACATATTAGGTGCTTCTAATACTGGTGGAAACGTCCAAGTGTCTATGTCTCTAGTGGAGATGTTCCATATCCTTATTACTCTGGCATAGAATGATGCTTAGATAGTGGTCTATATTATAACCTTCTTCATATGGTATTTCTTTTATTGCTTCTAGATCCCTCACTTGGTAGCACTTCTAATGCTTCTATCTCCCTCAATTGGTAGTTCTCTAGTAGCATCGATTGTTTCTAGATGTCCTTTGTATGCTAGCATCATGTCACAACTTATGCTCTATTGATTTCTTCAATATGTAAGTACCCTGGTAGAACTTATGTCTTACTAATTTATTTTGTATGCTAGCACCCTATTAGCTCTTATGATTTACTGATTACTTCAATATGCTAGCGCTCTATTAGTACTTATGCCTTTCATGTTGATTACAATGTATCAGGTAGCCACATTATGATGACTCTTCTGACTTTAGATAGCTACACTCTTAACACTTAGATACCTATTACTAGAACTTTCATATAATTTCACTTATAGCTCTTAGATACTTGGATTATACTTCTTAGGTATCCAAGCTTATAGATATCTCTTCCTTCTCATGTCGCTTTTGTATAGTGACTTCTATATGATTACATATATAGATAAGTGCTCTTGATGGTTATTTATATCTTCTTCCTTCCTTATGTATACACGTTTATTCAATAAATATTTTTTAGAGTAACTTATCCGAGGCCTATACTGAAGTAACTATAGTATTTCAATCAGCCTTATCTTTATGATTAATAACCAGAATTCTCTTCTATATGCTTCTATATACTTTTTCTTTGTAGGTTTCTTCTCTATACTTCTTAGTACTATTTTTAAATATCTTCTAAAATATTATATTTCTTCTCTTTATCCTATAATATTTGATCCTCCTCTATCTCTATACCTTGGAAGCCTAGATGCTTCTCAATCTCTTCCTATATTTGTACTACCAAAAAGTATATGATTTTCAATATATGTATTCAAGAATCTTAGATGCTTCTCTATCTCTTCTCTATCTCCAATTACTATGATCTATCTCGAATATCTTAGGTCACACCTAAGAACAAAAATGATTCTCCTCTTTTCTTAGAGAAGCTAAAATAAATAACATCGTGACTATGAATATCCTCACACATCTAACTTCCTTCTAGTTTGGCCCTCTCAATGTCTAAATTTCTCCTAATTTGACCATCAATCAAGCTTAGATGAGTTCTAGTCTTCACTGGTTTTCCTTCAACCAAGTGGAAATACCCTAGAATCAAAATTATGGTGACTTATCATTCAAAACTTAAAAAATAGAGTCCAAGTCTTCAATACTTTTAAAATTAACATACTCTAACAATACTCTATCAAGAATGGACAAAGTTAAATGGTGGTCCTGATACCACTATTGGATTTTAAGCCTTACTACCACAAAATATCATAGGTCAAAATATAAAGAAGCCACAATATTAAAGTTCAAAATATCAATTATAAGAGTAGAATTATATATATGAGCAATAAAATATATCAAAAATGAATGTAGATTACCAAAATAGTTCATGTATATGTATGAAGAAAACTTACAATATGAATTGCTCAAATTCTATATACAAAATTTATTATCAATAGTTGCAATGTGGTGATCAATACATATCATATTCCCTTACTCATGTCTTCATTGTGTGGAGCTTTATCTCTATAATATAGAAATAGGATATGACTTTTCAAGTACTTGACTATTGCTCTCCATGTGACTATTCCCATGACTTTTGGCTTACCAGATTGCCACTTGTATATTAGACTATTCACTCTCTTTTTACATGCACACTTGAATCTATGAGAGTTGCACATTTCTACATGAAACTTACTCTCCTCCATGCACTCCTAATATAAGACACTTGTACACACCCTCACTTTATATATTTGCACGCTTACATACAAGTCACTTGTGCACATTCTCTCAATACAAACATGTAATCTTACTTACATGACACTTGTGCATTTCCTGCACATTGACACTTATATGAATGGGAAAATATAAATCACTCATCTAAACTATAGACTCAACCTTAATATATTACATATTCACATTTTTACCATGAAGGTACCATGGGGTTAAATTTGCATGTACTAAATAATGTAATATTTTCCAACACAAATCACTAATCTATCCTTTCAAGAAACTTACTTGTGTCATAACAAATATTTTCATCATAGGCTTATCCTTTAAATTTTCAATTTGTTTTATTTTATTTCTATGTTGCACCTAAAGGATGTCAAGATTAAATAGTGCCACACACATTCTTCTCACTACATTGGTAGTGAGCGTCACACCATTTTTAAAATATCCTTAATCAAATTTTTGGAGTATTGATTGTAAATGAGACCTAAGATTTGAAAATTCTTCTCCATTACTAGTTTTTAATGATACGTATTTTTGAATTTCATCTTGTTTCTTGGATTCTTTACTATCTCCTTTATTTCTTTGTTTTGATGCTTCCTTACCCATGAGTACCTTATGTGTTTTAAATTATTCACAATTTGATTCAGGTTCCTTCTAAACAATATACCTTTGTTGCTATTGCCCTTGTTGATATTGTCCCTATTTTTATGATTTAAACTATTGTTTCCTTTGAGGAGGTCTAAGAAATTGAGTCCCATGAGTCACCATATTGTATTTACAAAACGTGGTATCATGTGAATTATTTTTTCACAAATATGACAATACATCCTCATCCATTGAGGTTGCTTTTGTGATGAATATGAGGTATAAGGTCCCTTTTTGAACATTTTTTAATTACTTGTGGAGTTAAGGGAATTATTGAACAACTCATATTTCAATTCAATTCCTAATTTATATTGTTGAAATATGTTTACCAATTCTTCAAATGACACCCTTCTATTTAATACTTGGAGAGTTGTCACCAATGTTTTGAATGACTCATGGAGATTTCTAAGTACAATTGAGATTAAGAGCTTGCAATTGACCTTTTCTTCCATAGTATTCAACTTTTACTCTAGGTTTATAATGTTTGAGGGAATTTTTTAATACTCTCACCTTCTTGGACCCTTAATATATGAAGTTGTGATTGAAGATGAAGGATTGTGGCTTAATTATTTCCTTCAAAAGTTGTGCAAAGTCTACCCCATGTATATTTTGATGTTTTTATTTCACTTAAATGCCCTTGCATCTCTTTCATCATACATTTACTTATATTGTCTCCTTAGGTTGAGTTTCATCAACTATAACTATATCCTAGAGTTTTTTGACCATTATTATTGTTCTCATTTTTTTCTTCCATGGCATAAAATTTGGACCCTTAATCAATTGAGATTCTATGAGAAATATTTTTATGTAGACTAGGAGAATGTTACTTATCCCAAAATTATCGTATTTTTCTATATACCACCAGTTCTATATGTTGAACCTTTCGATATACTTGCCCTTTCTATATACTTGTTAGTATGGGAAAGAAGCTAGTCCTATCAATATATAGTCATATAAAAGAGATACATTAATGTACATGAAAGATATTTATGTGGTACCAAGGTAGTACTAAGAAATGATTCGTCCTATCAATGACACTTGCTTAAAGAGAAATGCAAATATGTGGACATAAATTCCCTATATAGTTGATTTTTCTATATTTTATGAGTTATGTCTAATGATAGTAACAAATAGGGTAAAAAATAATTGAAACAAAAAAAAAATGTGTTCTTATTTGTCCCCAACAATTTTCTAGGAACAATACCTAGACATCATTATAGTAAGTATATTTGGCTTTAGACACAGTAACTTAACAAACCAACATTAACTATACAAATACAAGTTGGAGGCATCACTTATACTCAATTATGTGACTGTACAAAGCATATATTTGGAGTTTTTTTATACAAAATTGTTTTTAATACAAAATTTGTATTAAAAAATAATTTGCTGGTCACTATCAAATGCACCTTTTACAAAACGTATTACTCTTTTTTTATAATTTTTTTTTTTTCAATACCAAAATCCCCACTTTTATTTCATAAATTCAAAAAAAATGTCCACTTAATTAAAATACACCTATACTTACAAGTGAATATTTCTTTCAAATAAGTTCCTAAAGAGAATCAAACCTAAAACCTTTTCATAAAATAATTATTCTTCTTTGAAATAGCCAAATCCCCCCTTATGTAGTTTACACTTTAAAAGATATATATTAAAACAAATACCTTGTATATTTGAGTAGCATTTAGATAGGAAGATGCTTAAACTTAGCACCTCTATTTTTCTATGTGGAACATCCATCATTACTATGTACCACAATATCATTTTATACCCTTGCAATAAACTTCTAAAATATTTATGTTAGAAATTATTACATCATGTATAATATGAATGTAGGTTGAGTAACCAATCAACACATGGTTTGCAAGGTTCATTAGGGTACAAGGATAGTTGTAGGATGTTATGTCATATTTGGGAATCTCCTGTATTTAAACATACTTGCACTTTTATAATGCAATTTCTTTGAAGCTTAAGTTCTAGCATGTGGTATCATACCAGGTAGAAATCCAAGGTGCACAATGTTTGAGAAAAATTTCAAGTTTGAGATAAGATGTTTCATGCACAAAAGCACCTTATACAAAAATTTATCCATGAAGAAAAATTCCATGGTTAAATTCTTTAAATTATTGAAAGGTTTTAGGGTGGAAAACCCTTACCAAAGACATATTTAAGAAAGAAAAATAAGCTATTAAAAGAAGACATTGAAATCTCTATAAAAATTACAAATAAGGAAGACATTTAAAGCTCTTTTTTGAAGATTTAAGGCTAAAAATATATCATATTCAAGTTTATTGAAGGTATTTAGAATGAAAAAAATAGAAAAATGAAGAGATTCAAATAGAAGGATCATAATCCATTTGTAGAATTACATATAAAAGGAAGATTTTTAAGAAGTGCATTATCCTATCAAAGGTTTGTCAGGATTTGGAATCAAAATCAAGAAAAAAAGTAGTAGTATTTTCACCAATGTATAACTAGGAGAAAGTCCAATCCAGTCAAACAGATAGTCATTAAACAAAATTTAAATTACTCTAAGAAGAATAGTCTAATATGAGAAGATAAAACTTATGAAAAACATTAACCAGATTAGCAAAGGGAAATGAATGAACCCTTAGCATAAAAAAATGTTTTGGCATTTTCAAGGGATTAGCAGTGGTTAAACTTGCATGAAAATACGTTCTTCCATATTCAACATGGAGACATGTCAAAATTGTAAAAGGTAACCACCTTGTAAAGGAACCCAAGCAGAGAGCCCATGAAAATTAGATATAAACATTGACCAAAGCAATTCTAAGCAAAAATATAGAAAACCCCTTGTAAAGAACACACTCTTGAGATGTCAATATGAATAGATGTTAGACACCAGATGACCAAATAAATTTGGAAACCAAGAATATAAGAATCTATGCTTAGAAATTTGAGTGCTAAAAGAAAAATTTCGAGCATCAAGAATATGAGACCAAAATAATTTGAGCATTCATAAAACAAGATAAGTCTTATAAAAATAATACGAGTGCAAAAATTTGAAGAAAATAATTTTATTGCTGATGAAATGAGACAAGAACAATTTGGGCTTCAGATCAAAAACTTGTGAAAAACATGATGAGATTAGCAAAGGGAAATGAATGAAACCAAATCATAAAATTACTTTTTGGCATTTTCAAGGGATTAGTAGTGGTTAGAAGTGCATGAAAATGCATTCTTCCATATTCAACATGGAGATAAGTCAAAATTGTAAAAGGAAATCACCTTATGAAGGAACCCAATCAGAAATCCCATGAAAATGAGAGATAAACATTGACCAAAACAATTCTAAGAAAAAATATAGAAAACCCCTTGTAAAGAACACACTTTTGATATGTCAAGATGACTAGACTTTAGATGCTAGATGACCAGATGGATTTGGGAACCAAGAATATAAGAATCTATCCTTAGAAATTTGAGTGCTAAAATAAAAATTCAAGCATCAAGAAGATGATACCAAAACAATTTGAGCATTGAGAAAACAAGATAAGTTTTCTCAAAAGAATAAAAGTGTAAAAATTTAAAGGAAAGAATTTTGATGCTGATGAATTGAGATAAGAAGAATTTGGGCACCATATTAGAAACTTGTGAAAAAAATCACCAGATTAGGAAAGGGAAAAGAATGAACACAAAGCATAATTTATTTTTTGCATTTTCAAGGGATTAGCAATGGCTAGAAGTGCATAAAAAAATAGTCTTCCATATTCAACATGGAGACAAGTCAAAATTATAAAAGACAATCACCTTGTGAAAGAACCTAAGTAGAGAACCCATGAGAATGAGAGATAAAGACTGACCAAAGTAATTTTAAGAAAAAATATAGAAAACCCAGTGTAAAGAACACACTCTTGAGATGTCAATATGACTAGACATCAGATGTATGATGACCAGATAAATTTGGGAACCAAGAATATAAGAAGTTATCCTTAGAAATTTGAGTTCTAAAAGAAAAAACTCAAGCATAAATAATATGAGACCAAAAGAATTTGAGAATTGAGAAAACGAGGTAAGTCTTCTAAAAAGAGTACAAGTGCAAAAATTTGAAGGAAAGAAATTTGATGCTGATGAAATGAGAGAAGAAGAATTTGGGTACCAAGGAGACAAGACAATCCATCCAAGAAAAATATAGGCACCAATAAAAGGTAAGAGATAAAGTTTGTAATATTATCTTGGTTTTAGCACCACTTGTAGCTTAAACCATCATTGAACAAGTAACGAGAGAAATGGAATATAGTTAGTCTCTATTAAATCCTCTCCAAGTATTAATGAATTTTGAGGTATGACCTTAATTATTTAAGAATTGGTAGAGGCGCTTTCTAAAGGATGAAGTGCATATAAACTTGGTAATAATTGAATATATATATTGGGAAGAACAAAGAAAAAGGTATAACTACACAAGAAAATTATAAGTTTAAAAAAATTTGAAAAAAGGAAGGAAAAATATATTATTTTAAAAGTAAAGAAAATATATTACAAGGAATATTCCATAGAGAAAGGATTTTTTCCTCTATTTGACAAGACACAATTCTCTTACATTTTGAAGTTTCATTTGAGTTTCATGTGCATATATATACTCGTCAAAAATAATATTTCAAGGTAGACCTAGTAAAATAAAAAAATTCATATTTTGTAAAGGTTTACTATGTCTAGTGGAGCACCAAATTTCTTGTTACCTAATTTCCAATTGTTGAGAGGAAAAACTATGATGCCTAGAAAACTAAACTCATGACACAACTTGAATTTGAAGAAGTTTTTCAAGTAGGATCTTGCATAGGATCTTGCATGGGGTCGTATACAAGGGAGGTCAATTTTTGGTCTTGACATTGCTGCTACAGGTTTGGTGTTGGGAGCACATTGCGGTGCGGAGGCCGATAGGGCTTCCATTGATAGGGGTTGACAGAGAGAGGCCCCGAGTTTTCTATTGGTGGCTATAGAGGGGGTCACAATGGTGGATAGATCTGCCAATGTCATGGAGGTTGCTAGATGACCTCATCCCAGACCAAATCACTTGGAGGTCATGGCGAGAGCACCCCAGGTGGGTAAAGGATGGGCAAGAGCTGGCTCGCATCAGGCAAGTCTGCTGGCTGAGGATGGAGCAGGGAGAGGTAGAGCTCCATCGCTACAATTGGGTACTATGGCAATTCGGTCTACAATAGGGGATCCCTTCTCTCAGGGATTACGAGTACTCCTAGACTATTTGGGATAGTACTACGTTGAGCGGGGCTCTAGATATGCAATGATTTTGGAGTCAGGATGCGGACGATGCCCCCATCCAGCTAGTGGATGGTGATGATGCCAGGGTTGTAGACAGTTACAATGCCTGATACATAGGCATCCACCCTCTTCGGATGATGAGGGTGCAGGGTCCAGTGCACCCTGTGGTGCACTAGATGGGGAGGCGATGATAGGCTGCTATTGAGGCAGCATGGGGTCACATGGGGAGAGAGCAGTGGTGATCCCCATAGGAGAGACGCCAGAGGATGGCACGGGCTCCATAGAGGCTATGGGAGATAGGGCGAAGGGAGGAGAGACTCCATTCATAGCAGGGGTATATACCACCATCACCTAATAAGGGCAAGGGTGTTGACACAGGGGAGAGCAATGAGATAGCGGCTCTTCGAGCTAAGGCTACCCACCTCCGAGCTTAGGTGTAAGCACTGTAGGACGAGGCTACTCAGCTGACTCAGGTGCAAAAATTGTAGGATGAGACTACATGGCTCAGGGCACGAAGCGGAGGGGCGAGCAGGGATGATCTAGTGCGGTCTATGATGTAGACCACACTCTACTAGGGGGTATACTTCCAGCTAGTTCTGGAGGGCCAAAGGGTACAGCTGCCAACCAACATTGTAGAACCAGTTAGGCTGGGATCAGCGAGGACATCCTCCCGATCAATGACGAGGACCCAAGATACAGCCCGGACCTCTATGGGACCACCTCATCCATGGTAGGGTAGGGGAGGAGATGAGGCTAAGAGCTCGAGGGATTCTCGAGGCTAGGTGCTAGAGACTATAGATTTTGTATAGATTTTTGAGAGGATTGAGTATGCCAGGGCATAGATTGTGGCATACCAATCCAGTTTTGATATGATGTATATAATTTTTTTGATATATATATATATGGTCTTGTGTCTGATGATATGACTTGTTCATATGTTTTTATGACTCTTTAATATTTGAATTGTTTGCTTGTTTGATTTATGATTCATGTAATTATGTCATTTGGAAATATTATAATTTGAGGTCATGCTATAAAATTTTAAATAAAATAATCTGATGTAAAAAATTGGTTTTTGTGATGTGATTTGATGAAAAATAAAAAAATACTTCTAACAATAATTTCAAAGGATATTGTTGCTGTTATAGACCATTTCATGGAGTCGCCGCTCACTTGGTCGTCAAGCTAATCCTAGTATAGAAATATTGCTAAAAGTAAAAGAATGCTTAAGAGACTGTCTTAAGACTTTGTGTTGTAATGATGGAGATAATGATGGTTTGATGATTTGTTTTCAAATTTTCATAAAAATAGTATGCATGAGATACTAAAAAAAATATGATTTTGCTAGGCATAAATTCCTAAGTGTGATAAAATTTTGAACAATTCCTTAGAATTTATACCATGGTTGCAAAATTAAATGCTGACATAATGACATGAAATAGAATAAGTGTTCATTCGTTGGTAAAGCATAATTGTGTAACATAATGATGCGAGTCATATGTTTTTATGAATTTGTTTTTAAAATAAATGGAAAATAAAATTAGAACAATGGTTTGCGCTAGGCATAGAATTAATAGGTATAGACTTATACCATCATCACGAAATCCAAAGAAAAAAATAGATTTTTGGTTTTATTGCAAGATGAATTTTTGACTTTTGATAAACAAAAAAATAATAATATGAACATTTTGTTTGAAATCATTTTTGTGATTTTGTGAGAAAATTTATATAATTGCTTTTATACAAAACAAAAATTCTGAAATAAAAGGATAAAATTATTCCGAAAAGAATTACAAAAACATTTTAAATTATCTCAAAGAGAAATGTAGATTTATAAGGAATCCTCATGTGCAAATGTGAGTTCATTACCGATCTTGATTTATCATAATGATAAAAAATCTCTCAAATACAAATGTGTGTGCGATTGTATTGTTCATTCACCAATTTTGAGCAAGATAATGTGATACAAGTAATTTGCCTTAACCAAATAAATGTTTGTTGACCATGATTTATATGCATATAACCATACCAAACTACTATGTAAGTTAGGTTATCAAGAGCTAGCTAATCCATAAGCTGACATAGGTCTGTACAAAAGAAGGTCGCTAATGTGACAGACATATCACCATGCTAGGAATTACCCAAGGCCAAGCGGGTTGGGCACAAACCACCTGTTATGGGGCTTACCTCACAGTTTTTGAATAATTGAGAATTCCAAGGATTCAAGCTCATTCACCCTTCTTTTCTTTTCAAGGGGTAGGGAAAAGATTTTATTGCATTTTGCTTTTGCGTTTCTCTTTTGCTTTGTTTTTCTTCTCTTTTTTTTGTACTTTTGTATTTTTTCTTGATATTGAGATAATGCTGAAATATTGTTGTGATGATACAAAATAACATTTTTCTTTTTCTCTTTGACTTTTATTTTTCTTCCTATGCTAGGGATACTTGCTCGGATTGGCTGTAGAGCAAGATATTTTTATTCTGGGTAGGGATGAGCTTGTCCTTTTGTCAATTCTCAAATATTCTAGACCATGTGCATGATAGGATAGCAGGGGAAACTTTTCGCTCAAGAAACCATTTCTACTATGTAGCATCATATCGAATTTGCAATGAAATAATTTTAATGTGAAAAGATATACTTAGTTCAAGTAAATAACAAGATCAGTTCTCTATGCTCAAAACTTTATTTAATTCAACTGTGAACTTTGATATAAGAGAGATTAATAATCATATCAAATAAAATCAAGATATTTATTCATGTGAATGTGAAAGTGTGAGATTCCCAATAAATGCTAATTTATCCAAAATAACTGAAAATATAACTGCAATACTGCACGATTTGATAGGTATGAAAAATAAAATATGTTTTTGAAGGGTTTTGATGATTTTGAATTATGAATTGAAAGAAATACAAGATGATTGTTTTTTGAAATGTTTTATATAAGTGACTAAGGAAACAATATGCAAAACAAATATATACAATGATGAAATGACCAAATGTTATGCATAGTAACGTTTAAGATGCATAATTTTCATAGGTTCTTTAAGTTATTTACCATCTAAGTTAGATAATTTGTATGCTCCAGATCCAAATTTAGCAGTGATGACATATGGTCCAAGCTAGTTAGGCTCAAATTTACCTTTAAGGTTTTTAGTTGCATTAGTATTTTTTGATTTTCTTTTAAGACAAGGTCACCGATCTCAAAGGATCAATGATGAACTTTCTTAAGATATGTTCTCTTAATCTTATTTTGGTAGGCACGAAGATGCTCCAAAGCATTGATGTGCTTTTCATCTAAGAGTTCCAGCTGACTAAATCTTCCAAAGACGATATTCATCCCCTACTTTAGTATCTTGAAGTAGTAGAGCTAAAGAAGGAACTTCTAATTCAAAGGAAAAAATGGCTTCAACACCATAAACCAATACAAAAGGTGAAGTTCCAGTGGGGGTTCGAACACTAGTTCGATAGGCCCACAAAGCAGGATATAATTGAATGTGCCAATCTCGACCGGATTTATTGACCAATTTTTTGAGAATTTTGATTAAGGTTTTATTAGATGTTTCTACTTGGCCATTACCCTGAGGATAATAGGGAGTGGACCAACGATGTTGAATTTTATATTTTTGACATAATTTTTTAACATCTTTATTTTTGAAACAAGTTCCATTATCTGAAATGAGATTTGCAGGAATTCCAAACCTACAAATAATTTGATTAAAAATAAACTTGGAAACTTTGGTTCCAGTGCAAGAAGCTAATGGCATAGCTTCAACCCACTTCGTGAAATACTCAGTGGTAGTTATGATGAATTTGTGTCCATCGGATGACATAGGGTTGATTTTTCCAATGATTTCTAAGCCCAATTTTGAAAAGGGCCAAGGAGATGAAATAGCCTGCAGTTCTTGTGCAGGCGCATGGACAAGGTCAGCATGTTTTTGGAACTTGTCGCAATGTCACACAAAATTATGTGCATCATTTGCCATGGTAGGCCAAAAATATCCTATCCTAAGGAGTTTCTTAGCAATGGCACTACCACTAAAAATTCCCCCACAAGATCCATTGTGGGCTTCATTCAAAGCTGATCTAGATTCTTCTAGATTCAAACATCGTAGTAAGATGCCTTCAAAAGATCTTCTATACAAGGTATTACCAATAATCATAAAATGACTTGCTTGTCTATGTAATAACCTATGCTAGTTGCTAGTACAACCATCAGGGAAGGTTCCTTGCTTTAGAAAATTAAATATATCAGTATACCATAGTTCAAGAGTTGTTTCGTTGATGAGAAACACATCCAAAGGTTCTAAGCATGATTTGCTTAAAGCGGGTTCCTGGAGTTGACGAATAATGATGGTAGCATATTCATCGTCTAACTCCAAGGGTAAAAGAGATGCAGCTGCAGCCATAGTGTCAGACGCACGATTGCTAGTTCGAGGAATAGCTTCCAAAGTAACTTGATCAATAAAGGATAATAACTACAAAACATATGCTTTATATGGGCGTAATTTATCATCTCGGGTTTGATAAAAATCATTAATTTGATTTATGACAAGTTGAGAGTCACCAAAAACCAATAAATTTTTAATTTTCAATGCCAAGGCAGCTCGTAATCCAAGGATAAGAGCTTCATATTCAGCAGTGTTATTGGTGCAAGCAAATGTTAATTTAAAGGACAAAGGTATAAGATGTTTTTGTGGAGATATTAAAATAATACCCGCACCATCCCCACTCATGCATCGGGCTCCGTCAAAGTATAGGGACCATTGCTCTAAATGGTTTGCCTCTAGTTTAAGGCATTCATTAGGAAACTCAATGATGAGGGGATGAGTAGATTCTAAGGGTGCAGTAGCTAATTGATCTGCTATGATTTAACCCTTAACAGACTTATGTCATATGAATGTGATCTCAAATTCACTTAGCGCAAGAACCCACTTGGCTGTGTGACCAGATAAATATGGTCGACTCATGAGATATCTCAAAGGGTCAAATTTGGCAATAACATACATTTTCTGATTGAGCATATAATGTCATAGTTTTTGTGTAGAAAATACGATTGATAGGCATAATTTCTCTAATATGGTATAGTGAGTGTCATAACTGATTAAGGTTCTGCTGATGTAATAATTAGCACATTCTTTCTTCTCATCGTCAAGCTGAGCTAACATAGCTCCTAAGGAAGAATTGAAAGTATAAATGTACGAGATAAAAGGATGATCAGATCTAGGTGGGGAAAGCACTGGTGGTTTAAGGAAATATTTCTTGAGGAGTCCAAATGCTTCTTGGCATTATTTGTCCCAATGAAAAGAGACATCTTTCTTAAGAAGCTTAAGAAAGAGTCCAGTTTTGTCTGCCAACTTGTCGATGAAGCGGCGAATAGCTTGAAGCTTACCTTGTAAACTTTGTAATTTTGATATATTGGTGGGTGCGGGCATATGTATGATAGCTATGATCTTGAGAGGGTCAATTTCAATGCCACATAAAGAAACTATAACCCCTAATAATTTATCGGACTTAACTCCGAATATGCATTTAGTTGGATTTAGTCGGATAAGATATTCCCTTAATCGATCAAATACTTTTCTCAAGTCATTTAAATGATCATATTCTTTGATGGAAAGAGCTATAATATCATCTACATAATCATGTAGGATATCATGCATCATATCGTGAAAGATATAAGTCATAGCTCGTTGATAGGTTGCACCTGCATTCTTTAAACCAAATGGCATTATTTTACAACAAAAGGTTCCCCAAGGGGTAATAAATGTTGTTTTAGCCTAGTCTTCAGGAGCTATCTTGATCTGATTATAACCAGAAAATCCATCCATTAAGGATATCATTTCGCTTCTAGTAGTAAAGTCAATGATTTGATCCATGTTGGGAAGAGGAAAATCGTCTTTAGGGCATGCAACATTAATATCTCTGAATTCTGTACAAACCCTAACTTTAGTCGCTTCTTTCTTAGTTATTGGAACTACATTTGAGATCCATTCAGCATAATCAATGGCTTGTATAAAAATGACATTTAAGAGTTTTTCTAACTCCCCTTTGACTAGTAAGGCCACTTTAGGATGCATTTTTCTAAGTTTCTGTTTAACAGGTTTAGCCTAGACAGACTACTAGATGATGCATAGCTACAGATGGGTCCAAACCTGGCATGTCTTCATATGTCCAAGCAAAGACGTCTTCATATTGTTTAAGAAATGCAATATATTGATCTTTTTTTTCTTGACTTAATTCTGATCCAATATTGATTATGTGAGGGTTATGTTTGGTTCCAATGTTAATTTTTATAACGTTTTCAACTTCCATATGTAAATCTCTCTCAAAATTAGGTGGGGCGGGTGAAACACCCAATTATTGTAATTCTTCCAAGGTTAATTTGGATAATTCATCTTGAGGAGTCGTAGCTTCAATTTGGGATATACTCGGTATAGAGCCATCAAAATAAAATTCATTATATAACAATTCCTCAATGGAAACATCATGAAAGATATCTCCCTCCAACTCGTCATCGAATTCGGCAATCATTTTAGGGTAAGATATGGATAGCATATTGTAGGTAAAGTAATTATTCTTTGCATGCAAAGAATCTTGTTTATCTAGATAGTCTTGGTAACATACAAGATGGTCATCATCTTCAAATGGAAAGGGCTGACCTTTACTAGAAAATAGGCCCACACCACAGTGGGAAGGCCACGGTTCTACCTCAAAAGGTTCTTTCATACCATTTTGGAGAGGTCCCAAACCTTTCCCTTTATATCCCAATTTAAGCATTATGGGCTTAGCTTTAATATACTCATTAGCAAAATAGCATCTAGCATATCCATCACAATGTGTCTTAATGTTTCTGGGTATTCTTCCCCAATCATATCCTTTATAAATAAAAGCACAACTCCCGACTTGGTAGATACTTCCCATAGGCTATGGGAGGCCCAAGGTACAAGGAGAGGGTGGGAGTTTATTTAAAAGGAGGGAAGTTTGCATGACAGTGTTGGCTTCTTATGATATAAGAATTTTAGATAAATTGGGTAAGAGCTCATCAGTGAGAGCATAAGAGGTAGAAGGAACATTTCCTACATATTTGGATGTGGAAAGGATGCCTGTAGTGGATGTAGATGTTATAGGGATATTGATGGGTGAGTCTATAAACTTCTTTGTTGTTTTCACAGTATTAACATAGGCAATGTTTTTGCTATCAGTGACTCCGTCACCCACAACTTGTTTATTTTTATATTGATTTTTGGATGTTTTCTCATCATCTTTCTTTTTGAGCTGACCTCTTCTAATGAGAGCATCTTCCACCCTTCGAGATAAATCTATAGCTTGATCGAAGGTGGTCAAGGTAGTAGTTGATAATTCATAGGATAGTTGTTCTTGTAAATTATTGATAAAAATATCTAACATTTCTCGATAAGGTAACACAAAGTGTAATTTTCCTATCAACTGTCTCCATCAAGCTAAGAAGTCAGCAAAACACTCATCTTTGTCTTGTTTTAGGTTGTACAAATATTTAATGGTTACATGCATTTCGATATAGGCACTAAATTGATGCACAAAAGACTCAGCGATCTCTTCAAAATTTCTCAAAAAATGAGTGGGTAGTTGATAATACCACTCCAATGCCATCCCCCCTAAGATTTTCGAGAACATTTTTAGTAATCGCAAGTCATCATGTGATATTTCATGACATGCTATCCTAAACATACGAAGATGTTTTATGGGATATTTAGTTCCTTTATATATAGGTAGGACAGGCATGGGAAAGTGTTTGGGATATGGTTGTGCTACAACTATAGGATCTAGAGGTTGAATACACATTTATCGATAATTGTATGAGGGAAGGTAGGGATCTATCTGGTCCATGCGAGAGACTAACTATTTCACCATGGCTTCCAGATTACCAGTTTGTCCATCGTATTGGTTTGGTAGTATATGAGTATGGGACTTGTGAGCGTAGGAAGGCGGGACATAAGGATTAGATGCTATATTTCTATTATGCAAATGATTGGTAGGAAGAGTATTATGAAGAATATTTGTTGTAGCATTATGTTGTATCCTAGATTGTTGGAAATTGGTATTTGGTTTTGTTTTAGGCCTTTGTTGATTTGAGGTATATTGATCAATAGCTTGGCAAAATAAAGTAGTGAATGAAGGTTTCTTTTGTGTGGGAATAACCCTTGGCTTGGTCACAGGCACCCTAGGTGGTTGGGTAACCTGTTGTTGTTGCATGTTCTAGATTATAGTAGCCATGTCCAAATTGGACGGTCTGGCTTGATCACTCTCTTTATCAAAAAAGGACAAAGGATTAGTGCGTGTGTGATATATATCTTCTAGGGTTGCTTGAGTGTCACTAATTGATCTTTATCCATATGAACTACTCTATTAAGAGTGCCAATATTAGTATTGAGGAATTTCCAAAAATGTCCCATGTTCTCAAAAGTAATAGCTCCTTTTGGAGTTATTTTAGGATATGAGGATCCTTCATTTCTATCATTTTCTTTTTGTTCATTTGCATCCACAAATTCTTCTTCTTATTGGTTTAAGGTTCCTTCTTCCTAAATTGGGTCTTCAAGAAGGACATCTGGGTTATTTACTATTTTTCTTAACCAATCTTCTTCTACTTCAATTTGTTTTCCATTCCTGAGTCTAGTCATTATGTCTAAATCTAGGTTTTAGCAAATATATATTAATATATTTGCAACAAATCTTGGGAGGTATATATTTTAATTATATACCTACTATAATACTTAAAAGAAAATGTTTTGATTTTTTTGTTATGATTTTATTTTGTTTTTGTTTTTGTTTTTATGCTTATAAAGACAATAAACAACACACTAAGTACAAGAAATAACAATAATAAAATAATAGCTTAGTTTTCTATAAATAGTTTATAGATATCATTGATGGGATCAAGTTCATCAGGAGTCATAAAATGCTCCTCTTCAAATTGTAAATGGTTTTTCAAGAACTTGATAAAGTGTGCTATAGTGATATTATCTATTTTAGATTCTGTTTTGTAAAAATAAATCTCATGGCAATACTCTCGATATAACACAGCTCTGGGAACTCTATTCCATCTCTTTCTATCCATAAGATCAGCTTCTTGATCCTCTATACGAGCTAGAAACTGATGTACTATGGCTGCATTCTCAAGGTATTCCTCAAAGGTATACAACTCAGAAGACACAAGGGCTCTTTTATCTGCTAACCACCTATGGCAAGCTCTCTAAAGTTCATGATACAAAATCACTTGATCGGGAGGATTCTATCTAGGACAAACATCTTGATTTTCCTAAGTTCGGTTGCTCTAAATGAAATGAGATCCAATCTCCTATCAAGTTCATCCCACAAAGGTTGAACCCTACTTGTTTGAGGTACTCTAAGCATAGAAATAATCTCTATAGCTGCTAATTGATTTTCAACATTAATGGTGACAACTCGTCTTTCATTATAGTCTACCATCTAAATATGACATGGAATTTTTTTTTTTTAAGTCTAAATGCATTAATGTTTTGATTTTTATTATTTTTATTTTTAGAAGGTTTTGTTATCAAAAGGTTTCTGTTTTCAAATGGTTTCTGTTTCACGTTGGGTTCACCAAAATGTATCGCTCCAAATTTTTTGCATCCTTACCTTCAGGCTATAGGATCCGCGCCCGAAAGGGGGATGTGGAAAGGATGGGATAATACCTCAGACTGAGAGGCACTTTGAAGGTCCCGCCTCTTGTGGGAGGGGTATAAAGGTGAATTTTTGATGGATGATGGATTCACCAGGAAACTTTTGAATGGCAGTTTCCATGCCTAGGTTGACAGTGAGTTTGATGTGTTCATTTTTATACTTGATCATTCAACTCCTAGGTTTGGCCAAGATGAATCTAAATTATTCTATATGCCAATGCGGATTTAAATGAATACAAAAAATAGAAATTAATGCTAATAACAGAGAATATGCTAGCTAGAAGGTGTCATACCTGATTTCGGATGTCTGATGAATATTTTGAGTCTTGTAGTAGTTCAGATTGTCTCAATTCATATGTAATTGTTTGATATTTCATAGGATCATCTCAAATCATAAAAGGTCATCTGAAATCAGATAGAATCATCTCAAATATGATGAATTCATCAGACGAATTCGTCAAAAACCTACAATCACAAAAACAGACACAAAATACCAAATATGCAAGTGCAGAAGCAAAGGATAATGGTAGAAATAATAGCAAACATGCCTAAATAATGGATTCCAATAACAAATAAGGAAATGTAGTAGATTTAATGATTGATTTTAACTTTATGATGCGGTTATGCTAAATGAGGTGAAATCCAAGATGCATAAAACATAATAATTTAAGACAGTACATAAATACAATAGGAAAAATGCAAATAAAGCTAAGGAAATGCAAACTCTAGACTCTAATTGCCTCCAATATGGACTTCAGTCAGGATCACCTCCAATCATACGAGATCATCTACTCTCCTCGTTAAAATTGTTCGTAATCATTCGAGATTGTCCACGACAATCCGAGCTAGCTTCGACTGAAAAAATGGTATAGTTCCTGCAAGAAAATGCAAAATATAGAATACAAACAGTAGTGCGAGGGAATAGAGAACTAACTCTGCAATGAAATTTGTTAACTAAGGGGTTTAGGGGGTTCAGGGGGATAAACTAGAAAAATCCTAGTTTATATAGGATTAGGAAGAGGTTAAGGGGTTGGGGATCATCCTAATCTAGGAGATCTCTAACACAGAAATCTTCAACTATGTAGACGCATTTTTGCCCAAGTTGGAGAGGCTGTTGAAACTTAAACTAATTATGAAAATTTGGTTTTGGGAAGAAATCGTCTGGATGTTCTGTTCCAGACGAATTCGTCAGATCGGGGATGATTTCGTCTAATCTGAGACGATATCGTCCAATGATCAAAACAAATCCTAAAAATGGCACAAAAAATGGGGAAATCGGGTAACAGGCGGTTTAACGGGCAGTTTGGGGTTGAAATTCAAATTTTTATCTTGTATATTTTTACTAAGGTTTAACCGTGCCAATTTAGTGTGCTACAAAGCCAAGAAAACAAAAATCAGAAGTCAAAAGGATAAAATAAGAATATAGAAATCTTGAAAACAAGATTCAAACAAATATCAAAATTAGATAAGAACTACTTTAGACAATCAGTGATCTAAGATATGAGCTTCAATATGCAAAAAGTATAGAATAGAGGATGAATGAATAACTAAGGGTAATAACAACAAGACATGACACATTGGATGAAAAGGTTCAAAAATGAGTGGAAACATATTTTAAGGTTGTATCTTATGTCCAAGGAAAATCACACTCAAAAGGAAAGGAAGTTCTAAAATATGAAAACAATGAAGCACCTAATATTCATGGAGAAAGTTCCAAAGTTCCTATGGCTCCAAACATCTAGTTTGGATCTTATTTTGAGATAGGTGAATCAAGTTCAACAGGAAAATAAATTCTTGAAAATGAAAGCAAAGAAGTTAAGGAAGAATATTTGGATACCACAAAGAAGGATCACGGATACAATGCACAAGTCAAAGATGATCACAAGGATAAAGGTCAAGAAAGGTATGAGGAACCAAGGCATGAATAAAGGGCTTTTCAAGGATATTGTTTTTCTTGTAATAGATTTGGACACAAGGCTATACACTACAGGGTCTATGGATCAAAGAAGTTTGATTTTGCTAGAAAGAACTTCAAAGGAAGAAGGTATGGTTTTGAAGGTCATTGTTTCTTATGCAACAGGATTGGTTATAGAGCTTCTCAGTGCAAATAAAATGAGCAACATGGTTTTGGTTTTAGAGCTGCAAATTCAGAGGTCATGGTAAAAATTATTATGAAAACAAAACTTCACAATACAAGTTTCATGAAAGGAATGGATATGGAAGTGGTTTCAAGAAATAATTCAGGACATGGGCACCATCCAAAGGCTACAATATAAAGTGTTTTAATTGCAATAACTTTGGACATATTGCAATATGGTGTAGGACTCAATTCCAAATAGGTTCAAGGCAAGAAGGTCAAGCAGTTTCAAGGCAAGAAGGTCAAATAGATTCAAGACAAGAAGATCAAGTAACTAATCAAGAAAAGGATATCAAAAAGATGTGGAAGGAAGTTGAAAAAGGAAATGAACAATGTAATATGGGAGTAAATTTACTCCCACCCCAAAATTAATCACCTCGAGAGAGAAGGTGGTAGGGGGGATAAGCTTAAGAGTCATATATTTTAGCCCCATAGGTGTCTCTTTTGCCATTGATGTTAAAGGGGGAGAAATTTGATTAAGGGGGAGAGCATTGAGTTAGGGGGAGCAGCCTCCAAGGATAGCATTCAGATAGGGGAAGCAACCTCCATAGATAGTATTGAGTCAGGGGGAGCAGCCTCCATAGATAGTATTGAGTCATGGGGAGCAACTTTGATTCTCAAAGATGGTTTTTGCAGTGATTGTGGTGGTGTTGCCATCAATGACAAAGGGGGAGATCGTTCGCAATTTGAGTTATTTTATGTTGTCATTAATGTCACATGGATCATTGATATCACATGGATCACATTGCATTTTGGTGGCAAAAGCACTTCATAAATAATCATTTATGAGATTTTGGAGAGCATGGATATATACAAGTTTTTTTTTAAAACCAAGGTAGGTAAAATAAAAGGTTCTATTTAAAACCATGGATGGCAGATTTGAAATGGGTTTTTCTTAAAACCCAATTTGGCTTTTCATTTCATCAAAAAAGGTGCTCCAGTGATGGAGATATTTAATTTTAAATATTTAGTTTAAATTTTAAATTATTTATAATTTAAATTTAAATTTTAAAATTAAAAATAAAAGTAATCCATCGATGTTGTTGAATATGAGGGATAAAAATATATAAAAGGATTCCTAAGGTTTATTAATCCTTAGCTCACGCTCGTGAATTAATGTGATCATTGGAAATCAAAAAGAGCTCGTGCAAAAGAGGGTTAAGTGATGGAAGTGAAGAATAAATTAGATGACTTGTGAAACCCTAGTCACCTTGGGAAGTGTGGTGCATTGGAAATTGGCTTTTGGCTAAGGTAAGTAGTAGAATGAACGTTAAGGTTTCAAGTCCCCTTGGCTATGTTAGAAGGTGTTGGAAGAAAGAGCGCACAAAGTGCTTTTGGTTTGCGTGAGAGGGAGGAGTGTTTTGAAGCATGTGGTGCCTTTCCCTCCCAAACGAGCTCGTAGCTCGTGCAGCGGCTTGGTCACGGTTAAGGCACTAAGAAAGGAGGCATCGAGGGATTGAATCCCATCAAGGACAAAGGCAAGTTAATATTTTTTTTTCTAAAGTTACCCTAGGAGAAATAAGGGTTGTGATGCACTTTAGGAAAAAGAGAGATTTCTGGTGATTTTCTTTTTGGAAGTATATCATATTATATATCATTGGAAATATTATTTCAAGGGCTATTTGATTAACTTTCTTATAGGGAGAAATAAGGTGTGTGTAAAGAGATATTTCTGATTTTATAAAGGGGTTCAAAAGTGAAGGTTTCTTTGTTCTTTTTCAAAGGGGATTAATTCTTTCATGAGGGGACATGGTGTATTTTATTGAGTAGGAGTAATAAGGTGTTATTTGGATATTATTGTTGTGTTATTAATCAAGATCTCTAACCCTTATTGAAAGTTGAAAAAATAGTTTGTTCAGTGTGGTAGATTTAATGAACAAATAATAAGGCATCAAAAAGGTATGAGCAATATTCTCCATTGACTTTGTTTATGGTGGTTGATTTCTGAAATATCATGGGGGAGAAAAGGATTGATTGTGGTTTCCTTTTCGAAAGTGGTTGGTTGAATGATTCAAGGTTTTTTTTTTTGAGAGTTGTGATTAAACCTTGTTTTATAAGCATTGTTGTTGAAGCTCATTGCTTGTACAAAGAACTTGAACTTGAGTTAGAGGAGAACATGAATATCATTGTTATGTGAGAGTTAATGTTGAGTATTTTTGGAAACATTTTGATTTGATTGATTCATGCTTGAACTAGGGTTTGTGAGAAAAATTTGTTCCTTAAGTTGATTGGTTGAGTTGATTTGATTGAGCCTAGTCAAGTTATTGTGTGAAGTGGTTGTTCAAGTTCCATGAAACAAACTTCTATGTTCTTATTTGAGTTGAGTTTGAAATTCAGTTTGTGAATAGAACATATTGAGTCTCTAAAAATTATCTTTATGCTTCTATAAGATTAAGCTGAGTTGATATTGATTTGATTTGATTTGATTTGAGATTGATTTGAGTTAAGATCATTGTGGATCATTGTTGTCATCCATTGAAGAGTGCATTGCCATTCATTTTTGAGTTCATCATTGAGTCTTGCCTTCATATATTTGTGGATGATATTTGAGTGCTACTTGAGCATGTTTGATTGAGCCTTTGAGAAGGCTTTTGGGATAGTTTTCTGGACATATTTGATGCAACTTTTGTGCATGATTGATTGAGCCTTTGAAAAGGATTTTGGAACAGATTTTTGGACAGATTTGAGGCCACGCTTGTGCATGATTTATTGAGCCTTTGAGAAGGATTTTGGGACAAATTTCTAGACATATTTGAAGTGGATTTTGTGCATGATTGATTAAGCCTTTGAGAAGGATTTTGGGATAGATTTGTGGACAAATTTGGGATAAATTTGAGCAAGTTCTTGGTGATCTTGCCAAGCAAATTTGAGCAAGTTTTTGGTGAGCTTGTTGTAGCAGATTTAAGCAAGTTCTTGGTGAGATTTCTAGAGTAGATTTTGAGGAAGTTCTTGGTGAGCTTGTTGGAGCAGATTTGAGCAAGTTCTTGGTGAGCTTGCTAGAGAATATTTTGAGCAAGTTTTTGGCGAGCTTTCTGGAGAAAATTTTGAGTAGGTTCTTGGTGAGCTTGCTAAAGCAGATCAGTGGATTGCCTACTTGAGCAGATCAGTGGATTGCCTACCTGAGTAGATTAGGATTACCTAGCTGAGCAGATCAGTGGATTTCCTAGCTAAGAAGATTAGTTGATTGCCTTACTTAGAAGATTAGTGGATTGCCCACCTCAGTAGATCAATGGATAGCCTAGTTTTGAGCAGATCAAAGTAATAATTTGTATTGGGATCAGGATCCCTATTTATTTGTAAAATATTATAAGGATATTATCTTGTGGAATATCCTACATTGGGGAACCATGTTAAATCTTGTGTCTCAATTGTGTGTGTTGATTTGTGCTCTTGATTACTATTGCTATATATGTCATTAATGCACATTGCTATATTTGGTTATTGTAATTAAAGACACTAATTGATATTGGTTTGGAAAGAAAGTAAAAAGTGGACGTTATACTGTTCACCCCCCTCTTAGTATAAGCTTGTGTTCTTCAATATACCCAACATATAAAGCTACTTTAGGGAGGGTGTAACCCTAAATATATTTGAGTCATAAACTCTTAATATCTCATTATTATAATATAATATCACAATATAATAAAACTTAGGTCACATATAGCCCATGCCAACTATTCATAGAATCTATACATAATATAATATTATATGCAAATATACCTATATCCCTAGGTACCATAACAATCCACCCCCTTGAAAATACTTCATCCTAAAAGTAAGAGAATAAATTAAAAGATATGATCTTCTAAAATTTTATAGCAACTTATACTAATATTGATCATCCTTTATCCAAGTGAACTACTTTTTCATGATGGTCTTATTCAACGCCATCCTACTAGTGGGTCACTTTGATATTCATACACATTGTTCATTTGGTGCCTATTGTCATTGCACCACTCTAACATCCATAATTACTATTTTTTTATCATCATTGCTAAACTTGATGCCTTTATGACTACATGTAGGTTGATAATAATATAGATGCCTTATGTCATTCCTCCATGATTATTGTTGCTCATGGTAGTGTTAGAGAAGATACACTACAATATTATATAGGTGTTTTCCTTCCATTAACACCTTAACCTTTGGTTCCACTATCCTAAATTCCTCCCCATGTTCTTCTTTATTATTCCATTTATTTGGTTCTTCCTTATACGCCTTTAATGTTACTTCCTTGTACTTTACTTCTACTGTTATTATTATTTTTTTTTTTGTTCTTCGATTTTGTTCCTCTATAGTAGCTTCTTTTTTTCTTAGGATCCTTTTCCCTTAAGTTAAAAAACATCCTACAATGTTATCTTATTTTTTTGTATACCTCAACTTTATGAAATTATTTTGTACATCAATATTAGTAGTAGTAATGAGTCCAACTAGGTATACCTAAGAAGAATGTTTTGTGGTGGCTCAAGCGATGGCATGAAAAAATTACAGTATTGCATAGATCCATAGATGGATTTTTAGGGTTTATTTTTTTGTGATGGCTCAAGTGATGGAGGGAGTGAAAGAATTTTTCGTTGTGGCTCAGGTGATGACGAGAGTGAAAAAATTACAGTGTTGTAGAGATCCATAGATGAATTTTTAGGGTTTATTTTTTCATGGTGGCTCAAGTGATGAAGGGAGTGAAATAATTGTAGAGATCCACAAATGGATTTTTAGGGTTTAATTTTCACAACAAAAATTTCTCAGGATGACAGGTGTTTCTCCTCAAATAATATAGTCAAATAAACAAAGTTGAGTGATAATTCCAATGATGAGAGTTAGAGAATTTGAATTGAGTAATTGCAGTAGGGATCCAATAGGGCTTGATAATGGGTATAAGGGTAAGGTTAGTAATAGTTTAAAGGTGATGGTAGGATAGGGAACGAATATTAATTTAAATGATTCAAATGGTCAGGTAGCTACTAGCATGCAGGAGAATGGTGAGCAAGTGGTCATTCCTATGGAGGTGAGTTTACCTAGAAAGTCATGCTCTAAGGGTCTAATGATTGAGGTAACTTTTCACAATGGTGAGTCTCCCAGCTTAGTTTTTCATGAGACTCTATTTTCCAGCAATACAAGTGGGTCCCCAAGTTTCATTACCTTCCTCAAATTAGGTAAGCTATCATTTATCAAGATCACAACTAAGGATTTTGGATATTGAAACTCTTATTCTCTTTTTGACCTCTCTCTTGCTAGAGATAAGTTGATAATTCTAGATGATCTTATGACGGTCACCATGGAGGGGGGCTTATGGAACCTTGTTAGAAAATTCCATGGTTGTAGAACTAATATTGATGTCATAAGGATATGGGCGATGGTCAAATGGAAACCGTAAGATTCTCTAGATGTTGTTATGATTTCTAACACATTCTTATTGATTAAAGACAATTGTGATGAGGACTAAAAGTGGATCCTTGGAGAGGGTCCCTAGTTATTTGAAAGAAAAGTGTTATTTCTACATAAATGGGGTTTGGATTTTAATCCATGAACCTAGAAGATCAATCTAGCTCCTTTATGGGTACATCTTTGAGATTTTCCCTTTCATATCTAGCATGAATACATCTTAATGGGTATAGCTAAGGTTATTGGTGATTTAGTGTTAATAAAATTAGTCACTAGAAAAAATCTAGAATGATTTTTGCTCAAATGTGTGTAAAGGCAGACCCAAAGGTGGAGTTGTCAGGTCATATTGATCTTATTTCTAAATATGGTGTATGGAATCAAATTATAGTCTATGAAAATAATATTCTTAAGTGTTCCATTTGTAGGAGGCTGGACCACTCAGCTTGTTTTTTTATAGCTAGAAAGGATTTTACCAAGAGGAACTAGCTTAGAAAGTTTGAAAATTTTAAGTCTCAAGGCCATCCTTAGTCTAGGTCATCTGAGGCCTCAGGGCCTAACCAATTTTCTTTAGATAAATCATGACCCAACCAAAATGAGAATTATTCCAGGGTGATGGAAGTTAGAAATCCAAAGCCAACTACTATCAATCAATCTAGTATTTATTTTGGCTTCCCGCAAATGGACAGAGTAAATTTGATGACTAAAACAAGTATCTTGTCCAATTTTCTTCATAATTCATTCGAATTACTTAAATCCTAAAGATGCTAACCCTAATGAGGAGAAAGGAAATCAAGATGAGCCAAAGGTTCTTGTATCACCTTAGAATATGGTGAAATACTCTAGCTATTCTCCCAAGCCAAATATGACCAAGTCATCAGAGTGGGGAGAAGGTTCATCAGGGGTGAAATATTCCCATCCAAAAACAAGTTCTTGAAAGGAATTGGCTAGTGTTGGAGTGCCCAGGAATGTGGGTAAGCCTTATAACAAAAATGTAATAAATAGGGAGGCAGAAGCAGATATTGCAGATGGCTTGCAAAGCTATTTGAAATTTTAGAAAGAGTCTAAAGAAAATCAACTTAAATTAGATTTATTTTGTCACTCACCCCATTCTCCTGAGGGGGGTAATCGCTCAAAATATCATAAATGAGACTCATCACATGGAATATTAGAGGCTTGAACAGGACTGTTAAACAAAGAGTGTTGGCCTCTCTAAGGAAATATTTTAGGTCAAATATTATTACTGTACAGGAAATAAAAATGGATAGATAAATGTTGAATTAGTTAAAAAGAAAGTTTGAAGAAAATCAAATTTTTTTTCCATCTCAAAAAATGGAGCTTTAGGAGGTATGTTATGTGTGTGGAATCCAAAATATATTGAAGGATCAACTCTGCTAGTTTCTGATAGCGTTATAAATATTTTTTTTTCTTTCAAAGTCTCAAGGGTCAAGTGGGTTACTTTGAATATATATACCCCTAACTCTTCTCAAAATAGGTTGGTATTCTAGGACTCCTTGCGAGTTATGGGAGAGATTTTTAACAAGGAAGCATGGATTTTGGTAGGATATTTTAATACCTCTATATACATGTCTGATAAGAAATGAGGGACTCCAGTCTACAAAAGCATGGAAGACTTTACCTCTTTTGTGAATTCCTAAGGTATTATGGATTTGGAGCTAAAGGGGTATAGGTATACATGGAGTAATCAACGATTGGGATGCAAAAATATTTAGTTAAATCTAGATAAAATCCCCAGATCTAAATAAGGGATGCCTATTTTTGGAGATACATATTTGCAGTCTATTCCTAAAGTGGCCTTCAATCATAATCCTTTGGTGCTAGAGCGAGTTCAAAACTATCCATTTTTTCCTAGGTCCTTCAGATTCGAGGCAATGTGGCCCCCTCACCTAAACCTAGAAGGTAAGATCAAGGAATGGTAGGCTAAGGATTTTTTTGGCCACCCTATTGATCAAGTTGCATCGAAGGTGAGGTATATTAAGGAAAAGCTAAAGGAATGGAATAAATTCATTTTTGGTAATATTTTATTAAGTAAAATGAACTCATTGAGCAGATCAAAGAAGTGGAAGCCATTTTAGCTAGGTCAAAGGTACTAGAGGTTGTGAGATCCAAAGAAATAAGTTTGCTTGCAGATTTGCACAATGTATTGGCTGAAGAAGAGATTATGTGGTGTTAGAAATTAAGGAAATTATAGCTCAAAGAAATGGATCAAAACACAAAAATAATTTCTATGTCTATGTTGAGGCATAGGAGTCACAACAGGATCAAGAAAATCAAAAATATTAATGGTTAGGTTACTAAGGAAATTAAAATAAAATTAAAAATTTGCTATGGAGTTCTAAAAAGACTTGCTATGCTTCTCAATTTTCAAAACCTTACAAGCAAAAAATCATCTTCTATGTAACATCCTAGTGCTAGTCTCTGAAGATATGAAAAATATCTTGTGTGATCCCTTCAATGATGATGAGATCATAAAGGAAGTATTCTCAATGGGAGGTCTTACGACTCCAAGTCTAGATGGTTTCCTGCCTATCTTTTTTTAGAGGTTTTGGCATATTCTGTATCCTGATATTTGTAATTCAATTAGAGAAATCCAAAGATCTAATTTTATCCTAACCAATGTAAATTCCACCTTTATGGTTTTACTGCCTAAATCACCAGGTGCCAAAGGATTTACAGATTTTAGGCTGATTAGCCTGCATAATACGATTTTCAAAATTTTGACTAAATCCATGGCAAATAGACTTCAAATTTTGCTCCCTTTGATCATTTATGCTCCGTAGAGTGGTTTCATGTCCCAAAAATATATTTTAGATGGTTTTATTATTTTTCATGAGATCATACACTCTACTATTAAAAGTGGGAGGCCTGAAACTCTTCTCAAGTTGGACATGAACAATGTGTATGACAGAGTGGCTTAGGATTTTCCTCTTAGGGTCTTCATAGGTTTGGCTTTGCCTAGTGCTAGTTGAGATTGATGAAATGTTGTATATCTTTAGCCATATTTTTAGTAATTATTAATGGATATTTAGTTGGCTACTTTTTTAGCAATAGAGGTCTACATCAGGGAGACCCTTTATCGCCCTACCTTTTTATTCTTATGGCTAAGGTGTTGGTAGGTCCATAAAAGCTAATCAATTTATTCAAGGTTTGAATCCAGCCCAATCGATAGGTACCATATCACATGACCAATTCATTGATGACACTCTTCTTTCCTTCATGGAATCAATCCCTAAGGCTAAAGAGGATAAATCAATTTTGGTGGATTTTGAGAATGCGACAAGTCAGGAGGTGAATTTTAGAAAATTTTTAATTTTATTCTTTCACACCCCGATTTATAGGTAGAGGAAGATAACATATATTCTAGGGTGCAGCATTGGTTCCCTTCCCTCGGTTTACCTTGGGATGCCACTGTTCAAAGGTGCATCAAAACCATCACTATGGGATTCAATAGTTGAAAGAGTTCAGAAGAAGTTAGCGGGGTGGAAAGATGTTTTTTTTAACCCAAGCAGGGAAGATTTTATTGGTCAAAGCCACTTTACAAAGCATCCTAGTGTACTTCCTCTCCTTTTTCAAGATTTTGAAGAAATTTATTGATAATTTAGAGCAAATACAATGATCCTTCCTATGGTAAGGGGATGAAGAGAAGAAGAGATTCCACCTAGTGGCATGGGATTAAGTTTTTATTAGGAGGAGGCTTAGGATTGAGAAGGTTGATAATGTTGAATAGAGCCTTGATTGAAAAAAAATATTGAAAATTAGTTCAGGATGATAATGTCATCTGGGTTAAGATTGTGAAGGCTAAGTATCTTGGTGGTGGTAGCAATTTCTTGAAATCCCAAGCTCTCCTGGTGGGGTATGTTTTTTGGTCTAGCATAGTTGGAAGTCAGGTGGATGTGCGTAAAGGCCTTTGTTGGGTGGTAGGGTATGGTTATTCAATTGATTTTTGGGGATATTATTGGGCCTTGTCATACCCTCTTGAATATTACCCAACCTTTTGAATCCAATCATAGATAGGTTCTTTGGTCCCAAAGTTTCTAAATTTTTAGAATTATTCAATGGTCATATTCTAGTGGAAGTCCTTTGACTTCTCAATATTTTCTTAGGAGGAGAAAATTGCTTTTATAAATTTAAAAAACTCCATAAAATGATTTCTAATCTAGGGTATTGGTCTTCATGATAGGCTGGTTTGGGATCTTGAGAAATATGGCCAATTTTTATTTAAGTCTTCTTATGAATATTTGGACTATGATTCGGATCCCTGGTTCCCAATGAATCAATTCTAGATTAAAGGCTTGACACCTAAAGTCAATGTGTTCTTCTAGTTGGCAATTAAGGGAAAGTGCCTTAATCTTGATAATATTTGAAAATAGGAAATGCTTTTCCTTAATAGATGCTCCTTGTGTGGTAGGGCTTTTGAATTGCCTTTCCACTTATTTTTTTATTATGCCTATACCCTTGAAGTATTTCATTAGTTATTTTTGAAGATAGGTTTTCCTTGGGTTCTTCCCAACTCGTTGGAGGACCTAGTTGTTCAATGGATCTCCCCCTTCTATTCTCCCCACCTATACCAATTTTGGAAATTTGGGTTACCCCATATTTGGTGCTAGGTGTGGAAGAAAAGGAATTCCTACGCATTTAAAAATATTTGCTATCCTAAGTCATCGGTCTCCTCAAGTGCCATTGTAGATACAGTGGAAATATGAAAGCTTTAAAACAATATTCAATAACTTGTGAAGGGGATATCAATTTGGATATATCATTGGGTTTTTTAACTCAGCCTTAGAATACAATGAGCAGGGTGAGTCAGGATAGGGCTAGCACGATTTGGGAACCCCCTCCATCGGGTTGGCTGAAATTCAACTTTGATGGAGCTTCTAAAGAGAACCCAAGTATGATGGGTGCAGGGGTTTTTTTTATAAAATCATAGGGTAAAATAATTCTTGCCTTTGTTGAAAACTTGGGTCACCAAACCAGCCATTTCGCTAAATCTTGGGTATTATTTCAGGGTGTTTACCAACTAAAATGTGTCAATTGTAGGAAACGAATCATAGAAGGAGATTCACTCATTATTATCAACATTATTAATGGCAACCAAAACTCCTCTTGGACTACTACAAATTTATAATTGAATCTAGGAGAATGATTCAAATTTAGAAGTCCAATTCAAGCACTGGTTCAAGGAACGTAACAAAGTTGCAGACTTCCTGTCTAATCAAGGTCTTACACAACAAGATATTCACATTTGGACATGTAATTTCCCATATGGCGTTAGATCATTGGAAAATGAATTTAGAAAAATGTCAAACTCAAGTTAGAATACTTAGGGTAGGTGGTTGGAACCCTCCCCATTCGATGTTACTTTTAGAATGTTTTGATTGGGCTTGTGTGCCCAATTTTTTGTCTCTGTTTATCAATGCGAGCCTATGTGCCCAAATTTTATCCTTGTTTGGCTTATGTATCTAGGTTTTTTCAGCTAGTATATTTTGGTCTAGGTGTAGGGAGTTGTTTCCAAGGGTTGGTTGGCTTTAATGTTTGAAGTGTCCTCAGTATCCTAGTGGATTGATATTAGCTTATTTTTGTTATACGATTTGGAGGTCCTTTCATAACTCATTTCTTCCAACTAATAAAAAAAATATTAGCTCATAGGAACCTTATCTAGTATCAATAATAAATTAGATTTCACTCACAAAGTAACACTAAATCACAATATTGGAATAACAACAATATATCACAAATATATTCAATATCAAAGGATTACAAGATTGATACAAAGAGATGGATTGCATGGAGCTTTATCTCCAATATATCACTTTACATGAATTTTTTAGTACTTTAACTATTGCTTTGCTCAAACATCCAAGATATGCATCCTTTATTATTCTTCTCATTAAGACAAAACTCTCATGTTGCCACATATCATGTGATTCTTCATTCTCTCTCTTGACACTTTCAACTTTATCTCATATTGACACATGTGTTATATAAAAAATTATAAATCATTCTACTAAAATAATATCTAAAAGAGAGGCAAATAATGTAATACTTCCAACACCACCCCCTTGTTGATATTGCTCCTCTTGTTGTTGTGATTGAAATTATTTCTTCCTTTGAGGATGTTGCAAAATTGAGCCCCATGAGTAATCATCTTGTATTTACAAAATTTGATATCATGTACTTCTAACAAATACAATATCTCCTCCTCCATTGAGTTTGATTTTGTAATGATAATGAGGTAGAAGGACCCTTTGAACCCTTTTTTGTATTTATTTGTGGAGGTAAGGGAATTATTGGACAACTCATCTCTTAATTTATTTAGCACTTTATATTATTGAAGTATGTTTACCAATTCTTCAAATGACACCCTTATATTTGATACTTGAAGAGTTATCACCAATGTTCTATGTGATTCAGGGATAGCTCTAAGTATAATTGAGACTAAGATCTTGTCATCCACCTTTTCTCCCATAGTGTTCAACTATAAATCTAAGTCTAAAATTGTTTGAAGGAATTTTTCAATACTCTTGCCATCTTGAACCTTTAATATATGAAGTTGTAATTGAAGATGAAGGGTTGTGGCATCACTCTTTAGTTAAAATATAGTGCAAAGCCTATACCATACATATTTAAATATATTTTCTTCACTTATATATGGTTGTATTTCATTTGACACTGTAAAAGGGATGAGCATAAGTGTCCCTTGCATCTCTTTCATCATACATTTTCTTAGATTCTTTACCCATAGGATAAGTTTCATCACATGTAACTATGTCCCAAAGTCTTTCGATCATTAGTATTGTTCTCATTTTTGTCTTCCATGGCATAAAATTAGGATCCTTAAGAAATTGAGATTCTATAAGAAATATTTTTATGTAGACATGGAGAAGGTTCCTTATAGCTCCCAAACTGGTCTCCTTTCCTATATACCACAAATCCTATACTAAACCTTTTGATACACCTGATATTCTTATATAGCCATTAATATGTGAAAGAAACTAGTCCTCTCCATATACATAGTTGTATGTGATAGATACCTTAAGGTACATGAAAGAGATCAATACATGGTACCAAGGTGATACTAAAAAATGATTCCTCCTATCAATGACACATGCTTAAAGAGAAACATTTGTACATGGGTGTAACTTTCCTATATACTTGTATTTTATGAATTTTAGGATTTATGTTGAATGCTAGTAACAAATAGGGTAAAAAATAAAGTGAAACAAAATATGACAAAAAAATGTGTCCTTATTCCTCCTTGATGATTTTTAGGGTTAGTGCACAAACATAATTATAGAGGCTATATTAGGGGGTAGAAAAATTAACTTAACATGATAGCATTAACTATACATGCAAGTCATAGGAATTATTTATACAAAATATTGTGATTGTGCAAAGCATGTGCTTGATTTTTGTGTACAAAATTATTTTTGATGGTAAATTTGTATTAACAAAATAAGGTGTTAGTCACTATTGTTTGCACCTTTTACAAAATATTATTACTCTACTTGTAGAAAATTCCTTTTATTTAAATGTCAACTTCCTCACTTTTATTTTATAACTTAAAAAAAAAATCCGACTTAAATAGAATGCACCTATATTTGCAAGTGAGTATTTCTTTCAAACAAGTGCCCAAATAGAATCAAACCTACAACGCTTTTTCCAAAAAAAAATTATCTTTCTTTGCAATAATCAACTATGGAATTTCCACTTTAAAAAATAAAAACAAATAGGAAGATGCCTCAACTTATCACCTCTTTGTTTTTATGTGTGGAGCCTACATCATTGCCACATGTCACAATATCAATTTTTTTATTACAATAAAATTTTACCATATTTGTGTTAGGAGTTATTACATCATGTATAATGTTAACATAAATTGAGTAACCACCCAACACATGGTTTCTAGGGTTCACTAGAGGACAAGGGTATTTGTAGGATGTTATTGCATATTTGGGAATATAATGTATTTAAATTCCTTTGCACTTTCATTAGGAAATTTATTTGAATATTAATTTCTAGAATGTGGTATTAGAGTAGGTAGAAGGAAGAAATAATTCTCCTTTTGATCCTCCACTAGATTCAACATAGAGAAATCAAAGGTACACCCTATTTGAAAAAAAATTCAAGTTTGAGACAAGATGTTTCAAGGTCAAAAGTACCCAATATGAAATTGTGATGTGTGAGGAAAATTCCATAGAAAATTAAACAAATTATTGAAAATTTTCAGAGTGGAAAACCCTTGAAAATGACATAAGAAAGAAAATAAAGCTATTGAAAGATCCATAAAATATTGAAAGAAGTTGTTGAAATATCTATAAAATTTATAAATAAGGAAGCCATTTGAAGCTCCTCTTTTAAAATTACAGAGAAGTTGTAACAATGTGAAAATCCAACCAACTAGAGAGAGGATTTTTTTTTTGTAATTGTTAGAGATCTATATCACCCCATATTCCTCTCTTAAATATAGATTCAAAAAGTCTATCTATATGAATTGATAAATAAGATAACCTCTACAACTTGTAAAATATATATTCCATTTATCTAAGATAAAATAAATGTAAGATCAAAAGGAAGATAATCAAGATACACATAACACCTCATATACCCTGGGAAAAACCCTCATGAGAAAAAAATAGCCTCTAATATTTCTTTATTGCATGAATTTAGTTATCTCTATACAAAGGAGTCCTATAATTCCATTTTCCCAAAACATATGCCAATACAATGCATAAGAACCCCATAGTTCTCAAGTATTCACCATGAATTGTTATTTTAATTGATGTTACATAAATACTAAGGGAATCCATAATTCCCTCAAACATATTTTGCATTCATTCCTCTATAGCTTCTTCCTTATAATATTTTAAAAGAACTAACATCTCTCTAAAAATATAATGTATCCATAACATCAGTATAAAATAATATCAAGTATTTTCCTTAACCAACTAAGATCCCATACTCTTAATCAATTAATTACTTATCAAACTAATTTACTCAACCAATTTAGAACCCATACTCTTAATCAATCAGGTATTTATCGAAACTCATATAACTCTAATAAATAAGAAATACAATATCTATTATTTTATTACTACTTCATTCCACAAAGAAATTTCTTCTCTAATTTAATCTAAGATCATTCTTGAAGAAACACATTATTATATTGAGATGGGGGGAGAACAGTATAAGATAAAAATTTTGTTTACAAACAATAACTGCAATAATATGAATCAATGCACAAAAGACCACACACACAAGAGATAAGGATTTTATGTGGAAACACCCTTTCGAGAGAAAACCATGACAAAATATTGCTTTTATTTCTTCAAAATATTTGTAGGCACCAACCCACAAGAGACACCAATCCCCTTGTACAAATACATAGGCACAAACCTACAAGAGACACCAATATCCTTATTAAAATAACGTAGGTACCAACCTACGGGAGACACAAATCTCCTTGTTACAATAACATAGGCACCAACCTATGGGAGACACCAACCATAGATCTAAAGGCACCAACCTTCAAATACAAAATTGATCAAAAAACTTACACAAGCCTACTCTAAAAACTAATCATTAACTTCTAATCAGAATTGTATTCTTGGATCTACACTCTAATCCCTACTCATCAAGATATTATAATCCCTCAAAAACATGTGTGGTCTTGATCTATTTTTATTCCAAGAAAATACTGAAGACCATTACTATCTATCGATGTGAACAGTCAGAAGATAGTTTGTTATGCGTCCTTTGCAAATTAATGCTAGACATCTCTCCTTGTGATGTGGATTGTAGGCCATATCCTAATGAAGACCAAACCCTCTCATGTGTATCATTATTACAATATGTAGATGTGTTAGCACTACAGGATAATTGACTCACCAATAGATATGTGTTAGTGCTCTCCTTTTATATTTGGTGATAATATTTTGCAGTGATTCTTAGATGGAAAAACTGATGCATCCACGTGGCTTCTATCCTAATTTTAGGATCACTGTAATATTTCCAGGTTAGTGTACCAAAACCTAGCTAACTGTTAAAAAACTCCAACTCAATCTCCATGTAAATTTGGTATGATGATGTAGTTGAATTTTTCTTCTTTTCATGGGTTGTAATGCTTAGTGTCTTCTTGTAATGCTCCTTAAACCCTAATGATTACACAATGCTCATGACAAACTCTAATAGTCAATGATAGCCTTCAATTATTATATGTTCTTTTTGAAATTTGATATGCTATGGTTTTCCCTATGTAAGAATTACCTAGATGTTCACCTTTATGTTTTAAAATCCTGCTCAATGTGCACTTCTTCAGCTAGAATATAACAACTCCAATGAGCTCGATATTTTCACTATGTTATTTTGATGTAGCCGTGGCTAATGTCCTGCTTTGATGCTCCAAATTTTTGTGAGATGATAAACTAAAAATATATTGCTTATGTGCATCTTGAATGGTCAAAAAAGCTTCTCCTTTATCCTTCTAAATCATTGATATCTAATACAAATGTTGACTACCCTATCTGTTTATCCTCCTCAATCATGTTCTCCTATGCTATAGATAATTCTAGAGTCGTTCATCATCAACTCTTTTCTCCTTTCATTGGTGGTTTCTAAGAGCAACAAGTCCTCTTTAGTCTCTTTCACAAGTTCAACAGTCCTTGATAACGACTAGAATAATAGAATTTTTGGTCTACGTTAATGCCAATTTGTCTATTATATTTATTTATCGTAGCGCTTCTCTCAGGTTTAGATTATTCCTAAGCCTTTGATATCCACTTCAATACCACTGCATGTTCACTCATCTGAATCAAAGATCTTTAATAAAAAAGTAATTTTCAAAATAAACTTTAGCCTTGATTATAAACATAAATTTTACATTACTTTTCGTGCCCAAGAGGTCGTCCCATATTCCACATTAATTCAAACTTGATTTAAATATTTCAACCTTTGGCTCAAACTAATTATATTTTTATTTTAAAACATCACTTTAATATTTAAATTTTTAATTTAAATATTAAAACATACACCTATAATTAAATCACCCTTGAAGATATATCTGCCTTGAATAATTTGCCCAAGCACACCACGATTTACCAGCAACCAAGTCGACCATCAACATAAAAACAAGAACAACAAAAAACAACACAAAGAACACAAAAACAAAACAAAACAAAAGAACACACACACCTTAAAAAACTAAACAAAAAAAAAAAAAAAAAAAGAAAAGAAAAAAAAATCAACATAACAATGACCTATCTAGACCATAAGACTAATAAGGCAAGAAACAACAAAGGAAACAAAAAAAAGAAAAGAGTGAGCTAGAGAACTAAAAAAACCTGAATGAACCAAAGAGAAGGAAAAAAGAAGAAGAAGAAACTAGGTACCTTCAGAATTGGAGCCATCCAAAGAAATGATAGAAAGAAGAGCTTCCCTAATTTGTGAAGCCCACCATCTAGGAGGGTGGCCATAATAAGTAAGATCACCTTTATCCAAAGTCTAGTTAGCTAAAGCATCAACACTCTTGTTTTGATCTCTGACCACATGATTGTAATCAACTTTCAAAAATCCCATCTGGATTAATTGAATCTTCTCAATAATTCATTTTATTCTCCAATCAACCTTATGAATCTTGGAAGGATTCTTCAAAAGATTAATCATAAGTTGAAAGTCAGACTCAACTAACACATTTTACCATCCAAACTTAGTAGCCTCCTCAAGGCCTCTGAGGATACCGTACCCCTCAACAAGGTTATTGGAAAGAATACCTAAAATCTTAGTAAAAGTAAAAACTAGGGATCCATTTGAAAGTCTACCAATTCCTCCCACACTGGCATTTCCAGGGTTCCTTCTAGAGGCTTCATCAGTATTGAATTTTCCAAAAATCTTAGGAGGAGGTTGCCAATTTCTTGTCCTATCCATCTTACTAATACTCACATTCCCTTTAAGTTGGTTGCCCTTAGAATATTTAATCTTAAATCTTTGCATCACTTGAGCCCATATTTGGTGGGAGTTTTGGGACTGATTAAGGAGTTGATGGACTGATTTAACTGATTTGGCTATGGTATTTTGCCAAATATAGTGAATATCCTTCCTATCTTGATTAAAAATTTGGTTGTTCCTTTCAATACAAATATTCCAAATAAGAATGGTAGAACCCATCCAAACTAACTGCCTAATAAAATGATCAACACCCTCTTGATTAGGCCAATCCTTCCAAAGCTGTTCAAAAGTAAAAAAATTGGACCACTGTAAGCTAAGAAAAGTGGCCATTCTCCTCCATAGCTTAGAGGCTAAAGTACACTCAATAAAAATATGGTTGAGAGTTACTACATTCTCTTCACACATATCACATCTAAAAGGGCCATGAAAACCATGCTCCATAAGTTGCTCACCAGTAAGAACCCTATGATGCAATAAAATCCAATTAAAAAACCTCACCTTAGGCCAGATATTTTGAGCCAAAAATTGAGAAAATATGTCAGAAGAATGGTTGGGATTATTATGGCATAAGGTAAAATAACCTTGAGCAACTGAATACTCACCCTTAGTAGTGTTGTTCCATCCAAAACAATCTTTTTCATGGGACCAAGAGAGAGATATCATATGAAGGATGTCTTGGATATCTTGTATTTGCATTTCTAGGATTTGAATAGGCCAGTACTCAATAGGGATCCAATATCTACCAACCTTTGAATTACCATTATGGTACCAACAGTAATTAGCCACCTTTATCTAGTTAGCTCAATGAAGCTCCTCCATCCAAGGACTCCAATCGGGAAACTAAGTTATCAAAGGCTTGTGACCATCCCAAGAATCTGTCCAAAAATTTTCCTGTTGACCATTATGAATGATCCAAAATAAAATTTTCTTTATAAAATCCTCACCAGTCTTAAGAACTGCTAAAATGGGAGAACCTTTGGTAGGAAGTTGATAGCGAACAAGGTCTTCAGGACTTTTTTCTTAGCATATTTAGCACAAATATTATTGGCCCAAAGAGCATTGGGGTTATGCAACATCCTCAAATATAATTTAGCAGCTAAAGCTTTGTTGTTATTAATATAATACCGGAATCCTAACCCCCCTTTATTCTTAGGAAGACATAAAGTGTCTCATTTCACCAAGGCCCATTTTCTTTTCTCCTTAGTACCACTCCAAAGGAAACGATGACTGATTTGATCCAGTTCTTGAAGAACAACCTTTGGAATATTCAACACGGAAGATATATTCTTTAATTTAAATATAATCTATATTCTTTCATTTAAATATAAACTATATTATTTCATATAAATAATCTATATTCCTTCATTTAAATATAAACTATATTCCTTCATTTAAATATAATCTATATATTTTTTATTTAAATATAATCTATATTATTTCATTTAAATATAAACAATATCGCCGAACTAAACATTTGTCCCTTTCCTGGTGCTTTCAACGACGTAAAAGGTTTAAAATGATCGTGGCATGGTGGTTATAGGGGTGGACTGCTCGAAGATCTATGTGGTGGCTTCTAGGGTGGACAACACATAATACTGTGGTGGCCATAAAAGCTAGACAACTTGCTCGGATTCATGGTTCAAAAAAAATATAAACAATATTCTTTCACTTTTATATAATCTATATTATTTCATTTAAATATAATCTATATTTTTTCATTTAAATATAATCTATATTCTTTCATTTAAATATAAACTATATTTTTTCATTTAAATATAATCTATATTCCTTCATTTAAATATATACTATATTCTTTCATTTAAACATTAACTATATTCCTTCATTTAAATATAAACTATATTATTTCATTTTAATACAAACTATATTCTTTCATTTAATATAATCTATATTCTAGAAAGAGGGTTTTTGAATTGACCCAACAAGTAGGCGTAGGTCTTATACAAACTACGATAACCAATAATAACCAACCTAGTGAATCGTTCCACATGATGGACATAGGTGGGTTAACAACCAATAACAACCATCTGAAGCTACTGTGTGTCTAAAGCACCCTCAACTAGTGCATAGTATCCCTGCTCTATGGCCACCTTGACCACAAAGTGGTGGTCACCTAAGTAGGGGAGCACCTTCCCCTAAAAGGTATACTAGAATTCTCCCCACATCCCATGTGGGATATTCATGGGGAGGCTCAAGCGGGATTCCGTCTACCCATGCCTCCTGAAGCATGGTTCCACCACTCCACGGTGGTATGCCTTTGTGGTAGGACACCTTAATTATTATATATCCCTATGTTAACCTTAGGGTATTTTGAAAGGACAGTGGCTACAACTTCATTCAAGTGAAGAAGGGTTTAGTGCAAGTGATGGGATGAGTTAAGCAAATCGACTGTGGCTGAAATGAAATTACAAAAATATAGGCCTGAGGCATTAGGAGGATTACAAAGTATTAAGAGGTTTTATCAAAAACTTCCATTGACTACTTCCTCCTAGACAGTAATTTCAATATTACGATGATGGAATGATTAACCATTCAACAATCCTCTCTAATGTTTAAATGCAAGTGGAGCTTCAATGAATGCAGGAGACTATGTCAACACAACTTAGTCTAGATATTCAAAAGGGAGGGAGTTTCCCTTATGGTTTAGTTAATTGGTACTCACTAGTATACCAAAGGGTAGTGGTAACCAAATGTAATTTCTTGAAGCTAGACAATCTTTTCCTAAATGACACAATCTATCTCTACATATCTTGAACAAAGGTAGAGAGGTTGCATAGCTAGCTAACCAGATTTATTTCAATAAAAGAGGTATTCATGCTCATGTGATCACTTACAAAAGAAAACAACATCAAGTTAAGAGGATCGAGCCACACAGGAATAAATATTTAAAGAATAAAATAGGGCATCTCAATTTCTTTGACATAGCCTGGTTTCAACACTACACTTATTTTATACATAATAAAGCATAGCTATGAAATAAATAGTTACAACCTTATAAACATCTTCAGGTGGATTCCAACTTCAAGCACCTCCAAGATTTACTCTCCTCCATCGTCTAGTCATCGTTCCTTCTTTCTTTCAATAATTGAGTTTACTTGAAAGCTTCTCTCCAAGAATGACCGCCTTCTCTCCAAACATCATCCTCCATTCTCTGAGTCACCTCCAACCTTTCTATTTCGAAAGACAAAACTTTCTCCCCTTTTTTTTTATCTTACCACCCCATCATGAGTTAAACCTCCATAACTCCTTATCCATTTACCTCCTTACCCATCTACCAAAGTAAAATCTTATGACAACAAGAAAATATATTTTTCAAAATATCTAAAATATAATATCCAATTGATATTCCAATTAACTCAATTTAAAAATATTTATATAATGATTAATTAATCTTTGTTGAGACCTAGAACAAGGGCCTGGTTACTGTTCATGGGGTAGAATTCCAAATCACTATTGAGTTTTTGGAAGACCTAATGGGATAACCTATGGACGACAAGGTGATCTGGAGAAACAAACATAATTGGGAAGTGGAGATAACATTTTTTGAGAAGAACTCGAGGATTCATAAGATGTACAAAAAAGGTTTGTACTGTAAACATCTTTCCACTACTTGGCAATAAATCTTAAAACCTATCATGGAATACCTTACTTGTGATAATCCTGAGGCCAAACTCTGTTGTTTCCATTTGGCTTACGTAAACCACTTTCGTGATGCCAACTTATGTCAAACCTACTAAGGATCATTCCAACTCACCTGACCTAGTTGAAAAGTACCTTCATAAACTGGTTTCACATTCAACCTCTACTATAATTGATCACCAAGAAACAAATCATTGGCCATTGGTAAAGCTATCATGAAGCTTAAGGAGCAGTGCCAGGATCTGAGCCTTCTATTCTTTTGTGATACTTTTGATGACACCCCTGGTTTCTCAACTGTGGAGGTTCCTTTCGATGCCAAGGGTGTAGCCAAATATGAGGATGTGGTTGAAATTTCCAAGGAAGTTTGTTTTGATGTTTTTAAGTAGAACCTGAAGGATATTTCAAAGGATGAAGTGAAGGACATGGCGTTGGACACTGCTGTAGATTCACCTATGCAAACTGATGCTCCTCTCTAAGCATGTTGGTGGTTTTTCCTGCTGCTGCCTTTTTCCTTCTATTTTCTTGGTCCTTCAGCCTGAAGGTTTTGTTCTAGTTGGGTTTTGCTGGTTGTTAGTTCCTCTTTTTGTTCCTTTCTATCAGAGGAAGTCTTCCTTTTACTTTTCTAGGATTTATGCCTCTTTGTTGTGTTCCTCTTGAAGTTCTTCTAGTGTTCCTTTTTATGTTTTTTTGTTGTACAAGGCATTGAGGCGCATTTCAAATGCCCTATTTTGAATAAAATTAACTTACCAAAAAAACATCTTTCAATTAATTCAATATAAAAGGATTTATATAATAATTAATTAATCTTCCAATTAATTCAATATAAAAGGATTTATATAATAATTAATTAATATTCCAATTAATTCAATATAAAAGGATTTATATAATAATTAATTAATATTCCAATTAATTCAATATAAAAGGATTTATGTACTGATTAATTAATATTTTAATTAATTCAATATAAAAGGATTTATATAACGATTAATTAATCTTCCAATTATTTCAATATAAAATGATTTATGTAATGATTAACTAATCCAAACAAAGGGGTATTAATAATAATATATATATAACCTAGGTGTTGTAGGTGAGTTGGAGAGGAGAGGGAAATCCTCCAAGGGAGGTCCCAGGTTCAAATATCCACCCTCCCAAAAAGCTGAATTGGGTATTCAAAATCCAATTGATAATGTTGGTGCAGGCAGGGTCGAGTGTGACTCCCGGGTGACTTTGATAGTGTAGAACCCCGTGTTCATGGTCTCTCAGACCAAGGCGGCCCTGCAAGGGGTTTTTCACTTTAAAAAAATAAATAATAATTAATTGTTTCTCTAATTAATTAAATCGAACAAGTAAAAAATAATAATAATAAATTTATTAATTAATTAATTCAACCAAGAATATTATAATATTTAATTAATTTTCCAAAAAATCGATTCACTTATAGGAATATAATAATAATTAATTATTTTGTATGTTATTTCTAAATTAAGAGTGATATATTCATCAAATAGAACATAAAATATTAGAGAGCTATTTTAGTGGAATGAGTGAGCTGAGGTTTAGCGGGTGCGGCGGGAGTGAGGGTTTGAATTTTCTGGGCAAGAATCTCAGCCAAGGCGATAGAGGTAGAGCAGGTATGGAAGGGGCAGGTGGGAACCTCAAGCATGGATCAAGTGAGGATCCAGAGGAAGGCGGTCAGGTTGCGGTAGATTTGGAGGTGGGCATCATGTGGGGGCCCGACCCTCCTCAGAAAGACCCCAAAAAAAAAGATACGAAGGACAATGCAAGGCCCAAGAAGTGGTTGTATTTTGTTGAGACTCTTAGAGGAAAAAGAAAGGAGGTTCTCTCTCTTTCATCCCTAGTTCTAGTAAATAATAAAATTTTGGCCTCGACAAGTTCCATGAGTCCTTTTCTTTCAATGAAATAATTCTCCTTGGTAGGCAAGTTTTTGGGAGGTATGTCGAAAATGGAGACTATCAGGGCTTGGGCGATGGGTAAATGGTGATTGATAGGTAGCTTGGAGTTGGTAGCTCTAACTCGAGGGTTATTCATTATCCTTTTTAATAATATGGAGGATGCTAACCGCATTTTAACATGAGGTCCTTGGTTTTTGGGTAAAAGGAGCCTTTTTCTCAGATGATGGGGTGAAGATTTTGACCCTGAAAAGCAAAATATTAACATTGCCCCTATTTGGATTCAAATCCTGAGTCTACCTGCCTAGTTATTCAATGAATATTGGCTGCAAGGCATAGCCATAACTATACAAGACCTAATCTCCATTGACCATGTGACCTTGGTCAGGACAAGGATGACTCATGCACGAATCTACCTAAATGCTAATTTGGATAATGAATTGCTAAGGTTTGTGGAGCTAAACTATGGATAATACTATAAAAAATAATTAGTAGAATACGATAACAGACCAATATTCTATGCAGAATGTAAAAATCAAGGACATCTATGCAATTAGTGCCCTAACTTGACAATGAATAGAGAAAAGCAGTAGCAGGGAATGCTAGACAGAGGAAATTTGAGGAGTTTCCTTGGTAGAGGTGATTTCGATCAGGCAAACTATTTCTACCAAAAAAAGAAAATAGAGGGTGCAGGGTCCCAACAAGACAAATGAAAACAATAGGTTGTTGGCAACCAAAATACTCAGGTAAGTTCCAATACTCTAGCTTCAAATAAATTTTTAATTCTATCCAATATGGGAGTAGGAGGATCATCGAAAGACATGGAAGCCTAGAACCTTCAGGCTAACATTTTTTGGCTCTCTATAATCCCCATCCAAGTCAGGATCCTCAAACCCTAATTCTAAAATTATTGTAAGCCCTATGGGCATCACAAAGCCAAACCCTAATTCCTAATATCTAGAATCCCCATCCAAGTCGGGATCCTTAAACCCCAATGCTGAAAATACTTCAAGACCAGTGGGCATCCCAAAGCCAAACCCTAATGCTAAAGAACTTAGGAAGAAAGTTAAGGTATTGGAAAATAAAAAATCTCATCTCCCTAACATCATCACTAGGAGCCATGTGAATCCTACTTAGGGGACGTCCTTTAGACCAGGGGAATATAGGAAAAAAGGAGAAGATTTGGATGTATGGGTGGAGATATGTGAAACTCTTCAGACTAAGGAATATGGCAGTCCGGTTCTGCAACAAATTGCCTCCCCCCATTTAGTCCTAAACAAACCAGGAGCATTGTGAAGTCTCCTATAGATTTTGGTAGTGAAAAAAGAAGAGGGAGAATATCAAATGCTGAGCATCAAAAATTAAAACTGATAATGACATTGCCAATTGAAAACAGAGAACCTTGTTTCAATAGGTTATTCCGGGTTCTGAAGACAACAAATTAGGAAAACCCCCTCAAGGGAGGGGGAGAGGAAGAAATCCCAAACAATCTAAATGAAGTTCCTCTCATGGAACGTGAGAGGCCTCAATGGCCTACCCAAACACGGGGAAGTCAGTGCAATAAGAAATCAAGTGAATCCAACTATTATCATGTTGCAAGAAACAAAAACTGATGAGATTCAGTAAAAAAAAGTAGCAAAAAAAATTTGGAATCAATGGGAGATGGTTTGCAAATCATCCAGAGAAGCGTCTAGAGGCCTTATGACTTTGTGGGATCCCCGGATAGTAGAAGGCACCATTATTTAGAAATATGATAGGGTTATTAGTATTTTATTTAAAGAAATAAACAACAACAGGTCATGGATCCTTTCAAATATTTATGCCCCAACTTCAATTCAAGGGAGAGCTCTATTGTGGGAGTACTTGGGCAATTTGAGTGAAATATTCAATAATGTCCCTTGGATTCTGGCTGGGGATTTTAACACTCCTCCTTACCCTTCAGACAAAATGGGTGGAAATGGACCACCTATCAGGAGCATGGATGAGTTCAATGATTTTGTGAACTCCAACATGTTGATGGATGTAAGACTTAGAGGAGCGAGTTATACCTGGAGCAATCAGCGGATAGGATGTCATCTCATTCAAGAAAGGCTTGACAAATTTTTCTATCAAAGGAGGCTACATGTTTGGTGATTCTACCCTGCAAGCCCTTACTAAAATTGTCTCTTATCATAATCCCATTTTGTTGGAGATCCCTAACTCTTTGTCCTTCAATAATCCTTTCAAATTTCAATCTATGTGGATCAAACATTCCAGTTTCAGAGATAACTTAATTTAGTGGTGGCAACAGCCTATCAAGGGTAGTGCAGATTTTAAACTTGCTGGTAAATTAAAGTTTTTTAAGGAAAAGCTTTGAAATTGGAACAAATAGGTCTTTGGGAACCTCTTTGAAAATAAAAAATAGGTTTTTGAAAGTTTGAAGATAATTGATCAGAGGATTCAACATGGTGATGCTGATGAAACTACTAGGCAGGAGGAACGGACAAAACTAGCAGAGTTTCATAATATTTTGGCCTGTGAGGAAATATATTGGAGGCAAAAATCAAGGGCTCTTTGGTTGAAATATGGAGATTCAAATTCCAATTTTTTTCACGTCACCACACTTAGAAATAGAAGCAATAATACGATATTTTTTTTTTTTTTAAATAGATGGTTCTATTACTCAAGACTTAACAAAAATTAAAAAGGAGGCAGTAACTTATTTCAATTCTATCCTAGGTCAGGAATCGCAGTGCAATGAGGAGGCCAAAGATATTATCTTGTAATCCATTCCTAGAATAATAAATGAGGATATAAACCTTAAGATTCTAGCTCCTTTTTTTGATGAGGAAATTAAGGAAGCCTTGTTTAGCATGGAGCTAGACAAGGACCCGATGGATTTTCCCCTCATTTCTATCAAGCTTTTTGGGACATCATAAGTGAGGATGTAATTTATGCTATCAAAGAATTCCAATCAAGCAATCATATCCCAAAAAGTCTCAACTCTACTTTTGTTTCTCTAATTCCTAAGAAGGAAACCCTTGAATCTATGGTTGACTTCAGGCCAATTAGTCTATGCAATGTTTCTTACAATATCCTAACGAAAGCCATTGCAAATAGAATGAGAGATTTTTTGCCCCGCATCATAAATCTGTGCTAGGGAAGCTCTATCCAGGGTAGGTCAATCTTGGATGGAGTTATCATAGTTCATGAAGCTCTGCACTCTGCTCATAAGACTAACAGGTCTATTTTTGCCCTCAAGCTTGATATGAACAAAGCATTTGATAGGCTAAATTGGGACTTTCTGATTGATGTCCTCCTTAAGTTTGGTTTTCAACACCAATGGGTTAATTTGATCAAATAATGCATTGATAAAGCATGGTTCTTGATTTTGGTTAATGGAACAACTACTGGTTACTTTCAAAGTCATAGAGGAATTTGGCAGGGGGACCCTATCAGCCCCATGTTATTCATCATTATGGCATAATATTTAGGCAAAACCATCAAAAATGCTTGTAGTTCAAGGCTAATACTAGGAATCAAGGAAACATATCTCACTAGGGCTATTTATCACCAACAATTCATCGATGATGCCCTTCTATTGACTAAGGCATCGATGGTTGAGGCAAAAAGAATTAAATACATCCTCCAACTCTATGAGGACGCTGATGGTCAGAAAGTTAATTTCAGTAAAAGCAAGTTATATTTCTTGAACACCCTCATTTAGAAGCAAGGAAGGATTGCAAAAATTTTAGGGTGTGATATAGCAAACCTCCCCACTTCATATCTTGGTCTCCCTCTTTTCATTGGTTCTCTAAGAGAGTCAATGTGGGATAGGTTTATTGAAATAATTCAAAAAAAACTTGTTGGATGGGAAGGTCATCTTCTATCTCAAGTAGGAAAACTAACCCTCACTAAGGCCTCTCTTTAGAGCATTCCTATATATTTACTCTTCGTTTTCAAAGACCCTATGAAGGTTTTACAAAAAATTGAGAAACTCCAAAAAGAATTTTTATGGACTGGATCAGAGGAGAAAAAAAGGATACACCTTGTAGGATGGACCAAAGTGTGTAGACCCAGGTAAAATGGGGGCTTAGTTCTGAGGAGAATTGCTCATATGAATTTAGCTTTACTAGCTAAGCAGGCATGGCACCTCATTTTTGATGAATAAAATGAATGGATAGTTGTGATCAAATGAAAGTATCTTCAAAATATGGAATTTCTAAGTGACTCAGTTCCAATCAAAGGTTCTGCTTTTTGGAAAGCAAATCTCAATTGTAAGGAAATGATCAAAAAAGGTTTCATATGGGTTTTAGGTAATGGTGAGATGATAAATTGCTGGAATGACAGGTGGGCTAAGGACGAAACACTGACACAATATCCTAACTTAGCATGAATTAGAGATATCACAAAAGAACTCATTGGCTAAAAAGTCTTTGATTATATGGTTGAGGACATAGGCAGAATGAAGTGGAAACAAATAAGGATTCAAGTATTTCATGTGGAATCAAATTATCTTTGTAACATTATCAAGCAACATTTTATCCCCATGAGACCCAAGGAAGATCAAGTGACCTGGGCTCCTACGAAAAACGAGTAGTTCACTATTAAATCAGCTTACAAGCTTATGCTTGATGATGAGGATTTTGTCCTCCAAAAGGACTTAGTTTGGATAAAAAAATTAATTCCAAAAATTGTAGTCTTTTCATGGCTGGTTATCCAAGGAAGAATTCTAACCATTGATAATATGATGCGTAAAGGTATTTGTATCACTAATCGATGTTATCTATGCAGGGCTAATTGGGAGACCATTTATCACATTTTCCTTGACTGTCCTAAGTGGGATTTTTTAGGCCTTCAATATTTCTTGGGTTAAACCAACCACCATACTTGATTTGTTCGTCCAGTGGTCTTACCCCTTTTCAATCCAAAGACTTATATACATGTGGAAAATTTGTCTCAATAACTATCTTTGGTAGGTGTGGTTAGAAAGGAACCATAGAGTCTTTAATGAGTCTATCCATGATCATCAAACTATCATTGCTAGGATCCTATCCTTTTCCAATGAGAATGTGAACCATATCCCTTTTGATAGTCATAAACGTCATCTACAGGAGACCGCGATTGCTCAATATTTAATCTTAACATTGTTAGATGAGTTTGTGCCTAGGGTAGTCAACCCTAGAGCCAATGTTAAGTGATCCCCACCTCCTACGGGTTGGTTTAAGCTTAATTTTGGTGGAGCGGTTAAGGAAAATATTGGAAGAGCATGCACTAGTGGTATTGTGTGAGATCATAATGGGAATATGATGCTTGCATTTTCTGAATATTTGGTAACAAGGACGAATAATGAAGCTGAAGCTAGAGCTATGTGGAGAGGCCTTCAAATGACTCAAGACTTAGAAGGCAATTTTATCATAGAATGAGACTCTATGCATGTTATAAATCTCCTCAATAATTTGAAAACACCTCCTTGGAGGATTAAAATAATTGTTGAAGAGGCTAGGATCTTTTTCAAGGGAAGACAAGACATAAAAGCCCAACATGTCTTTCGGGAAGCTAAAAAAGTTGCTAATAAGCTGGCCAATTTGGGTATCAATGGTGATAGATTTTTAAAATGGGAACACGGTATCCTGAGAGACGTAGAGGAGCTTATTCAACAAGAATGACAAGAATAATAGTCAAATTTACCAACAAGGAAGGTATTGTGAGTTTGAAGGCTATGAGTATTCATGTCTCTTTTTTGAAATACTCTCTTGGTGTTAGTCTTGGTGGATGTTGCTTGGAAATACCACAAAGACTAATGGGGATAGTCACATGTCAGATAACATGGCTCCTATTCATATTAGTAATTTGAAGTTGGTTGATAATCACAAGGCATGAAAAAAATGACAATAAAAGGCTTCGAGCCAGAGCCACGTGGACCAGTAGATAGCCATCGCCATAAATCTAGCCAGCAGGTTCACTTCTCCAAGGTTGATTGGCCAAGATGGGATGTGGTCCCAAAGCATGTCATATAGAGAAGAAAGCAATTACCAAAGAATTATTAAGATTAAATATCAATATAGAGCTTGTGGGAGTTTTTTTCAGTACTCTACTGTGTGTCTTTAGCTTTTTTCTCCACTGTTTCAAATAAGGTATCTGTGTCTGTTTCTTTTTTTGTAATTATTATGCAGGTGTGTTTTCTCGAGGCATACCCAAAATGTTGTATGGGAAGTTTCTTTTTTATAACAGGCTATGTGCCTTACCGGATGTAATGGCTTTGGTGACATGTAGATTTTACATATATAGGGTCCTTATTAAGGACATGTTCATCAACAACCCTAGGATGATTTTTGTAAAATGTTTTGGGTCAACCTATAAAACCCAATATTAATGCTATAGTATCTTATCTACAAAAAATAATAATAAGAATTAATTAGTTCAATCAATTAGATGCATCATAACTAGGTATTAAATAGTCATTTATCAATACGTAGTCTATTTGGCAAATGTCTTGCCAAGGTGGGGTATGACATACTACCCCCTTGGGATAAACACATATTATTTTATTAATTTCCCAAAAAATAAATTCAATCATAGGAATATAATAAGAATTAATTAGTTCAATCAATTAAATGCATCATAACTAGGTATTAAATAGTCATTTATCAATACATAGTCTATTTGGAAAATGTCTTGCCAAGGTGGGGTATGACATACTACTCCTTTGTGATAAACACAATCCCATGAGTTTCCCTGCAACAAAAATGTTATTGCAATACATACTCAGATAAGCAAGGATAATTTCTATCTTCGTAGACAAAATTTTATCATCCCTGATAACATTAATACCATACTCACCCTATATGAGGTACAATTCTAAATATTGAGCAACAAAAGCAATAACATCCTTCTTCAAATCTATCTAGAAAGAGGTCTTTGTCCTATTTCTCACATATTTATACTTGTAAGGTAAGAGAAATAAGAAATCTAAGCATTTCCAACATAATGTGTCTCCTTAGGTTACCAATTTTATCCTATCCTTTAAGAATAAGAGTTTATTCCTATAGCCGAAATCTTATTTTCTTCAATATTTCCTTTATTTTTGGCCCATAATTCACTACAACATTCTTCTTGAGATGCATTTATTTTTCTTGATCCATTTAATCCATGTGATTTTAGGTTAAACAACCATATGCCTTCTTCAAGGGCTTAATTTTGAGCAACACTACCCTATTATAGCTCTTAGGATATGCTCCTAAGATGGATCTTTATGCCTTTAAGTGTTTACTAAACTCAAAATATAGTATATTTTTTTAACAACTGTGAGAGAGGATCCCATACTCCTCTCAAGAATAGATTCTCCATCTACTTTTTTCCACTAATTAAGCTCAAATTCTAATAACTGAACTCTACATCTATTCCTTCTTATTAAGTATGATCAACTTAACCAAGAATAGTCTCTTCACCTATTCCTTCTTATTAAGTACAATTGACTTAACCAAGAATAATCACTCCACCTATTCCTTCTCATTAAGTACAATTGACTTAACCAAGAATAGTCACTTCACCTATTCCTTCTCATTAAGTACAATTGAATTATACAAGAATAGTCACTTCACCTATTCCTTCTCATTAAGTACGATCAACTTAACCAAGAATAGTTTCTTCACCTATTCCTTCTCATTAAGTATGATCAACTTAACCAAGAATAGTCGCTTCACCTATTCCTTCTCATTAAGTATGATCAACTTAACCAATAATAGTCACTTCACCTATTCCTTCTCATTAAGTATGATCCACTTAACCAAGAATAATCGCTTCACCTTCTCATTAAGTATGATCAACTTCAGCAAGAATAGTTGCTTCACCTATTACTTCTCATTAAGTATGATTGAATTAACCAAGAATAGTCACTTCACCTATTCCTTCTCATTAAGTATGATCGACTTAACCAAGAATAGTCGCTTCACCTATTCCTTCTCATTAAGTATGATTGACTTAACCAAGAATAGTCGCTTCACCTATTCCTTCTCATTAAGTATGATCAACTTAACCAAAAATAGTTGTTGATATAATTAGGGATCACATGGATCCATGGTTAGTGTTCATAATAACTAAAAAGGGTACAATTTAATGTTCATAACATCACGAGATGTATCAATCATAGTCCTAGCTACACCACTTAGAACATTTCCAAAGTCTACATTCTTAGGAAATATCCTTCATTGTGGTTATAAGAAACATTAAAAATATCTTCTCCAATTGCAAACCATAAAAAATGAATTCCACTTGTTAACAAGAAAAATTTACATAACCATATAGGAGTCCTTCTTGGTCGTTACTTAAGGCTTGAAAAAAACCATTCCTCTAAAGTTTCATTTCTAGCTTTGAAGTTATTCTATCATTCAAAAAGCTATATCATGCATAAGAAAGGTAACCGTACTATTTATGTTACTAATGAGTATCTTCTCAAAAATTTATGTTTCTAATTTGTACAACCATACCTTGGCTAATTTTACCAATCAATTTGGATACCCTAATATTCCTTAGGTCTTTGGCTATCACTACCTCTATACGAGCTTTTGCCTTCATGATATTTTATAACAGGATATTGTTCTTGTGTACCCTTAAAATTTTCATTATGGAAATTTGATTAATAATTTCCAATCATTGCTTTTGTTGGTTTATTTGTTTCTTCTATTTGTAGTAACTAAACTACAATTATGAGGTTCTCTACCTCTATTTAAATTTCTTCCAAAATTTTCTTTGGGGTCTAACTTTGGTTTTTCATGCCTAGCTAGCCTTAGATTTTTTAGAAGATCCTCCTCTCCTCCTTTGGTTTTTCTATTTACCACATTAAGGAGTTGGATTAGCTATAATTACTTTCAATTGTACTTTCCAAAATTTAGTCATGTCTCTCATAACTAACTTAGATCATTAATGGTCATTGCCACACTTGTATCCTTATAAGGTCATCTTGGTTGTGACCATTATTACCCTTTTGGTAGTAATTTGGGTCATGCTTGTCTTGTTGCAAGGTGTCATTCTCCTTAACCACAAAGGAGTTGAGTTTAGTTCTTTTATCTTTATGGACTAACTCATTTCATGTTTTTTCATTTGTTAATGGTTAAGTTTATGCTTGATTTATGCAAGATACTACACCAAATTAAATAAACTTTCTTAGGATTAATCCTTAAGAAATATTTAGCTTATCCAATAAATATTATAGTTTGTCATACCTAGATCTTATCTAGGGATGCTTATAGTCCTATGACTATGTGCTATGATTTCAAAGAAACTCGTAGTTCAATATCTTCATGGCTTTAGGTTATAATCAAGCAAGGGCCTAAATAGGAAGAAACTTAAACCTTAGCACATTCATGAAAGTCTCTAGTTCATCATACCTAGAGTTCCCTTACAGAAGCATATAGTCCATTGACCTACAACTCTAATACCAAATGTAACAACCTCAAAATCGAACCAACCTAGGAGAGAGAATTTTTTGTTTGTAATTTTTAGGAATCTATATCACCCCATATTCCTCTCTTAAATAGGTATGCAAAAATTATATCTATCTAAATAGATAAATCAAATAATGTCTACAAGTATTAAAATATATATTCCGTTTATCTAAGATACAATAAATGCAATATAAAAATGAAGATAATAAAGATACACATAACACCTCATATACCCTAGGAAAAACCCTCACGAGAAAACCCAGCCTCAAATATTTCTTTATTGCATAAATTTAGTTATCTCAATACAAAGGAATCCCATTATTCTCTTTTCCCCAAACATATGCCAATACAATGCATAAGAACCCTATAGTTCTCAAGTCTCCACCATGAATTGTTCTTTTAATCCACGTTACATAAACAATAAGGGAATCCATAATTCCCTCAAACACTAGTATAGTTTGTTCCTTATAATTTTTTAAAATAAATAATGTCTCTTTAAAGTTCTAATATATCCATAACATCAGTACCAAATAATATCAAGCATTTTTCTTAACCAACTAAGATCCCATACTCTTAATCAAGAAAGTACTTATCAAACTAATTTCCTTAACCAATTAACAACCCATACTCTTAATAAATCAAGTACTTATCAAAATTCCAATAACTCTAATCAATAAGAAATACAATATCTACTATTATATTTCTACTTCATTTCACAAAGCAATTCCTTCTCTAATTTAATCTAAGAAGTTTATCCTTCCTACTTCAACTTATTAATATAAATTTTCTTTTTAAGATAAAAACTCATCCCTTGAAACTTCATAATCCAACAAATCTTTAAGACATAAGTTTGTCCTTCAACTTAATAAATCACATCTTCCTTTCCATTAATTGAAACCTATCCCTCGATATTCAAACATCTATTCTTTAATTAATTTAAACATATATCTTTTGATATTCACATCTATTATTTCATTAATTTGAGTATCTATATTTTGATATTCAACATCTATTATTTCATTAATTTAAACATCTATCTTTTGATACTCCACATCTATCCTTTCATTAGTTCAATCGTCTATATTTTGATATTCAACATCTATTCATTCATTTAATTGATACATCTATATTTTGATATTCAAACATTTATTCTTTCATTAATTAAAATATTTATCTATTGATATTAAAAACATCTATCTTTTCATTAGTTGAAGCATCCATCCTTCGATCTTCAAACATCTATTTAAACATGCATATTTTCGATATTCAAACATCTATATTTCGATATGATATTCCAACATCTATTCTTTCATTTAAATATAATCTATATTCTTTCATTTTAATATAAACTATATTATTTCATTTAAATATAATCTATATTCCTTCATTTAATATAAACTATATTCATTTATTTACATATAAACTATATTCCTTCATTTAAATATAATTTATATTTTTTTGTTTAAATATAATAAATATTATTTCATTTAAATATAATCTATATTATTTCATTTAAATACAATCTATATTCTAAAAATAATGTTTTTGAATCAACCCAAAAATTAGGCGTAGGTCACATATAAACCATGATAAATGATAGTAATCAACCATGCAAATCATGCTACACGGTGTACATAGGTAGGTCAACATGAGGATCAACAACCAATAACAACCACCTAAAGCTAACATGTGTCTAAAGCACCCTTAACTGTTGCATAGTAGCCCTGTTCAATGGCCATCTTGACCACTGAGTGGTGGTCACCTAAGTAGGGAAGTGTCTTCCCCTAAAATGCCTACTTGGGCCCTCCCCACATTTCATGGTGGATATTTGTGGGTAGGCCCAAGTGGGATTCCCTCTACCCATGCCTCCTCAATCATGGTACCACCACTTCATAGCAGTGCATCTCAGTGGTGGGGCACCTAAATTATTATACACCCCTAGGATAACCTTAGGGTATTGAGAAAGGATGATGGCTATGACTTCATTCTAGTGAAGAAGGGTTTAGTGTGAGTGATGAAAGAAGTTAAGAAACTTGAATGAGACTGAATTGAACCTATAGAAACATAGGCCTAAGGCATTGGGAGGATTACAAGGGACAAAGAGGTATTATCAAAAAAATTGATCCGACTACTTCCTCCCAGACAAATATTTTGATATCATGATGATGGAACGATTAACCATTCAACACACCTCTCTAACATTTAAACATAAGTAGAGTTTCGATGAATGCAATATACTACATCGGCACAACTTAGTCCAGACAGTCGATGGGGAGGGGGGTTTACTTTTGGTTCTGTTAACCAATGGTCACTAGTATACTAAAGTGTGGTAGTAACCGAATGCAACCACACGAAGCTAGAGAGTCTTTACCTATATGATGTATTCTACCTCTGCATGTCTTAAAAAATGGTAGAGAGATCACATAGCCAACCAACCAGGATTATTTCAATGAGAGGGATGGTCATGCTCATGTGATCACTTACATAAGCAAACAATATCAAGAAAAGAGGATCAAGCCATGCAAGAACAAATATTTAAGAAAGCAAACATGGCATCTCAAATTCTTTGAATTAGTCTGGTTTCAACACTACACTTATCTTATACATAATAAAACATAGCTATGAAATAAATAGTTCCAACCTTATAAAACTATTTATGTGGATTCTAGCTTCAAGGGCCTCCAAGATTTACTCTCCTTCATCGTTGAGTCGTCATGCCTTCTTTATTTCAACAATTGAGTTTCTTCAAAATATCCTCTCCAAGAACGGTCGTCTTCTCTCCAAACATCATCCTCCATTCTCTGAGTTACCTCCAATATTTCTAATTTTGCAAGTAAAACTCTATCCTTTATTTTCTTATTGTTGCACCTCCATGAGTCAAAACCCCATAACTCCATATCCATCTACCAAAGTATAAGCTTATGATGGCAAGAAGATATATCTTTTAAAATATCTAAAATATAATATCCAGTTGATATTCAAATTAATTAATCCAAACAAAGGGGATATTAATACTAATTAATTTTTTCTAATTAATTAAATCAAACAAGGGAAAAATAATAATAATTAATTTCTCAATTAATTAATTCAACCAAGAATATTATAATATTTAATTAATTTCCCAATAAATTGATTCACTCATAAGAATGTAATAAGAATTAATTAGTTCAATCAATTAGATGCATCATAACTAGGTATTAAATAGTCATTTATCAATACGTAGTCTATTTGGAAAATATCCTACCAAGGTGGGGTATCACAAAAGTTAAAGAAATTTTAAATTATAGAAGGTTCCTATAGCCAATAGATGTTTTTTTTAATTAAAAATATTTAAGGTTAAAAGTATAACCCATTTAAATTTATTGAAGGTATCTAGAACAAAAAAAGGGTGAGATTCAAATAGAATACTCATAAACCATTTTCATTATTACATATAAAAGGAAATTTTGTAAGAAGTGCATAATCATATCACAGGTGTTTCGAGATTTGGAATAAAAAGCATGAAAAGGAAAGCAATTATATTTTCATCAAAGTGTGACTATGATAGTCTAGGTAAGAAGATAATCATCAAACAAAAGGTAAATTACTTCAAGAAGAACATTCAAAGAAGAGAAGACAATTTTTTTAAAAAACATCACCACATTAGCAAAGAGAATTGAATGAACTTGAAGCATAACATTTCTATTTGGCATTTTCAAAGGAATAGTAGTTGTCAAAAGTGTTTGAAAAAGTGTTCTTCCATATTCGACAAGGAGACAAGTCAAAATGGTAAAATGAAATAACCACATGAATGAACCTAAGTAGAGATCCTGTGATAATGAGAGATAAACACTTATCGAAGTGATTATAAGAAAAAATATAGAAAAATCCCTTTGAAGAATGTACGCTTAGGACATAAAGGCAACCAAAAAAATTCAAGTGCTAAGATGATAAAAAGCAATCTTGAGAAATTCTAGCACTAAAAGAAATAATTTAAGTGTTAATAGGATAATACCAAAAGGATTTGAGCATCAGGGAAATGAAAGTTATCGATCTGGTGGGCTCTGCGGAGATGGCAGCAGTTTCTGGAGGAGGTATGAACAACTGGAGGAATGTAGTGATGGCATCAGGTCCGTCACAGAGTGTGCATGCTAGGGCTGGTATTTCTTTTAAAAATGATTGGAAGGAACAGGATTTCCCATTGCATGCCAGGAATTTCTTGTTAAAGAACAATGGATGTTTGGAACGATGTGAAGCCAGGCCGATTCTAGTGGTTCAACCAGACCCGGTGGTAGAAGATGTGGAGTATTTAACCAAACATGCACTTATTGGTACATTTATGGGCATCCGAATTTCTCTTCCCTTTGTGGAGGCTTGGGTTAGGAAGACTTGGAACCCTGAAGGTGATGTGGAGGTGATGTTGAGTGCAAACAACTATTTTATGGTGGTTTTTTCTTGTCTTGCAGATCGTAACAAAGCAATTGAAGGAGGTCCCTATTTCTGTAACCAAGCGGGACTCTTTCTTAAACCCTGGCATGTGGGTTTCAACCCATCAGAGGAGTGGCCGTCACGGGTTTCGGTGTGGGTTCGGCTTCCGTGGCTCCCATTGGAATTTTGGAGAAATGACATCTTGCATATGATTGCCCTTCTACTTGGGAAGCCGATTGGGCCGTCACGACAAATGCTGGATAAAAAGGTAATCTCTGTTGCCCGTATCTGTGTTGAAATTTATTTAAACAATCCTATTCCAGATTCTATTGAAATACAGTTCGGATCAACCAAATGGGTTCAAAAACTTGACTATGAAGCTCTCCCATTTCGTTGCCGAATTTGCCATGAATATGGCCACTTACAAAGAAAATGCCCTAAGTTTGTCCTGCCTGTGGCTTCAAATCTTGGGCCCTCTCGAGCTGTACAAAATATGGATAAAGGAAAAGCCTCGATAAAGGAGGGGGATCAGGATAAGGAAGGCTTTGTTACGGTAAAACCTCGAAACAAAGGAAGAAAGGCAAAAAGAGACATTAAGGATAACCAGCCAGATGCTCAGCTCAACCGTTTTGAAATTCTATAGAATCTTGATCAGTGCATGGAGATACCTGAAACATCGCTACCTGTTATAGATATAACAGGACCAAATCAGATGTCTCTTCATGATGTGGAACCAAGGGAACCAGATATAGGGGGTTTAAATGAAGAACAAAGGGCTTTGGTTTCGAGTATAGGTGATATGGTTGGCCCTAGCCTTGGAAGTGAAGTTATCTTAGAAAATGGCACAGATTTAGACATGCCCTCTCCTACCCAGGCACTGATGCAGTCATCCATGGACTGTAAAACTCCTACGGTGCTGGTATTGCAGCATAAAATAATTAAAAACACTGCTTTAGATAAGAATATGAAGGTGGGTCGGAAGAAATACCAGGATAAAATTAAGTTAATGGGGGAGACTTTGGTAGAGTCAGGTTTGGTGAGAACATTGGACTCCCATTTTTATAACCCCCAAAAATTATTGTACTTTCATGGAATGTAAGGGGGTTGAACAACATCCCCAGATAAAAATTTGTTCGTGATTTGATTCGTGTTCATTCTCTGGATGTGGTTTTTATTCAGGAGACTAAATTAGCTATTGATAGTTTGTTCAATATTGCTCCCAAGTTGTGGAGAAAGGGGCAATGTCAGTGTATTGGTGCATGTGGATATGCTAGTGGCCTTGCTTGTTTATGGGATCTAGTTAAGATCTCTCCTCTTACCTGGATTTCCAGCAGGTGGTCTATTTCGATGATCGTGCATGATAATGAATTTGGTGAGACCATCCTACTTACAAACGTGTATGCTCCTATTGATTACAATGGTAAAGTGAATTTATGGGAGCACATTGGATTTGTGAGAAGTCTGGGTCCCCTGTACCCAGGGATTTTGGCTGGAGACTTCAATTCTATCACTTGTCTGGAGGAAAAATGTGGGGGGATTGATTGTCTTGAGCCTTTTTCTTTTATCTTCAATGCTCATATCCGGGCCTTGAACTTGGTTGACATTAAGCCAGATAATGGGATATTTACCTGGCATAATAGAATATGTGGGGAATATTCCATTTCAGAGAGACTGGATAGGTTTTTTATCTCTAGTTTTTGGATTAGCAATAATAGAAGCACTAGTTCTGTGATTCTGGAGGGTAGAGGATCTGATCATTGGGCTATAAAACTCTCTGCTCTGGAGTTAGGGCTAAAAAAGAATCCCTCATTTAAGTTTTAACTTATGTGGCTGCGAGATCCTAAGCTTCATGATTTCATGCGAGGCTGGTGGACTAATGGCAAACCTCCTCATGGCACTGCTATGTACTCCTTTATGAAGCAACTTCAATTTGTTAAGCATAAATTGAAGAGATGGAATAGACTAAATTTTGGGAACATTTCCTTGGCTAAGCTGGCAGATCTTAGGAGGGTGGAAGAAGCCTCAAGGAAGATTAGAGATCAGGGACTTACAGAGGAGCTTCTTGTTGAGGAATCTGAAGCTGTACAAGACCTTGCTGAATGGGAACTGAGGGAAGAAATTTTTTGGAAACAAAAAGCTCAAGTAGATTGGCTTCAGGAAGGGGATAGGAACACAACCTTCTTTTATAACTCTGTTAAGGCTCGTCGTAATGGTAACCTGATTAGCTCTCTTGTTAATTCTCAGTGTGCCCTGCTTTCTTCTTTCAGGGATATTTCAGAAGAGACTAAGAGGTATTTTTCCTCTCTCTTCAAGGAAGATGCCCTCTCAGATGATGAGGAAGAAAAAATTATTCTAAACTGTATTCCCTCGATTGTTTCTAGAGAGATGAATGAGCACTTTATGGATCCAATTTCCCTTGAGGAGCTGCAAAGTGTTGTATTCAAGATGAAAAAGGGGAAATCCCCGAGTTCGGATGGATTCCCGATTGAGTTTTATCAAGAGTTTTGGGAGTTAATCAACTTTGACCTTTTGGAAGTGGTCCATGAGTCCCAAAAGAAAAAATAGATGCTAAGGGCCCTAAATTCTACCTTTGTGGTGCTTATTCCCAAGAAAGAGGGAGCGAATTCCTTGGATATGTTCAAGCCTATTACTCTCTGTAATGTTGTATATAAGATCATCACAAAAATTATTGCTGAGAGGCTGAAGATATGGTTGAGAAAAATCATCTCTGAGGAGCAAGGTGGGTTTGTTGCTAGCCGACAAATCATGGATGGGGTTGTTATTGCTACAGAAGCTATTCACTCAATGGAAACTTCTAAGAAGAAAACTATGTTCATTAAGTTGGACATGGCAAAAGACTATGAAAGAGTTAGATGGTCCTTTCTTCAAAAGTTCTTGCTACTTTTGGCTTTGAGGAGGAATGGATTAGATGGGTGATGAGCTGTATTTCTTCTTCCTCATTCTCTGTTCTTGTTAATAACGAGACTACAGAGATGTTTGAGGCCTCAAGGGGATTGAGGCAAGGAGATCCTCTATCTCCTTATTTGTTTATAATTATGGCAAAAGGGTTGGGCAGATTACTCAAGTCTCAGGTCAGGCATGGTCTCATTCAGGGGTGGAAGTGGGATAACAGTTTGCCACCTCTTTCCCACCTTTAATTTGTTGATGATACTGCTTTGTTGGGAGTTGCCACTATCAAGGAAGCTAGAAAAATTAGACAGTCTCTTGAAATATATCTTGGTGCTTCTGGACAGGTGATTAATGAGGACAAGTCCTTTATTTTCTTCTTCAATACCCCCCCTCTTATTCAAGCCAGGATTGTTGGCATTCTAAGATTCTAGGTCGGGACTCCCCCATTCATTTATCTTGGGATCCCGATTTCATCTCATCCTCTGCATAGATCTTCTTGGCAGTCTATACTTGATAAGTTTAGAAGGAAGGTAAATCACTGGACTGTCAGATGGTTATCCTCTGCAGGTAGAGTATTGCTTTTAAAATCTATTATTCAAGCTTTACCCATTTACAGATGTTTTGTGCAAATAGCTCCTTCTCATTTCATCAAGGACATGGATGCTCTGTCAAGACAATTTTTGTGGTCTGGCAAACTTGATCAATCTAAATGGAGTTTGGTTAGATGGGATTCCATTTGTAGGCTAGTTCAAGAGGGAGGCCTTGGGTTGCGACAGGCAACTCTTTCTAGGCAGGATTTGGCTACGAAACTTTATTGGAGATGGTGTACCTCTCAAGATCAGATTTGGGCTAAAATATTATCTTATAAATACTTGAGAGGTATTTCTAAGGAAGATATACCTAGAGCCAGTTTGGTTGGGAAAGGTTCTGTTATCTAGGACACTCTGAAAAGAGGAGCTAATCTAATTAAGCAGGGTTTGTTCTGGATTTGCAATCGAGGATCAGATGTTATTTTTTGGGAGGATTCTTGGGATGGCCACCCTCCTATCTTGACTAAATATCCCAAGTTACATTCCCTAAGCATTTGTTTCTTGGAAGCAGTTTGGTCTCATGTGGAGGACTTTAAAAAAATCTAGTATTTTGGAAATATGGAGATGTACAAATGGAAAGATCCATAGGAATGGCCCCAAGGGGGATTGGCCGAGGATAGAGAGGTGCTTGCTCTTATTATTGCAGGGAGGTACTATTCTTCATTGAGGGATAAAGAAATTCTAGATTGGAACCCTAATCCCAAGGGAACCTACTCTGTAGCCTATGGTTATCAAGTTCTTGATAAGAAAAAGTTCGAGAGTCTCCCTATCACATGGTGGAAAAAGGTGTGGAATAGATTTGCTTGGCCGAAATGTAACTTTTTTCTCTGGTTGGTAGATCGTAATAAATGCCTCACTTGGGATAACTTGAGGAAGAGGGGATTTCGGGGTCCCTCTTTATGTGTCCTTTGTGGTAAGAATGAGGATGACTCTTCTCATTTATTTTTCCAATGCTCCCTTGCCAGAGACATTTGGTACTGTTGGTGGAGTTCCTGGAACCATCCTTGTTTTCATGTGCTCTCCCTAGTGGAGTTTTGGAGTAGTCCGGCAGACCTCCAGCCAAGGCCCCCTTCCTCCAAGTGGCTTGGAATTTGGGCCCTTCTTGCATCATCTGGCAGATTTGGCTCGAACGAAACCGACACATTTTTGAGGGAAGTCATTTGGCTATTCAATAGATATGGCAAAGGATCCTGTGTATGGTTCAAGAAAATATCCATATTAAATGTGATGGGGACCCTCATTTGGACTCTAAGGAGGAGAAGGTATGACAGGCCCTTGGTTTTTTTGGGGTTGGTGTGAATTCTTCTAGCCCTAGTAGGATTCCTCAGCTTAGCAAGAAGGTTAGGAGAGAGGGTAGATGGAGACTGCCCCCTAGAGGAGTTTTAAAAATTAATACTGATGGGTCGTCTAGGGGCAATCCTAGACATGCTAGAATTGGTGGTGTTGGGAGAGATTCTGCTGGCGTGGTCATTTTTTTCTTTTCCATTTATAAAGGTGTTCACTCCAAAAATATTATGGAAGCTCTGGCGATACTTGAGGCCTTGCAAAGGGGGTTTTCTCTTGGCTGGCACAGGATTCTTTGTGAGTCTGACTCTCAAATTTTGGTTAATCTTTTAAACGACAAAAGAGTGGAGGATGTTAATTGGCGGTTGGCCTCTGTGATCATTCAGATTCTCAGAATGAGTGAAGAGTTCGAATTTATATCCTTTGTGCACATTCCAAGGGAATGGAATGGGGTTGCTGAATACCTGGCCAAAAGGGCTTCTGAGCTATTGGATACTTAGAGTATTGATAACTGGGAGAGTCTCTCTTCTAGGGATTCTCAACACCTACGGGAGTTGATCCATAAGGATGTTCAGACTTAATGTGGTTTGTTTTTTTTTGGTTTTCTTTGGGAGTTGACCTTGTTTGGTGATTTAGCCTGTCTTGTTGCTTATTTGAGTCCTGGGTGGGGGCTCAGTTGTACTTTGTAATCCAGACTTTTTATCAATAAATTTTTACCCCTTTATTTAAAAAAGGGAAATGAAACAAATCATCTCCAAAGGATATAAGCATAGAAAATTGAGAGAAAGAATTCTAAAGTCGAGGAAATGAGACAAGAAGAATTTGAGTATTGAGGAGACAAGACAAGCCATGTAGAAAAATATAGGTATCACAAAAAGAAAAGAGAGAGTACAACATTGTTTTAGTTTGTAGAACCCTTCATATCTTAGATCATAATTTAACACATGTCGATAGAAAGGGAACATAGTCACACTCTATTAAATACACTACATGTATTGATATATTTTAAGAAATTGATTGAGGCACTTTCCATAGGATGAAATACATATAAAGCTAGTAAGAATTAAATTTCTATATTGCAAAGAACAAATAAAAATGCATAATTACAAGAGAAGATTATTATTTTAAAAAATATTTGAAATAAGAAGTAAAAATATATTATTAAAAAAATAAAAAATATATATTCCAAGTATTATTCCATAGAGAAAGGAGCACTCCCTCTATTAAGGGAGACACAATGCTTTCACTTTTTTGTAGTATATTTTGAAATCCAAGTATAGGAATATATATACTCATCAAGAAGAATATTTCAAGGAGGACTTAGTAAAAGAAGAAAATTCAAGTTTTGTAAAGATTTATTATGGTTAGTAGAGAACCAAAGTTCTTGTTACCTAATGACCATTTCTTGAGAGGGGAGAACTATGTTGCATGGAAATCTAAACTCATGACACAATTTGAGTTTGAAGAAGTTTGACAAGTAGTAGATAGAAGCATTACTGATACTACTAAAGAACGAGAAGATAGATAAAAGTTTGATAAGGCAAACAAAAAGGTAAGACTCATCATCATGTTAAGGGTAGCATATAAGGTCCACATATACATTAGTGATATGACCATAACTAAGGATGTATGGGATAATTTGAAGATAATATTTTAAGAAAAGAATCAAAATCATATTCTATTCCTCCAAAGTCAAATCCATTGTCTAAATATGAAGAATGAAGAAACATTGAAAAGATTCATGAGAGTAGTAGAATTGAGAGCATCATTGCAAGCACTAGGAACTCAAGTATTAGATGGAATATTATTCCATATTATTTTGATATCACTCCCATTGAATCATTTCATGACAACATTAATTATTAATAAGCAAATACCAAGTTTGAGAAACTAGTGAATCTACTTCAAAAGGAAAAGGTATCACACTCAAACGAAAAAGAGCAACAAGCACCTCTTAAAGAAAAGTAGCCATTCAAAGGCATAAAAATAAACAAATCTCATAAAAAATACCAATGATTAGTTGGACATGCCCAACTTAATGATATATGGTATATTCACTCTATATCAACACTATACATGATAGAAAGAAAAAATTGGTTCCAAAATATAAGGTACTCAAGGCATGCAACAAACGTTTATTTTGGGAATGACACATATTATGATATAAAAGACACAAGTGATATAAATTTATGACTTTGATTACAAAGATGTAGAATCACATAAGTTCTATATATTATAAAGTCACAAAAACTCTACTCTCTATCAAACAACTACTTTACCATAATTTAAAGGATGAGTTAATTGATAAGCAATAAGGATATAAGGTTTGCTTAATTTGTGATAAAAATAAAAATTCTAAAATTATTACATATTCAAAAGGAAATGGGAAAATGTTTGAAATTAATACAATGCATCATGACAACTTAGCATTAGTTGTTGACTCCAAATTATAAACATAAATTTGGCACCAAATATATAGTCATCTGAGCTATGGGTATCTTATTGCATTATAAAAAAAAAGTTAGTTGAAGGTCTTCCTCCTTTACGAAATTCTACATAAATTTGGTGTTTTTGCTTAGTTGAGAAGCAACATCGAGCTTCTTTGATAACTATATAATAGAAATCCAAAGCATCTCTTGATTTAATTTATACTAATATATGTAGACCTATGGATCCAAGTTATAATGGGACCAGGTATTTCTAACTCTTTGTTGATGATCATAACGTAAAATTGCGGATATATTTTTTGAAGAGTAAATATGAAGCATTCTTTTACTTTTAGCAATTTAAGACCTAGGTGGATACCTCCACATGAATAAATATTCATGTTCTCTACTCATATCGAGGGGGGAATTTATTGTACTGACTTCTCACTACTAATTTTTGCCTAAGGTAAAGATCTAATATGAGGTAATCATGACTTTATAAATATTGTGATCCAAGGAGACAACCTCTCCCCCTTGGAGTGCATAATATATATTTAAAGAGGAATTCAAGATAAGTCCCAATTATTGGAGGTTATGAAAATCTTATGATATTAAGAAAATAAATTCTCAAACAAATTAATGTTGAGAACTAAAGAATATTTCACCTAGGTAACTTGATATCGAATGTTATGTGATCTTTGACCAAAGACAACAACAAAAGTTTTAACTAGTTTGAAGAAATAACTTTGGTTTTAAAAGAACTAGGGAAAAACTAAAAAAATTAGAATTACCATTGACATATCGGTTAAGAAAAAATGCATGGAACTATAGCATAGGTAGGTGAGTTGAGTTAATGTGCTCTTGCTTAAGAAGAGAAAGACCACCTACTCGATGAAATATTAATTAACTAGCTCAGAGATACATTTAATATAAGTATGGTGATGGCAGTCTCAGATCTAACAACTATTATAACCAAGGGCACCTCATATAATTTTTAGGATCCATAGAAGAGGTAGCTAAAATTGTTAAATCAACCTCTAGATAATTTTGGAGGGAAAATCCCCGTGCTATATCTATAAATAGCAAAAGTCTAGACTGTAATATGGATCGATGTGTTTGAATGTGTAATAGTTTATAAGTTTTTTTTTTCTTCCTATCGAGCAGTCAATTCATGAGTAGCTTGTGGCTAAATCAAGACCTTGCTCATAGCATAATTTTTGTAAAATTTGTTTGTATATATATGACCTACGTGTCCATTTTTTGACTAGCCATCTATGGTTATCCATTGACTTGTCTTTGTATGTGTGTGTATATTTTTAAGGTTTTTACCTATTTTTCTTGAGTTTTATACAAGGCCTACATGTCAGTTTTTGGACTAGCCATCAATGGTTCTCTATTGATCCATATCTCTACGCATGTGCATGCATGAAGAAAACATACAATGTGAATTGTCGAAATATGTATGCAAGCTTTATTATCAATACTTACAATGTGGTGATCATTATAAATAATTTCCTCTTACTCACCTCTTCATTGTATGGAGCTTTTTCTTCATAATATAGACATAGAATATGACTCTTCATGTACTTGAATTTTGCTCTCCATATGACAACTACCATGACCTTTGGCTTATCATCTTACCACTTGTATACTAGACTATTAACTCTCTTCTTATATGCACACTTGAATCTATGACACTTGCACACTTCTATATGACAGTCTCCTACATGCACTCCTAATACAAGACACTTGTGCACATCCTCATTTTACATATTTGCACACTTACATACAAAACACTTACACTCTTACTTACATGACACATGCATTTCCTACACATTGACACTTACATGAAAGGGAAAATATAAATCACTCATCTAAACTATAGACTCAACCCTAATTTATTACATATTTACATTTGTACCATGAAGGTACCATAGGGGTACATTTTAATGTACTAAATAATGTAATATTCTTCAACATCCTCTGTATTCCATTATTTGGTTATTTAAGACGTTAGTCTTCATATTTGTCTTCAATCTACTTTATTGAGGATTTTGCTTTAGTATTCAATATATAACCCTATATGAGACCCATTAGGTTTTTCTGATACTTGCTTTTAAATTGTATCTCTTTTAGATTTCTTCTTCTATACTTTCTTTTTTTTTCTTTTTTTTTGTTATTTTCAATATTGCTCTTAATCTTGTCTTGTCTTCTCTATAAAGTCTCTCTTCATATATCTTGATGTTCTATAACGTTTGAAAAATTAGTATTATAGACACCAAAATCTAGCCACCTGTAATCCATCCATAACTTCCCGCAAAAATTAGCCATTATATATATATATATATATATTTATTTAATATATATTTAAATAATAATATTTTATATATTTATAATATATATATGTTTGAATTAATCATATCCATCCATCATGTTTTAATCTTATCCATCCATCCACATTAATCCATACCACTTATCCAGATTTAATCTCCACCCTTAGCCATGTTTTAATATTGGCCACAAAAATTGTGTTGTTGAAACCTTAACATGTCCAAGGGAAGATTATAAAGAGGATTCATTTTGATGACTCAAAGGCTAAGTCTTTGAATCCTAAGCTCTCCTTGTGCCCTAGCCCCCTCACTGCCATATTCTTCCATCATCACTATCATCACACCTTCCACTTTCGTCATCACAAAACCCTCATGAACCATAACTGGTTCTGTGAATCTTCATGTCTTACCTCAAACACCATCCATATTTTGCTAAAATCTAGTGGGCATTCCAAAAAATCTGGTGGGCATTTCAAAAACTTTAGTGTGTGTTTCCCACAACCAAACTCTAGTGGGAATTTTAGAAACTCTAGTGGGTATTCTAAAAACTCTAGTTGGCATTCTAGAAACTTTGGTGGGTGTTTCTCATAGTTGATTTTGTAGTCCGTAGACCTTTGGATGCTTCTAGGCATTCACACGACATAAAAACACTTGAAACAGAAGCACAAATCAGATTCACAGTTGTGTTTTTGACAAGGTAAGATATTCTTTGTTTCTATTTAGATTTCTACATTTTTATTTACATTTTCATATTTCATAATTAGGTTTTTGTCAAAATTTATTCTTTAGAGAGCCTCACAAAGTGGATCTCTCGCAAGTGCTACTAACTCTTTGTTGTTGTTTCTTGTTTGTAGGTGCATGACCCACAACACTTATTAAAGGTTTTTGAAGCTAGGGTGGCCCTATTCAAGATACTCAAAGACCATAGAGCATTATATCATTTGCATCCATAACACATTATCATATGCATTAATCATCCATATACACATGCATCCACAACAAGCATTCACACAAAAAAAATAACACAAAAGTAAAAGCCATGTATATATATATATATATATATATATATATAATTTGCATATACAAAGATCACTAGAAAGTTCCAAACAATAGCACAAATTGGGGGTGTTTAACGTATCACACATTCCCCACCAATTCAATAAAAAATTCAATCACATACACATTACATCATTAATAAGTCAATTGCTAGGTTCAAAAGGTTGTGTCCTTTTGTCAAAGGTTGAGCCCCTTGCCTCGCATGCACACATCAAAGTCAAAAATATCCAAAGGGCATAACCCATTTGGCTACATTTAAATTCAAAAGGATCCAAAGGAACCAAAATCCTTTGGTCACATACACATCACATCATCAACAAGTCACAAACCTCTTTTCTATTGGGAAAAAAAGAGAATCAATCATTTACATTGTCAAAAATTCCTTTTCTACCAGGGCAAAAATAGAATCTATCATTTTACATTTTCACAAACCCCTCCTTTTTTGGGGCAAAAATATTGTCAATCATACACATATCAAAAAACCCCTTCATATATTGGGGTAAAAACAGAATCAATCGTATACATTTTCGAAAACCCCTTTTTTTGTTAGGGCAAAAATAGAATCAATCATTGCATTTTTCACAATCATTACAATTCCCATTTCAAAAATCCCTTCATATGTTAGGGAAAAAACAAAATCATTCATTCTATCATCCATACATTTGCATTAAACATCATCAATTTCATTCATCATTACACCTTCATTCAAAATTTCCCAAATACATTTGCAATTACAAGTTAACCTTGTATTTAGTGATTTGTCATATTCACCTGGTGGTTGTAGCGACTGGTTATCCATGCAATTCAGTAGGATGGGTATATCACCATAAGGACATTTACATTTTCAAAAAACCCCTTTTTTGGGGGGGGTAAAAACAAAATCAATCATTGCACTTTTCACAGTTGTTGCATTTTATCAATCACAACCACTTTTTTATGTTGGGAAAAAATAGATCACATTCACTTTTATATTCAACATCATCAATTTCATTCTTCATCACGTCTCCATTTCAACACATTTCAATCAATCAATAATTACATTTACATTCAACATTTAACAAAATTCACATACAATTTCAAGTGAACCTTGTATTTAATGAGTTATCCTAATCACTTGGTAGTTGAAGCAACTAGTTATCAATGCAACCTGGTAGGATGGATAGATTACCATAATGACTCTTATATTATCAAAATTCCTTTCTTTTTTAGGGAAAAAATAGAATTAGTAATTTACATTGCCAAAATCCCTTTTTCTGTTGAGGTAAAAACATAATCATTCATTACATTATTCATTTACATTTACATTCAACATCATCAATTTCATTCATCATCACATCTCCATTTCAACACTTTTCAATCAATCAATAATTGCATTTACATTCAACATTTAACAAAATTCACTTACAATTTCAAGTGAACCTTGTATTTAGTGATTTATCCTAGTCACCTGGTGGTTGCAGAGACTGGTTATCCATGCAATCTAGTAGGATGGATATATTACCATAAGGACACTTATATTATCAAAATCCTTTCTCTGTTAGGGAAAAGACATAATGAGTCATTTACATTTCCAAAATATCTTTTTCTATTGAGGCAAAAATAGAATCAATCATTGCACTTTTCACAATCATTGCATTTTCCCATGTCAAAAGCCCCTTCATCTATTGGATAAAAAATAGAATCATTCATTGCATTATTCATTTACATTCGTATTCCACATCATAAACTTCATTCAACATTTTTCAAGTACATTCGCAAGTACAAGTTAAACTTGTATTTAGTGGTTTATCTTATTAACCTGGTGGTTGCAATGACTGGTTATCCATGCAATTCGATAGGATGGCTAGATCACCATAAGGACACTTACATTATCAAAAACCTTTATCTATTGGGTTAAAAATAGATTCAATCACTTAAATTTTCCCAAAACCTCTTCATCTATTGGGACAAAAATAGACTTAATCACTTGCATCCATACGTTCAAAAATGTAGCTTACCTCCACAAAATCACTCCACATTGCATTCATACATCCATTCCATCCTAATATCATGTTTTGTGAAAACAAAAACCAACTTGGATGTTTAATTTTTATTTATGACCAAAAGGTATTTCTCATCATCAAACATTCATTTCAACATCATTTTCATCCATCAATCATTAAATTTAAGTTCATACATAATTTCAAGTGAACCTTGTATCTAGTGGTCTATTCTATCTCCTTGGAAATTGTAGTGATTGGTTATCCATACAATTTGGTGAGATTAGTAAATCACCATAAGGACACTTGGTCATATTCATTACACAATATCTCCTTGTCCAAAAACAAAATCACTTTTGGTTCCTCATATTTAGAGTGATACTATACCAAGACTAATTTTCTCAACGATACCCTTTTCCATGGGGTTCCCAAGATGGATAACTTTCATCATTTCCTTTACAATTACACCAATATTTGAGGATACAGGTCAATTAAAGTGGTTAAGCAATCGTTTAGGAATTCCATGTGGGAATTAGCTACAATAATGAGTGGCCTCAAGGGAAAGACTATTTTTATTTTTCTAGATTTTCATCACTTTGCATTTCAATGATGCCAAAAGGCACTTTATTCAAAAGCATGGAATCACCCCAAACTTGGGGAAACCACATTTGATTTTTATTTCCCACAATGGGATGCGTCTTACATGATCATGGCATTTACACTTGGCAAAAACCCCCTATCTCTTTTGGGGTAAAAATAGAATCATTTTACATCATTCATATCATCTGCACTTACACCATACACTTGCACTTACATCATACATTTACACTTATATATGCACTTATACCATTCACCTATATTTTTATTGCACAATTTTGTCAATTGGATGATGAGATCACTCATTCGCAAATTGAGGGGGTAAGCTACATAATCAAATTATTTTGTCTTCACGATCATATTCGCATTCCAATGAAAGAAAGTTGCTTCATCATCAGGCCAAACCATGTGTCTTGTATTTTTGCATCACATTGTGTTTTACGCAACATGGTACAAAAAGGGACATCTATAAACACCAAAATATAGCCACTTGTCATCCATACGTAACCTCCCACCATAAGTATCCATTATTTATATATATATTTGTTTAATATATATTTTAAAAATTAAAATGTTATATATTATATTTATATATATTTAATATATATATTTATATGAATTAATCCTAGCCATCCACCATGTTCTAATATTAGCCATCCATCTGCCTTAATCCATGCCACTTACCCAGATTTAATCTCCACCCTTCCTCATGTTTTAATCTTGGCCGCTCAAATTGTGTTGTCAAAACCCTAACATGTCTAAGGAAATATTATAAAGAGGAGTCATTTTGATGACTCAACCCCTAACACGACCAAGTTCCTAATATTTTGCTAAGTCCCCTAAGTTATTTTAGTGCGTAAGCACCCTAACACTTTGGAGTTCTCTAAGGACCACCTTCATTTCCATCCTCGCCCACATCTACTGTCGCCCACCTCGCGTAAACCAGATCTGGTTCTATAACCTTTCCCTCAGCCATAAATTGCCCACCAGAGATTCTCGAACGCCCTATTGAACTTCTAGAGCACCTCTAGATATTTGTGGTCATCATCGAGCACCCACGAGAATTTCTTGTTCTTGATTTGCAGCCCTATGACCCTTGGGTGTCGTTAGGGTTTCTTCACAACCTTCACTGGTAGTATTTACATAAGTAGAAAATAGAGATAGCAATTTCAATAACAAGATAAAAGTTCATTGCACTCATTTCATATTTTTATGCTTTTTTTAAAGCTTTCCTTGCAATATTAGGGTTTATTGATTTTATTCCTCTTGAGGGTCTCACGCAGTAGAGCCCTCATAAATATTACTAATACTTGTTATTTTTTTTTGTGTGCAGGTGTAAGAACAACACTTTTTGAATGCTATTGAAGCTTGGGTGGCCCTTCATAGGATACACAATCCCATACAAAACCTATTGGGATTGAATCAAGTGCGAAGACACCACCATTATTTTTAACTAGGGTTTTAGAGAACCCTAGTACATGTAACAATTGTATCAAAAGAAATAAGCAGTGTAAAACCCCACATTTGGGGCACACTGATTGTAACACTTGAAATCTACCGAAAATAATAAAATATTTCATTTGCATTGTGCAATCATTGTGTTACTTTTCTTATTATTATTTCATAGTTTATATCTGGTGTTACTCGATTTTTGTATTCACAAGTATCTTCAAAATTCTTTGAAGAATGAATATATTCATTGACCAAGAGTTTTACTGTAAGAGATTTAAATTTATTTTCTTCTAATGTTTCTTCTAAATCTTGAATTTCATGATTTTCTTGAACTAAGTTTCCTTTTTTATTTTCTTTTTTAAATTTTAGCTGATGTTGTTGTGGATGATCATATTGATACTAAGGGTGATACTAACATTGTTGATATTTAGGTTGAAACTAATGTTGCTATTGATTATATCAATACTGAGGTTGATATTTGTCCTTGCTAAAATATTTTCTTCATTTGATTTCCTTGATTCTGATTTCCTTGATTCTGATTTCATTGATTATATTTGTAAGAAAATGTACTATGACTCTTTCTCTTACATATATGCCAAAATATTGAATTATTTTTTACTCTATACTTGGATGTAGTAGAAACATTTCTTGGTATATTTTTCTTTAGATACCAAGGCATTGTTAGTAATTTCATCCTTGACTAAATTTTTTGCTTCATATTCTAAAAGAACTTGTAAAAATATAACTAAGAACTTGCAAAAATATAACTAAATGCTTATAACTTTATGGAAGTGCTCTTAGTTGTACTTGAACAAGGAATTTGTCTTCTCCATTTCTCCCAGAGTCAAATTTTTGCCTTTATATCTACTATTTTCCAAAGAAGGAGTTCTATACTTTCTCTAATATTAACCTTTAAAGAATGTAATTGAGATTAAATTCAGAATTGTTACTTTGCCTTTCCATTCAAAGATTTTGCATAATGTATTCCATACATATTTAAAAAAAAATTCTCCAATTAAGTATGATTGTATTTCATTAACTATTCAAAATGTAATTAAAATGAGTGCCTTTGCATCACTTTCTTTAAAATTTTGTATTTCTCTTTCATTCTCACAAGGTTTTTTCTTTGTTCCATTTACTATATCCTATAGTTTTTATACAATAAGAATCAATTTCATTTTGTTCTTCCATGATGCAAAATTTGGTCCTTTCAAAAGTTGATATTCAAAAAGGAAAATTTTATTATTTGACATAATGGAACTCATTCAAATTTACAAAATTGGAATCCTCTGAAGTTGAAATCCTTATATCTCCAAAAATAAATCAAATAAGAAATTTATAAATTTTCTATACCTTTGAAGTAGAAATCCTTTTAACTCCCTATTGAATTAAATTTGCAAAATTTCAAATTTCAAAATTCATTTTTTTAATATTTTAATATTTGAAATAAATAAAATATATTCAAATTTCAAAAATATTAAATCTTAAAACCTTTTAATTCCACAAATAAAATCTCCACACCTTCAAATCACTTAAAGAATTTTAAAAATAACTTTTATATCTTTCAAACCTTAAAAAAAAAAATAAACCCAAGTTGTATTCCTTATCACTCCATAACTCATAAGCAAGTTCAAATTTTAAAATAAGTAAAATTCATAACTAGTAAGGAATAAACCTTATAACTCCATTTAAAAATATTTCAAACTAAGTCAAAGATTGCTTTTCCTCCATAAATTAAATGGTGCATAATAAAGTAATGCTTAAAGCATTACCTATGCAAGTCAGCTTAAATATCATTGCAATAATATTTGATGGACAAAAACACACCTACCATTTCAATCTTGGTGCTAGGCTAGATGTTTAAAATTTCCTAAAGCTTAGACTATTTGGTATTCCAATTGTACTCTTCGTGTAATCTTCTATATCATTAATTCATATTCAATGTTATATGGTGTCTTAAGTGCTTATATTTGAGAAGGTAACACTTATGTTTCTACATATTTAGTGAAGGAATCTTAGATGCTTTTATCTTAGATGATAAAATCTAAGTTTCTATGTTGGTAGTTGCTCTAACTATGTTGGTGATGTCTAGGTTTCTACATATCAAGTGCTTCTAACACTAGTGGTAATGTCCAAGTATATATACCTCTAGTGGAGATGTTCCATATTCATATTACTCCAACATAAAATGATGTTTGGATAGTGGTGTATAATATAACCTCCTTCAGTTGGTAGTTCTTTTAATGCTTTTATCTCCCTCACTTGGTAGCACTCTAATGCTTCTATATTTATTGACTGGTAGTTCTCTAGCAACATCATTTGTTTCTATATGTCCTTTGCATGCTAGCGCCCTATTAGCACTTATGATTTATTGATTTCTTCAATATGTAAACACCATCGTAGCACTTATGCCTTACTAATTTATTTTGTATTGTAGTGCACTATTAGCTCTTATGTCTTACTGATTACTTCAATATGCTAGCGCTCTATTAGTACTTATGTCTTACTGATTACTTCAATATGCTAGTGCTCTATTAGCACTTATATCTCTCTTATTGATTACAACATATCAGGTAGCCACTATATGATTGCTCTTCTACCTTATCAAGTAGCTACACTCTTAGCACTTAGATACCTATTACTATAGATTTCATGTAATTGCACTTATAGTTCTTAGATACCTGGATTATAATGATTAGGTATTCAAGATTATAGCTCTCTCTTCCTTCTCATGCAATTTTTATATAGTGACTTCTATATGATTACCTCTATAGGTAGGAGATCTTGATGGTTCTTTATATCTTCCTTCCTTATGTAGGAAAGGTTCTTTAACAAATACATTTTTAGAGGAACTTATCCAAGGCCTAGACTGAAGTAACTATAGTATTCCAGTCAGCCTCATATTTATGATTAATAACCAGAATTCTCTTCTATATACTTTTTATTTGGAGGGTTCTTCTCTGTACTTCTCAGTACTATTCTTAATATATATTTTGAAATCTCATACTGCTTCTCTTTATCCTAGAAGCTTTGATGGTCCTCTATACCTATACCTAAGAAGCTTAGATGCTTCTCAATATATTTTTAATCTATGTATTCATGAATCTTAGATGCTTATCTATCTCTTATCTATCTCCAATGATTGCAATCTATCTCCAATATCTTATGTCATGACTAAGAACAAAAAATATTATCCTATTTTCTTAGAGAACCCAAAATAAATATCATGGTGACTCAATATCCCCACACATCTAACTTCCTTCTGGATTTGCCCTCAATCAACCTTAGAAAATTCCTTGTCTTCACTAGGTTTTGTTCAACCAACTGAAAAGACCATAGCATCCAAATTAGGGTGACTTATCCTTGTCGTATCAATCTCTACGCAATCAGAACTTCAAAAATAGAGTCCAAGTCTTCACTACTTTCAAATTGAACACACTCTAATAGTACTCTATAAATAATGAATAAAGTTAAGTGGTGGGTTTGAGAACCCTATTGGATTTAAGCCTTACTACCACAAAATATCATAGGTCCAAATATAGAGAAGCCACAATATTAAAGGTCAAAATATCAATAATAAGAGTAGAATTATATATATATATATATATATATATATATCCAATTTAATATAATAATTAAATAACATTCACTTATAATATCAAATATGAATGTATATTGCCAAAATAATTCATGTGTACGTATGAAGAAAATTTACAATATGAATTGTTCAAATTCTATATACATGCTTTGTTATCAATGCTTGCAATGTACTAATCATTATAGATCACTTTTACTTATTCACTTCTTCATTGTATGGAGATTTATCTCCATAATATAGACATAGAAGATGAATATTCATGTACTTGACTATTGCTCTCCATATGACAACACCCATGACTTTTGGCTTAATATATTACAACTTTTATATTAGACTCTTCACTCTCTTCTTACATGCACACATGAATCTATGACACTTGCACATTTCTACATGAAAATTAATCTCCTACATGCACTCCTAATATAAGACACTTGTACACATCCTCACTTTACATATTTGCACACTTACATACAAGACACTTGTGCACATTCTCTCAATACACACTTGCACTCTTACTTACATGACACTTGTGCATTTCCTGCACATTAACACTTATATGAAAGGGGAAATATAAATCACTCATCTAAACTATAGATACAACCCTAATATATTACATATTTACATTTATACCATGAAGGTACCATGGGGATACATTTGCAAGTAATAAATATTATAATATTCTCCAACACAAATCACTAATCTATCCTTTCAAGAAGATCACTTGTGTCATAACAAATATTTTTATCATGGGCTTATCCTTTAACTTTTGAATTTATTTTATTTTCTTTCTATGTTGTACCTGAAGGATGTCAACAGTAAATAGTTCCACACACATTCTTCTCACTACATTGGTATTGATTGTCACACCAAATTCAAAATATCCTTCATCAACTATTTGGAGTATTGATTGTAAACAAGACCTAAGTTTTGAAAATTTTCCTATTTTACTATTTTTAATGACACATATTTTTTAATTTCACCTTGTTTTTTGGCTTGTTTACTATATCATTTTTTTCTTTGTTTTGACACTTCCTTACCCATGAGTACCTTATGTGTTTCACATTCTTCACAATTTGATTTAGGTTCCTTTTAAACAATATACCTTTTTTGCTATTGCCCTTGTTGATATTGTCCGTATTGTTATGATTGAATCTATTGCTTCATTTGAGGAGGTCTAATAAATTGAGCCCCATGAGTCATCATATAGTATTTACAAAACTTGGTATCATCTCATTTATTTTTTCACTAATATGACAATACCTGCTCCTCCATTGAGGTTGGTTTTGTTATGAAGATGAGGTAGAAGGTCTCTTTGAACCTTTTTTTAATTCATTTGTGGAGATAAGGGCATTATTGAACAACTCATCTCTCAATTTAATTCCTACTTTATTTTTTTTTTGGTAAGTAAGATAATATTTATGATTAACACCGGGTTTTAACTGGTTGACCCAAAACCATTTTACAAAATAGGGTCCACTGACCAACTGGACAAAGGCCAAGCCCTAAAAGTTTAAACTGACAACAAAAAGGGCCAAGACCTACTCTTCCAACAGAATACAGCCAAACTAAACTATGGAAGCCTAATATTATGGCCATCAAAAAAGAAAGACGCAAAATAGAACTAACAAAGACAAAATCCACTTTGAGCCTTCCAATCTAAATTTTTTCATTATCTATCACCATTGAGACTGCATGAGGAAGATTTTCAGTCCACGTGATCAAATTTGCTGCTACAATGCCTTCATTTTCCAGCCTATCAGCTGCCATGTTTGCTTCCCGAAAGGTATGCAAAATTATGGCCTCAGGTCGATCATGAATTAGAGTCCTTGCTTCGTGGATGTAGTCATCAAATCTCCAAGGAGCTCTCTTAGTGTTCTTTAGAAGATTTATAATAATAAGAGAATCACCTTCCACCAACAGTTTCCCTGGATAATTCTCTGCCACCTTGAGGCTCCTCCAAATTGCCCTCGCTTCAGCCACATTGTTAGTTTGAGATCCAAGATGTTTAGCAAAAGCTACAAGCACCTCACCCTTGTGGTCTCTAAGTAAGCCACCAGTTCTAGGACAGACTTGAGGATGATTGAGGCCATCAGTGAGAGGTAAGTTTAATGACTGGCCTAATGAAGCTTCAAAAGGATTTGGAGGTCTAGATGCTGCAGGCACTAAACAAGCATTCTCATTAGCATATACTAAAATTTTTGACAGGACAAAGGATGACTGAGAAACCTTATCCAAGAAGGCCCGACGATTCCTTTCCAACCATATCTGCCACAAGTAGTGATGAAGGCAGATCTTCCACATACCTAAGATGCCTATTCAAAAATGGAGAATGTCACTGGACAAATAAGTCAAAAATGGACTGAGGATGGACCCAATAAATATGAAACACTTGTAACAGACCTAACAAGATTGAGACAGAAAAATTACAATACATAAACAAATGATCAATAGACTCCCACTCAGACATACAAAGATAACACCTATTAACAACAATCACACCTCTTTTTATTAAGTTATCCATGGTGAGGATCTTATTTTGGATGGCCAGCCATGCAAAAAACCCAACCTTTGGAACAATGCTTTTGGGCCAAACTTCCAAGTGAGGGAAAGTAGGTTCATCATTATCAATAAGAATTAAATAAGCAGTCTTGACAGAAAATTCCCCATTGTCTGAAGCTTCCCAGATAAGCTGGTCCTCAAGAATGCCAGAAGGGAGTAAATACTATCTTAATTCATTCTCCAATATTATTGATGCCCCTGGTAGATCATTGTTCATTATTGGCTTCCAAACCCTTCTATTGTTTGACAAAGTAATAAAATCTGCAACTTTGGTACCAAAAACTTCAATTGTCCAAGCTCTAAGGTTTGAAAGGATGGGGTCTACAGAGAGGGGATAGTCCTTTAACCATTTGTGGTCCCATAAATCAATGTTTCTTCCATTTCCCAGCTTCCAACGTAGCCCTTTGCTTAGCAAGTTTTTAGTTTGAAGGATTGATTTCCAAAAAATTGATCCCCCGGGAGGAAAGGAATAACTTAAAAATTCAGTTTCTTGCAAATACTTTCTTCTGATTATAGTAATCCATTCTGCATTTGCATTTGTCAGAAGACGCCATGCTTGTTTGGCCAGGAGGGCCATGTTTAATGTTGTATTCTCCTTAGCCCAATACCTCCAAACTCCCTTGGTTTGCAAACCCTATCCCAGGACACCAAGTGAAAGCGCTGCTTAGATTCTGAACCAGTCCATAGGAACCTCTTATGGATCTGTTCAATTTTAGTGTAGACACCCTACTTTATATTGTTGAAATATGTTTACCAATTCTTCAAATGACACCCTTCTATTTATTACTTGGAGAGTTGTCACCAATGTTTTGAATGATTCATGGATATATCTAAGTACAATTGAGACCAATATCTTGTGATTGAACTTTTCTTCCATAATATTCAACTTTGACTCCAAGTCTAATTTTTTTTTAAGGAATTGTTTAATACTTTCACCTTCTTAGACCCTTAATATATGAAGTTGTGCTTGAATATGAAGGATTCTGGCTTCATTATTTCCTTATATTGTGCAAATTCTATCCCATGCATATTTTGATATTTTTATTTATATTAAATGCCCTTATATCTCTTTCATCATACATTTTCTTAGCTTATCTCCTTAGGTTGAGTTTCATCAACTATATCTATGTCTTAGAGTTTTTTGACCATTAGTATTGTCTTCATTTTTTCTTCCATGGCATACAATTTGGACCCTTAATAAATTGAGATTCTATAGTAAATAGTTTTGATATAGAATAGGAGAAAGTTTTTAATCCCAAAATGATCCCCCTTTTCTATATACGACCAGTTCTATATGTTGAACCTTTCGATATACTTGCCCTTTCTATATAATTTTTAGTACGTGAAACATGCTAGTCCTCTCAATATATGTAGTCATATATAAGAGAGACCTTAAGGTACATGAAATAGATAGGTATGTGGTACCAAGGTAATACTAAGAAATGATTCATCCTATCAATGACACTTTATTAAAGAGAAATACTCATATGTGGGCATAACTTCCCTATATACTTAAATTTTATAAATTTTATGATTTATGTCGAATGATAGTAACAAATAGGATAAAAAATAAGTGAAACAAAATATCACAAAAAATATGCCTTTATTCCTCCCCCAAAATATCTAGGAATAATGCCTAGACATTATTATAGTAGCTATATTTGGATTTATACACAGTACTTAACACAACAATATTAAATATAAATATAATTTGGAGGTATCACTTATACTTAATTATGTGATTTTACAAAGCATATGTTTGGATTTTTTATACAAAATTATTTTTAATGAAAAATAAGGTGTTAGTCAATATCAAATGCACCTTTTACAAAAAAGTATTACTCTTCTTATATAAAATTCCTTTTTTTTTAAACGCCAAATTTTCCATTTTTATTTCATAACTTTAAAAAATTGTCCACTTAAATAAAATACAAATATACTTACAAGTGAATATTTCTTTCAAAAAAACACCCAAATAGAATCAAACCTATAACCTTTTTGTCAAAAAAATATCCTTATTTACAATAGCCAACTCTCCCTTTATATAGTTTGCACTTGAAATATATATATTAAAACAAATACCTTGTATATTTGTGTAGCATTCATATAGGAAAATGCTTCAACTTCTGTTTTTCTACATGGAGCCTCCATCATTACCATGTACTACAATATCATTTTATTCCCTTGCAATAAAATTCTACACTCTTTATGTTAGAAATTATTACATCATGTATAATGTGAATGTGGGTTGAGTAACCACTAAACACGTTGTTTGCAAGGTTCATTAGGGTACAAGAGTAGTTGTAGGATGTTATGTCATATTTGGGTATCTATTGCATTTAAACATCCTTGCACTTTCATAATGCAATTTATTTTAACCTTAAGTTATAGCATGTGGTATCCAAGAAGGTAGAAAGCCAAGATGCATGTTTTTTGAAGAAAATTTTAAGTTTGAGATAAGAGGTTTCATGCAAAAAAGCACCTTATATAAAATTGTTATCCATGAAGAAAATTTTTATGGAAAGTTCTTTAAATTATTGAAAGGTTTTAGGGTATTAAACCCTTTCCAAATATAGATTTAAGAAAGAAAATAAATATTTTGAAATAATACATCAAAAGCTCTATAAAAAATACAAATAAGGAAGACATTTAAACCGCTGTTTTGAATATTTAAGGCTAAAATATAGCATATTCAAGTTTATTGAAGGTATTTAGAATGAAAAAAATAAGGTAAAAATTGATAGATTCAAATAGAAGGATCATAATACATTTGTAGAATTACATATAAAAGGAAATTGTTTAAGAAGTGCATAGTCTTGTTAAAGGTGTGTCAGGATTTGGAGTCAAAAGTAGGAAAAAAAATAGTTGCATTTTCACCAATGTATAGCTAGGAGAAAGTCCAATCTAGGCAAGAAGATAGTCATTGATCAAAAGGTAAATTACTCTAAAAAGAATAGTCAAATATGAGAAGAAAAAAATTGTGAAAAACATAACCAGTTTAGAAAAGGAAAATGAATGAACCCAAAGAATAAAACTTCTTTTTGGCATTTTTAAGGGATTAGTATTGGTTAGAAGTGCATGAAAAATAATTCTTCCATATTCAATATGGAGACAAGTCAAAATGGTAAAAGGCAATCACCTTGTGAAGGAACCCAAGCAAAGAGCCCATGAGAATGAGAGATAAACACTAATCGAAGTAATTCTAAGAAACAATATAGAAAACCACTTATAAAGAACACACTCTTGAGATGTCAAGGCAACAAGATGTGAGACACCAGGTGACCAGATGAATTTTAGAAACAATAATATAAGAATCTATCCTTAGAAATTTGCGTGCTAAAAGAAAAAAATCAAGCATCATGAATATGAGACCAAATGAATTTGAGCATTGAGAAAACAAGATGAGTCTTCTAGAAAGAATACAAGTGCAAAAATTTGAAGGAAAGAATTTTTATGCTGATGAAATGAGACAAGAAGAATTTGGGCACTAGATAAGAAAATTGTGAAAAACATCACCAGATCAGCAAAGGGAAATGAATTAACCTGAAGTATAATTTTTTTTTTAGGCATTTTCAAGGGATTAGTAGTGGTTAGAAGTGCATGAAAAAACATTCTTCCATATTCAACATGGAGACAAGTCAAAATGGTAAAATACAATCACCTTGTGAAGGAACCCAAGCAGAGAGCCCATTAGAATTAGAGAAGCACTCACAAAAGCAATTCTAAGAAAAAATATAGAAAACCCCTTGTAAAGAACACACTCTTGAGATGTCAAGATGACTAGACATCAGATGCCAAATGACTAGATGAATTTGGGAACCAAGAATATAAGAATCTATCCTTAGAAATTTGAATGCTTAAAGAAAAACTCTAAGTATCAAGAATATGAGACCTAAAGAATTTGAGAATTTAAAAAACAAGATAAGTCTTCTAAAAATAATACAAGTGCAAAAAATTGAAGGAAACAATTTTGATGTTGATGAAATGAGACAAGAAGAATTTGGGCACCAGATCAAAATTTTTTGAAAACCATCACTAAATCAGCAAAGGGAAATGAATGAACCCAAAGAATAAACTTTATTTTGGCCATTTTCAAGGGATTAGCAGTTGTTATAAGAGCATGAAAAAGTATTATTCCATATTAAATATGGAGATAAGGAAATCACCTTGTGAAGGAACCCAAGTAAAGATACCATGAGAATGAGAGATAAACACTAACCAAAGCAATTCTAAGAAAAAATATAGAAAATTCCTTGTAAAGAACACACTCATGAGATATCAATATGACTAGACGTCAAACACCAGATGAACAAATAAATTTGGAAACCAATAATTTTAGTGCTAAAAGAAAAAACTCAAGCATCAAGAAGATGAGACCAAAAATATTTGAGCATTGAGAAAACAAGATAATTCTTCTAAAAAGAATACAAGAGCAAAAATTTGAAGGAAATAATTTTTATGCTAATGAAATAAGATAATAAGAATTTGGGCACCAAGGAGACAAGACAATCCATCCAAAAAAAATATAAGCACCAATAAAAAGCAAGAGAGAGTATGTGACATTGTTTTAGTTTGTAACACCCCTTGTAGCTTAAACCATCATTGAAAAAGTCAATAGAAATGGAATATAGTTAGTCTCTATTAAATCCTCTCTAAGTATTAATGCATTTTAAGGTGTGATCTTAATTATTTAAAAGAATTTGTAGAGGCGTTTTTCAAAGGATGGAGTGCATATAAATTTGGTAAGAATCGAAGGTCTATATTGGGAAGAACAAAGAAAAAGGTATAACTAGACAAGATCATTAGTTGAAAAATATATTCTAAGGAATATTCCATAGAGAAAGGATTTTTCCATCTATTATACAAGATAAAATTCTCTTGCGTTTTTGAGTTGTGATTTGAATTTCAACTATGGGCATACATATACTCATCAAAAATAATATTTCAAGGTAGACTTAGTAAAAGAAGAAAATTTATATTTTGTAAAGGTTTCCTATGTCTAGTGGAGGACCAAATTTTGTTGTTACTCGATTCTCAATTATCGAGAGGGACAACTATTATGCCTATAAAACTAAACTCATGACACAACTTGAGTTTGAAGATTTTTTTCTAGTAGATGGAAGCATTGCCTGCCCTACTAAATAAGAAGATAGAGAAAATTTTGACAAGGAAAATATAAAGGCAAGACTCATCATCATGTTTAGAGTAGAAGATGAGGTCCAAGCATACATAAAGATACAACCACAACCAATGATGCATGGGAGATATTCAACACACTTGAATGCAAGAATCAAAATTAGATTCTATTTTTCTAAAGTTATCTCCATTGTCTAAAGATAAACAATGGATAAAAGCTAAAATATTTATGATGAGAGTAGTAGAATTACAAGCATCATTGTAAGCACTAGGAACTTAGGTATTTGATGAAATGTTAGTTCTTATTATTTTGAAATCACTATCATCTAAGTATAATATTTTTTGACATTAAGTTTTACTGAGTAAATACCAGGTTTTGAGAAACTAGTGAATCTACTTCAAAATGAAAAGGTATCACACAAAACAAAAAGAAAAACAAGTATATCAAATATGTGAAACTTAATCATAGGGATATTTTTGCAAATCAAATTTGTAACAATCAGCATATAAAAATTGTTGTAAATTGGGTTTGCAATGCTTAACCTAGAAGAATTGTTGTGAATAATATTTACAATGTTTGACTTAGAAATATAACTAAAAATAGGATTTTCAAAATTTGACTTAGAAAAATTACCACATTTAGGATTTGTAGTGTTTGTCTTAGATAAATTGTTGCAAATTAGGTTTACAACACTTAACATAGATAAATTACTAAAAATCGAAATTGCAACACTTATTTTTGGGTATGCTAGATGTTCTTTGGGTGACGATCATGGTGATTTTTGAGTATGAAAATTTGGGTATCTAAAAGGTCAACTTTGATTTTTGAACCTCTAAAAATTTGACTATGAACAACACTACACACTATCACCCCATAAATCACTATTGAAAGTGATTTTTCCCTAAGATCAAATGAATGACCTTGTAGAGAGTGCACTAGAAAAGATAAGCACAGGGAATATATATCATGACTTCCTTCCCAAGAGGCTTTGAAACTACTATTCTCACCAAGAGAACCATTGATACTTGAATGTCATTTTGTATAGAAATGAATTTCCTTCCCCACTAAGCAAAGGGTAAACAAACCTAAAGAATTTTGAACATGCACTTTGTAATTCTCATAAGAATTAAAAATTTACATATATTCATGAACAATAGTGTATTTTATGGAAAGAGATAGATATATGTCCTTTATATTCCTATACAATTAAAAAAAACATGCATACACAAAAAAAAATGTAGGAAGTAGAACCTGTGACCTCTTAGTAAAGAGAATTTTTAGAATAATTCCACTAGCCAAGGCACCCATAATAACAGATGGGAGCAATATGATTATTTCCAATAGAAACAACAAATCATACTTCCTAAAATAAATGTCCTCAATGTGTTTTGAACTTGTGTCTCTTGATATAAAATTCTTACTTGCTTTCTGCTAGCCATACCTCTAAATACGTTGAATAGGAACCAATCTACACTTTATCAAATAAGAAGTCTCTTTGGTTGAAAAGGATGAATTTTGCACAAAATAAAAATTGATGCCCAAAATTGACATCATAAGACCTAGGATGTGAAAGGTGCTAATTTTTTTTGAAATTCTAAAAAAAATTCTTCAAGACAATATGAGTGATTTTTTTTGTTTTTCTTATTCAAGAGATCATCAAATGAAGAAGAATATTTCTATATAATTAAGTAATGTTATTTTGAATCCACTCAAATACATTTGGAATTCATTATGCTTTCTAGAAATATTACAAAATATGCATTCACACAATCATATTAAAAAAGGGAGAAGACCAAAATAAAAAGAACAAATAGAAAAAATAAAGAGAGAAATAAGAATAAGAGGTGGGTGCCCATAGGTACCTCCATGAGCTCCCATAAAAAGATACAATTGATCAATCATTAATAGGTATTTATAGTGATACATAATACCCAAGTAATAGCTAACCTCAAGTTTATATAAACTTAACTTGGAGGTTAAATTACAATAAATTTTATGTACTAAACCATTTAATCAAGGTTAACCACATAGGTGGTTAACAATATTGGTAAGGGTGAATGCATCAAAACTAATCATAAGATTACATAAAGATATTTGTATGCTTACATAGAACAACACTTGTAGGATTACATTGCACTTGTCTTTAGGCTACTTCAAGAGCACCAATATCCACTTCAATATTGTTTACATTGTTCTAACAAGATTGGATTATAGATACTCTAACATGTTGGGAGGCCATATATGGGCACATTAGATTTGATAGATTGTCATACAATTTTTTTTAAACTTTATAGATTTATTTTAGCATACACACATAATGTTGTTGTTTACTATTAGTTGGTGTTAGTTTTAAATATGTTGAAACACTAATTCAATATCTAATTATCTAGATCACATACTTTTACATGCCATAGATTTTCTAATTTTTTTAAATAAATAGATTCAAGTTGATAGTTTGGATATGTTACAATGTATTGCTTAGGAGTGCCACTATAAAAGCTTTCTTTAGTTAGATTTGGATTCTCATAGAATCTTGCAATACGTTCCTCCATTATATAAAATATATAGTTATAATATTGCCAATTGTTATGTTTTTATGGACATGTCAATATATTATGACACATTACATTCAAGATGATTGATTTGTTATTGCTTTAGAATGCATGGGTTATATAGGGTCCTAAATCTTGCTCCAACTTTTGTTATTAAGTTTCACCTCAAACTGTCCCAAGTATGACTTATGGGAATGCCAATTTCAATTTGGCATCTTGGTAAATTTATCTTGAATAAACCATTGCTCATATTTAAATGGTAGACTTATATAAAACTAGCCTTATGATAGTCCATCTAATAAAAAGACATCATTATTTGTTATAAGTACATGGGAATCACCATATTGGATTCTATATGAAACCTTTTATTTACAAGTTTATAAGTTGTTATCCGTTGAAGTTAATTTGGAACATAACTAATTAGAAGAATCTACGAGTCTTAAACATTTTGTTCTAGTTCAATATACATTAATTTTATATATAGGGTATATAGAACATCAATGTCTATAGAAATTATGAGATTTGTTCCTCATACTATTCAAGAAATACATTTTATCCCATTTTATTTGTTATTTATTTCTAATAAACTAAGACATTATTTAATACACAATGTGTACATTCATACTCTAGTGACTTGTTTTGTAATGTTTATGATGATTTGAGCATCTTCTAATGTTTTTTCCTTGTTAAATTGCTTTGGGAGTTGCTCTAAGATCTTATGGAATATAATTACCTATTTTTGGTAAAATTGACTAAGCTTAATGCTATATAATTACTAAGAAAACTATATAGTCAAATTTACTAAGAAAACCATATAGTCAAAATTTTAAAAATAATTCATGTAAAAAAAGGGTCAAATTTAAATATTTAATTTATTTTAAAAATATATAAAATAAAATAGTAATCTAATTTATTATTTTTTGTCCATATACAAGATTTATATAGTAAATATTTATGAAGAGATATAAACATGATAAACTATGTTTCATCATCAATCAACATAAAATAAAAAATAAAAATGAATAATTAAAAATTAAACTAAACTATATTCTTATGATTACTACCTAAGATTGGCATTGTGATTCATTTGATTGTGTTGAGTTGCTAACAACAAAATACTGTTATTTAGAAATTTTAAATAACTTAACTTTTGGAGATCATGCATTCATGACTATTGTTGAAAATGAGGCAATCCAAAGATATTCATAAGGTCTGCCATGTGTAAAAAACAATCATGCAAGTTTATTTTTTTAAATATGTCTAAAACGCAAAATCTAGTCAAAATATAATATTTTGGTCTAGTTTTCAATATTATAGAACTGTCTCAAACTATGACAAAATCGTCATCTAAATCAAGCACACTATAATTTCTCCATTTGAAGAGGAATTTGTTCTTAATAATTATTCTAATAAGCCTATATCATTCATACTATATTGAAATATCAAATTATTCATATATAAATAATGATCCATAATGTAATAATCCACATGACGAGGTAAATATAGGTTATAAATTTAGGGTATGGTAACATCATTAATACTCTTCAAGGAAGAAATAATTTCATAGTATATATTGTCATTCAATGTCCAAAGACAATTACAAGGCAATACTTTATATAATCAATGAGTCCTTTCAATGATAATATCTTTCTTTATGTACCCAACATCTAAAGCTAATTTGGGGAGGGTATAACCCTAAAGCTAGTATAGTCATTATCTCATTATTATAATATAATATTACAATATAATAAACCATAGGTCACATATAGCCCATGCCAACTATTCATAGCACCCATACATAATATAATATTATATGCAAATATACCTATATCCCTAGGTACCATAATAATCCACCCCCTTGAAAATATTTCATCCTAGAAATATGAGAAGAAACTAAATGATATGTTCTTCTGAGATTTTCTAGCAACCAATACTAATTGTAATCATAATTTATACAAGCGAACTACTAATTTGTGATGGTATTATTCAATGCCATCCTACTATTGTGCCACCTTGATATTCATTCACATTGTTCATTTTGTGCCTAATTGTCATTGCACCACTCTAACATCCATAGTTACTATTTTTCTACCATCATTGTTATACTTGATACCTTTATGACTATATGTAGGTTGATAATAATATAGATGCCTTATGTCATTCCTCCATGATTATTTTTGCTCATGGTAGTGTTAGATAAGATACACAACAATATTATTTAGGTTTTTTATTTCCATTAACACCATAACCTTTGGTTTCACTATCTTAAATTCTTCCCCATGCTCTTATTTCTTATTCTCTTTCTTTGGTTCTTCCTTCTAATCCTTTAATGTTACTTCCTTGTACTTTACTTTTACTCTTATTTTTTATTTTTTTTTGGTTCTTCAGTTTTTTTCCACTATAGTAGCTTCTTGTTTTCCTAGTATCCTTTCCCCTTAAGTTAAAAAATATCCTACAACGCTATCTTATTTTTTCCTATACCTCAAAGTTATGAAATTCTTTTGTATATCAATATTAGTACTATCTAATGAGTCCAACTAGGAATACCCAAGAATAATATTCACGTCATTCATAGTTATGCCATAAAATTCTAAATATAAAATGTATTTATCTATAATGATCTTCAAATTTTCATAAAATTGAACATTCTTACCCTCAAGTTGTATGTCCTTAATATTATTTACTTTAATATATATTGTCTTACCTATAACAATGTTGATTATATTGTACTTACTACTAAGGATTACATAAATAATTGTTAGCATCCCAACTAGACTAGCTCACAAGAATATTATCTAGGATCAAGAATAAATTATATGTCACTCACAAACTAACAATGATCACAATATTGGAATAACAACAATATATCATAAAATATTAAGTATCAAAGGAATACAAGATTGATATAGAGAGATGCATTGCATGGAGTTTTATCTCCAATATATCACTTTACATGAATTTTTAGTACTTTAACTATTGCTCTCCTCAAACATCCGAGAGATGCATCCTTTCATATTCCTCTCATTAAGATAAAACTCTCATGTTGCCACATATTATGTGATTCTTCATTCTCTCTCTTGAAACCTTGCACTTTATCTCATATTGACACATATAATATATAAAAATATAAATCATTCTACTAAACTAATATCTACAAGGGGGGCAAATAATGTAATACTTCCAACACCCCCTTGTATTACATTATTTTGTAAGAAGGTTTTTTGCCTTCATTATTTGATTCTTATTTTTTCATTCTTCAACTTTGACTATGATGGTATTGGATATATGTAACCTTCATTAGGCCTACCTTTATAGTCTATTTGTGTTTACCTATAGATCAATATATATGAATCACATTTGGATATTTGCATTTAGGTCATTTCCTTTGGATCACTACCTTTGGTCTTCACCTCTAGGTCACTGCCTCAGGGTCTCTACCATTGAGTCACCTTTGGATCATCATGTCCTCTAGGCTAGTCATTGTAACAATTATAAAACTATAATTTCTATAGAATCATTTTACAAGTGTTTTCACTATATATCACTTTCAAAGTTATTTTTGGGTTATAATCATTCATTTCATATTTCTTTATTATAATACTAATATAATTTTTTACATTCAATAAAATTTGATTTTAATCACACTTGGTTTCTTCTTATAAGAACCTTATAACATTCTTTTCATATTATTCCATTCATTCATGTTTATCAAACCACAATCTATTTTTAATTTTTAATTCTTCTTTTCTTTATGTAGATAAGAGTGTTGAGAATGCTTATATCCTCCAAAAATTTAATAATAATGTAGATTCCAATACTATTCTATATTATGTCCATATCTACCATAATGGTTATATTTATTCATTGTTACAAAATTCCTTTTGTCATTCTTTGATTCATTATTTCTTGTTTGTCCTTCATTGTTACTAGTTCTATTAGTCGTTATCATAAATTTGATGTCACTATTTCCTATAATAAATTTAGTCCTTGATTCAGTATTGTTTTTCTATCTTATATATCCAAGATCTTCATGTTTTGGTGTTATTGGTACAATTAATTTTTCATTATTTCCATATTTTTTCCAAACCTGTGTTTTTGTATTTTATTTTATTAAACATTTTAAAACCAATTCCTTTAGTATGCCTTTCAAAAAAACCAAATTCATCATCACATTAATCTCTTTTAATATAAATAAAACTTTGAGCATCACTATCATTGTCATCATTAAAATCCATGTTATTATCATTATTGATTTTGACAACATAAGTGTTTTCTGATCAATCATGAACTAGATTCAAATTATTTGAGTTGCACTCTCTATTTTTTATTTTTGTGTCACAATATGTATTACTATCATAGATTCTATATCATTATTACATTCCTCATTACTTGATAATATACATGTTTGATTTTTGACAAGAGACTTGTGTACAAATTTTGATTATGAAATATACCCTTGTTGATTACTTTGATATCTCTAATTTCCTTTTGAATATTCTTGGTATTGATCCTTACTATT